>JAVUPR010000477.1:1832500-3032500 GCA_036785695.1 Gentiana straminea
GCACGTTGTCAGTCTGCCATGTGCTAGTAGATGGACAACGTTGATAAAATTTCCGCAAGATTGGAAGACCAATTTATCTCCTGGTACGAACAAGAAGATCCACCCCCAATAGAGATTCCCACGGGCCTCGCATTTGGAGAACCAATGGGAGATCGGGCGGGCAAGGCGTGGTTCGAACGTCTCCATGGGAAGTATGCAGAGTTAGACCGAGATGTATATTTTTGTGACTTACATTTTCATATATCTGAAATTTTCATATGTCTGATTTCATTATATCTAACTTCTTTTTTGCATGCGTACAGCATATCGATGGGTTCCTGGACCTTATACGACGCCAAATAGAAGTATATCCGGAATGCTTTGAACCGCATACGGCCATCGCCTTCTCTGAATTCTCCTCATTTTGCGGTCAGGGTCATTTAGATCAGGGAACGACGCCTGACAAAACGCTTATTCCAAATCATTTGTTTTAGTACGTCAAGCAATGGAATGAAAACACTGTGGTGTACATGCCCTGGGCTATATATCCAGGTCACTGGGCTGCTGTCGAAGTGTCTATTCCCCGCTGGAAGATTAGAGTGTATGATTGTCTGATCGGGGATAACTATAAGGAGAGGGAATATGTGAAGGATTATATAAGAGCATTCGGTGTTTCGTTGAGGAGAGTGTTTGAGATGGATGCTCGTCTACGTAACCTCCCACAAATGCTTGATCCAGAAAAGCCTCCTATTGTGGTCAAAGCAGTGACGGCTAAATACGTACCACAAATGCCAATCCCGTAAGTTTTATAAATTTCAAACTATTTATAATAATATATCGTATACATTATTTTCTTATCATTTGATTAATCAAAATTTACATTATGTACGGGGGTGTGTGGGGTATACACCGTCAAGTTCATCGAGCATTTGCCGCACAAAGAAAATTTTTCATTGATCACACCTGATAATATGTTGTTGTTAAGACATAAAATGTGTGTGCAGTTGTTTCATCAGTACATAGATCTTTAGATATTTATGTATATTTGGTGAATGTATAAGCACTTGTTGGTGTATAGTCACTTGACATTTTGTTTGTTTTATCTCAACTTATGGCGTTGTAATATTTATATTATAAATTTTGTTAGCTTTTTATATTATCAATTTTTATTCCTGTTGTTTAAGTGGTGGTGAGTTATGACCATCCAAAGTTCGAAGAATTCGGTTTTTTCGTATATACATATTTATCGATCAACTGACAATTATGTTTTGTTCGAAGTAAGCAGTAAAAACAAACAATTATCATTATCATTATCATTAACTATATTAAAAGAGCCAATGTGTTTCACCTCAAAAAAAAAAAAATCTAGTCCGATTGCATAAGTTAAAAAACAAGTCCGATTGCTCGTCGAAGATCATCCATTACAATTGTTAGAAGAAAGAAACAATAACCAAGAAATCATACAACAAAAATATGCAACTTTAATACAGGAAGTGTATTAATGGTGGAGTACGTCCTCCTTCTCCTCACATGTGATCAGGACACGACCAGCTACAGACTAGAGACAAAGCATTAATTTATTTTGTTTTAATAAAACATCTTCTTAATGAAAGGAAACATATTATCCATTAGCCTAACCCAAGTTGAAATGTTAGCTCCTAAACAAACCAAGGGTGGTCACAAAAGATGATAGGGGAGGTTTCCTGATCAATGTCATCATTGTCATACTCTGGTACGTGAAAATCTCTTGCGAAAGCCGTGATAAGAAATGGATAATAGAGATAACCATCACCAATTATGCTAAGGGATATTTTACCAATCCTATCAACGATGTCACGTCCAAAATCAACTTCACGTTTCAAAACTGCGTACACAAACGATTGCAGCTCATTGCTCGGTTGAACAGTGTGTACGGTACCATACACGCTACTAGCAATCCATTCGAAAATAACACGCATCCATTCGTTAGGAAATTGACGTCTTTCAATCAGACGTTGGAATGCCTGAATGTTTGAATTGGTATAATATAAGTGATTGTATGCTTCGACTCCAGATACACTATAGTAGCGATTGATCCAATCCGGAGTAAAGCAAACATCTACTCCACGTAATTTGTACACCCCTGATGCTGGTATTATATCATCCGACGCATTAATTTTTGACCTGACAAGTGTGTAGAATTCACGAACAATTGATCGATTCATAGTCGAGGTCGGTGTGGGACTAGTTGCGTGGCGCTCCGATGAAATTTTGCGTAAGAGACTCTTCATCCTGGTAGGTAGACTATCCCATTCAATTCTCCTCTCTCCTACAACACTTACATCTTGAAAGTGCCAGATCCAATTGCGACGCTCATGGTCTGTTGTGAACCGATTTAGCAGTGTATCCTCGTCGTAGACGTGAGGTATATTGTGCTGTCTCACAGGCCGATGAGGATGCCATTCCGGGAGAATTTCATTTTCGGGATTAAAAATCTGAATGTTAGAAGGAGGGGAATCCGATTCAGACATTGTGGCTAAGGCAGAGTAAAAGTTAGGGTTATGCATGGGTAGTGTAAAATTCATAGTATATATAGAGTTATCGATGTAAGAGGTCATGGTCAAGTCTTGTCAATCAATCAATGGTCCTGTTGAAATTTGGACGGAATCCGTCCAAATTTGGACGGATTCCGTCCAAATATTGGTCAGTGAGTGAATTCGGACGGTTTCTATACTTTCAATCAATCAATGTTTCATGTTGAATTGTCATGGTGTCGGCGATATTTTTCAAAAAAGTTAAATGAAGGTGTAGTCAATGTCAAAGCATAAAGTAATTCTTGCAAAATACAACAAGAACATTGATTGATTCAAGGTACGGAATCCGTCCAAATTCACTTACTGACCAATAATGAAGGAATCCGTCCAAAATCCAATAGGAACATCGATTGATTGAAAGTACAGAAACCGTCCGAATTCACTCACGTCCAAACAAGGATGGATCCAATTAGACGGATCCGTCTAAATTTAGACGGAATCCCTCCTAATTTAGACGGAATCCAATTAATGTCAAAACATAACTAGCCATGTTCTCCAGTCTGAAGACGAGACTTGACACTGTACCTGTGTGTCCTACCTATATGTCATGTGTGGTCACTATCGGCGGGTCCCACACTTCAAGTGGTTGTGAGTTATAAATTTAGCAGGCCATATAGGTACAGTACAGTGTTACTATAGACGTGAGGTAATATCTCCAGAATTAAACAAGAACATTGATTGATATATTTTTGAAAAAAGTGAAATCAAAGTGTAGTCAATGTCAAGACATAACCACTATTCCCGTCTAAATTTAGACGGAATCCCTCCTATTTTTCTTTCTCCTCGTAATTAAATATAATGGATTTTGCTTTATGATTTCATCTCTGGGCTTCTACAGTAATACCGTTATATAGTTCTATTGTGTTAAAACAAAAGACTTTGTTAAAGTTGGTGATTTTTGTTGTATGAGTTGTTGTCTGGACCAATCTTTTTGTTGAATGCCATTGTCCGAATTCACTTACTAACCAAAAATGAAGGAATCCGTCCAAATTTTGTACAGAAAGGTTTCCATTTAGACGGATTCCGTCCAAATCTATACGGAATCCCTCCTAATTTAGACGAAATCCAATTAATGCTTCTTATGACTAGCCATGTTTCCAGTCTGAAGACAAGACATGACACTGTACATATGTGTCCTACATATATAACATGCGTGGTCACTATCGGCGGGTCCCACACTTCAAGTGGTTGTGATTATTGCATTTAGGCAGGACACATAGGTACAGTGTCACTATAGACGGGGCCCCACACGTCAAATGGTGGTGAGTTATGACCGTCCAAAATTTGGACGGAATCCGTCCAAATTTAGACGGATTCCGTCCAAAATATTGGTAAGTGAGTGAATTCGGACGGTTTCTATACTTTCAATCAATCAATGTTCCTGTTGAATCGTCATGGGGCCCGACACGTCAAATGGTGGTGAGTTATGACCGTCCAAATTTGGACGGATTCCGTCCAAATATGCACAAGTCATAATTCCCACCGACCTTCTCAATCAATGTTTCTTTTGGAAAAAAATCTATAAAGTGACAAATCCTTTAACAACCATTCATCCCTCTCAGAAAAAGTTTATTTTACTCATATAATCTCTTCTAGTGTTCCTTTCAATGGCCAACCCACATGCTATTGTGTTCATTTCTAATGACGAAATTGATTTGTCGTTGGAAGAGCAGTCTCTCATAAGCCGTTTCACAACTAAAGAGGAGAGGCGTGAGTACGTGACTAACTGGATGGCAAGACCTGTCGTTGCAGAGAGGCGATTGAACATGGAGAGTCTTCCTAGTTTAATGGGGAACTTGTTCCGAGATAACGGTTGGCATGGTGTCCCCCAAAGGCCATTAAGATGTCATCACGTGAATCGGTCTATTGTGCGTGAATTCTACGCTTGTGTAGCTATGATAGAGCTCAATGAACGGTGCGTCAGAGTGCGAGGCGTTCCTGTCGTTTTGAATAAAACATGGATCAACAACGAGTATGCCATTCCAGAATATCCTCAGGGTTTGGATTTCTTTCTATTTCCGGATGTTAATGAATTACTATAGCGTGACATGGCTGTTTTGTTTGGGGAGACGCATCTTTGGGAACGTGTGAGGCATACCCGCCCTTCACCTTGGTCCTGGTGCGGTCCATTCCTTCATTTCTTGATTATGTTCCTTGCCACCAATATGTATGGCACGGTGAACTACACCGCACCGACATTTGATTTGTATGCACTTGCGTACGCATCTATTACATCATACTTTGACGTCGGAGAGTATATTCTCAACAGGATTCGACAGATAGCAAAGGGCAACGCAGGCGATGGATATATATTTTTCCCGTATCTCATCACAGCTATGTGTGTGAGGTCTGCCGGGGTGCCGGAATATGATGAAGATGATGTGACATACGGTCATGATGACGTTATCACCTACAAAACTTTTAATCAAGATGACTTTTAAGGTTTATTTTTCACGTGCAAGTTATTTTCTTTTAACAATGACGAAAGTTGTAGACTTTGTTGAAGTTGCATATGTTGTTTTATGATTTCAGTTTCTCTTTTTAGTCTCTAGACGCCATGATCACATTATTTTTCTTTCTCCTCGTAATTAAAGATAATGGATTTTTCTTTATGATTTCATCTCTGGGTTTGTACAGTTTTACTGCTATATAGTTATACTGTGTTAAAACAAAAGACATTGTTAAAGTTGGTGATTTTTGTTGTGTGCTTTCTTGTCTTGACAATCACATGAGGTGGTTCTTCCGTCTCTAGTAGAGAGGACTATCACATTCATTTGCAAAGAACGAAAGAAGGAACTCCAAATCAAGAAGTGGAATGGTCTTGGATAAGTGTCTCCCAATTTGGATGAGGCGGATTCATTGGACTTTTTATTGCACATAGTCATATTATATTATTATGCTCGGTGTAGAAGCAAGAAATAGATTTTCTCTAAAACTACGTTTCTCCCATGATGGGTTCAAGTTTGGTGGGCATGATTACATGAGAGAATCTGAAAGCTACAATGAGGATGACTATATCATCTTCCATAAATTAAGTCGTTTAGTGTAACAAGTATCTATTTCGACTGCCTGTTGGTCATTCTTTGGAAATCAATGTGATATAACATTCAACCCAACGGAATAATAAATATATCTATTACAATCATGATGGATTACAAAATTAACATCAACACTTGCTGAAGTAGAGATTTATTCAATTAGGAACAACTACACGTGTCGGACATCTATTCCTTCTGTGTCCGGGATTACCGCAATTCGAGCAATTCCTACCGGAACCTGGGTTTGTCCTCTCAGTAGGCATCCTGCTAGTCCTAGCACCGGGAGGCTCACCTTGAGAAGGAATCCTCGGGTCCCGGGTCGGCCCCGCCTAGCTCCCGTACTGTGTTTCTCCTCCTTCCCTAACCCTAGGCTCGGGCGGATTGAGGAAGGTTTAGTTCTAATCCATTCGGGAAGAATCCAATCATCCTCGACCGGA
Source organism: Gentiana straminea (assembly GCA_036785695.1). Lineage (NCBI taxonomy): Eukaryota > Viridiplantae > Streptophyta > Magnoliopsida > Gentianales > Gentianaceae > Gentiana > Gentiana straminea. Next base: position 1,838,528 of record JAVUPR010000477.1, read on the forward strand.
ACGGGGAAAACGCGTCCTTCATATATACGTTGGAAACATGCTTTCGCTTTGTAGTAATGAGAACAATAAGTGTACGCACTCTCGCAAGCGGTGACTTATAGCGAGCGCAAGCATGTACGCAAGGTAAGCGAAGTCCCCGAAACCGCCCGCAATAACATTCCTTCGTAAGCATATTTATTTTCTCACTAGTATCGACATCCCCAACTTGAAACTGGTCCCGGTCGATCCTGAGCAGTGTGAAACTCCTTCTGGCACGCGAAACACCATTCAAGAACTCTTCAGGTTCAGGGGCCAACACGGTGCGACACGAGTCCGCAAGTTCCCTCCTCTCACAATGCCAACGTTGCAACACTCCCCTAATGTGGTCAAAGAGATTCACGATACTCATCTTACGTGCATCCCTGATGACGTTGTTAAAGCTTTCAGCATGGTTGCTTGTCATTATTGCGTAACGTGTACTCGGAAATTGTGATCGTGCCCATTTGTCGATTCCAATCTCCTTGTAGGTAACGCGAAACTGGTTTGGTTGGGTCTCTATCCATCTCTATTATCTTCTGAAATAATATTTTGAATCGCATTTCTGAAAATGTATAAGTGTCTTCCTAGAAAGTGTACGGGCAATATCCCGTGCTCCCGAATTTTTTATTGAGGTTCATAACGATGTGGTGGTAGCAATAACCATGGTAAGCCTCTGGAAATACATTTCTAACGGCTCCAATGATGCCTGGCCCTCTGTCTGATATGAAAACCAAGTCACTACGTTCCCCGATTATCGACTTGACGTTTTCCATGAAATACGTCCACGCATCAAGGCTCTCTCCGTCGGTCACGGCAAAAGCTAACGGAAATATATGGTCGCCCGCGTCTACACCAACTGCTACTAACAATGTCCCCTCGCATTTTGTTTTCATATGTGTACCGTCCACAACTAAGATAGGCCGACAATACTTAAACCCTTCGATACTAGAACCCAAAGCCATGAAACAATACTTGAACCTGCCAAACGCATCAGGAATAATGTCTGTGATGGTTCCAAAATTTTCTACATTCAACATGTAAAAGTAGGCGTGTAATTTAGAATACGACATTTCTATGTTTCCGCCGATCAATTCCAAGGCTTTCTGTCTACATTGATAGGCACTTTGATAATTAAGGTCTATGTTGAATGCTTTTTTGACCTCAGCTTGTAAACTTTTGTCGTGAAACCGCTGCCGAGTTTTATGAGGCTATCCCTTACGAAACGACCTATAGGTCCGGGCTTGGCTTGTCTATGATTGTCAGTCAATTGCTCCAATCCACAAGTGTGGGTTTCATTGTACGCGGTTATCTCAAAGTTCATGCAACGTTGTCCGTCCCTTGCGTCCACATCCGAATCAACAACCTTCCTACCGACAACCTTCCATTCGCATCGTTCTGAAGTATAACATCGTAATTTTAACTTTTCCTTGTCAGACCTAACGAGTTTCCACATGTAGTCATGTTTCAATGCGTGGTAACTCATTTTATCCTTCATATCCTCCTTGTCTCTAAACTTTTTACCAATAAACAATACATCTGGATTATCGGTCTGAAACGTCCCAGCACGTGGACATGGAGGAATTTGGGACGGGTCCATTCCAGACCCGAAATGAACACCTCTATTGCGATTAATACTTGCCATACTAAATGTGTGACCAGTGTCAGGGTTCTGTTGCAAAGGTGCTGTCAAATAACTCATGAAAGATCCGCCGATATTGAGGCCCGTTTGCATCGGTGCTTGCATCGTTGTTTGCATAAACTGCTGGCTTGTTCCATCTATGTGGAGATTATGACTAGTCTGACCAAAATTTTCCCAACATGTACCGGCTCCCCGGTTCACGCCTCCTACCACTAGTTTGCTGCCTATACGGTGTGTGGGTCGTCTGATCTAAATTCTGCCGAGACGTTCCAACTTCATTCATAGATGCACACATTCTAGCCATAGGTTGTTCACCGTAAGGTATGTGCAATGGCTGACTAATCATATTTGCAATAAATCCCCAATCGTAGCCACGTTCACTTGACAAGTCAATTACTTGATCACCGAAAGTTGTATTCGGTTGGATGACAATTTCATGAGGGGCTGAGACTTGTGGAGTACGTACAACATGCTCACCGGAATTCCGATTATAATAAAGTTCGGGTGTAAAATCCTCAATCCCTCTATCATTTTCTTCAACTATCGGTTGTTCATTTAAGTCAAATTCGTTGTCGTATATGTCTATCGAGTCATCATCAGCAATAATCGGTTCAGCATTAACACAAAGTTTGACTGTTTCTAGTCTAAGAAGATCATCAATGTACCCTAGCCATGTCTCATCATCCAAAACATCAATCGGCCCCTCGTATTTTGCGTACAAAAGTTTCATGACCAATGTATTTTTCGATACATCAATTCCTACTTTCCCACACACTTTCTGCTTCACTTCATCCAATGTCATATCGGTTTTTACACGAATCAAATAAAATTTTCCTTTTCTATAAGACCATCTGTCGCATCCTTCGTTGTATATCCACTCTCCACCAAATTCAAACTTAACGGACACAATGTTGTTATCTGTGAAAGAATTATAAATTTACATCAGTATAAAGTGGAGATATGAATATAAAATAATATATAAACAATGAATAGATAAAATGTTTGTATATATGTCATCATATTGTCAGTGTGATACACATATATATGTAATAAGTACACTCATATATGTAATAAGTGTGTGTGTGAGTGTGAGTGTGAGTGTTTTTGCGATGTTAAAATATGATATTTTGTGTAAGTATATGTCAAAAAGAATGACACAATTATTAATAAATTAGGATACTTATACTCACACACATATATATATATAATATATATATATATATATATATATATATATATATATATATATATATATATATATATATATATATACACACACACACACACACATATAAATAAATAAGATATATATATATATATATATATATATATATATATAACCGAAATTTCTTATCATCTTTTTTTTTTTTGTTTTTCGGAACATCGTTGTTTTGTGTTGTGTTGTGTTGTAACGTTTAGGGGGTAAGAGAAGAAGAGAGTAGTGTTTTTACCAACGTCATAGAGTACTTGATGATGACGAGGGAGAACGGATGCCGGACGGGCCGGCGAACGTAACTTATAATTTCAATCTAAGGGGTGCCTCACTTCCGGCCGAGGATTTACAAAGCTGTTGGAGACAGGAAAAGATGCTCTGTTTGAGCAGACCTAATGAAATTTTCTACGAGCTACCTACCGGGAGCCCCAATACAAAGCCTGGAGATTAGGCATGACACAGCGGATCAGAAGGAATCGAAAACACCCTAGGGAAAGCATGCAATTCTAAGAACCTCATCGAGCCGAGGCGTACCATGGAATTTAGTTCGAAATATTCGTTCTTGTATTTTCAAACGACATTAATTTGTCGTTTGTTTCAATTTTTTAAATCACATTCTTGTTACCAATAATTTCAAGGGATGTTCTCATACTATCACAAAATACGTAATTCAAAAACCATATATTTGAATTGAATTTTCATCTTCCACTACAACAACAACATAATCAACTTTGTACCAAACCAATAAAACACATTCGGTAAACAAGTTTCATTTATTACTACAAGCGATCACATTGGCATCAACCAAAATATATTTGTATCGTTATCCAAATATTTAATCGAAATATATCAATCAAAATAAAATGTATCATTGACTACCCTAATTATCCAACGAATGTCAATTCCATTATCGAAATATATAATCAAAATTAATCATTTCTCTACCCTGAAAATGCACATACTACACTACGCTAAAAATCGAAAATTTATAACATTAACAATATTAATAAAAATCGAAAATTCATAACATTAATAAAAATCGAAAATTTATAACATTAATAAAAATCGAAACATTAACAATCGAAAATGCACATACTACACTACGCTGAAAATCGAAAATTTATAACATTAATAAAAATCGAAAATTCATGTGAACAAATAACAATAAAAACAAACACAATAAATAAATTTATTCAAACTTAAGTAAATGCTTACCCATTTTGTTTAAAAATACAACTCCGGTGAAATAAAACAACGCAACTCAAATGGACAAATATGGTTTGTTTGTTGTTTTTTTTTTTGGGTATCAATGGTGAATTTTTGGTGTAGCAATGGTGATTTTTTTGGAAGCAATGGTGAATTTTTGTGTGATGAAACGGTGAAGACAAGAGTAGGTGAAGAGAGTAAATAAGACATTGATAAGGGTTTCAAAATGGATGAAACCCGTCCAAATTTGATAAGGGTCCGTCTAAATTTGGAAGGTGCATCCTCTGTTTGGACGGAGAGACTAAGTTAGACCGTCCAAATTGGGACGGTTTTAGAGCTTTGGACAAAATGGACGGAAACCGTCCAAATGTTGGACGCACCGTCCAAAAATGGACGGAATTCGTCCCAAGATGGACGGTGCATCCAACATTCGGACGGTTTTCGTCTATTTTGTCCATTCAATTTATTTGGACGAAATACATCCAAATATGGACGGCTTTGACTGTATTTGGACGATTTCATCCAAATTTGGACGGTGAAACTGAAAAAAAAAATGTCAGAATCTGTCCGACCTAAAAAAAATTGTCAGAGGATAAAAGGGCCTGATTTCCCAATTTCACGACTTATAATCTTGTATTGTATGTTCAGTCAAATCATTAACTACTCTTCTTAATATGTGTTTTTTTAACAACTGCGACAGTTAAATAGAAACGGAGGGATTTTATTGAAAATTCTAAGAAGCCAAAAGACACTATATTGCGGGACGAAAGAAGTAATATATAAATCTAAGATTAAGTTTTCCATCAAGTTATGTGATATAAATTAACTCCTTAGATTCGAGTGGCGTTCATATCTTCAATATTTCACGTTAAACCGTCTGTGTTCATAGTCAATGAAACCATTTCACTAAGCTAATAAGGAGCAAAGGCTTTACGGGGAAGGGATGGCAAAGATGAAGGAGTTCGATGACTTGCATGTGGGAGGAATTTTTCGAACATGAGTCTCAATGACTAGTTTTATGGTGTCTTTATTTACACTACACTTATTCTACGGGTGCACCACACAACCTATACACCAAATTAGAGTCAACCTTTTAAAAGTAAGTTCTGGGACCAAAAACCGACCTGTAGGTGTGTTGTGCGAACCAAAATTCAAAAAATTGGTTTGGTTCCAAAACCAACTTTCTAAAAGTTGATTCTCAGAATTAGAAATAGTGCATCGATCTATAGAATCGGTGTTGAATAATAATAACTCCCAACATTTATTACATGTATTATAATTTCTCCCAATTCAAAACTCAATAATGACCAAACTTTGTGGTATCCATATAAGCCAAAACAAGGCATTCTAACCTAGAATATGCTACAACTTAATTCAGTCAAAACGTTGACTAAGATAGTAAATGCAGAATTCAAAAGTATACAAGCATTATGGAAATTATTTATTTATTTATTATTATTATTATTATTTTTTAATTTGAGGCGAAGGCCCAACGACTTGATTTAATCATTACGTTGACTACGTTTGTAAATTGTAGTATTTGATAGTATACACCAATTTCCTCGGCAATATGCACGTTCGTAGCAGAAGCTTTATATGGTGCTCTATCTTTAAAATAAAAATAAAAAATAGTGTTTACCTCAAATAGCTCCCACAACAGAATCTCTATCTCTATTTATTTTTAGGGATATGAACAGTGCATCCATACTTGTGGGGATGCACTATTCATGTCCCTAAACATATTTAATTATTAAAAATTATAGAGATAGGGATAGAGATGCTGCTGGAGTGAAATAATAAATATTTAATGTGTATGAATAGGTTGTGAGGTAGAATATGTATTATTAATAATAATTGAAATGTATTATTTAATAATAAGGATATGGATGCTGTTGAGGAGGTTTTTGAATTGGGATGTTGTAAAATAGAGATATGTATTATTTTATATTATTTTAGGGATAAAAAATGGTGCAACTGCTGTGAATGCCCTTAGATCACTACCCCAATTTCAAACCCACCATGACAATGCCTAATGTCCTAATACATACAATACATACAAAATGCATACCATATTTTGGAATGTTTCATATTTATATATACTTGATGTATGCCAAATATATGATATTATACATTATGTTTTTCCCCAATTTTCCCATCCCATTATCTTCATAATAATTTTGCATATTTTGGGCCCCAATTATGTAATAGAGAATCAAGAATATATTGTGTTAAAAAAAAGGATCATGAATATATTATTTATATTATTTTGTTTCTTTGTATTTATTGTATACTGACTTATTATACTTTGGTGATCCTAATTGATTCTAGAAATCTCCATTTAAGTGTATATATTGTAACCATCCCTTCACAAAAATATAGGTCAACTTTCCATTTAGTCAACATAATACAGATGGCTTGATTGAACGTCATAAGGCTTGTCATGTAGCCAAAAAGCTTCACTCAACAACCAAGTAGGCTCAAGTGGTAAGTGACTTATGAATGCCTAGAAAAGTCACCGGTTCGATTCTCCTCTGAGGCGCCATTTTGAAAGAGCTCTTGGCCAGACATTACCCCTGAGTAAGAGTCAGACTCTGCAGCCCGGGCCGAACTCCGGATTAGTCGGACCAGTGGGTTCCGGATACCGGGGGCTTTAAGCAAAAAAAAAAAAAAACTTCACTCAACGCCCGGGTATTGATTATTATGATACCTTCAGCCTAGTGGTCAAACCAAATACTGTTCGCATTCTTCTCACTATTGCTATTGTTCATTGTTGGCCGCTTCACCAACTTGATGTTAAAAACGCTTTCTTACAGGGCACTCTTAGTGAGATGGTTTATATGGCTCAACCACAAGGGTTTGTTGACCCGTCATTCCCCTTTCATGTTTGTCGTCTCAAAAAGGCTATATATGGACTTAAACAAGCTCATTGTGCCTGGTATCAGGAGTTACGCCAATATTTAGCTTTCTGAACTCACAATTTGATGCTTCCCTTTTTATTTATGCTCACACCGACTTCATTGTAGGTGTTCTTGTTTATGTTGATGATCTGGTCATTTTAGGGAGCAACTCTGTAGGAGTAGAGAAATTCATTTCAACTCTTTCAGCTCGGTTTTCCGTTAAAGATCTTAGTGAGCTTCATTTTTTCTTGGGTGTTGAGGCCACCCCTAACAATGACAGTCTTCTTCTGTCTCAACGCCGCTATATATGTCTATGATATTATTGCAAAACACAACATGCTTGAAGCCAAGCCGTGCTCCACCCCAATGCAAACTGATCTCTCCACTTTAGCTCATGATACGGATGATCCTCTTTCTGATCCTATGGTTTACAGATCCCTTATTGGCAGTTTACAGTACTTACAAATTTACTCGTGCCAGAATGGTCTACCTCCGTCCCATAAAAAGTGTCCACTTTTTGTGGTGCACACATATTAAGAAAATAATTAATGTGTTGTAATGTAAACACTAATGGACATGTTTACCTCTATTTCATAATAAACGCTTGTTTTGGAATGAAAAGAGTATAGATCGAAGCATTAAATGTATGATAGAGATATGTTTGGAAAAGATACATTAAATGATGTGTTGATTTTCTAAATGTACACTTTTTGTGGCACAATTCATTTTCAAAGGTTTAGAATCTCGGGGGAGGGATCCCGTTTAATTACTTTGAGAACCAACCAACAACGTCTCACCGGTAGCGTATCAGGCCGAATGTAATCTAGTCAAAAGAGCATGATCGTATCCAAAAGGAAACGTGTGTTTGGCTACCAAGTGATTACTTCATCCTTGTTTGAGAAACACTTTAGCTGAGATATGGGTGTCAAGGAGAACAATGCTTTCACAAGCAATAGACATCCATGTATAAGCAAGTTATGAATGTAATTTCTTTTAATAGAGGTGAACCCGTTATATCACTAGCGGCAAAATATTGTGGATAATTTTCAACGAAATTTAAAAATTATGTGGAAAATATCAGGAAGGATATTCCTTCTTTGGGAATAATGTTAACAGCTTCATGAAGGATATTCCTTCTCAATCCGATAGCAAGTTCTTGCTTCAATTCCGTTCCCAACCAATCACAAATTTTATGTTGACGGCAGCAACTTTGTTTTGTAGTATTCAACAAACAGTATAATGTTACTTATATATTCTGATTAAAACAAAAATTTCACCTCCTCATACATGGATGATATAGATGATAGGCATGTGTGCCACTTTCATTCTCAATCCACGTTGTACCGCTTTTTTTTAAAGAAGAAAGTCAATATATTTTTTTTTGTTTGTTTGGAGAAGGGAGTCATACCTATTTTCTAATCACCATTCCACATATATATATATATATATATTCTCCGCAAATTTTATTTGACCCCAATCTTACTTGGGGTTGTCCGATCAATTAGAAATTAAGAGATTTCTAATGGATCCTATGTATAAAATTCAACAATTAATCTTATTTTTTCAAATTGATGATATGATGATACCGACATTTTAGTTGGGATATTGCCTCAAAATTTAACTTCGAAATGGGCTTTGAAAACAAAGTAGTTTCCTAGAACGAAATCTAATTCTAATGTAGGAGCCCCGCAATATAGGGACATTTGTTTTTTTTTTTCCATAAATAAGTTATTTTTTAAATATTTTAAAGTAAAATATTTGTATTGTTTTCTGGGTGTGACTTATAATATTGTATTAGTTAACGTGAAAATGAATGCATTTAATATTCAATAGGGATGTGAAAAGACCTTATAATATGGAAAAATTTAAGAAGCCAAAAGACCCTATATTGCGGCAACGAAAGAAGTAATATATAACACTAAGATTAAGTTTTCCATCAAGTTATGTGATATAAATCAACTCCTTAAATTCGAGTGGCATTTATATCTTCAATATTTCACGTTAAACCGTCTGGGTTCATAGTCAATAAAACCATTTCACTAAGCTAATAAGGAGCAAAAGCTCCACGGGGAAGGGATGGCAAAGATGGAGGGGTTCGATGACTTGTATATATGTGGGAGAAATTTTCCGAAGATGAGTCTCATGACTAGTTTTATGGGGTTTTTATTTGCACCACATTTATTCTACTGGTACGCCGCACAATCTATACGCCAAATTAGAGTCAACCTTTTAAATAATAATAACTCCATACATTTATTACATGTATTATAATTTAGCCCAATTCAAAACTCAATAATGACCAAACTTTGTGGTATCATATAAGCCAAAACAAGGCATTCTAAGTTTCTAACCTAAAATATCCTACAACTTAATTCAGCCAAAACGTTGACTAAGATATTAAATGCAGAATTCAAAAGTATACAAGCACTATGGATTTTATTTTGTTTCCCTTAATTTGGGGCGAAGGCCCAACAACTTGATTCAATCATTCAACTTGATTCATTATTTGATATTTACTAGGGGAGCACATGGTCGGTTTTTCGGTTTTTAACCATTTTTAAAACCAAACTATTTTTTACGGTTTTAAATTTTACAAGTCAAAACCGAACTATAGCTAGGTAAAACCATTTTATCCGGTCCGGTTTGGTTCGGCTTGGTTACGGTTTTTTTTCCAGTTTTTAGTCCTCTTTTTTTTTACAAATAATTAACTGAAAGGGCATTATCACGATTCAGCGAATTCATTACTTCATTCATACAACAATCATACAAGATTCTCATTCTCCATCTACCATACACCATAACTCGAATATCACTAGGTCCCTCTCTCTCTCTCTCTCTCTCTCTCTCTCTCTCTCTCTCTCTCTCTCTCTCTATATATATATATATATATATATATATATATATATATATGTGTGTGTGTGTGTGTGTGTGTGTGTGTGTGTGTACACGTATTATATTATCATATTTTCCAATTAAGATGATCATATAAAACTATTTAAATTGTTTTATTGCATCTTGTCATATGTCCTATTAGGATGGGCATCAAACTATATGTATGAGGTAGTTGATTGAAGTATTAATAGATCATGGACTGAGATAATAGTTATTTACATATAGTGATAATTGAGGGGGGCCGACGAAAAGTCAATTCATTGTGGTGATCAGTTCTCACAATGTAATGACGAAAAGTTGGTTTTACTATGGTGCTCAGGTAAAGTGATACACGAGTGGATTTGTATATATATATATATATATATATATATATATATATATATATATATATATATATTCCGGTTCCGGTTTGTCTGGTCTTTATCATAGAAAATCAAAACTAAATTGTTTTTCACGGTTTGGTTTTTTATAATACAAAAACCAACCAAAAATCATGGTTTACATATTTTCGGTTTGGACCGGTTTGGTTCGGCGGTTGGTTCGGTTTCCAGATTTTTTTGTTCACCCCTATATATACCGATTTCCTTGGATATGCATCACTCAGATCACTACCCCAATTTCAAACCTACAATGACAATGCCTAATGTCCTAATACATACAAAATGTATACCATATTTTGGAATGTTTCATATTTAATATACTTGATGTATACCAAATATATGATATTATACATTATCTTTTCCCCCAATTTTCCCATTATCTTCGTAATAATTTTGCATATTTTGGGCCCCTAATAGAGAATAAAGAATATATTATTTTATTTTATTTTAGTTCTTTGTATTTATTGTATATTGACTTACCATACATTGGTGATCCTAATTGATTCTAGAAAACTTCATTCAAGTGTATATATTGTAACTATTCCTTCACAGAAATATAAGTCAATTTTCCCTTTATTCAATGTAATGCAGGCTTGATTGATCGTCATAAGGCTTGTCTTGTAGCAAAATGCTTCACTCAACGCCCAAGTATTGATTATTATGATACATTCAGCCTAGTGGTCAAACCAAATACTGTTCGCATTCTTCTCACTATTGCTATTTTTCATTGTTGGCCGCTTCACCAATTGGATGTTAACAATGCTTTCTTACAGGGCACTCTTACTAAGATGGTTTATATGGCTCAACCACAGGGGTTTGTTGACCCATCATTCCCCTCTCATGTTTGTCGTCTGAAAAGGCTATATATGGACTTAAACAAGCTCCTCATGCCTGGTATCAGGAGTTGCACCAATTTTTACTTCACTCTGGCTTTCTGAACTCACAATTTGATGCTTCCCTTTTTTATTTATGCTCACTCCGACTTCATTGTATATGTTCTTGTTTATGTTGATGATCTTGTCATTTCAGGGAGCAACTCTGCATAAGTAGAGAAATTCATTTCGACTCTTTCCGCTCGGTTTTCCATTAAAGATCTTGGTGAGCTTCATTTTTTCTTGGGTGTTGAGGTCACCCCTAACACTGATGTTTTCTTCTGTCTCAACACCGCTATGTCTATGATATTCTTGCAAAACATAACATCCTTGAAGCCAAGCCGTGCTCCACCCCAATGCAAACTGATCTCTCCACTTTAGCTCATGATACGGGTGATCCTCTTTCTGATCCTACGGTTTACAGATCCTAGATTGGAAGTTTACAATACTTACAATTTACTCGTGATGTATCCTTTGCTGTTAATAAACTGGCTCAATTCATGCATGCCCCCACGATCACTCACTAGTCCCTTGCTAAGCGTCTTCAACGATATTTGGGGGCACTATTCATCTTGGTTTACAGCTTTATCGCCACTCTCCCCTCAAACTTCATGCATTTTCTGATGATGACTGGTGGTAACCGTCCCAACTACTCATCCACGGGTGCTTATGTTATTTACCTGGGTTGTAACCTCATTTCTTGGAGCTCAATGAAGCAAACATCTGTGGCTCGTTCTTCCACAAAAGCTGAAATTAAGTATGTCGCTAACACGGTTGCTGAGCTCAATTGGGTCTTTTATTCTTCAAGACGTTGGCTACCCACCCCAATCCCCCCACGTGATTTACTGTGACAACCTTGGAGCTTCCTACCTTAGTGCCAATCCGGTCTTTCACTACAGGATGAAACATATGGCTATTGATTTTCATTTTGTTCGGGAACATGTCCTGGATGGTAAACTACGGGTCACACATGTCTCATCACAAGAGCAACTTGCGGATGTTCTTACCAAACCCTTGGACAAACTTTTGTTTCAGTCTTTTGTGGTCAAGCTTGGTCTCTCATATGGTCATCTAGCTTGAGGGGGCGTAATAGAGAATCAAGAATATATTATTTTATTTTATTGTGATTCTTTGTATTTGTTGTATATTGACTTACCATACTTAGGTGATCCTAATTGATTCTAGAAATCTTCATTCAAGTGTATATATTGTAACCATCCTTTCACAGAAATATAAGTCAACTTTCCCCTTCATTTCTCATATCTGTAGGGAGTAATTAAAAAAATATCAAAACATATATTATAATCTCATATTTATATACTTATCTCTACATCTTTAGGACATCACATAGTGTTCTTGTAGCTTTGTATTATAGTAATAATATTTTTACCACACCCCGAAAGATATTTTGTAACATCCCCGCTCATTTCCGTGCTCCGGAAATGTCTTGAATTCGAACATATTGAAGATTCCTGCCTGAGTTGGTCAAAGCACCACAAGAGTGAAATACGCAATCAATGAAAAAGACATGTGACTCACATGGCACCGCCCATTACTGCTGGCGAGCGCCAACTTTCTAAAGATTCAAATTTTGAATTCAAAGAGCGTGGGAAGAAGGGTGGTGAGAACACCAGTTTAACCGACCAAGGCCGGCCTTGGCATTTTTTGGGCCTAAGGCCAAATTGTCAAATTATGCCTTTTAGTTCGAACTTACAAACTTATCGATTCGAGTTAGACCAAGTAATTTTTTTGGGTCTTTATCGATTCGAGTAATTTTTTTGGGGCTTTATATTAAGTTGGATCGAATTGGATCTATACGGATTTTTTTTTCTGTTAGCGAAACATGTAATGTTTCGCCGCCAAGACCACCGCATCTTCCGCCTTCAATATGGGCCGGCCCTGTAACCGACTATCTCTGTGACAGGAGGGTAGCATCCGATTCTCGTACTTGGAATTTTCTATTCTAAGTATTAAAGATTTTACTGATGAGTAGGCAATTCACATAGCTTCCTCCTACCAAGACACGTTAATTCGATGCAATTTCCAGACTCGTCAAGGGCGGCGGCAAGAAGGACCTTCATCGGTCAACTGACCCCTATCAAAAAAAATTGTATGTATTTGTATCATTATTTAATTTTTTTATATACTAATATCTATTAACTGACCCGTTAAATTTTATAAATATTGACCATTGCCCTGTAATTATAGTTGGATTTTTTAAATTAATGTTTAGAAACTTATAATACGATGTGTCGCTTTCGATACTAACCCGTGTCTCAGAATTCCGGAGCCCGCCCCTGAGACTCGTGAAGGAGGTAGATGATGATGGCATTGTGTATTGCTTCAACTAAATCAAGATTTGTACCACTAAACTAGCACAAGGTCACAAATGGAAGGGATGAAGCACTCATTCACAGGCCGTTTAAGCACAGTGGATGTAATATCTATGATTTTGGAGTAAGGGTAAAATAGTAAAATGTATTATTATTTATTTTGAATACTTAATTATCCTTTTTATATTTCTGCCTTACTGATAATTTAGGATTAAAAATTTGATTAATGGTATTTTGTTATAAAAGAAACCCCTCCCATTAATTCTCCACTTTCACTCTGCCGTTTGGAAAAAAAAAAATGCTCGGACTGCTCTGGAGAAATATTGAGGAAAAGGAAGGGTTTCAACGGAATCCTCCAATTTTTGGCTAATCGAGCAATTGTTTGTGCAGACCACAATAGATGATCTTGTTCACCGCAACGGAAGGATTCTTTAATACAAGTTCCATCGTCATCCGTAAGTTTTCAGGTTTTGCCTTAGTTTGGAATCCTGTGTGGTAAATCCATGAGTCTAGTTGTCGTAGGTTGTTTGAGAATGATAAATTGTGGTTTTGATGTGTAGGAATAATCGTAGTTGGAAGAATTTTGTGGTTACACCTTTGGTTTTGAAGTTTGGATCTTTTCTGGCAGATTAAGAGGTAGGGGTGTTTTTAATCGGTGTTACGTGTTGTTTAATCGTTAAATTGTGTTTGGTATATTGCTTAGATGTGAAATTGTTGGTTTGGTGTTGTTTTGGTGCCTTTATGTATCAAATTTGGTGGAAATTGGATTGGAAAACGAACATGGGCATGCGCCGGGCGAGCCAGGCGTGCGCCTAGCATGACATAGGGGTAGGCAGGAGGGATTCAGTGAATCCGGGCGTGCACCCGCCCCTTTCGGGCATGCACTCAACGTCCCCGAATACGAACCAGAAGCTTGACAGAAACTTCAGGCGTGCGCCTGACCCTTGTTTTTGACAATTTTAACATGTTTTCGGGCTCTATTCGATGCTTTATGGAATATATGTCTTTGGGAAAAAATATAATGTGAAAGTGAAAACACAATACAAAATATAATGTGAAATTCTTATTACTCATAATAATGAATGAGTTAAGTTACAAAGCTGCTGATCAAGGGGTATTAATGGTACCATACACCTCATGAATTAGTCAAAAGAAAGCTATATGATTGTTATAACAAAATAACTGTCTATCCATACTACTCAGCTTATTGTTGTGTGTTCACCTGAGCTAACTTTTTCAGGTCTGTTGAGCTGAGCTGAGATGTCCAATTTTGCACATTGTCTTGCATCAACATTCTTTATCCATATATTGTAACACCCTCCTCAAGTTGAGAGTGATACATGAATATGTTTGCACATCCTCTTGCATTCATCATTCCTTTATCCACTGGAACTTGGCTGAGAGATCTTGGAAATGCCCAACTTATCCAATATGTAAGAGAAGATTAGTACATCCAAAGCTTTGGTGAGAATGTCAGCAATATGCTCCTTGGTATTTATAGGTATGAGTTTAATGAGGCCAGTTTTGACCTTGTTTATGACAACATGACAGTCAATCTCAACATGTTTAATCCTTTCATTGAACACATGATTGTGAGCAATATGCATAGCACTGACATTGTCACAGAACAATATAACAGGTTGACCAACATGGATCTGCAAATCTTGTAGAATGTAATCAAGCCACTGAATTTCATAGGTAGCATTTGTTGAAATTGTCAAATTAAAAACACAACACAAAATATAATGCAGAATTATTATTACTCTGAATAATGTACGAGTTAAGATACAAAGCTGCTGCTGATCATGGGGTATTTATAGTACCATACACCTCATGATCAATTAAAAGGAAGATACATGACTGTTATAACAGAATAGTTGTTCATCTATACTACTCAGCTGATTGCCGTGTGTTCAGCTGAGCTGACTTCTTCAGGTCTGTTGAGCTGGCTTTTTGTTGTTGAGCTATGCACATCCTCTTGCATCAGCATTCTTTTATCAATATATTGTAACACCATCTCAAGCTGAGAGTGATACATGAATTAGCTTGCTCATCCTCTTGCATTCATCATTCTTTTATCCGCTGGAACTTGGATAAAAGATCTCGAAAATTCCCAACTCATCCAATAAGTAAGAAAATATTGGTGCATTCAAATCCTTGGTGAGAATGTCAGCAATCTGCTTCTTGGTATGTACATGCATGAGTTTAATGAGGTCAGATTTGACTTTGTCCCTGGCAACATGACAGTCAATCTTAATATGTTTAGTCATTTCATGGAAAACAAGATTGTGATCAATATGCATAGCACTGTCGTTGACACGGGACCAAATAGCAAGTAGCAGAATAGGTATCTTCAAGTTTTTCAAAATGTAAATAAGCCACTGAATTTCACAAGTACCATTGGCCATAGCCCTATACTCGGCTTCTGAAGAGCTTCTGGCAATAGTTGTTTTCTTCTTAGCTTTCCTTGATGTAGGTGCATCTCTCAAGAACATCATGTAGCATGAATCAAAGCTTCTTGTTTCAGGACAACCAGCCCAATCAATATCAGTAAAGCCTTTCAAAACAAGGTTGCTCTCAGCAGGAAAAAAATGCATTGGCCTTGATTGGATTTGAGATACCTCAAACGTCAGTGAGCATTCTTCATATGATTTTTAGTAGGTGTGTCTAGAAACTGACTCAACCGCTGAATTGCAAAGGCTATGTCAAGTCTGGTAAAAGTGAGATAAACCAACTTTCCAACTTATGATCTGTATGCAGTATTATCACCCAACAGAGCTGAATCTCCATGCTTCAAAGTATTTTTAGATTCCATAAGAGTTTTGGAAAGCTTAACTCCCAAAACTCATATTCTTGTAAGAGATTTAATGTGTACTTCTTTTGAGAGATGGAAACACCCTCAGGTGTTCTGGCTTCTTCAATGCCTAAAAATTATCTCAGCTTACCTAGATTTGATGTAAACTGTTTGTGTGAATTGTCTTTAACCTAAATATCTGAAATTGTTGCCATTATGTCATCTACATAAACCTAGTAAAGCAATAAAAGATTTTACTGACCCTTTGATGAACAAGCTGTGGCTATTCTTATATTGAACAAACCCTTGTTTTTCTAATGACTCTGTCAGCTTACAATTCCATTGTCTTCTTTCTTGTTTCAATCCATATCATGATTTTATCAATATGCAAATTTGGTTTGGTTTATCAGTCTTGAACCCTGAAGGAAGTTGCATATAGACTTATTCTTGAAGATCCCCACGCAAAAAAAAAGGATGAATTGACATCCATTTAATGAAGATGTCAGTTATTAGCTACTGTTGTTGTCAGTAGAATTCTAACTGTAATGATCTTCACTACTAGTGAAAAGGTCACTTGATAGTCAATGTCATATGTTTGAGTATACCCTTTTGCTACTAATATGGCATTGTTACTCTGTACAGAACCATCAGGATTATACTTGATCTTGTACACCCATTTGCATCCAATGAGTTTCTTTCTAGGTGGCAGATCAACCACTTCCCATTGTGAGTGGTCTGTAAAGCTTCAATCTATTTCAGCATTGCTTCTTTCCACTCATCATGCTTGATTTCTTGATTGTATGTCTTTGGTTCTGTGACAACATCAATAGCACAAACATATCTAGCACACTCATCTGAGAGTCTTTCCACACTCATTACTTCACTCGGATAAAAGATTGGTGCATTTTTTTGTTCTTGTTAATCTCTTCAGATGAACAGGTGCAGATGAATGGTTGACTGGGAGTGATCCTCCACTGGATGCCTCAGTCACATCTGTTTCTGTGTTGTATTTCTCAACTCTCACTCAGCTGATCATCAAAGCTGTCTACAACTGGTAATGACAATGGCATATCAGGAGTGTACTTAGCTTTTCCTAATACCTTCTAGAATAAAGGAAAATAGGTCTTATTAAATTGAATATTCCTAGCAACAAAGATATCTTTGTTGGTGATATTCAAGAGTATTGCACCCTTGCAAGTTTTTGAATTCCTAACATAGACACATGTTCTACATCTGGAATCAACTTTGTGTTGGTCCCTTGGAAAGGCCTGGATCAAGTTTAGAGGTGGGTGAATAAACATGATACTTAAAAACTTTTTCTTGAGTTTTGATAACTCTGCTGAGAGAATGGTCAGCCGACTATTCTTTACTAAAAGGCGACGAGCCGAGTTATATGATAAAATACATTAGATAAAATACATTATGATGTTGTTCTTTATAAAACTTGAAGTGCCGAGTTTTTAGGACTCACAACAGTGTGCCCAGCGTGTGATTCAGCAGAGTTGGTAAGCAAGCAGATTATATGATAAAGTACTGAATGTAAATTATAGAAAGTAAATGCAAAATTTAAAACACAAAGTTTATAGTAATCCATGGTGATGTAAACACATTGTTGACATGTTGACCTAAGTTACTGTCACTATTACAATATCAATTAGTAGTGACAAATTGAATGACACGATTTATAAACTTCCGGTGAATCAATGTGACGAAAAATAGTGACATACTGTCTAAAACTGATTATTTTTACTAGTGTCACAATGTCAATTGGTTGTGATGAATGTCGTGTTGTTGCAAAAAAACAACTTTGATTTTACATCGGAAGGATATCAAATGATATACCAAATAAAAGAGGGCGAAAAAGATATGAATTACAGTGAAAATGTTATCATCATTGGATGTGTAGATTAAAATATGACTGATTAAAAGTTGGGGGAATGAGGGAGAATGACAGAAATATTTCATCAATTGAGTAGAATGACGGTCTTTTGAAACTTTTGCATAAAGGACAAAATTATTTATCCACTGTCGAAATTCACCTGTGTTCGAAATTCACTGTCAAAATTCACTAATTTTCAAAATTCATTGCCAAAATTCACTGATTTTCGAGATTCACTGTCGAAATTCATAGATTTCGGGATTCACTTGGGAGATTCACTGTTTGTCTTTCTCGCTATAAAAATTATGCAGTTGTTCTTCTCCCTATAAAAAATATGTAGCTGTCATATTACTTAAAAATATTCCAGATTGTGTCATTATCCCTAATTTCCCATTAAAAATTTGGGTAGAAGAGAATTTTATTTTTTTAAATATTTTCTTTACGGTTCAATTCCTTGTAGTTGTTTTTTAAAATTTTAATGTCATAAACTTGATTTTAGAGGCATTTTTGTACTTGACGTCTATAAAATGTTTTTTTTACTAAAGATTTTATGATGTTGCCCTATTTCATTATTTTGATAATAACTTTATCTTTATATTAAGGGAAATTTTTCTGTGTCTCCGTTATGTGCGGAGATACCTAATAACAACGGCGTTTTTCCGGTGTAAATATAAAAACACATTTAAAATCACCTAAAAACGCTTAAAAAACGGTGTGTTCGCACGGTGTAAAGACACTAATAACTCTCCCTTTTTTTTAAGGGGTCTAAAGAGCAGTTTTAAGAGTAAGACTTTTATCCCAACTACTCACTCTCTTGCAACACTTAGATCCTTCTCTATGATACACGTATAAGACATTTGAAGGTCTAATAATAAACGTAAATTCCTCATCCCAACGTGCATTATTTCAAGGCACCTTTGCATCAAATGAAAAACTGTTCACTAATAAATTCTCTAGTTTTTGAATTCTCGATCATGCCCCAGACCCCCCCCCCCCCCCCCCCCCAAACCCCCTATTGCTCCATCCTTTTGTATATTTAACTATATATAGCTCCTTCCTCTTTATTCAACTTTGCCAAGTTTCAAAGTAGTAGTCTCTTCTATTGCATGCATGTTAAACAAAAAAATGTTGGCAGTAAAAAATAATAATAATACTAAGATTCTTGTTTTGATGATTTTTATCAGTGCAATTGCATGCAATTACACTGCAGCTGTTAGAGATTTGTCAAGAAAAAATGCTTTTTTCGAAAAGAAAGAATCCATCTTTCCTCACACTGCTGCTGATGATGCTTATCAAGGTAATCAGGCTTGAATATCAACAACTCAAGTTTTTTTTTTTTTTTTTTCCTTAATTAATATGTATATCTGTTGATAATTGACACCATTAATTAATTTGTTCCTGCTACGCACGCTCTTGAAGGTAATCAAGAAGATGGTGTCGGTGGAAACGGAGGGATTGGGGGTAGTATTGATGCAGGGGGTCAAGGTGGCGTTAATGGTGGTTTCGGGATAGGTGGTCCAGGTGGATCGGTCGGTCTAGGTGGAAATTTTGGTGGGGTTACTAGTGGTGGACTAGGCGGAAGTACCGGCATTGGTCCTAGTGATGGAGGTGGGTTACAAGCTGGGGCTGGTGTTGGCGGACAAGTTGGAGGTGGCGTCGGAGGAAGCATTGGTCTTGGTCTGGGGCCCTATGGCGGAGGACTTGGTGGCGGTGCAGATCCATGAGAGATAAATTAACCTGAAGTGAACTTCCCTATGTTTTAGATGTACTCCTTGTTGGATTTTGTTTAAATAAATTTCCTTGTTTGTGGTGTGTGTATGAGAATCATCTATATATAGCATGTTAACCAAGTCACATAGTTCTTCAAGTAATGTGCCTCAAACGCAAAGCAATCGATTTAAACATAAACATAATAACAGCTGGTTTAAATAAGAAAACAAATGTTGGAATTCAGCTCGGTTTTCCATGCATATGTCCCAAAAAAAAAACTACCTTACAAAATGAAAAGTAAACTCACTAGGAAAATCCAGGTGTTGCTTTTTTAATTAGATCCTTACTTCAATTCCTTCACCCAACAGGTGTTCTTTAACTGCTTGAATCGGTACCTGCAATTATTCACACGGAGTACGAAATCATACGCTTACTCGTGGCTTTATAGCGCTTAGAAAAGAAGAACAGAACTTAAATTCAAAGAGAAAGAGAGAATTGCATTACCTCTTTTCGGTGAAAAATACCAGCAGCAAGGGCAGCAGATGCATTCGTCTGTTTGAATACTTCGGAAAAGTGCTCCGCTGTCCCAGCACCACTACTTGCTATTACAGGAATGGAAACAGCATCTGAGATTAACTTCACCAAGTCTATGTCGAATCCATTTCCTTGACCTTCAAGAAATTAGTACTACATCCATTAGAAGCTTCATTTGCTATCTATCACATATATATAAATCCGGGAATCCCACCAACAAGAACTACGTGTCATTTGATCTCAAGCATCACGTAAATAAATATAGCAAAGATCAAGGAACCCGGTAAGTCTTTTAAAGTAGAGCTATCAGCATCAGACAAAGCTTTTGACCCGAAAACATCCAACACTCTGTGCCCGTGGAAAATGGGCTAGTGTGCCAATCTACTGTTAAACTTCATACTAGAAGTCAACAAGATATCTTTACAACATTCATCAATTTCACTGACAATCAACTTCTATGATGGCTTTGTGTACCTTTAAATTACATAGGTTCTAGAGATGTATTTCCAGACGGGAGGAAACAAATGCAAGAGCCAAGGGTCCACTAATTTCTGCCATTTGTTCTTGTAAGACATATATTGTCATGCACATTGAAATGAGCATAACATCATAAAAGAATTAAGAGATGTGAATTCGAGATTAAAAATAGTTATATGTATCAGTTGCATATTAATGTGTTATGTGTTGTACTTGCATGTTGGGCATGCACCTTTTTTATATTTATGTTGTATGTGAATGCACCGTAAACTAGTATTGTCAGCTCTATCATTAATTTATAGCAACCAAAAAACAATGCATAGAAATTAACTCATGTACAACCGAAAAAGAAAAAAAAAAAACGTTCATACCATCACAGTCAATGCAGTTCAGCAGTATTTCCCCGGCTCCCAAATCTTCAACGGCTTTTGCAAGTTCATATGCTCCAATTGGTCGGCCTTCACGACCACCGCTTACCTTAAAATATGAAAAATAATAAAACTTAAATCCAACAAGTAACAAAGCCTGCATTGAATCCATAATAAACATAAAAGTGCAGCAGAACCTACATAAACCACGTAGGTTAGGAAATGTTTATACTCTGATTTCACTTGCTAATAAACACTCATGCTAGATCAGAGCATAGTAGCTCTCAGATAGAGAGAACACACGAATGAATATACTTTGATCTTACAAACATTCCATTAACTTGAAGACCTAGGATCTAAAATAACCGTAGATACTCAATGAATGGTTACATTTTCTTCAAAAATCATGTACACTGTTCAGAATGGGAGAGGGAATACTTACAGTGCACTGATACCAGGCATACTCTTCTCCATTCGGGCCTGAAACCAGAATCAAGACCATGGGAAAAACATTACTGCCAATTGAAGAGAAACAAAGAAGAAGAAAAGTAATCTCTTCAGTATTATTGATAATCAGAGTAGTTTAAATAAGGATTACAACCAAAGGAAGGTGGAAAGACAATGACAGGCTGTTTAGGGAACAACAGCCGAGGAGTTTATTTGGGAGAACTAAAAAACAGCTAGCAAATATTAATTGGTTTATAGAGAATACCAATTAATATAAAACAACATAATATATCAGCAACTTAACAAAGGAAATATGTAACAAAGTAATATTGCAACACCCCCCCTCAAACTATGTTGTAGATGTTAATACAACCTAGTTTGTGACAAAGTTGGCTGAATGAATGAGGAGGAATGGCCTTAATGAGAATGTCAGCATGTTGGTCATGAGAACTGACATGATGAAGATCAATTATTTTGTCTTCAATTTTTTCTTTGATAAAGTGACGGTCAATGTCAACATGCTTTGTCTTGTCATGATGTATGGGGTCTTCAGCCATACAGAGAGCAGATTTGTTGTCACAACGAAGAATAATAGGAGACTTGAGTGGAATTTTGAGTTCAGAGATGACCCTCCGTAGCCACAAGCCTTCACACACACCAAGCACAAGTGCCCTAAGCTCTGCTTCAGCACTGCTTCTTGAGACAGTGGGTTGCTTCTTACTTCTCCAGGTAACAAGGTTGCCCCAAACATAGGAGCAATATCCAGTGGTAGACCTCCCGTCTACATGGGGTTTCACCTTGCCCAATCGCATCCGTGTATACAATGATGTTGTTGATGTCGACTTTCTTGAAGAATAAGCCTTGGCCAGGAGTCCTTTTCAGGTATCTTAGAATCCTGTATAGAGCATCCCAATGCTCCTTGGTAGGTGACTTAAGGAATTGACTAACAATGCTTACAGCATAAGCAATGTCAGGCCTTGTATGGGACAAGTAGAGGAGTTTCCCAACAAGTCTCTGGTATCTGTCCTTGTTCACAACTGTTTGACCATGAATGAGTTTGATGCTGGGATCAATGGGAGACAGGTCTGGTTTGCACCCAAGCATGCCAGTTTCTTTAAGACACAGAAATACCCTCCTTGGTTCTAGCAACTTCCATGCCTAAGAAATACTTGAGGTTGCCCAGGTCCTTGACTTCAAAAACTTTGGCTAGCAATGCCTTCAGTTGGGATATTTCTTGTGAGTCATCCCCCGTCAAAATTATGTCATCAACATAAACAATTAGAATAGATCTCATCCCATTAGTTGTTTTAACAAACATGGTGTGGTCACTGTTACATTGATAGTAACCAAAGCAGTTTTAATCACGAAGTGAGTTTCCCAAACCAGGCTCTAGGGACTCGTTTTAGACCATACAGAGATTTTCTGAGTTTGCAGACCATGCTCTTAGTCTTAGGTTTATCAAAACCAGGAGGAATGGTCATAAAAACATCTTCTTTCAGGTCCCCATTAAGAAAGGCATTCTTAACATCAAGTTGGAAGAGGGGCCAGTCAAGTTGAGCAGCGAGGGAGAATAAAACTCTAATAGTATTTAACTTAGCAACAGGAGCAAAGGTTTCTTTATAGTCAAGACCATATGTTTGGGTAAACCCCCTAGCAACAAGTCTAGCCTTATACTTATGCAAGCTACCATCAGCATTATACTTGATAGTAAAAAGCCATTTACAGCTAACAGGTTTCTTGCCAGGTGGTAGAGCAGTTAATTCCCAAGTCTGGTTTTTTATAAGAGCAGACATTTCAGTGTTAATAGCATCTTTCCAAGCAGGATATGTAAGAGCTTCATGAATGTTTTTAGGAATGACCTCCTTATCTAAGCATTTAGTAAACATGCAGAATTTAGGAGATAATTTTTCATAAGAAAGATGATTGTAAATAGGGTGATCGCATGCCTTCTTTTACCTTTCCTAAGAGCAATAGGGAGATCATCCCCAAGTGAATAACAAGGATTCTGAGTCATACCTGGATCCTTAGGAGTAGGGCAAGAATTCTCAGTCACAGGAGGTGATATACCTGGATTGCTCTCTTGTTGGTTCTGATTACCATCAGATGTTGGGGAAGTAGAAGACTTGAACTTTCTTCTGTGGTAGACTTTGAGGGAGGTCGAACATTTGGAGGCCTTGTGAATTGGTCAGGTTGGTTATTTTGAGTATAAGTGTCATGTTCTTGTTGAGATGCAGCAGGTTTTGCAGTTTGAGGATCATCATGTTCATTGTTGACATTCGAAGATTCAGTGGGATTTGCTTCAGGACATGATGAGCCCAGGTCTGGACGTGCCTCAGGATATGATGAGTGTAGGTCTTCCTCCTGCACAGGAGTTAGAGAGGGCAAAGAAGGAGCAATAACATCAAACATATCCCAATCAGTGGATGAATCATGTGAGCATTCAGTTTGTTTCTTAAAGAAAGGAGTATCTTCAAAAAACTTGACATCCATGGAGTTGAAAATTTTCTTAGTGCTAGGTGAGTAGCACTTGTATCCTTTTTGGTGATTAGAGTAACCCACAAAGATGCATTTTTGTGCCCTATGATCAAGTTTACTCCTGTTATGAGCATGAACATAGACAAACACAGTGCAACCAAAAGTTTTGAGAGGTACATTACAAGTGAGGTGAGTACAGGGGTGTGTGATCATGAGTGACTGTAAAGGAGTTTTAAATTGTAACACCCTACTAGGCAATCTATTGATCAGATAGCAAGCAGTTAATATGGCATCACCCCACAAGTATTTAGGCACATTCATAAAAAACATAATTGCCCTAGCCATTTCAAGTAAATGCCTATTTTTCCTTTCAAAGAATGCCATTTTGCCGAGGGTGTCAACACAACTACTAATGTGAACAATGCCTTTTTCAGAACAGAATTTTCCCAGATTAGTCTCAAAGTATTCCTTGGCATTATCACTTTTTAGGACCTTGATTTTAGTTGAGAATTGAGTTAGAATCATGGTATAAAAATTCTTGAAAACAGTGCCAACTTCTGATTTTTCCTTCATGAGGAATGTCCAAGTGAGTCTAGTGTGGTCATCAATAAAGGTGATGAACCACCTATGACCAGAAACATATTTGACCCTAGAAGGTCCCCAAACATCACTATGAATAAGTGAGAAAGGATTAGATGGTATGTAAGGCACAGAAGTAAACACAGACCTAGTTAACTTAGCAAGTTGACAAGTTTCACATTGCAAGTTGGAAAGATTCAAGTGATTAAATTTCTCTGGAAAAAGAGTTTTAAGATAAGGAAAACTTGGGTGGCCCAATCTCTGGTGCCACAACATTACATCATTTTGTTTATGACAAGAATTAAAAGCAAAATTAGGCAGATTCTTCATAATATATAGGCCAGCACACTCATCAGCACTGCCAGTCTTCTTCTGAGAGGTTTGCTCCTGAAAAACACACTTATTAGGAGAGAAAATAACATTCCATTTTAGATCATTAGTCACTTTATTGACTGAAATCAAATTGCAGTCAAGATTTGGAACATATAATACATCTCTTAATACAAAAGTATCAGAGATGTATGCAGTGCCAATTCCTTGTGCAAGAGAAACAGTTCCATCAGCAATTTTGATCTTATGGTCATTTTTGCAAGGTATAATATGTTTAAGAAGGCTTTTGTTTCCAGTCATATGAGAAGATGCTCCTGAATCAATGATCCAGGAACTTTTATCAACAGATGAAACAAATTTTGCATAGAATTTATTACCAGATGTTGTATGAGTAGCAACCTCAGGCTTGGAGGATCTATCCAATTTAGCTAAGATAGCTTTGAAGACATCCAGTTGTTCATCAGAGATATGAGGACCACCTTTTTTGTCTTCACTTACTACCTTGCCATAATCTTCTCTGTTATTTGCCTTCTTAGCCTTGCTGTTTTCAGGTTTCCCATGGAGCTTCCAGCATGACTCTCTATTGTGATTTGATCTCTTGCAGTGATCACACCAAAGTTTATCTTTTTTCTTGTTGTTAGAGTCCCAAGAGTTGTGTTTCTTTGAACTATCACCTTGGTCACCATTTTTGCCATATGAGATGAGGGCAGATCTTTCAACTGGAATCTCAGAAGGAGAGTCCTTAAGCATCAATTTTCTCCTACTTTCCTCGTGTTTAACTTCAGCAAAAATGGTTTTTAGAGAGGGTAAGGGTTTTGTAGAGAGGACCCTTCCTCTGACATCATCAAGAGTAGCATTTAATCCAATAAGAAACTTGAATATCCTCTTCTGTTCGACAACCTTCTTGAAGAGAGCAGCATCATCAGTGCTTTGCCATTCGAGTTCCTCAAACATATCAAGTTGATTTCATGCCTTGGTCAGTTTGTTGTAATACTGGGTTACAGATAGTTCACCTTGCTTGCAGCTTTGGATCTGGGCTTCGATCTCATAGATTTCGGATGTGTTGTCCTTTTTTGAGTAAAGATCCCTTGCATCATCCCATATCTCCTTAGCTGTTTCATACATCATGAAGTTTTCGTCGATTTCTTTTGTCATGGACCCGATTAGGATAGCCATGACCCGATTGTTCTCCGTGTCCCAATCCTCCCATTTGGGGTCGGTTTACCGGAGCAACCTTAGTGCCGGTTAGGTAGCCCATTTTCCTTTGGCCGGAAATGAGCATTTTGATACCTCCGGACCACATCAAGTAGTTGTTTCCATCTAATCTATGATTGATGAAGAGATTTGATGAATGTTCAGGGGGCACATCAGATTTAGTTGGCTCACCTGAATCATCATCGGATATAGTTGACATTTTTTTTTTTTTTTTTAAAATGTTTGCAGCGGAATTTTTTAAGGAAGAGAAAGTATCTCTGATACCATGAAGAGAAACAAAGAAGAAGAAAAGTAATCTCTTCAGTATTATTGATAATCAGAGTAGTTTAAATAAGGATTACAACCAAAGGAAGGTGGAAAGACAATGACAGGCTGTTTAGGGAACAACAGCCGAGGAGTTTATTTGGGAGAACTAAAAAAAAGCTAGCAAATATTAATTGGTTTATAGAGAATACCAATTAATATAAAACAACATAATATATCAGCAACTTAACAAAGGAAATATGTAACAAAGTAATATTGCAACAATTTGAAGGCATTACATACACCTTTCCCAGGTTAAGCCCTACAGGCAGACTAGAGAAACGTGGGGAAGAAAGCCACCCATATCAATCTACTGTACTTTTTTAGGTAGAAAAAAAGCTCAAGGGAGGACTGCAGAAGAGCAGGCAGTAGGCACAGCTAAAGTTATAGCTACCCTATGCTGTGATAACTCCCTCCTCAGTAAACAAAGGGCAGCAAAGCTCCCTGAGGTTTCGGTCTTTAATAAAGGAAGATCTTAAGTTTGCCGGTTTCATTGCGGGTATTTGAGCAGCAGGCTATGATCTGCCTCAGCTAGCATAGAATCTTCATGGACAACGTCATAAATGAACACAAGCTGGCCTGATAAAACTGCATTATATAAAGTCACCTTACCTGGGCACCTCACTTTGATGGTCTTGAATTCAACATCCTCCGGATTCTTGACGTACACTCTTCGAGGATCAATGCTCACAACTACTGCCTACAGAAAGGAAAATGAACAAGTCAGCGCAAAACATCATAACCATTGCACAGCTAGAAATTTGGATAGGTTTTAGAAAGAGATCTTTGACATCCATTTTCAGATAAAAGCGGCAAATGGTAAAGCAATAATGTACGGGCCATGCCACCCGAAATTCATTCTTCACACTACCAGATCAAAGCATTATTATAGTTTCATTACGCCAATGAATGTTATTGCATCATTTTTTGTAATTTAAGAACTAATAATAACAAAACTAAATAGAGCAAACATCAAGATTGTTTAAACTAAGGGCTGGTTTGCCTGTTATTATTGAGAGCAATTACATTCTGCAACCTTAAAATGGGAGGCAGAGAAAAGGAGACTTAGAAACCTTTGATGGTCAAAAACTCGCCTGATTTCCATAGACTTTAGAAATTTGCTCAAGACTGCTTTTACCAGTTTTCACCTGAAAATGGTTAGGTCCAACAACAAAGGGGATTAATTGACAGTTAACAATAAAGAAAGTATTTTCATGTGAAAATCAATTATAGTACATACTCCCGTTTTGATGTATTCTTCCGCAGCATAGACAGCATCACTTCCAATAGAGACCTTATCTGCACCTGATCTGAAATATTCTGAAGCAACTTCCAAACTAGAATAGTATCTGCATGATGCATATACACAGACATCAAGTTACAAACTGGAATCACCGATTTTTGTTTTTCAGAGAAAGTAGGTGGAAAAGGCAGCATTTAAAGCACGAGAAAGTCGTCAGCTGCCTTCTTGACCTATCTTTTCTATGAAAGAAGTGAAGGACAAAAACTAGAAAGATTGTGCAAACAGAATTACAATACCGCCCATTTCCATCAGTAAAATCCCGAATGCCACCACCGACAGTTAGTGGTACAAATACATGCTGTGATGCATGCTTTAGCACCTAAAAGGTCAGAGTACCAGCTAATTACATAACTCGATAGGAAACATACCATAATTCAAAATATCTGCAACCTGTGAAGATCGATAATGTTTGACTGGTGACACATTTTGGGGGAAATTTAGACAATATACCTGCAACATGGGCAAATCACCCAAAGGGAACTCACGGAATCCTGTGATATTCAAAAAACTGACCTAAAAAAATAAAATGAATGTGATTCATCCACCATCGTAGCCAATGATATTACAAAATTTTGGGTGGATAAGTACCTCATCTGCTCCATCTTTATAATACTGCCCAGCAAGATCCACCGGTTTGCCCAGGTTTCTCACCTTCATGACATTAGGGAGACCATTTCAACAGAAGAGCGACTACATCGTTTACATAATTACCGAGGTAACTTTATGCAATGACATCAGTATAGATTGACATCAACACGTTAAGGCAATAGGAACATCAACCAAATATCTAAACGCACAAGTTCTCGCATTACCATACGGATCTTAAAACACTTTGGTCAATTGTATAAGAGGACAAACCAAGATTAAAACAAAACAACAGGATTTACCAATATGCATTCCTGAAGTTTTCAAGTACCGTAGTATGGGCATTTTGATATCTCCATTTACTGACTTATAATGCAGTTTGTGGCCATGAGCCATTTTTCTTCTATATCCTTCTTAGTGCTATACCCTCAACTTGCATACAGAAATATACTATAAAATATATCAATATACGCGTGTTCACCTCATTCTCTCCAGTGGATTCTCTTACGTCATATTGATCACCTTTTGTTACCACAAGATCACCATTGTCGTTTGTCCTTACATCAAGGCATGCAATTACCTGGATTATTAGGGGAAGATTTATCACACTGAGTTGAAAATCGACAGTAAAATCCTTGGGGGGGGGGGGGGGTCAGATTTGAGAATACATAGAATCAAAAACTCACTCTCTTTGCAAGCTTAGAAGCCTTTCTTTGGATAGGCACCTGTCTTCACATGCAGCGGTCACTTTCTTAGAAGTCCAGTTAAACAACATTTGAAGCGAGGAAGTGTTTAAAGGAAAAAAAGTACCTTTTGCTTTCCAGAGTTTGGATCCAAAAAACTCCTCAGCACAGAAAGGCCAACATCTAGAAAACATTTTTTATAAAAGAGGATAGCTTGGTCAAAATTTTGCCACTCAAGAATTCGTAACGACTACCAAATA
This sequence comes from Gentiana straminea, assembly GCA_036785695.1. Classification (NCBI taxonomy): domain Eukaryota; kingdom Viridiplantae; phylum Streptophyta; class Magnoliopsida; order Gentianales; family Gentianaceae; genus Gentiana; species Gentiana straminea. The sequence goes on from JAVUPR010000477.1 coordinate 1,867,920, forward strand.
ACTTCTGGGCATAGAGATTAGAGAGTAACCAGTAAAACACATGAGATCAAATGGATCAATGTACGCAGCAAATAATTTAACATCAGAGCAAAATATCAATATAACAATAAAATAACTATGAAGTAAGACTTGCACACCTCCACTTTTCTCTGGATGAAACTGAACAGCATGAACGTTTCCTCTTCTGACAGAAGCAATAAAGTTATCACCATAATGGCAGGTGGATGACACCCACTCTCTGTTATTGTCTGACTAGAAAAGTACCAGAATGAACGACTGGTCGTGGATTGAGCATTGAAGCAGATATGAAAAGTCACACGAAGTGAGGGAAGACATGGGAGATCATACCGGTATAGCACGATAAGAATGAACAAAGTAGACATGACGATTTCCAATATCATCCAAAATCCCAGAATCTTCGCTGATTTGGAGAGCATTCCAGCCAATATGAGGTACAGTCAAACCTTTTGATGAATCAAATCGTCCAACGATGCCAGGAATCAAGCCCAGACCTTGCACTGAATAAAATGAGGGAAATTTAGTTCATCTAGTAACAAGGAAAAAAATTGCTCACAATGCAAAAAGAATCCATTAGAAAATGATAAAAATATATTCTGAAATTATTAATGCTCAATGGTTTTCTCTTTCAAAGGTGGCTACTTTGTTTCCTAATGACAAAATGCAGAAAAATAACTTATGATGGAATGCTGGATGAACAATGCGATTTTCTCACAAAAAGCAATTATTGCTCACCTGGGCCATTCTCCTCACTCGATTCAAAGAGTAGCTGAAGTCCAAGGCAAATGCCCAAAAATGGGCGATCTTGTCTGATGTAAGTACAAAGAGCTTCGACCATTCTACATATGATTGTTGGCACAAAATTACATTACAGATTTTTCAAACGCAACAAATGACTACAATGACTAGACACATCATAGATACTCTAGACATAAATAACTAAGAAGGGGAGATAACTATTAGAGCTTTTGGAAGTTTATGATAGCTACTTTTACTAAGTTTCAAAGAGTTGAAACAGTGTTTTTCAGATGTTTAAATCCATCAAAACAACGGCCACAATCCAGACATCCAAGGAGCTTTCCCAGAACAAACTAAGATGCATGCTTACCAGCAACAGAGTTTTCATTGATACTATCAACTGAAGAAAGGACATGCTTTCAAAATGACGTGACAAAGCTATTTTTGGATGCAATGAACGTGAATCGAATAAATAAGAAATTGTACAACATTTACCCTCTTCTATTTAGCACATCCATGGCAGCTGCAAATGCACCTACACCAGGGAAAACTAGGCGTCTAGCATTCAGAATGTCTTCAGGTGATTCCACCTGGCAGAATTTGTCCAAAGAATTCAATATGCAAATAAAAAGATAGGATTAAGCTAATACAGAAAATGTAGAGATAAAAGGAATTTCTTGAGCAGTGTACACCACCTTGAATACAATAATAATGTTCTACTTTTAGGTGATTATAGTTAAATAACCTTCTACCATTAAATTGAATACCTCCACACCCCCTCCCCATTTAGTGTAAAATTCACTTTTGAGAAGGGAGTGTAGTCTGAAAGTCATAATTTTTGAACCAAGAGGCATGAAAATTACTTTTAGCAAGACTGCTAGTACTAAAATGCAGTAATCATCAGGTAACGCAATAGTTCCTTCACTATAGTATGTTGCTAGAACCCTATAACCGCTCACCCTCCACAATTCAAACGAACACCAGCAGTCTCTATTCTCTAATGTTTTTCAGGTCCAAAATAACAGAAAGGAAGAGATAAATAAACCAGTCCTGTGACTTTATCGACTAGAAAGGAGCTAGTTTGATAATGAAAGACACATAATAGAATCTTGCATACCTAGTAATCAGGCAGAAAAACCAAGTTTGAAACATCAGTAGGAAGAAAAGACTTACATCTTTGATATCAAAACCGAGAACGCTGATTGCATTTCTCAAACTCCGCACATTTCCAGCACCGTAATCAAGCAGAGTGACAACTGCCACATGAACAGAGGAACAAAAAATCAAAATTAAAGAAAAAAACAGAACATTAAAAACTCACACTAATTAATACACACGAATGAACATATATAGGGAGATAGACATAGAGTTGGGGATCGAGAGAAAGTATAAACCGTTATCTGCGTTGCCAGAGGCACGGATGGCGAAGCTTCTCGAAGTATTAGGAATGAGAGTAGGCCTACGACGCAGAAGCTGCAGTGAACTGGGAGCAGAAGAGATGGGAGAAGAAGAAGAAGACTGTTTCACTGTAAGGAAATTCGACGAAGAAGAATAAGAAGCAGAAACAGCCGCCATTCTTCGTTTGAGGCCCTGCGATTCTCAGTTCACAATGCGAACAGGTCGCTCAGTGTCAAATGAAAGTTTTGGCTTCGGCGGCGCCTGTTTTAAAGAAACAGCGGAAAATCTGTTCAAAGTTCAACTGTATAGCGTTTATTTCCGTTTTGTCCTCTATACTAGTATCTATACGGGAAGTTCTACAACGGGGGATATATATATATATATAATGCGCCACACATTTCAATTTCGCGCACCATTATTTTTAAAGGAAAATTGAAATGTGTCGCTATTATACGTGTCCACGCGGTAGTCCCCGTGTCAGAACTTCCCGTATCTATACACCGTGCATAATGCACAGTGCATGCCCATTTCAGATTGGTATCTATCATGTTGATGGGTATTTATTATGCCCATTCCAGATTGGTATCTATCAAGTGGAGTGGGTACTGAGTTGGAAATCGAAGGGGTATTGTGTGGTGGTTAAATGAAGGGGTAGTGTTTATTTAGCTTAGATACAATGATATGAATCCAACTAGGGGTGAACAAAATAACCGGAAACCAAACCAACCGGTTGAACCAAATCGGTCCAAACCGGAAAAGCATAAACCATGGTTTTTTAGTTGGTTTTTGTATTGGAAAAAACCAAACCGTGAAAAACAATTTGGTTTTGGTTTTTTAAAATAAAAACCGGACCAAACCGGATATATATATATATATATATATATATATATATATATATATATATGTGTGTGTGTGTGTGTGTGTGTGTGTGTCCATATGTTTTAATATTTACATGTGTGTGTGTGTGTCTGTGTGTGTGTGTACCTATGTATATCACTATTGATTATGTGGGTCTTTAATCAAAGTCCGTTTTCACAATACACCCACAAAAAGTCGGTTCTCTTGTAGTGTACATGTAGAATGGTGCATGAGTATAACAGGAGTGGTGCAAATAAAATCCCTCTTAATTATCTAAGACCTATCTATTAATACTTCAATCAACTACCTTACACACGTAGGTATTTTGGCTCCAGCCTAATAAGACCTATAACAAGATGAAACAAAATAGTTTACATTGTTTTATATGATTAGCCTAATTGGAATGTATGACAAAATCATGTTGTGTGTATGTGTATACACCGTACACACACGCGCACACACATATATATATGGAAAGAATATATAAGACAAAAAACCGGAAAAAACCGGAACCAAACCGATCCAAACCGGACCAAATAAAATGGTTTTACCTAGTTATGGTTCGGTTTTGTTTGTAAATTTGAAAACCGTAAAAAAAATGGTTTGGTTTTAAAAGTGGTAAAAAAAACCGGAAAACCGGACCATGTGCACCCCTAAATCCAATCCCCCCCCCCCCCCCTCATCCCACGTTTGATATTGTAAGTCCACCCCTCACACATCACTTCTCAATAAAGTAACACTTATTTTTATTGCACTTATGTAAATATATTATTACATTACATATAGCATCTTATATAAAAGTAGTAGTAATTATAATAAAATTATGTACAGGTCACTATATGTATGGGGTGTATCTATATCTAATAACTACTATTAACATTAACAAAGTCTATAAGAAACAATTTAATAATTATTTTGGTAGTTATTAAACTAACTTGTGTCAAACTTGTACGCAACCGCATAACCTATAAAAAAAAAACTATAGTCGAATCTTTCGGTTTTAATAATTAGATTTGTTCCCGTAAACGACGTCCGGGAAGTTTTTCCACCGACTTCTTTAAAAAACTATACAACAGCGATTGATTAATAGAGTTACACCCGGCAAACGAGAGTTCCAAGACACTCAATATTTAAAAAAGTATAATGGAAAGTTCGATATAAAACAACAAAAAGAGTTAAATAATATACCGACATACGACATAAAAATATAAAAAAATTCGGTGAGTAAGTTGAAATATAAAAAAATTCAAAACAAGCGTCGCTATAAGTCGAAATAGGTACCACCAGGGAAAAAAACTGAAGGGACCAATCAGAGGGCGACACGTGTCAGCCCCAAAACAAGCGCCCCTAAAAAAATTCAAAAGCGTCGAAATATGTACCACTTGGAAAAGAAAACCTGAAGGTACCAATCAGGGAGCGACACGTGTCACCCCCACAAGAGGCGTCCCTTCTCCTTTATTATATATATATATATATATATATATATATATATATATATATATATATATATATATATAACAAAAAAACATAGAAAATGCGCTCGTAATTACGGTTTCAAACTTAACCGAATAAAATCGAACCATAACTAGATAAAACCATTTTATTTGATCCAGTTTGGATTGGCTTGGTTCCGTTTTTCCGGTTTTTATCTTCTCTATTCTTTCTTTCTTTTCTTTATCTCTCTCTCTCTCTCTCTCTCTCTCTCTCTCTCTCTCTCTCTCTCTATATATATATATATATATATATATATATATATATAGGGGGAAGGGGCGCAGGACGACAAAAAATTTAATAAATGGGTATGGAAGGACAAAAGTAACATTTTCATGATTATAAAGGGCAAAAATCACAATTGTTACTTTAAAATTGTTCCTTCACGTGTTAATGTTACTTTGTGTTTCACAATTGTTACTTCATATTTACTCTATTCCACATTTGTTACTTCATGTTTGATACTTCATAATTGTTACTTTTGTCCTGATTAAATTACAGTTTCCTTCTATCTCGATTTTTAGGTAATTTTGTCCTTCGGACAAAAATATATATATATATATATATATATATATATATATATATATATATATATATATATATATATGTGTGTGTGTGTGTGTGTGTGTGTGTGTGTGTGTGTGTGTGTGTGTGTGTGTGTGTGTGTGTGTGTGTGTGTGTGTTTACGGTGCATAGATACACACAACATGATATTCTCATATGTTTCAATTAGGCTGATTATATAAAACCATGTAAACTATTTTATTTATCTTGTCATGTGTCCTATTAGGTTGGGGACAACAATCTATGTCTGTGAGGTAGTTGGTTGAAATATTAACAGATATAGAACGAGATATTACTTATTTACATGATGCAGTGATAATTTAGGAATGATATTGAGAATCATGCGTTGTCGCCCCCCCCCCCCTCCCCCCCCATCGGAAATTTGCTTTTTCAAAAATTTGAATTTAGTTAACTCGTCGATATTATTGAGTGTTAAATCTCGTATCGTCGATAATATCAACGCTAAATAACCCACGATGTCAATAAGGTTAAGGTAATAATTATTGACATGACGAGGCTGATTTCACGTCGATATTATGGACGTAAAACATCCTTACGCGTTGATAATATTGATGAAAAATTATTATCGACGTGACGAGTATAGTTTCACGTTGATAATATCGATGTAAAAGGTGTAGAGGTCAATAATATCGGAATTCAAACGGTAATTCCCCAAAATCGTTCTTCTCCCTCAAAAAAAATTCACGGCTAGAAAAAATCTAAAAAAGGAAAGGAAAGGCAGACGATTGAAGAATTAACAAATGGAACAAATGGCAGAATGAGAGATACCCCTTGGGGTAAATATTCAATATTGTTTTTTTGTTTTTAACAGTTGTTGTTAGAACGTTGATTTCCATGAAGAACCTGATGAATATGCCTTTGAACGTTGATTTCACGTCAATGTCTGTCAATGACGTGAAAACATTTTTTACGTTGATATTATCGACGTTATATTCTTGCACACGTTGATAATATTGACGTAAACGTGGTTTTCACGTCGATAATATCGATGTGACGATTTTTTGTATGTTCCCAACCATTCCCACGTCGATATTATCGATGTTTTACAATATTTAATGTCCATATTATCGACGTGACGCATTGTTTTTTTACGTAATTTCATAGCCTTGTATCATACTCCCTCCCTCCCGTATTATAAGTACTTTTGGACTTTTCACACAGATTGAGAAAAATCATAAATGAGTTACTTTTTAATATTTCAAGGCAAAATATTGTATTGATTTTAGGGAGTGACTTATAATATTGCATTGTTTAGTATGAAAGTGAAAACAATGCATTAATCTTGTATTGAAATATGAGAAAGGCTTATATTTTGGGACAACAAAAAAATAAAAAGGACTTATATTGTGGACGGAGGGAGTATTATATAATATCCTCCCTTAGTATAATTTAATATTTAATAGCCTTGTATAATATAATTGCCTTAATATAATTTAATATGTATAGCCTTGTTAATTTTGATATTTATAGCCTTTTTAATAATATAATAGCCTTAGTAAAAGAATGTACACTTAATTAGTATATTTATAGCCTTGTTAATTAGTATGTTAATAGCCTTAGTATAGGTGTGTGCACATATATTCACAATGTAACCGAATAATTATGATGATGAAGAATAATACATAAACGAAATAAGTACAAAACAACGACAATAACATCTACGAATTCCGTTCAATCTTATTGTGAAGCCTCCACCCGAAAGCGAGGTTCATGTAGGTCTAGGTTGTTTTCGATTCAACTATTTTCTTCTCACCAATTATGTCCTTCCTCATGCCTGTAAGAAATGAGATTCCTATAATTCTCTTATTCATCTCTCTACTCAGCAACTTGGTAAAGCCTCGGAAGTGAGACATCATTTAGATTCGATATTTAAGTACTGTTTTCGCTGGACTTGTCTGGCATCTTGATCGCTCCTCTCGATATGATGGCGAATGTACTATCGCGATACCTTAAAATTTTAAGTGTCACGCTGCAAAATTTTAATATGGCCGACAAAACTTCACCGTAACTTCGAAAGGAATACCTATACGCATTTTGAATAGTACTAGCATTTTGAATTATATATAAATACTAGTGTGGTTCCGGCCATGCAACGCAAGGCCCCTTTAATAATCGGATTTAGAAATTATATGTAAATCTAACAAATCTACCCAATGATTAATTGCCATTTTAGCACTGCATAAGTATCCAATCTAACCAACGATTTTGGTTGGTCAATTTCCTCCTTAATTTATGTCTAGAGCAGGTGCATCAACTGTAAGAAATGAGATTCCTATAATTCTCTTATTCATCTCTCCACTCAGGAGCTTGGTAAAGCCTCAGCTGGAAGTGAGACATCATTTAGATTCGATATTTAATCGTTTTATTTGGACTTGTCCGGCATCTTGATCGCTCCTCTCGATATGATGGCGAATGTACTATCGCGGTACCTTAAAATTTTAAGTGTCACGCTGCAAAATTTTAATATGGCCGACAAAACTTCACCGTAACTTCGAAAGGAATACCTATACGCTTTTTGAATAGTACTAGCATTTTGAATTATATATAAATACTAGTGTGGTTCCGGCCATGCAACGCAAGGCCCCTTTAATAATCGGATTTAGAAATTATATGTAAATCTAACCAATCTACCCAATGATTAATTGCCATTTTAGCACTGCATAAGTATCCAATCTAACCAACGATTTTGGTTGGTCAATTTCCTCCTTAATTTATGTCTAAAGCAGGTGCATCAACTGTATCAATTTTTGTTGCTTTCTTCTCAAGGAATTTGTTTATTTCACCAGCAAAAGTAACATGTTATCAAATTCCATTCGTTCATTACATAATTTATGCAAAAGTAACGCGTTTTGAAATTCGACCTTTATTCTTTGTTCTGTAAATTACAATGGCAATTAATGAAAGTCATAATGAATAAATTGAAACAAACATAAAAAATGTAAACAACCTTCATAAGCAAAGACCGTGAAAAATACAGATTCCAAAACTTTTGAAGTAAAATAGGAGATAAAACCTCACCAATATAGAAAATTGTTAGTGTACAATGTTGAAAAAATAAGTGACAACTTGTTCATCAAAAAATATTTCAGTTTAACACAACTTTACGATAAATTTAAAGTCAACTGGGACATGAATTTATGTAAATAAACACACCATTTATTTAACATTTGGTAAGATCAAAGAGTGATCTTCAATCTAGAAATTGTGAACTTATGTTATTGAGCGTCAAGAATAACTGAAGAACAATATCTTAAAAAATCGATTAAAGTATTTTACCAGACTGTCAATCAGGGGCGGCGCCACTCATTAGAAAAAGGGTCACCTGACCCTCAAAACGAAACAAAAAAATAAAAATTTCTATGTATATTATACACAATTTAAATTTTTTATGTACTAATATCTACTTACTGACCCGCTAAAATTTTCAAATATTTGCCCTTGACCCGTGCCAGATATTAAAATTTTGTAATACGGTGTGTCGATCTCGATCCCTGACCCGTGTCACCCAATTCCTGCAGCTGCCCCTACTGTCAATCACCATTCTGAAAAATACAATCTGAATGGGAGATGGGAGATGGGAGATGGAGAAAATGTCTATAATTCATGTTTTTGTCCAACACTTTAAATTAAGAAGTTGCTTGCAACGTAGCATATTGCTACAATCACATCACTTCACATAAAAGCCAAGTAAGACATTTAAAAAGGATAGCAGTTTACACTTTACAGAAAGTAGACTCTTACCACATAAATAAGCATTTATTTTCAGTTATTGTGGCTGAAAATAAGTATCAGAATCTGTAGCATAAACATTAGACAAACCGAGAACTGTTACTACTGAATTGCATCTTATGCAGGTTACGAAACAAACATTTACGCCTAGGATCCATAAGGAAGAGATAGGTGAAGTGTACAAACTAAATCCATCCAGAGAGGCAAGGACCATTTCCCCTGGCAAAAGACTGAAAAACTTCTTTCCAATTTTTGAGTTAACTACAGTGCCAGTGAATAAGCCTGACACTTTTACAACCCCTGAAAGAACTCCAGTTGCAACCTTCTTAGTCATCCTGGTCATTCTCTTAGCCCTTCAAGTGAAAAGAAAGCAATTAGAAAATTGAATAAGCATGTGATGTTAGGAAATCTACGCGGAAACGCAGCGGAATTTAAAATTTTATTTCCTTTTAACCAGGATCGACTTCGTTTAAGAAATAAACAAATAAACTAGTAGACGGTGGTTACCTTGGTTGATCTAAAAGATCGACGCTTTGACCGTCTAAGGAGAGTAGTTCTGCATAGAGCCGCCCAAGTGTTCGGCCTCTACCGCTAGTCCACACGAACAGCCCGCCGGAATCCCATCATGGATTGCTATTGGAAAATTCCGGTTGCTAGATCGGCCTTTTTCCCCTCTCTCCAACTCTCTATAGGATGCTCTCTATTTTACACAAGAACTATTAGCTCTTGGAATTGTGATGTACAAAAGAGCTTGACACCCACCTCTTATTTATAGTGGTTGGGGCGCCCCATATAGTGTGGAGGAGAAGAAAACATTTTCCCAATAAAATAAGGAAAATATAATAGATTGATTTATCTCATTTATTATAATATCTTATATTAAATAAATCTAGGATATTGTCAATATCTTATATTGAATATTTCCAAGATATTGTCAATATCTAATATTGACTATCTTTATTTTATTACCATAAATCAATTTACACATGTGTATATATCACATATATATATTACACACATAAATCCATAAATCTATATAACTAATGAAATTATGCACATGTACATCCAATGTACAGCACACGTCCACTCAATATAATTAATATCTTGTATTATATTTATTCACAATAAATAAATATCACCATATTAATTTACCACTATAACCTTTATAGTCATGAGATAAACTTTCCTTATTTGGTTATCATCTATAACCACATTTTAATCCGGCTAGATGTTCTTATGTTTGTGACCCGATAGGCTTCCGAATATGTTGGCCGTAGACACAAAGCGCAAATTACGAAAATGCCCTTCATGCCTAACGATCACGGGATAGCGTCTAGCAACACACCGTGACCCCCAATCATCGGAAGAGTCAAATGCAATAACTACTACCTTTCATGTGAAACGATTCATCGTGTAACTTACAATCCTATCGCCGTAATAATATCCATATACGGTCGTTAGTCGAGTGTCAAAACATCAACGACCGTATCTTATAATCTTGATATCATGCTCTCTCGAAGTAACTCGTTTACTCCCACTTTGCAAAGATTCACGAGAGTAAGACATTCCTTATAAGAAGGCCATTTCGGATATTCGATCCCAATCATAAGATACGCGATTCCCGGACGACCAATCATGTATACTCCGCATGCTTCAGTATCACACCCAATCACTACCGCATGATCGCCCCGTGGCTAGAGGAAACCTCAATAGTGTCAAAGCATGACAATCCACACCGTGATGCCATGAAGACTCCGGTCTCAAGGATAATTACACAACCGTCACATAGTGTGACACTTAACATGTGTAAGTGGGTCAGTCTAACGTACGCATTCTCTAATACACGTCCACGTACAGTCCAAGTGTCTATACACTTCGATAGACTAAATCTATCCCTGCCCTTAAAGACAGAAGACATCTAATACGTGCTAGTCTGTTTATACTATCAATGCCCTGTTTAATAGTACATCATCCTAGAGACATTTAAGTATCAACCTTATTAAAGTGATTAGAGATCTCATCAACCATAATCGCCTATCATGGTTTCTCTATCACAATTTAATACTAAGGACGTTATCATATAACAATTCATTATTGGTTCTTTAAAAGAACATATATATGACAACAGAAAAGCCATTTAATATATGTATAAACATAAATAAATAGTAAAAATGATCCGACCCGGTCGGATCCGGTCCAACCCGATGGGTTTAGGACACTATTCCAACAATCTCCCACTTGGCCCTAAAACCAATCACTCGTACACACGAGACCAAGTTGAAACACAAGAATCTCACGCAATACTCGCAACCAGCCCTAGCCTTAAACGGATCGCTATCCATGGGGACTCAGACTATCTCCATATCTTACTCCAAATGATCAATTCAAAGGAGCCGCCTCAACACACACACATATTTCTGACGAGACCCTGGTCTTTGTTTTAAGCAATGAATCCACTTACTATATCAGCTATATAGAAAAGGTGGAAGAACCGTACAAGGTTCAGGAATGAACCTTCTAGATCCATGTACTGCTCCCGCTGTGCCTCTAAGGCACTACTGTGTTTTGGCCCGGTTGTAGAATTTACAGTGACCCAAAGCTAAGAACATTTCCAGCTCACTGTATCACTTAATCAAGTGACTGCAAACCCAGACTATAGCTCCCACTCACCTTCGTAAGACTCGGGATATACGTCTTTATAACTATATTTATTTGCTTCCAAGCTTCAATAAACTAGGAAATCATCCTTAACTTGTTTAAGGATATTCTCGACATTCACCAGATTTACTTTCATACTTGCTCATGACTCTTCATGGACTATGAACATCCGGCATTACCTTTATGGTGGTTCCTATCGCAGTAGCGAAGGAAACCTTCCATAAGCATCATCTTTCACCTTATATTTAGGACTAACGTCCTAACATAGATAGATCATGAGAACACCGGCTAGTAGTATCTCCCATTGCGATCTATGCTAAACTCTTTTAGCATCACATCTATATAGGTAAACTATAATCTAACAGCAGTTAAATCTATCACTATAGATTCTTATTTCTAAAATAAGAGCTGCCAATCCAAGTGCTTTCGTAAAGATCTTGAATTACCAAACATTAAATGACTGTAACATGGGGTGATAATTCCCGAGAGAGATATCCAATACCTTACTCAAAAATCGTAACACACTCCCACTATCCATCTTGCACATTGGGCATATCATTCTTTTGACTAAATCAAACTCCTTTGATTATCAAACAAAGAAATCGTCTAGAGAAACTTGTTTGAGTCCATAAATGGATCTCGTGGGCTTACATATCATGTTGTCGTCTATGAACATCGAGCTGTTTGCCCAACGTCTTCAACACTATCATATAGTCATGATACGAAGTTACAACAAGCATAGTCCGGATAAAACTGGGCTCAGCCTTATAGGGACATTCCCTCTAGGTAAGACAGACCAGGTTCATAACCTGGTTGTCACTGATGGAATCTAATTCAGATATTATGGCTCCTGGCCATATCTCTCAATCTTGCCTTTCAAACATTCTTTCATAAGTCGTGAGATATTCATTCATCAAGATGAACATACCAGCAACCCTTTTGGGCTTGAGGTTGTCCACAGACTTACAGAACTTTTGTGTGCACTAAGTAGTGATCACACATCATCGCTATGCGTCTGCTCATGTTCCATTGGTTGAATATATCTTTGTGGTTCTCAAACTCTTCTGAGATCTGATTCACTCCCACTGTTTCTTTTGGAAGAAACACTTCCTTTAGAAGACAGCATGTTTGGAGACAAACATTTTGCTCCGCGGACAAGTAAATAATATCCAGCATAATAGCTAAGACATTCCACAAAGTTGCATATGTCGTACTAGGCTCCAAGCCTTTCTGACTATGCCTAGGACAACTTCAAATCATCGGTTAAGATAGATTCGACATTATCCCCTTCCATATCTAATATGGAATTTATCCAACTTTTATCTTTGGAACTCGGTTAAGTATAAGGGCACTATCCCGAAACGGGTAAGGGATACTTCGCATGGCTTGCGTCACACCTTTATCATATAAAGTGTTGTTTCCATTTTGGGAACATAATCTAATTGCGTATCCCAAAGATGGTTTCCTTCAAGGGAGAATCTTATTCTTTTTCAGATGACTTCTGAAACACCCTTCAGGTGTTAATTACTTCAATCCAATTGGAGATTAATTCCTAAATAGCTCATCAATCTCATATTCATACTAGCTCGAACTTTTCGGGCTTTTCGAATTATGCACTTCATTGAGTACACTTGACTATTTCTAAAATAGACGTAGAGACTAATAAACAATTATTTGTGGCATTAATTGTCACAAGCCAACAAACATCGGTATGTTTAGGCTTTAGACAATTTTTATAGATTTTATAACCTTTCATAAAAAAGTATTTTAGTCATCTTTAGATAAGATACGTATTACCCACATGATTCATAATCATATGGTTCAAAATCATCAGAATGACGTTTGATTACATGCTTCCCTTCCAGAGAGACTATGTCTAGAACAACCATAAATATCAAGGATAACAACCATACAAATATTTAGTTGAAATTTCATCACATATATCAACTATATAGTGACAACAATCTAGTATGTTAGATTTAGTGACCTTCCAACTTTATCGGAATAACATTTATTCTTTACAATTGAATATGTCTACTAAATCCTAACAAACAACTGAAAGTATGTTCTTCATAAGAACCGGAACATAATAACATTTATTTAGTTCCCTTATCAGTTTACCAGATCCAGAATATGGTAAGTGTTACAACGTTTGCTTCACCTTTCATATCTGCATTTAATCTTTCTAATTTAATCACACTCGCAAGATATCATATATCTAAGAGTCGACTTTGAACTTAGATAGATTTATCTCAACTCACTTGCTTAGAATAGAAACTTCAATAAGTTCTCTATTTAATCACATGCCCTAACTTTCCTTTTTAATCCTTCAAGCACTTGTAAATTTTTCTTAATGTAGTCTTCATAAGACTTAAGAAAAAATCACAAGAGCTATGTCTTTGATTTCCTTTCATAAAGAAAATCTAAAGTTTATTAAATAGTTTATTCAACCTTTTGAATCGTATCAAAACATTGACCATTTAATTAACCTTTAAGCAATGATTAAAGAAATAAGTCGATACTTAAATCTTACAATTTTGAAAACAACCTTTCCAAAATTAGATGTGGTCATTCTTATCCAACGTTTGAATTAATTGTTATCATATGACTGAATGATCATATTGGATCGTATCCAATGTCATGAACTTCCGCCTTTCATTAATAATTAAAGTCTTGGAGTACTGCATCAAATATGTAGTCTCATTGTCTCTAATTACTACAACGGGATTGCTCGTGTCATTGCTTATTTTAAAAGGATTTAAAATTTACTTAACCATATTCGAGAATGTTTCTCAAAAGGTAACAGTCATAATTTGGTTTTACTAATCGAGAATAAAACATAAATATAAAGTTTGCTAAAACTACAACATAAAAATAAAGATAAAAGAGTGTTGTTGTTTATACACGCAAAATCAAAAATGGTCTTTTGATTTATGATTTTGCTTCCACTAGTCAACTACTCCCAATTGACTTTCAAGAATCTTTCAAAATTCTTTAGTGGCCAAGATCTCATCTGGTTACCCCGATTCTCGATGAGGGCCGATCAACCGGAATAATTCGAAAGGTATGTAACTCTTACCAATCACATCTCTGTGTGACTCTTGGTGGTTGACTAGTCAACTCTTTGGCAATTCACATCTTTATGTGATAGTCAACCCCTTGCCTCTAGAATAAGACGGTCCTAACGAGGGCCAATCACCGCAATACTCTAATCAAGTCATAACCCAATATTCGCGAGATCTCATACGATCATATCTCAATAACGACGATATACCCGTGGTAGGTCAACTCCCGACGAGGGCCGATCAGTTGGATCTGAACAAAGGCTCTTCACCGTCGCTATAATATTGGGAGACAATATTTCGACTTGATTTTTATTGTGAAAGTATTTACATAAATTAATTCACTTAATTAATTTTAATTACGGTCTCATCAAATATATCTATCTCTATAGACATACATCCTACACATTTATCTAGATCGTGCCTAGTCATGCATCTATCGTATCATATAAAATAAATACAAGCACAAAATAAATAAATACGTAAAGTAACCGGTATGATCATGGACTTTTCCTAGGTGCGGTTTCAAATACAAACTGACGAAACCGCGGGTCACAATCTAAGGTAGCTGCAACCGCCAATAGGATCTTTAATGATCCATTCTCCAATGAGATCTTTATTTTCGTCTTTCTTTGGTTTTCATCTTCTGCTCCATTCTTGTTACATTTAATTCTATCTAATAAAATAAATACACCCGCCGCACACGGGGGGGGGGACTAACGGGAATGAGATAAATGCAGAAAATAAACTAGGTCACGTTCTTCATAACGGCCTAAGACAATTTTTAAACCAACAGAAAAATTAAATCATTCACATATATCCTATCGGTCGAGTCCATGATCAATCGGGGTCCATATAATCATATTATATCTACTATATCTAATCCATACAATAAAATCTTATGAAAAAAATAAAATAAAATTTAACAACTTGCGTCTTAATTAATCAATTAACATTTAATCTATTAAATAATTTTATCCAATCAATTAACTAATTAACATTTAATTAATTAAATGATTTTAATCAAAATAAAATTAACGATTAATTTTAAACGATTTTAATTTTAATTAATTAGAACTATTCTAAAAATAAATCAAAATTAAAATTAAGTCTCTTTTGTTTCTTTCCTTTTGATTCATAATCAAAAAGGGATGTCTTTGGTTTCCTAAACCAAAAGGCATCTCCCTAAACCAAATTTGGTTTACGCCTGGCCACTTTCCCAAAATCAAAATTTTGGAAGTGGCCTAAGCCTTTTACAAATCAAATATTTGAAAAGGGCTAGGCCTATTCAAATCAAATATTTGGAAAAGCCAAATAATTTTGGTTTAGACGACTACTTTTCAAAATCAAAATTTTGGAAGTGGCCTAGGCCTAGGCTTTTTCCCAAATCAAATATTTGGAAAGGGCCTAGGCCTATTCCAAATCAAAATTTGGTAAGACCAATATTTTATTTAACGATGTAATTATATCGAACCAAATCTCAAAACAAAGGATACGAAAAAATAAAAAATTCAATGAAAATTTCATCTTGAAAACAGGCGCATCGCATATTTATTTATTTATTTGCCATTTAGCCTATAAAAATAATTGGAGTTGTCCCTCCTCTTATAAAAAGTATTGGGGTAAACACATTTTACCCTATCGTGGTTTGCCTATTGAAGCGTTTGCCTCCATGTGGTTTAAAAATATACTATTTACCTCCCTGAGGTTTTTCACAAACAGTCAATCAACAATCCAGGAAAAAACTATAGAATATTCCGGTAGAATATTCTCAATTTTATTGTTATCTCCGTTTTACCCTTATTTATCAATTTTCTAAAACACCTACCCCATTTCTCTTATAAAAAAACAAAAAAAGGCAAACAACTCTGAATAAGAAAGGCTGAACGCCATGCGAGGGGTTTCCTCTCTTTTTCTCTATCACTGCTCGAAAATCCCCAATTCTAATAGTTGACTCCTGACATGACTGAAGTACTTGTGTTGGGAACTCCTTTGTGTGTGTGTGTGTATATATATATATATATATATATATATATATATATATCTTCCCCCATTTCCACCGTAGATGAAACATACCGACAGTTATTCTACATTAGTTCACTTCTATTAAGAATAATTCTGTTCCTGTCAATTCCGATTTTATTTTTGCTAAACGATCCAATATTTTTTCTTTTAAGGAAAATGGGTCGACAGGGTTTGATTTCTTTGATCGGATTATTATTATTATTATTGTCTGTATCATATCCCGGCGTGGCACAATCACCGGCCTCGGCACCCAAGCAGGGTACTCCGGCGAGGCCAGAGGCATCCCCTACCAAGCCTCCATTGGCTTCACCCACTCCCAAGGTGTCTCCAAAACTGTCCCCTTCTCCAAAAACCAGCCCAATCTCCTTCCTCGGTTGAGGCCCCTCCCACAAAATCCCCCACACCGGCGCCTACTCCGGCGTCCAATGAGTCTGCTACATCTCCTTCTCCTTTCTCATCTGGAACACCGGCGGTGAGTGCACCAGCGTCTTCTCCTCCTCCGTCTTCGCCATGCGAGGGGTTTCCTCTCTTTTCCTCTATCACAAAAAAAAGCTCACCATTTTATTTTTTTCTAACTTGGATCCCGTCCCTCCCTCTTAATCGGCCAATCGCCGGGAAACGCAGCCCACGCCCACAGTCGCCGTTTTTTTTTATATAAGAGAAATGTTTTTTTTTTGTTTTGTTTTTCATAAGAGAAATGGGTTCGTTGATTTAAAAAATTGAAATACATGGGTAAAACGGAGATAACAATAAAATTGAGAATATTTCACCGGAATATTCCATAGTATTTGCCTGATGTTATAAAACTAAGAAAATATTGGAGGAAGAACAAGATAAAATACAAGTATAGAAGAAGAGAGAATTTCTTGTGTTTTATTCCAATAGTATAAGAGGGTATTTAAAGTAGAAATTACAATGTGAACACAATAATCTGAATTAATTTCAATTCTACGTAAATCAATCAGAATAATAGATAATCCATCAATGATATTATTTCATAACACTCCCCCTTGGATATCTATTATTAAAAATACAACAGATATGATATGCCTCATAAAACCTTACTAAGAGAAAACCCATTGGGAAAAAAATCTTAGTTAAGGAAAAAGAATACATATTTATCTGTTTGATTTACTCCCCCTGAACCAAGCGTCAATTTAGATATTTCAATTACTGCATCCCAATGCTCTTCACTGGTCTTTCAAATGTTGCAGTCGACAATGTCTTGATAAATAATTATCGGTTGACCGGATATGTTGCACATCAATCTCCTCATTCTTTTGCAAATCATGAGTAAAGAAGAACATGGGTGAAATATGTTTTGTTCTATCCCCATTAATATAACCTCGCTTCAATTGAGATATGCAAGATGCATTGTCTTCATATAGTGCAGTTAAATGATTTTCATTCTCATCTAGACAATGTCTCAATGAATAAATGGTAGAATTGATTGTCTCGATCGTAGTTGCATAACATATATGTCATGTACTTTTAACTTTGCTAGAAAAATCCAATGGGAAAAAAACTAGACAAGATAAATAGTTCATGCCATATGCGTTTCTATATGCTGCAATGACTACCTCATTAAAAACCTTTAACTAAGAAAACCCTTTGGGAAAAACTTGGTTAAAGGGAAAAAGAGTTCAATCATTGGTTTTAAGACCAAATCCACACAAAAGTTTTGAAATTGTCGCTCTTCCTGACGACAACAATCTTTCAAATGTACGCATTCCATAATAAACACTTATTATCCAAAACCGATGTAGGAATAATCTTATTGTCACTAGAGCGTACTTTTTCATATCACTCTCTTTTTGAGTTTATTGGATAGTCGAATGTAGAGGCTAATAAGTGTCATTCCCACTACTCACTTGTGCAACACATGCAACACAATCAACACTGTAATCAGCTAAATAATGGGGGAAGTAATATAATCGAAATATGCATGATATATTTCCACTATCATGCATCGTGATTCCTTAAAATTTATGACATTAACCATGCATTACTTATATATTCTTTTCTCAATAGGAATCTACTCAACTAGTCATACTACATTCAACATGAATGTTAACGACCTTAACCATATGCATGTTGCGATTGTCATATTAATTCATTTTTGAAATCCACCAAGGATTTTCATATCAATATTAATGTTCAACGACCCATAAATATACCGTCATGACATAAAGTTACTGCCAGATATATTAGTTAGCGGAACATTATATTATATATAATGGGAGAATATATTTGATCATTAACAAACAAATATTTCCATTTCAAACTCAACCTCAATTGCTTATTTCATTTTTACCTAGTCTGAGTGTTTTTGACACTCTGCTGATAACTTAGATACTGGATCCAGATATTATAATAGCAATTAAAGAGGCAAATATGTCGTCGACGACTATGATGTTTTATTATAAATTTCTCCCGTAAATTTCATTGCTAATTAGCATAAATCAATTCCTTATCAATGTATGGATTGGTTGTTCTGCAACCCAATATTTAATTATATGTCGCACGTTCAATTTTATTTTGGGGTTTTCGCCTTGAAGACGGATCTCTTTAAGAGATTTCATGAGTGACTGGATGTGAATTCATTTTCCACGGATTTTTATCTTTTACGCCGATCGGTATTCTACGCTTCTGGCATAGAGAAATATCATCAATCATATTGTTGGTTCCTTTATAAATAGTCACTCATTTAATTTCAATAACGGCATCTGGCGGATTACTTGTTAAATACTACAAGTAAATTATTTTCGCAAATCAGTTAAACTGATGCGTGGAAGATCGTTTATGTTGTTAAAATTTATCGGCATTCTTTTATTCTAACAAGGAGTTTTCTTTATCTTCCCCTAATGCCGAGAAATGATCTTCATCAAACATATTACACCGAGCTATACATTGATGTTCTTTTATTCGCTTCAAGCGATTTACACATTTAAAACATAGTGGTTTCATTAAATATCTCATTCCATGAGATTTTTGAAAACATTATCTCTCTTGCGCTTTATATACCACTATGTGATTTCAAATTCTTCAAGAATCGTTCAAATTATACATCATATGTAGAGAAATCACTCGAACGAGACATTGAACTTTTGGTTCATTTCTCCATTTTTCTCAAAAAATATTTGATGTATGCAAAATGTGCATAAAATCTACCCTTCATGGGTTTGATAACAATGAATGATATGTGAACTCATAGTTCATTTATGTCGAAGTTTTGTCACGAGATATAATTCATATTGGGTTTTTCTCCTCTCATTCTCGGACAACATTTTTTCATAATCGATACGTCGAAAATTTGATATAACCCGTGACGGATTCAACATTTTAATGTGAGATCCTCTTATGCGAGTATCAACAAACTTCTTTTATATTTTTCGATTTGTGGGAAAATTTTGTCTCATATAGAGATATTATATCCGTTCACAGCTATTGATACAATATATCGAGTTATACCAATTTTCTTGAATTGTCATCCTAATTCTAATGGGATTCTCACATAAAGAATAATTATAACCGCAATAATCAAAATAATCAGAATCACTATATGCATCTTAAATATTTAATTTTATCGCATTCATTTCATAGAATGATTGTGATGCATCCCATATAATATGATACATATATCATTATTTTAAATGATGCATGTAATATCAGTCACATTCTCTTCATGGAATGGACACATCTCATTATTTTCAAACACATTGTTTATACATATTTCATCGGGAAATAGTATATAAAGCAAATATTTCAATCTCGATATAACACCCATATTACTCAAAAAAAAACGAGACTTGAGAGAGCATAATGCTTTATTTCAAACAATTTTGTTTCAATATAGCACTTGCATATTGCATTATCATTTGCATATCTCATTAATTCTTTTGAGAACTTGTTTCTCAATATAACGTGCGTGTCGCACTATTGATGAGGCAATTTAACTGCTATCATGTTCGAGTTTCATTTCTTCCTTAGAACGAAATGAGCAATTAATTTTTTCAAAGTATAACAATTGTCACATAATAATATAAATGAATTACAATGATTAATTATTTCAAATAGAAAATTATATTATGTATCAGTTCAAGCAAATCAAATTTATATTGTAAATGCTAGTGGATCCATAGACAATTATACAGTATTACATTTCGTGAATCAATCATTATGAAAATTTCACTCACCAATAAAGCACTATAATATGTTGTCATATTCATTCTTATCACAATTAGACAACAAATTTTGAATATGATAATAACATAGAGCAAATGCGCCTTACAATCAAAGACCATATACATGGTATTCATTTTAAAAACGCAGGTTGAATATTTTGTAATAAAGATAAATAATGATTATCACTACTCTTACAATAATCATGCAAAATAAAATCTTTTCATTGAATAACCAAATATGATTTTATTTATTAAAATCAATGCAATAACTTTTGCCAAAAAGGTCAATGAATGCATTAATTGCCTCAATGATCATGAAATTATTGTAAGGTTATGGGTAATATAAATCAAATTAGCTAAATGATATGACAATATCATGTTCTTATTTTTCATATCATATCAACTTTATAGTGAGAAATATATTGCTAAATTATAAAGCAACGTATAAAACATTCTCACGTCGTATCAAATAAAGATCATATATGCGCACAACGTAAGTGTAACACAACCACGTACACAATCATGTGAAATATAATCTATTTAATTTTAACTATTTAAAATGACTTTAATTAATATGAATATGATTGCAAAAGTAATATACACGTTGATTAATCCAGCGATTGAGAATCATATATTATTATTATGGTCAAATAACAAGATTTACTTACCAAAAATACATGATGATACAATTATTTTCCTTTTTTCTTTTTGAAGAAAACTAGTCACACGTATCAATTATACACAAATCGATAAAATAAAATTTCAAAGCTACTATATATATCACAAAATACTTTAGCCGTATCAAAATAAGGTCAAGACAAGAAACAATTTATTTATTAATAAACGATGCTTAAGTTTAAATGCATCGTATAAACAATTT
Organism: Gentiana straminea; assembly: GCA_036785695.1. NCBI lineage: Eukaryota > Viridiplantae > Streptophyta > Magnoliopsida > Gentianales > Gentianaceae > Gentiana > Gentiana straminea. The sequence goes on from JAVUPR010000477.1 coordinate 1,889,546, forward strand.
ATGTAAATTGCCACTAACTCTGACATGTGGCGTAATCTTCTAGAAGATTACTTTGTTTTTTGTCATGATTATTGTTTTAATCATATAAAACAATTTTGTTAGGACTGTATCAATAATGTCCTCATCCACGACCATAACCAAATATTTCCAAATATTTATAAATTGAGTCACGTTCTTTATAAAGTATGAACTCTTATAATTTGGTCGGGACTCATTATTTATTTTCATAATTCCACATCCAGTAGATTATTATTTTTCATTCATGATACGAAATCATAATCAATTCCATATACATCATAAATTACTTTGATCGATATTGCTGCTTCAGGAGCATATCATCATGATAAAAAGTGATTTAATTTTTCATCGATTATGGTCATGAAATCTCATGATATATTCAGTAGATTTCTTATCTCTGAATTTCAGATCACTCGTGGAACATGTCTTTCTCTATGGACATCGGGTCCTAATTTTTATTTATATGATTGACATGTCTGTACTTTTTTCTCTGTGGATTTCAAATTCACTTTCACGATATTTTGACATGTCTGAAATTTATCTATATGAATTTTATATTCACTTTCATCGGTTTTTGACATGCCCACTTATGTGAATTTTATATTCACTTTTACGAGCTTTCTATTTTCATATGGATTTCTGATCCATTATATACTCGTTTCAAACATGGATCAACTTCATGTGATCATACCTCCTTTTTCAATTTGCACAAAAGACAAACTCTTTTGTCTAAGGAATATAGCCATCAATGCATCATATCACCGATGAGTATTACTCATATATTTTTCTTACGTGGTATTGACTTGATTCATCATGATTGGATGATGTCAATACCACTAGCATTAATATTACATATATCTATAAAATAATAGAATTAATCACGATAAATAATTTAAATAAATCAAATTTTTACCTTAATGTTTACCTGTATCGAGATGTGTAGATATAAAATATATCAATTGATCGAGTTGAGTCCTTCTAGCAATCTATTAATGGGGATGATTTTAGACGGGGGTGTTTGATTAAATAAGCCAATCTCAACCTTTTTTTTACTTAAATAAGTTTACTAAATTTTTTTTTATCAGCATAAGCTTCTCCTTATTTTCTAATATCCTTATACCCATAGTGCCCTTTCTTAATTCTTAATTTAAAAAAAAAAAAAAAAAAAAAAAAAACACGCAGATCACAAATCTAATGTAAGCCGCAAATCTCATCCTTCCGTTAGTTTGGTTTTTTTTTTTTTTTTTTTTTTTGGGTTTTTTTTTTGAAAAAAAGCTTTACATTAGTGTAGTATTTTTTATTTATTTTTATTAAAGATTGTGTACTATTATGGTATTACCAAAAACTAACGATGGGTCACCGGTTCAATCGATTGGTGATTGGTTCAACCGAAGGGTACATATAATTAAAAACAATAATTTTATATTCAATACATTAATAAAAATTAAAATATGACATCCATAATCGCTTCTAAAATATTCCATAATCCAATCATTGCAATTTCATATTAAAAAGATTAATTTTGTTTAAAACTCACCGATTTCTAAAAAACATAGTTTGATAAATATCCGCTCGAGTTACGGTTTAGCGGTTCAACCGGCAAGTTGGTGGTTTGACCGGCGAGATTTCCCTAATCGGTTGGCTTCCTTAATCAGTCCAATGCATGGATCGGCCCGGTTTGGTGTCCGGTTCACCGGTTCGAGCGCCGGTTTGATATGGTTTTGATTCATATGATATTATGTACTCTATATAATACATACGGTACTTTAAATATATATATATATATATATATATATATATATATATAAATATATATATATATATATATATATATATATATATATATATAATTTAAACATCACCACCATTCATGAACCACTGGATACAACTCATGTATCATTAGTTAATACATTATATAATACAATTTACTAATCAAGAATGTAATATATTTATGATATACACTTTCGTTATATTAATAAATAATGTTATATCACTTGAGCCAAATTATAATGTGGATGAATATAAGTTGTATAAGTAAGATTGAATATGTAAATAGTTAGTCCGTGATAAATGGATTTGAATCATAATTGATTGGACTTTGGGATCTCATAGTCAATTTACCACTAGTGTCCCGAACACTAGAGTGTGATCGTCCGATCCGATTTGCTTTGGTGTTAGACACCTTAGTGGCTGCACATATATGTGAAAGGGTTCACGTATGACTAGACCGATTCGATATGATGATCTCGTACTAAGTCTGTTACGAGAGATTATAATTGATTCATTAGAGGACCATATATGGATTGAATCTTAATCATAATGTGATTATAGAGTCATGCCTTGTCAAGGGTGACGTTTTATTTGGCGGTATGGTTGGTTACTTGATACTTTCCTCAATCCCGCTCATTTTAGCACCATTCAGGGATCGGTAGCCAGAAATGTAAGTCTAAAAAGAAAGAGTTCACTCCTTCATAACATGAAGTATATATTTGATTCCCTCGTTACTTAATTCGATGCGATCGATCGATTGCACGCACCTTTGATACAATCAAAGGAAATCGATAGAGGGGTTAATGGTGTTTGATGATGATTACACAACATTGAACATCAATTTGATGTTTGTTTAAGTTTATTATGGTTTTTAGTAACGATTATGAAGATCAATCGGACGTTTGAACAACAAATTGATGTTTATCTAAATTCAATCAAGTGTTTACTGATGGTTATAAATTGATGAACAATAAATTAACGTTCATTTGTGTTTATTATAATATTTTACGATAATTGTAACTGAATGAATATCAATATGATATTTATTATAGTTAATTATGATGACGAATATAAGTAATTGTACATCATTTTGATATTCATTTAATTTTATTATAGTGTTTAATATTTGGTTATAAGTGATTGAATATCAATTTGGTGTATATATTGTTTGCGATTGAATATAAATAATCTAACATCATATTTGATGTGTATGATGCATATTTGAGCTCATTAAAATGTTAAACCATCAATATGATGGCTGATTATAATGTTTTTTTAGCATATGTTTTAGTGTTTGATGATGTTAAAAATGATTGATAATGTCTTTATTTGTTTTTTGAAATATCTTTAAAGTCGTTAGGGTTAAGAAATATTTGAAATTACCAAGCCTCGTTATTATTAATTTTCTTACAAATAAAATATCATACGTTATAAGTAGAAAATTTAGAATATCACTATAATAGCTTGCATTCTATATATAATTTAAGTATCGATTATGGAAACAAAAGAAATGTAGTATAGTGGTTTCTGTTATGGGTTGAAGTGGTGGGAGTTGTGTGTTCGAAACCCTAAAGCTTATAAGAGTAAAAAAACTTGGAGAATAGCTCTTTTGGGTAATTATCCCTTTTAGACGTGGTTAGAGACTTCATCAAAACAATTTTGATGATTTTAGACGTGGTTAGAGACTCGTGCTGATAACGTGTTATAAAACTAAGAAAATATTGTCAAAGAGGAAAAACTTGGAGAGCTCTTTTGGGAAAATAGACGTGGTTAGAGACTTCATCAAAAAATTTTGATGAAAAGAGAGACTCGTGCGATAACGCGTGTATTATTCGATAGTATAAGATGGTATTTATAGTAGAGATTACGATCGAATAATAGAACACAATAATTTGAATTAATCTCAAATCTACGTAAATCAATCAGAATAATAGATAATCCATCAATGATATTATTTCATAACATCTGAATTGTAGAATGACTTTTTGTGAAAAAATCAAGGATAAACAATATATTTTTAAACCACAGAGAGCAAATGCTTTCAATAGACAAATCACGAGCAGATAAAAGATGTTTATCCCAAAAATATATGACTATCATATTATTTAAAAATATTTCAAAAGTTCTTCTACCTAATTCTCTTTTAATTAAATGCCTTAGCTTTGGCTAGTATTGAAGTTTATATTTTACATAGTTGTTTCGTAGTCTTTATCTCCACATTTATCATGGACTAGGTGTTTTGTGTAGGGATTAAAAAAATAGGGAAAGAAAAATCTCTCTCCCGCATCGATAATATACTTTATCCCCACCCCAAGCAGGCTACGTATCAACACCACCCGGGGGTCGGTAGGATGAACGTTACGTGAGAGGTGCCACATGCGTCAGAGATATACCTCACCCCAAATCGAAATGTCGCTTCTTGCCGTCCGAAGCTTGATGAATTTGGGACGTAGTCCGTGTTAACACCCACCCAAAAGCTTCAGTATGAGGTGAGACAATCGCACAAGAAACAATACGCAGTATATGGTTTTCTCGTTATTTCTTCATCTTTATTCCTTAATTTTACGTTTTTATTTTTTTTTTTTTTTTGAAACGATTTTATTTTATTTTTCTTTCCTCAATATATTTTTGTTGAAATATATCTCCGTTGAAATATAGCCGTACATCTTTGGAGTAAAATTTGAATTTAAAAAGTAAGTTTTGAAAAATGTGTGTGTTCAAATATAGCATACGTTGGAGTAAAATTTTGAATTTTAAAAATAATTTTGGAAAAATGTGTGTGTTCGAATATAGCTATAATAGTTGAAATATATAGTTGGAGTAAAATTTGAATTTGAAAAGTTACCTTTGACAAAATTATTTATAGTTAAAAAATGAATATTTTAATGTTGTAAGGATAGAGATAGGGATCTTAATGTAGAGTATTGTGAATTTAGTTAAAACAAACAGTTAAATTTATATAGATAATGTAAAGTGAGGGATATACGCACTTTTTTTAATAGTATATGTGAGGATAGGGATAGGGATAGGGATTCTCATGGGAATACCTTTAAGCCGTGACTAAAAATCACTCTGTCCTGCGAAATATATATTCTAGAATGTCATCGTAGCCATTAAATATCTCTTTACGCGTTCATCTACAGCCGTCAGATCAAACATGTGTCTTTAATAAATACTCTCGCCTGCCGCACCTTCTCCTGCACCTTCGTTATTATTTTAATTATTTTTTTTCAATAAATATTTTCTTTCCCTGTCGACGACGATCTTCCTCTGCGTTACATCCGTAGCCGGTCAACGATCCTGCTCGGCGTTTGGTCTATAGCGGATCAACATTCCCGTTCGCGTAGATCTGGATCCATCATTGAATACGTTCGGAGTTAGATCTGGATCCATCACGATTTTACATCTTGATCCATCGGCGAGGTCGTTCGTTGTAGATCTATTGCCGGTTGATGACCCGTTGGGTCGTTGTTGTGGAGCCTGGTCTTTAAGCCGTCTGTTGCTCGGGAAGAGGCCGTTGGTTTTACGGGCGTAGTTATTGAGGAGCCAGTCTATGGTCTCTAGATCTGGAACCGATCTGTCGTTTAATGTTAGTTATTTTTTCATAGCGGGTCGATAGATCCTGTATATTGGCTCTGCTTTCAATTGAATTCTGGAGGTCATTGAAACTGTTGATCAAGGTTCGTAATCTTTTTGTTACGTTTCTTTGTTATGCTTGAAACATCGGGAACTTATGTTCTCTCGGCCTGTTGGATAGTTGAGTTCCATGGACAATTAAACAAGACGACCGATTGGATATCCTGAGCGGCTGAGCCTGGTGATCTTGTTCTTGATCTTCTTTTCTGGAGGTCAGTTTGCTTGTCTTGTTCTTGTTTGTTTCATCAAGTAGATGAATATCATTGAGGAAGCCATCAATTATTTTATCATGGTATGTCTGTTAATTGGATGATTAGGTGTTCCTGGATCTGTTTTCCATGATTTTCATTATTGATACATTACTTGCAGCATGTGGATGCTGGATTCTGAAGATATTCTTCATGGTGTACTGGTGATTGCTAGACTGCAACACCAAGGTTTCTGGATGGCGGTGCGTTGATATGTTGTGGTTATTAAAAGGGTTGGAAAAAAAGTTAATATTTTTATGGTTCTATATTCTGATAGGTTTGTATCATCTACTATACAGGATGAAGCCTTCACAAATGATTCTTGTTAGGTTTTTAAATGTGGATGAAACAAATTGTAGCACTAGACGACGTCAGACCTTTGCCATGCTGGGTGCGCTCACATGGCAGGTCAAAACTGATAATAAAAAAGCTTTTGTTTTAGGTGGAGGGAGATGGCACGGGATTTTGCTCGGCTCTCCTTCCTCCTGTGTGTGTGTCCGTCTTTCTTTTGCTTGTTTTCCCCTCCCCCTTCTCTCTATCTTGGTCCTGTGCACCACTGATCTCAACTCGTTACGTCAGTTTATCACTTGAACGAGTTAGTTTGTTTAATCATGATTGAATAATTAAACTCATTCAAGGGGATAATACACATTTGCACCAAGATCAACAATCGATATCTGGACCCTTCATAAAAAACATACATTTGCACCAAGCTCAACAAGGATATCTGGACCCTTTACTCGTCTAGTGCAAGGTACATGCCGTTTCTCCTATCCAACTGTTTATTTCCATGCCTATATAAGTTATAATGTCTTATGCAAATGATTAAGTTATAATCTCATATACTACTGATTATTCTCATGCCAATTAGTTACAATCTCCTATGCAACTAATCATTTTAGTTCCGTTTATATGAGTTATAATCCCCTATACTACTGATTACTCCCATACCCAATAAGTTATAATCTCCTATTAAAAACAATTATTTCCATGCCTATAAATTATCATTGCAGCTTGCATATCCATTATTGCATTAGAACTAATAACATGTGACATGTCAGAATACCGACTCTTTGTCAATTCATTATAATTTACAGATGGTTATTCAAATAAGTTGGCAAAGAACAGTTTTAAGTTGTTTTTCACAGTTTAATTATGATCATATGTTGTTGATTTTGTCAATGAATCTAGCTACACAACATGGATGTTCAGCAAGCAATATGATAAGTTGTCAGCTATAGAAACATACTAAAAAAACTGCAATTATTTAAGTTTGATTCTATAACTCTATGACAGCATTAATAGATCTTTTAAGTTGATCAAATGCATATGTCCACCAAATTCATTAAACTAACCAGTTTTTTAGTTAAACATACACCTGCATCATATTTATGTATCCATCCATTCTACCTGCCTTTGAGATGAATGTACATGGGCACCTAATTTATGTTTGTAAACAACACTGATTATAATTTCGATGTGCAAGTGCACCAAAATTTGTCATGATTTCTTGCTAATCCCAAATTGGAAAATCATGCTGCTGTAACTAATCATGTCCTCAAGGATTTCGTGTGAGCGATGCGTTTATTCTTCTCCATTGACAATATCACTTGCAGATGCGAAATTTCAAATTCATCCTAAAACATAACAATACAGCAAATTTAGTGGACAAAAGGCTGATTTCACATTCAAAATTTTTATTATTCAACTGTTTGTTTTGCAAATCAGAACACAGATACATATACTTATAATTTACTTAATCATGGTACTATGAATACTCAATATAAAGGCATGACTCTGCTCTATTCTGTGTGCCGTAAAGATATTTTTTGTTACATTGCCTACTTCCATTCAGCAGAATTCCATTCTATAGTGTGTGCCATTAATATTGCCTTTTTATTATATCGCCTTCCATTTTCATCCGGTTTGCCATGGCTATGTTTTATCTATCTACTTTTAGAATTATAGTTGTCGGTCTTTTGTATTTGTCCGTTGGTTTCTAAATTCATCTGTGTAAAGGACGTTTACCAATAATGTTATCCTATCCCAGTGAAAAACCAGAATGCTTGTAGTGAATTGTGCATATTATGTGTCCAAGTCTAATTTTAGTATCAGATGACAACGTACAAAAGTGTTTAGTGGATCTTCTTCAACTGCTTCTGTGGATCTGTGTATGTGAAGCTGGTCTGATACAATCAAGTCAAGGGGCTTTTCCTGCTGGGACAGCCTAGTGTTGCTTATTGTGGAAGATTGCCGTTAAGTCGATGTTCATCATGTAAACATTCTCATTGTGAATTGATGTGTTGTTGCTCGAGAGATTTGCCGGCTTCACTAAAGTTGATGAGGCTTCCTTTTATCAATGTGCTTGTGACTTTGTCCAACTTTACTGAAACACATTCTCTCTGTGAATCAATGTGGTGATGCTTATATTCATGAGGCTCAAGATATTGGCTTCCGTCGCTCTGCTGGTCTCGAGGGCATGAGGCTGCCTTTGAAGTCTTGTTCTCGTATTGCTCATTGGGACAATTTTCTTACTATATGCAGACCCGTTACTATCAGAGGAAGTTGTTTTATCTGTTGCTCGAAAAATATTGGTTCCGTCAACTCTGCTAAGGGGATGAGGCTGCCCTTGAAGTCTTGTGCTCGTATTGCTTGTTGGTACAATTGTCTTGCTATTGATCACTCCTTACAATCAGAGGTAGTTCTTTCATCTTCTTTTTTCAATGTTTCTGCGTCTTGTAGTGTTAGATTCTAGCAGTTCGTTCTATTATTAGTTTTATATTGCCACTGGATGCAATGATCGTTTGTCTGTTTCCGCCTGCCTATATATATTCTTAGTAATGATTCAATCTACACACATGCTCTTCCAGATTTGTTATAATTTTATCATTGATCCTCAATTAAATTTTGGCTATTCGTGAATTGATGATTATGCTCAAGGATTAAATAGAGAAGAAAATTGACAATGATAGTTCTTTTTAATCGAGGATCCGTAGAAAACTTCTACCGACTAGTTATATTTCAATGGAGCTTTTGTGGGGGTCATGGCTTATTTCAGTCTCTTGCCTTAGCTAAATTAAAGCTTCAATTGGTGGTTTCTTTCTGCGTTTCAATTGGTAGTTGATGCATGTTCTAACCCTAATGCTTTCTGTTTATTTGCATACACAGTTGGATCGTCTATAAGCTCTGTTTGACGGTTTAGTTTTGCTCGTTGCTGCCATTATCAGAGCAGGGGTGATAGCTCCACATTTTCACTGTTTTTGTGGCTTGAGAACGCGATTATGATGCAAAAGCAGCATTCTTCTTTACTACTGCACTTTAGGCTTTTAGTGTATATTACAAACATTGACATAGTCTGCTATATTGAATTATCCTCAACTGAAGCATTTTGCAAGGACGGCATGTGGAAGGGGCGTTGATTGGCGGCAGGATCAGTGGGCATCGACCGTTTAGGTTGATTTTTAAGGTGGTAATTTTTTTTTCCAACTTTTCTATGGAGGTTTTTAGATTTCAGTGCAATTGCAACGAATCTATGCACAGGTATATGATTTTAATGCTTGTGATTTGTCACGGGTTGCCGTTAATCTCTTGATCGAATTGCAAGACAAAAGTATGTCTCAGTTACTAACTTTTGCTGTAAGTGATTTTCAGTCATTGGGGAATTTAGTCTTGTCTTTTCCTTGTCTTGTTCTGCTAATATTGCTAATATTTATCTCCACGGCGGAGACCATACTACTCATATGCTGTTTTAGATCATATTTAAGTAGAGAAGAAAATTGACAATGATAGTTCTTTTTAGAATTATTATTATTATTATTATTATTACAGGTTTACAAAATCCTTTTTTGATGTGTTACGTAGTGATGTGTAATAAAAAGACAAAGTCGGTTAAACTTTTATACATAGTAAATACAGGTAAGTATCAGTCGATTAAATGTTTATGTATAGTAAATATGTGTTGATATAAACATTCATAGAATTGTAAAAAAAATCAGTATCAGTCGGTTAAACGATGTTTGTAAAAACTTGTAAATTGTGTCAAAAGATCAATGAAACGTAGTATCCAAAACCCAAAGTACGAAATCAATGTCATGCTCAACACTCAACTCAACACTCAATAGTCAATACTCTCAAGTCTCAACTCTCAAGTTCAATCCTCAATCTCATCATCATTATTCCCCAAGTCTCCAACTCCAACAATATCATGCTTTGAGTAGGAGTGAGAGGGAAGAACAGAGAATGAGAGGGAGAAAGAACGACTAGAAAGGAGGCATGCTGCTTCGAGTTTTTTTTAGGTTAAGTGTATTTTTTAATTATGTCAAAAGTTATATATGTAATATGCCAAATATCTAAGAAAAAGAAAAAAAAAACGCAACCTAATCGATTTGAGAGCGCCCAGGTCGCCTAGGTGGCGCCGGTCGTCGCAGGCGGCGCCGAAGCGCCCGTAAGACCCGGCCGCCTAGAACATGTCGCCTAGAGCCAAGTCGGGACGCCGGAGGTGCGCGCAGCGCCGGGCGGGCGCTGGCAGGCGCGCCTAGATGCGATTTTTAGAACACTGCGATGTTTATATGTGTCGACTTATGAATCATTCATAGAATTTTGTTAAAAAAAAAAAAATCCATAACTGAAGCAGTGAACTGAAATCGCCAGCTTGCTCGTTCTATGCTCTAGTATTATAATAATATAATATATGGTTATGAAAGTGGACCTAATAGCTTAAATTGGTAGAGCACCCAAATGCTTTAGTCATTTGCGGAGGATGGTGGTTCAATTCCACCTGGGTTCTTTTATCGGTTACCCGTTCCAATACAATAATTCAGACTCTTTGATATTTTTTTAATTTCATAAATATAAGAATTGTCTTTTATGTTACAGTTTTTATATTTGTAAAATTTCTTTTATGTTCATATTTATCTAATTTAATTTTCCACGATTTTTTTTTTTAAAAAAAGGAGAGGGAAAACAATTGGCCATGAAAGAATAAAGTGAGTTTACTTTCTGTCGTGGGTTTATTTTGTGTAGCTACAGTTTTTATACTTGTACAATTTTTTTTATGTTCATATTTATCTAATTTAATTTTCCTCGATTTTCTTTTTTTAAAAAGGAGAGGAAAACAATTGGCCATGAACGGGAGGATGTTTATGTGAGAATAAAGTGAGTTTACTTTCTGTCGTGGGTTTATTTTGTGTAGTAATTATGTACTGTTACCTATACAAACTATGTAATAAGGGATGATGCAAATCGAAAATATGGCACAATGCCCGAGCTAACCTCATGTGATGCTTTTTGATTCGAGAATTATGTCTCTAATTGGTTTAGTTTGCGACAAATTGCACGTACACTTGTTTCTTACTAAGCAATTGTTTTTAAGTAAGAAAAGTTGATAGAAGTTTGAAGCTGGGAGTGTATAGCTGCTGGTCCGCCCGTTCCAAGCTTGGAGTTAGACGGTGTTGTCTGGGCGAAGGCTTGGGCGACTCCGCCTCTAGAGTGCAGGGGTCCACGTCAGGCTGGCTTCATAGAGTGGCGATTACCTGTCGACCTGTCGTTCCTTGCAGTGCGAGGATTACGGATCGGTGTCTCTTTTGCCTGCTAATACCCGGTGGGTCGACCCACCTGAAATTCCACCTTTTTGCAATCAACCTTTTTTTTTTTTATTGTACATTTTATTGTTGATGGAGTTTCAGCCCCAAGGACTTCATTTCTCCTAGCACATTCACCGCATGGAATTTGCTCATTGTTTGCCTTGCAATCTCTTTAATGTAGAACACACAAAATTGTATGGTATGATGTTCAACTAGCATTTGTATGGTGGAAAGGTTGAAACCCTGTGACATTTGTAATATTCGGATTTTTTGGGAAAAGATTGTCGTGTCATTTTTTTACAAAATCGGAATATTAATGTTATGTTTATTTTATTTATGGATTAAAATTAAAAGAGAGAGAGGGGGGTTATGATGAGAAGTTTTATTTGGAAAATAAAACTTTCCATTATACAAGCAAGTTATCAAAAAGCAGGAATTCAGAAAATAGCTCGAAGTCTGTTCTCTCAAAGACAGAAAAGGGAGCAAAGGGAATCTTTCAAAATTCACAACAGTTGTTCATCGGTTTTCAGAATCAAATAAAGAAACGGAATCTGCGTGATAAGGGCTTCGTTTTGATATCAAGATTTGTAGGTACAGGAAATGTACGGTTTTGCCCTAATATTAGAATCTTCATGTTCTAGGCTTGTTCTATTGTTCTAAGTTGTTTAATTCGTAGAATAGATTGTTTAGAAACCTTTGATCACAATTAATTTAGGATTAATTGTTGATCATCTAGGTTTTGGGTTGAAGAATCAAATGTTTGGTTATTTGCTTGAAGAATTTCTTTGCTTTTGCTTTGGATTCGAAGTAAGATGGTTTTTTCATATTGAACTATTATTGTTTCTATAATGCTTGGTAGTTGTGTGGTATCAATTTGGTGTTATTTTGCTGCAATTTCTATGTTAAATTGATGTTAAAGTGTTAGAATCATGATTGGATTTGAAAGTGCATAAATTTATTGTTGATGGCAGTTTTAGCCTTTTGGCACACGCCAAGAGGGTTTCAATGCGCGCCGAAGAAGAACAGAATTCTGGCAGAAAGTACAGAGACTTTTAGTGCACGCTTAATGGCTTTAGAGTGCGCCAAAGTGAAGCGGAAACCAAGCAGATTGTTGAGAGTGTTTTAGCGCGTGCCAAAACTAAACTGAAGGATCTGCAAGGTTTCTGAAGTGCTTCAGTGCGTGCCAAAGAGGCCTGACGCGCGCCAAAACCCTTGATTTGCTATTTTAAGAGTTTTGAGCCCCAAATTGAGTTTTGAATGATGTTTCTTGATTTAATAAACTTATATAAACAAGACAACGCCATGATCAAGCTTCTAATGCGTTTAGTTCCGGTATCGAATGGATTCTTCCTAAGAGTTGAAGTTCGGGACCGTCGAAAGATCATGATTGGCCTTGTGCTTTGGTGGGTTAGTATCCATCAATGTCCGTGTATGTGATAGGCTTTGTTATGTCTAGTTGTCTAAACGAGGGAGTAGAAATGTAAGTGAGCCTTTGCCTTGAAAAACTTTGGTGACTAGTTAATAATTAATAATATACATACTTTTGTAGTTAAAAGACTAAACGTCAAGGTTCTTGGTAAGGCACAAGACAATATCGTGATGTGTAATGTGGTCAGTATAAAGTGAATAACTCTGCTGGCCTTTGAGGGCACCAGGAGTGGATGGACTTCGCCGAACACACATACTATCAGGACTAGCCCGTGGCTACTAGTGCAGCACCACTAGTAGGTTGCAACCAGATGCTTTGTGGTGAGTTGCACCATGCGTAGTGTCCTTGAATCCTTAATGTAACAAAGATAAGCTAAGCTAGAAACAAAGTAGGACCTCATTTCATGTTGATGAGCATGAAGTGAACCAAAGAGTACGAGTCGTGTTCATAAAGATAACTTAATAATAATAAAACGTTTTCCTTTCGTTATAAAGCATAATTGTTCAATAGTTTCTAACTTTTACTAAGTACGTTTGTACTTACCTCTTTGCATGTTTGTTTGTTTGCTTTGTGTGTGAGAAGCTTTGCAACATGAGACGGAGTGTGAAGATGACTTTGAGGATGATGTGTGATCATGCCATGCTATGCTATGCTAGAATCTTGTTGTGTTTTTCATATTGGCTAGGTTGTATCAAACTTGTATTTGGTTTCAAGACATGTTGCACTTTCTTTTCTAAGATTTGTTGTAAGATAAGTTTACTTTTCCGTTTGTAAGATATTCGTACAATGCAAGCTGTTTCGTTGTTGTAGCTTCATTTTCTACTTTTTACAGTCGGATGGCATTGTAATTCTAGTATCTTTTACGGTTTCACCCGAGTCTCTTTAGCTTTTCCACTTGTTTTACTTGATATGATGACATAGAGGCTTACGTATAATATTAGATTTATTTAATGTTTTACGTGGCAAACGTTATTTTCCGGATAAGGACTCGGTATCCAGGAACGGGGCGTTAAAGTTGGTATCAAAGCGAAGCTTCTTTGCTATCATAGGCTACTATCCTTTGAGATAAGATTTCTTTAGATCCCTTAGTAACCATTCTGATCTTCCTTGATCTTTCAGAATGGCAGGAACCTGTTGAAGTTCTCTTGGTGCTAATAGAGTAGGAAGTTCTAGGGCTCAGCAAGAAGCGAGTGGTGTGGATCAGAATGATGATCAATCGGCATTGTGTGGGTCGGTTGGATAGGGTAATCCAGGTTACTAAGATGTTACCATAACTTGATTTTTATGTTGGAAACCACCGTTGCAAGAGTGAGTTTATAGTTTTGAATTCTACGGATCACGGTGTGATTCTTGGTATAGGTTGGCTATCCCAAGAGTTTTGTCTACTTGGATTGTAGAACTAGGAAAGTGTTTTCCTAAGATGGATGAGATGATTAGAAGATTGGTTAGTACAATTATTGTAGTTCAAGATGTGGTTGATCGGTTGGATGGGTTGAGTATGCAAGGGTTTGATCAGCTTGGGAATCAATAGTGTTTCGGCTCCGTGGTTAGCAAGACTAGAGTGGTTAGTTGTTGTCCGTGAGAACAAGATGAAGATTCGGTTTGTGTTTGTGTTGAAGAGAGTTGTTAGAGAGAAAGCATACGATTGGAGTATGTTTTAGTTTCGAGGAAGAAACTCCTCTTAAGGGGGAGGAATGAAATATTCCAAATTTTTAGGAAATGGCAGATGTGTCATTTTGCACAAAATCGAAATATTATGTTATTTATTTATAAATTAAAGTTAGAAAAGAGAGAGAGAGAGAGAGAGAGAGAGAGAGAGAGAGAGAGAGAGAAGAGAGAGAGAGAGAGAGAGAGAGAGAGAGAGAGAGGGTTATGATGAGAAGTTTTATTTGGAAAATAAAACTTTCCATTATACAAGAGAGTTATCAAAAAGCAAGAATTTAGAAAATAGTTCGAAGTTTGTTATCTCAAAATCAGAAAATGGAGCAAAGGGAATCTTCCAAAATTCACACTAGTTGTTCATCGGTTTTCAGAATCAAATAGAGAAACGGAATCAACGTGAGAAGAGCTTCGTTTTGATATCAAGATTTGCAGGTTCAGGAAAGGTACGGTTTTGCCCTAGTATTAGAATCTTCAAGTTCTGGGCTTGTTCTGTTGTTCTAAGTTGTTTAATTCGAAGAATAGATTGTTTAAAAACCTTTTATCACAATTAATTTAGGATTAATTGTTGATCGTCTAGGTTTTGGGTTGAAGAATCAAATGTTTGGTTATTTTCATATTGAACTATTATTGCTTCTATGGTATCGACTTGGTGTTATTTTCTGCAATTTTTGTGTTAGAATTGATGTTAAGGTGTTGGAACCTTGATTGGATTCGAAAGTGCAGAAAACTGCTGTTTAGGGCAGTTTTAGCCTTTTGGCACGTGCCAAGAGGGTTTCAGCGCGCGCCGAAGGAGAACAAAATGCTGGCAGAAAGTACAGAGACTTTTAGTGCACACTTGATGGATTTAGCGCGCGTCAAAGTGAAGCGGAAACCATGCAGATTGTTGAGAGAGTTTTAGCGTGTGCCAAAGGGGCTCAGCGCGTGCCAAAACCCTTGATTTATTGTTTTAAGAGTTTTGAGCCCCGAATTGAGTTTTGAATAATGTTTATTGATTTAATAAACTTATATAAACAAGACAACGCCATGATTAAGCTTCTGATGCGTTTAGTTCCGGCATCTGATATACCCAAATCAGAACGGGTCCTTGTTCATAAAGATTGGGCCTACTATCATGGCCCAATAACGAAGATATGGGGCCTTTTCCCCCTCTGTCCGCATGCATAAGCCGGATCCTACCCACCGTTCATAAGCCAGGTCCTGTCCGCTGGTCATAAGTCGGACTCCTCCTCTCCGTGTGATTTCTACCCATGTGGCCAAGTTGGTTTCAAGACAAGGCATATACGGGTCCGCTGTTCGCTGCTCGCCATACTTATCATTCCAGCTGGCTAGGCCACTTGTATTGCATGCACAATTACCTTTAATTATGTATTCTTAATTGTCTTGTCATGAACAGTAACCGACATAGTCTTAGCCTATATATATGGGATCACAATGTAATAGAAAGCATCCAATAATTAATACACAGAGCTACTCTGTCAATTTGTCGACTGATTCACGCGTTCTTCCTTAACGTTTATCCGACTGTATTGTTCTTGTTCACCGCCATACTCTCTCCGGAGAAATCACATATATAAAGCCTAATATCCTCAAGATAAACACTGTTACAGCAAACCTGATATTCTATGCAATATCCGCCACAGATAATGCACCGAGACGACATGCGTTTGCTGTGATGACATTCCCTGTACCAGTCGGGGTCGGTCGGCAGCGGGTCAACCGCCACTAAGGTTCGCCTATGCCGGCTCCAGAAAGTCCGGCATGTCGGAGATAAGGCTGACTAGCATCCAATAACAGCCTCCAGTTGAATGCGCGGGTTTGCTCCTCACCTTTGCGGGTATATCCGAGATCATTTTTCAGATCGGCTATAAACCCATCGTCATCAAATTGGGTTTTAATCTTCTTTAGGTGGTCGGTCTTAACAGAATTCACCGGAAGTTTCTCAAATGGCCACCCCACCCGGGATTCAACTTTCATACATCTTTTATCCCACTCCGTAACCTTATCAGGAAGGTCGAACAATAGCCGGGGCCTGCCACTACTTGACCTACTGCGCGGCTGAATCTGTCCGGCGCCCCCTTTTCGGGAAAAGCCATAAAAATACAGTAGCGCCGCCATCGATGGTTCACGCCCGTTTAACCTACTGATTATAATAAAGGACAGCACCACCCGGACTACCCCCAGACTAAGGTCGCAGGGCAACACCTTCAGTTCCTCCATGAACTTAACAAAAAATGGGTCAAAGTGCGGTCTGAGTCCGGCAACGAGGTGGTCGTAATGCAACCACAAAAAAACTTCATGCTCCCGCCGCAGGTCCAAGACACGTTGGTCGCACCCATGCGTGCGAACCGATAATCCCCCGAAATGTCATACACGCCCAGTGCCAAAGTATAATCTTCCCGATCTCGAAACTCCCTCCATCGAGTCATGAGATCGCTGTCCTCCCGCTTTTGCTCTGCGAGCTCCATTTCTACTACAACATACCTCTTTTTAGGCGGCCTCTTCTTTTTTCCGGGTTCATCCGATACGGCTTTCCTCTTGGACACTACGACCTTCTGAGACTTTTTGGGCCTCTCTGATGCCTCGGCGGTTTCCACAGCTTCCTTGATCATGGCGCTACGTTTAGCGGCTCCGAGGGTTATAACTTTTTCCATCTGATTAATGAGGTTGCTCAGCGCCGTCTGATCATCATCATCAATCTCACCCTAGTAGTACCCTCGCCAATCACAGTGACTTCCTCATCCTCCTGGTCGGAGTCGACGTTTATTGGTCCTTGCTCTTCTTCGATAATCTCCTCATCAACGTCGCTGGAGCTAGCCTCTTCCATGCTAACCTCCTCTAAGCCATAACCCGCGACGGCCCGATCCTCTTCGTCCGATTGAGATAAGGTACGCTCTGAAGACATTCTGGAAAAGAAAAAGGGCAAGGTGGATCAGTTTAATCACCCGGGTATGAAAATCGGGCCGAGGTGAAAGCAATCACACCCCGACACCTCGCCCCTCCACTTTCCTTAGCAAAAACAAACCCAGAAAAACCCCAAACGAACACAAACACTCAGGCATTGGCAAAAAAACAACAATCATAGCTCGTATACACAAAAGGGTTTCTGGGGAAAGAGGCATAAAACGCAAGGAGGCATAAAGGATTGAGCTTATGGTGTTCATCAGGGAAAAACAAATAAATTACAAGGGCAAATTCACAACATTACGATTTTTAGCTATAGAAACGGGTGAAATTAAGGCACAATCGAATCAAAAGATAATGGGAATGTGCAAATTCATACATGATTAATGAGAGAAGAAGTGGAGATGTTGATCCTGTCTGAAAATACGCTTCCCGGAGTTTTGCTTGCACTTGCCGGAATCATCTATCTCTATCGCCGGAGAAATTTGCAGAAAAAGGAATGTGGAAGAGTGGGGGTGGAAGCCTCTATTTATAGAAAGAAATCGGGAGGGAAACGACGTTTGGATTTTCAAAATTCAAACGTCATAATGACTGGAATGGTTACCGATTCTCCTTGGCCAATCAGAGCGAAGGACGGTTCAGTTCAAGCGTCGTGTCAGTATACGTAACTGACATGACGCTTCGTAAACCAATACATCCGTTTACCCTCTTCAACCGCTCTAGTCCTCGCCAGCGGCCATCAACCTATCTAAACACACGGCCTCTGATTGACATATTCAACTGTAGGATGTAATATCGCCGGATGGATCAAAGATCCACCCGATTACGCAGCGGAAAGTACAAGATCTAGATCTAAACAATCAAAATACATAAAATAATAGATCTAATCTACGAGGGGGTTAGATCACCAACCTTTTATGGTGCAAAACTCCAAGAACAAAAAGTCAATCCAATCTGAGCTAGTTGAGAATCCAGTTTAGAAGCCAAAGTCTTCCAACGTGTATCTCCAAGCACCACCAGGTGGATGGTGTTTCAAGCCGCCGGACCTCCTCGATATGCTACCGAAATAATCCTGAGGATTATCCCAACTCGAAACCCTAGTGTTAAAGCCGAAAATTCTAAGCTTCCAACACTCATGTATGTCGAAATATATGTGTGTCATAAGGCTTGGGAGAACTCTCTTTATATAGGAGAGAAATCGTTGTCCTCCAAGGATTTAATAATCAAGAGATAATTATTAGTTTAATCCTTAATTTAAATAAAAGATAAATATAATATATATCCCAAACAAATTAGGATAAATAATATTATTATCCAATATCCCATGATTTATCATTTAACAAATAAATAATTAAATCATATATCAAATAATTATCCAAGAAAACTAATTTCTTTCTAATTATTCAATAATCAAAAAATGCGCCCCTTACCCTAGAAATAAGGGCCACACATTTTACACACATTGGGCCGAGTCCACGAAAAATTTCTTTTTCATGTATTTAATTATCTAGTCCAACTAAACAATTAATACACATATCAATTAAATAGTCCAATCCAACTATTTAATTATAATTGAGGTGAAACGACGAGAAAACATATGCTATGTTAGGAGCCACGTCGGGGACCATGGACCCATATTCAGTAGCTACAATAAATTAAATAATATTATCCGTCAGACCGAACAATAATATTCAATCTATTAATTCCGGGATTACACCACCATAAACCCGAAACTGAACTCTGCCGAATATAGATAACTTATACTCAACTATGAGTAGATAAGGTGTCCACTGATATAATCATTACATACGGATAAATCTTCCATAGACTGTTCGTTTCGATTCAGGATATCTCCGTAAACCCTTCTTGAAACCTCTTATCCTTATTTACCATTAACCCTCTAGTGATCAATTAGTTCATAACTAATGTAATATGAACTCCGGGGATCGATCAGTTTCTAGGATTAACAAATAAGGGAACTGTCTGTCTACTTCCCGAGGGAAGGAATGGATTACATATACGTGATAGCACAGACTACTCAGTCATCCTAAAATAGAGCCAACGAGAAGTGTTGTACCACATACTACGAAGTGATCCTTACTAACACATCAAACTCTACCCTAGTCTAAGCAGTTGTCTGTGATCACCTCAGGATTGAGATTAATCCATATATGATTATCTTGTGATTCGATAAGACTTCTCGATCACGGAATTATATCGAGAACTCAAATCAAATCGGTCCGGTACCATTTTATATGATCATCATCATATATAAATGCCCCACTAGGTACCATATTACCGAAAGTCCGGATAAGACTGTCACACCTAAAGTGTTCAGGGCGCATTATTAGCAAATTAATCATGAGACCCGTACTCAAATTAATAAACGCTACGGACTAAAT
The DNA here is from genome assembly GCA_036785695.1 of Gentiana straminea. Classification (NCBI taxonomy): domain Eukaryota; kingdom Viridiplantae; phylum Streptophyta; class Magnoliopsida; order Gentianales; family Gentianaceae; genus Gentiana; species Gentiana straminea. The sequence continues at coordinate 1,909,194 of JAVUPR010000477.1, forward strand.
TAATTTTAAGTACATCTCACTAACTCAATCCTCTTGTGTATAGCCATACACTGAGTTATGTGATTACATAAACGAGGTACTTAGGGTTTTCAGTAGTGTCTTAATTATAAGCATACATGCATATAATAAGATGAATTATTAATTCTATCATAAAACCAATTAGATAATTGTCTTTCGGGCACTACACCTAACATCAACAACTTTCTTTCAAAGCGGCCAACGTCCGTCAATGCCCGCAGTTGCTTATCCAACTCCATACCCGATAGAGCGTTATCGGCGACTAAGACCGACAGAGCTTTGTCAGCGATCAAGCCTGTCCACTAGAATGCGCAGCATATAATCGGTAATTCGCTACGTGATACAAACACTGATTCAAGCCCGATAGAACATTATCGGCAGCAAGCCTGTCCGCTACAATGCACAACATATAATTGGTGGTTTTCACCAACACTAGTTCAAGCCCGACGGAACGTTGTCGGCACCAAAGCCTGTTCGCTGCTATGAACAGCATCTCACGGTAATCTGCAACGCGATGTCAATACTAATCTAAATCCGATAGAACGATATCGACACGCCTCTGTCACGAGCGACAACATAGGGTGCGGCTCTCAACCACTTCTTCAAGTTCTACTCTCCGCCTTGGCGGGGACGCTCAGGCACAGAGTAGGGGGCCATTGATATACCCAAATCGGAACGGGGCCCTGTTCATTGTTAAGGGTGAATTTATACAATTTATATTGATATATTTTATCATAATTTCCCTCATATTTGTATACTTTGCATAAGAAACGAGTGTTTAATGGAATTATCGAGTAAATGAGGTTTTTAATGAGTTATTTGCAAAATAGGTTAATTTTGGTGTTTTAATTGTGATTTTATGATTATTTGGATGATATTACGTTTTGCGATGTTTTAATGTGTTATAGGTACGTGTTTGATGCTCAAATGATGATAAAAAAGAGATAAGAGTCGGATTTAATTAATGATAGAAGAGATAAGGATGGAATTGGCTAGAAGAAAAGGATAAAGATGAAGATTTCGAATTTGGATCCAGCTGAACGCACGTCCAAGTTCCGTCCAGTTGGACGGGCGTTTGATCAAGTGAACGAGCGTCCATGCTGATATTGTTGATTCAGAGTGTTGATGGATTTGCAGGACGAGCGTCCAATTTTGTGAAGGACGGGCGTCTGATGAAGACTCGGCCCGACTCGAAGAATTTACAGCATCTGGACGGGCGTCTAGAGGTATCAAACGGGCGTCCAGCCGCCGCCTTGACAGAACCGACCTAGTTTTCTATAAATAGCAGCGCATTCTCTACCCTAATCATATCATATCATATAATTTTATACAGCCGCATACACAGAAAACCCTAATTTCGAGATCAAGTCACCTCGGCCGGCTGAGCCTTGGTGCTTGTCCGGCCGAGGGTTGTTTCTTTTCATCTTTATTTCGTTTTTTTCTGCTGTTTTTGGCTGGATGATTTGGAGGCTAGACGATTTGTTCAAGTTATTTAAATCCGTTTCATCAGGTTCTTTCTTTTCAATCTTGAGTTTGTTTTGTGATTTTTAATTCAAGTTGTATTTTTCCTATGCTTATGTGCTATGCATTCAATATCGAAAGATGAATTGTTGTTGATGTTTACCGTATGACGAGAGTCGGTGTGAACCTTAGATCACCATAGGAAAGATGAGATTTTTAACCTTGACATAACGAGAGTTGATAGGTTGAATATCTAGGTTGCTAGATTGAGAGATCTTACACCTTGTTTTGATAGCGTCAATCTTATATATCGAGAGATGAGAGATTGATAGGCGAATTATCTACGAGAGTAGGAATTCATACCTTTTATAGGTGGACCACAACTTGAATTAAATCATCACAAGATAACTTTAGAGAGGAAATCGAGGGTTGCGGGATCGGAGGAATATTTGTTTGTTCATTGTTTAATCACCATGATCATCTTCTTGTTTACCGTTTGTTTTATAGTTTATAGTTTAGATATCGTTTTCGCTTTTATCCTTTTGGGCTTTGGACTGACAATCCCCTGTCCAGTTTATCTTTTCGTTTTAGGTTTTAATAGTAATAGTATCAATCTTAGGAAAATTAATGAACTAGATACCCCGATTCCCTGTGATCGACTCCGGTATTAATCGCTGTACTACGATCCCTACACTTGGGGAATACCGGATTTATAAATTTTATTACTTGTTTGTTTTGTTAGATAAAATCCGTGGACATTCATCAAGATTGGGCCTACTATCATGGCCCAATAACGAAGATATGGGGCCTTTTCCCCCTTTGTCCGCATGCATAAGCCGGATCCTACCGCCGTTCGTAAGCCGGATCCTACCGCCGTTCGTAAGCCGGATCCTGTCCGCTGGTCATAAGTCGGATTCCTCCTCTCCGTGTGATTTCTACCCATGTGGTCAAGCTGGTTTCAAGACAAGGCATATACGGGTCCGCTGTTCGCTGCTCGCCATACTTATCATTCCAGCTGGCTAGGCCACTTGTATTGCATGCATAATTACCTTTAATTATGTATTCTTAATTGTCTTGTCATGAACAGTAAACCGACACAGTCTTAGCCTATATATATGGGATCACAATGTAATAGAAAGCTTCCAATAATTAATACACACAGAGCTACTCTGTCAATTTGTCGACTGATTCCCGCGTTCTTCCTTAACGTTTATCCGACTGTATTGTTCTTGTTCACCGCCATACTCTCTCCGGAGAAATCACATATATAAAGCCTAATATCCTCAAGATAAACACTGTTACCGCAAACCTGATATTCTACGCAATATCAACATCGAATGGATTTTTCCTAATAGTTGAAATTCGGGACCATCGGAAGATCATGATTGACCTTGTGCTTTGGTGGTTAGTATTCTAAAATAAAATCAAAATAAAGTGGGTCACTTATGTTTCATCCCCTTTTGGTTCCTAACCAAAAAGGCATGATGCCTTTTCCAAAAAAATTGGAAAATGCGTAGGCTATTCCAAAAAAAATTGGAATGACCCTAGGTCCAAACCTTTTCCTCAACAAATTGAGTGGTGGCCTTTTTTTCATGCCAAATGACATCCTAATGGTCCAGACTATTTGAACCATTTGTTATCCACACGACACCTACTAAACATAAGAAATTTTCTATGTACCATAAAATCACAAAAACACAAAACAAAATTTTTTGGGGTCCACCAAGAGCCACCAGCCGACGCCGCCGGCGATCTCAGGTGAGGTGCCGCCGCTGATCGGCCGGGGCCCCCACCGCCAAATTGTGTGTTTTTTGTTTTTTTGTTTTCGTTTCGCGAATCTAAATCATGCATCTATTATTAATTACTACGCAAATTAACTAATGCTTATTGCTTAAGATCGAAGACCGCTCTGATACCACTATTAGGAAATCAACATATGAGCACAACGGAATTTAAAATTTTGATTTCCTTTTACCAAGATCGAATTCGTTCGAGCAACAAGCATAAAAAAGTAAACGAGAAAGTTACCTTGGATGATCTAAAATATCGAAGCTTTATCATCTACGAAAGAATAGTAGTGCGCAGAGCCGCCAAGCGTTCGGCCTCTACCGTTGATCCACACGAACAACCCGTCGGAATCCCGTCTTGGATTGCTTAACAGAAAAACTCGGTTGCTAGATCGGATTTTTCTTTCTCTCAAAACTCTCTATAGTAAGCTCTCTTATTTTCTCAACATTGTAAAACTCTTGTGAATGAATTGTGAGTACAAGGGAGCTAGTCACCCACTATATTTATAGTGGTGACATGCGCCCCATGTGTCCCATTCCTAATGGGAAAACATCATGCGTGGATTGGGGAGAAAGAAAACTTTTCCTAATAAAATAAGAAAATTATTTTTGATTGATTTATCTCATTTAATATTTAATATCTTATATTAAATATTTCCAAGATATATATTGTCAATATGTAATATTTAATATATCTTTATTATATTATATTATCATATATCTTTTATACATGTGAATATATCACATATTTATACAATATGCATTAATCTATATATATCAATGTCCAATATTAATACACAATATAATACCATGATTAATTAATTTACAAAATCCATATGTATCACATATACGAGACACATATATATAAATATATATATTTAATTAATCAACATAATTAATATCTTGTATTATATTTATTCTTAATAAATAAATAACACAATATTAATTTATCACTATAATACCTTATAGTCGAGATAACAAGTTTTCTTATTTGGTTATCACTATAACCGAATTTTAATCCGGCTAAATTTTTTATGTGTGTGACCCGATAGGCCTTGTTTGGTTTCGGGTGGGGTTGGATCCATTTGGATCCAACCCAATATTTTATTCATTCCATTATCTTATTTATCATTATTTAATTATTTTATTATAAATTCTCTTATCAATCATTCAACATCAACAAATAAAATAATATTAATCAATTCACCTTATTCACCCACTAAATTATTTAACTATTACTTTTTCAATATAATATTTCATTAAAATTTCTCTCACCAATCATTTCTTCAATACACAAATTTTAACATAATATTTACAACTTTATAATCCTTATTTCATTATATTTTATGTTGGCCGTAGGCAGAAAGCTCAATTACTAAAATTCACTTCATACCTAACGATTATGAATAGCGTCTAGCAACATGTCATGACCCCCAATCATCGGAATAATCAATTGCAATAACTACTACCTTTCATGTGAAACGGTTACCGTATAAATAGAATCATATCGCTGTTATAATATCTATACAGCCGTATCTTGAGTGTCATACGTTAACGGTCATATCTTATAATCCGGATATCCTACTCTCTCGGAGTAACACATTACTTCTACTTTGCAAAGACTTTCGAGAATAAGACATTCCTTATAAGAATGCCCTTTTGGATATTTACTCCTACCATTAGGATACACGATTTCCGGATGAGCAACATTAATCCTACGCATACTTCAGTATCACACCTAATTACTACCGCATGATCACCACATGGCTAGAGGAAACCTCAATAGTGTCAAAGTATGACAATCCACACCGTGATGCCATGAAAACTCCGATCTTAGGATAATTACACAACCGCCATATAGTGCGACACTTAATAAAGTAAGTGAGTTAGTGTAACGTACGCATTCCCAAATACACGTCCACGTATAGTCCAAGTGTCTCTATCTTCATAAAATAGAAGACATCCAATACGTGTTAGTCTAACCGTACTATTAATGTCATGTTTAATAGTACATAAAACTAGAGACATTTAAGTATCAAACCAATTAAAGTGATTCCAGATCTCATCAACCATAATCACTATTATGATTTCTCTTTCACAGTTTGACACTAGGGACGTTATCATATATACAATATCATAATTGGATCGTTAAACAAACAAATATATAATAACAGGAAGCCATTTATTATATGTACAAACATAAAGAATAGTACAAATGATCCGACCCGGTCGGATGGTCCAACCCGATTGGGTTTAAGACATTATTTCAACAGAAACTTCCATCACATCACACATAAGAGCAATCAACGAAGCAACTCACTCAGAGAGGAGGAGCTGCAGGGCCTAAACCACCCGAATCAGCTTGCTCACCAGAAGCAGAAGGCGGCGCGACAAGCAGCAGAGGAAGCTGCAACGATGCGGTTTTCTCAACCGCTAAATCCGCCACTAGTTGGGTCCCATATTCAGCCAAGAGCCTTATGGAAAGGATTTTTCTGTGATAAGGGAATTTCTTTATCCAAATATTTGCATGTCCTCAATGTATGATCTATAAGTCCACAGTTAAAACACTTGATACATAAAGAGCAACCTCTCGAATTGCGAAGTGCTCACCGAGCTATGAACTGGAAAAAGGCTCATGAGATGTAACCCCACCAAATTGGTGTAGAAGTGGTGTGGCAAACCAGGTTCATGAATCCAAAACTCCACATTTTCTAAGAAGACAAACACATCGCCGAAGGGCAATTAAGGACCCTTCAAAACACCAAGGGCCATTCACCAATGCAAATTCCCGATATTTTTCTCTATCAAACACAAAGCGCAACAACTGCTTTCCAACACATGCTACCGAAAAAGATTTAAACCTCTACGATTTCGACAAAGCAGCCTTCAGACCGCCGATTACCAGATCTTTAGAGCCGAAAAAACAACCCGGTGATTTTTTATAAATACATTTTTTGTTTCATTTTTTCTTTTTAATTAAATCAAGGATTTTTAATATATTTTTTTATATATTTTTAATGTTTTTTGTATTTTAAATAATTAATTATGATTAATTAATCAATAATCAATCAAGGATTATGATTTATGTTTTTAATTTTTTTTTTCAATATTTACTTAATAAATATTCAATCAAGGATTTTGATGATTTATTATTTTTTTATTTCGGGTTTCTACTTCTAATTAATTTATTATATTTTATTATAACTAATTGATTAATTATTTAAATAACGGTGAAACACTATTTTAGGAAAACACACTTACACTTTTATTTATTTAATTAATAATAATTTAATCAATTAATTAATTTAATTTAATATTTCTATTTTTAATTATTAATAATGATTATTTAATCAATAATCAATCAATGATTTATTTTATATTTTAATATTTTTAATTAAATCAATGATGTTTTTTATATTTTCATTTTAAATTTTTAATTTCTTTTTTTTTATTTTAATTAATTAATCAATAATCAATCCGTGATTTAGATGATTTTTGTTTTTTTATTTATTTTTTATTTTGTGCCTCGGTAGACTTTAGAGAAAACCTAGCTATTTTTCACGGTCTCTGATTTGCTTCTGCTTACGGTTAAGATAATCTAATTCTAAAAAGTGATTTCAAAACGGTGGTTAATGGCCTCCAATCCGAGGAGGAAGACCTCTCAAGCTCCGGACACCTGATTAACACTTGCAAGACTTCCATTTATCTTTTTTCTGCTATTTTTATTTTCATTAGGCGTGCAAGGAATACCCCGCTCGTCATTTAGTTAAGCATGGTCTTGTAATTTCATCCCTTCTTGAATGGGGTTCCTTCCCCCACCGGATGTTTTGATGAGATGCATATCTGATAGTGCTTAATAATACAGTTTCTTCCAAAAAAAAAAAAAAAAACTGAACACACTCGAACTTTTAGTAATTTTAATTAATTACTTTAATTTTATCTTTACATTTTAAATAATTAATAATGATTATCTAATCCATAATCAATCAATGATCTCGATGATTATATATATATTTTAAATTAAATCAAGGATTTTTTTATATTTACGTTTTTATATTTTTAATTTTATATTTTCTCTAAATTAATTAATGATGACTAATTAATCAATAATCAATAATCAATCAAGGATTTTGATGATTTTGATTATTTATGTTTTTATATTTTTAATTTCCTTTTATATTTATTTAATCAATAATCAATCAAAAATTTTGATGATTTTTGTTTTTCATATTTTTTTTATTTCTTGTTTCTACTTCTAATTAATTGATTTTCGTTTTTATTTTTTAATTTAAAACTAATTGATTAATCTTTTAATTGGGATAACACTTTTTTCTTTATAGAAACACACTCACACTTTTAATATAGAAAAAAAAATAATTTATTACTATTAGAAAGTATGACTTGAATTATTTAGCAAAACGTTAAATGAAATTTTTTTTATCTTTTTTTATTTATCATATATCTAAGTTATTTTAAGTAAAAAAAAATATGATTATGATATAAATTTATACTAAAAAATAAGTGCACATGAAGTTTAAATAATAATTTGCATCATATCAAAATTTTTCCTACTTAAATTTCGCTTACCTAAACGGGGTGATACTTTAACCGGCCCACTTTTATTACCGGGTCATCGGAGATGAAGGTTGAACCATCTGCCGATGTTTTTTTATTTATTTAATATTTTTTAACTATTGCCTCCAGTTAAGCTAAGCCTCATCATCACCATTAGGCAGAGTTTGTTGAGCTATGATGTATGATTAAATCACTTGCTATTGAGAATTATATTCACCTAAAGAAGTGAGAAATGCAAGTATAACTAGCTATAACAATGATATTGATACCATCAACTCTACCAATAAATCTTTTCTTATTACATATCCTTCCAAATCATTAATTGTCGATACAAAATCAATTTCCAAATTGTCAGAAATTGTTAAAGGACTAATATCATCATCAACAAATTGACTAAACCACAAATCTTCATCATCAAAATAAAAAGAGTCTTCTAAAAACGATTCACTATCATTATCTGATTCGACAATTCCTACTTGAATCTCAGACCCATCACCATCCATCAATTCTTCCTTCACATCATAATTCTGCTGCAAAATCGTACTGATTGTTAGCCACGTTTCATCCTCTTCCCAAACGGGCATCATTGAATCTGCTACCAAACTCAATTTCTTGATCCTATTTTCACAAGAACAAGAAGATGAAGAAGAAGAAGATGATGATGATGATTCAGGTGTTTCCATAGAGACCCAGAACACTTGATCCAATATACTCGTCGGAGAAATCTGAATGACCTTTTCATCCTCCGGCGAACTTTCCACCAACCCATTTAAAAATGGATGATGAAGAAGCTCTTCAGCCGTCCATCTTTCTTTTGCATCTCTCTTTAAGCAATTCTCCAAGAAATCTCTAGCATTGTCTGATAAAAAACCCGGAATGCTTGGAACATCATTTGAATAGCCAATTCTATAAAGTGCAGAAACAGGGTCAGTAAAATCCGGCCAAAATGGGCCACCGCAAGTGGCTATTTCGAGAATTGTGCATCCGAGAGACCATATATCAGCCGGAAATCCTTGTTCTTCACCACGAGAAACCTCAGGAGCCATAAACAGAGGAGTACCGGAAATTATTGTATTTGTAGCTTTAATTCCATCTTTTTCAACCATTTTTGCACATCCCAGATCAGCAATTTTGACGTTGTTTTTGCCGATCAAGATGTTCTGTCCTTTAATATCACAATGTACGATTCCATTCGAATGTAGATATTCCAACCCTTTCAAGATTTGATATGCATAAACTCGAACAAGAGACTCATTCATCAACCCACCGGAACCACCGAAACTCTGCTTTTTAGCAAAGTCGGTTAATGATCCACCTGCCATATATTCCATCATGACATTGTACAATGTTTTGTTGTTTTCGCATGTAATCTCACATCCCATATACTCAACTATATAGCAAGAGCTTAATTGAGAAAGAATTTTCTGCTCTTTTTGTAATGAGCTGCAGGTAGAAGAAGTCAATTCGCAAGATTTGACTGCCAGGATTTCACCGGTGAAAGTGGTGGCAATGGAGACGGCGGCGGAGGAGCCGCGTCCGATTACGTGACCCCTTGTCCAACCCATGAGATGGAAGGGAATTTAGGTTTTTTTTTTTTTTTTTTTTTTTTTTTTTGATTGTTTGGGGAAATATTGTGGGGTGTATTTATAAGGTGAATTTTTCAGTAAATTGCAAAAAGATATTTTAAATGAAATTTGTTGTTTTGCTTGTATGTTTGGCTTTGTGTTGTCTTTACGTAAAGAATGTTTCAAGAGGGTAACCCGTCCTATGACGGCCGTAGATTTTCTTTTCCAATTTGAAGGAAAGATTATTGTAATTAAATATATTATCCATTTGGTTCACCAATAAACTTCTTTATTTAAAAAAAAAAAAAAAGGTAAGAACATCATTTGGGGTTGTGTAATTCAAGAAATCACAGTACAAAAATCTAATCCAACTCTCTCTGACAAATGTTTTAGGATATTTCTTGTATGCATAATAAAAGAAAAACAAACAGAAATAAATTTCGATTTTAAAAAAGTAGTCATGCAACAGACATCAAAAAAATAGAGTTCATCCTCCTGATAAGTCATATGTTGAATGCATGCTAAACAATCACTTTCTACTAGCAATCGTGCCATCATCGGTTGTTGGCCCTCCACAGTGCAAGCATGATTGCCATCAACTCCAATAGAACTACATCAATACATGGCTCTAGGCAAAATAGTATGACGCCAATATGGAGCATTGATGATCACGGAAGATGATACTCACTCCTGACGCACTATTCGTAACAGATGCATCAACATTGCATTTTACCAATCCTACTAGCGGTGGCTCCCAACGAACCCACAAATTCCCCCTCAAATTTGTAGGGTGATACGCCTACACTACATGAAAATACTCCCTTGACGCCTTGAGATTTGAGCTACAGATCCGCGACACATACACCGTCTGGCTATCAAAAGAAGATACGCCTTCCGTTACACCATAAAAACGCCTTCCCGTGACAATCTCTCAATGTGCATAACATCGCCCATAAAAACTCCGCCATCTCCTCCCGTGACAATCTCTCAACTAAATGCATAAATAAACCCCTAAAAAGTGAGAGCGCGGTTGAATTGCAATTGAGACAACACCCGGACGGACCGATTGCCCCGTACCCCGCGGTAAAGTGAAAGGCGATAACTTTCATAATGCCATATGCGCTTATCAAGATGATGACTCTATTCCCAATCCCTAAAGGCATCTCAACTTGCATTCCATTAACGCTTACCCAAAATCGATAAATCTGACACCTTGCAATTCGTAGAAAGCTCATGGCCCGCAAAGGGAATGCGGAAAGACAGCGGGAGGTCAGTCCGATGGTCATGAAAGACAAAAATTAAGGATCCATCACCCACTCTCCATCGCATACCATTCAACAAAAAATCACGCCCCTTCAGAACACTCTGCCATAAAAATGATTGCCTCGAGGTCCTCCCAAACACTTAGAATATAGAGCTGAAAAAGTACTTGGCCCGCATAACCTAACCTATCAAAGAGGCATGACTTGCTAAAATGCGTCAGGCCTGCTTAGCCAGTAATGCCATGTTAAAGCATTCCAAGTCACTGAACCTCAAGCCCTCCAGGTTCTTCGACATACAACACGTCTTCAAATGAATTTTCCGTTGTCGAGTCGCCCTAAAATAACCCGTGTATCTCCTTTTGAATCATGCAGAATAGTAGTAAGGACCTTGAAGCAGCTCATAACATTTTTACTATAAGCTCATCTTATATGTTTTTTTTAAATATTTAAGTATAAATTAATTATGTTTATATATAGTTCAACTTTAATGGTGTGTTTGAATTGATGGAATGGAATGAAATGAAATAGAATGAAACTGATGGAATGAAATGAAATGGACACGATTCCATTCCCACATTTGGTAGGAGATGAAATGAAATTTATGATTCCATAAGATCTGGCAAGTGGGTGGTGGTGGTGCGTGATGATAAGTGTGGCGGATGGTAGTCGGTTATGTAGAGGTGGTGATGGAGGTGGTGGTGGGGTGGACAGTGATGGTTGGCGGCGGATGGTATGAGGGGTGCAATGGTGGTTATTGTGGTGGCGGTGGTTGTGGTGACGATGGTAGTTTGGTGTGTGGTGATGGATGGTGGTGAGGTGAGCGGTGGCAGCCGAATAAAGATCGTTGGTGATTGAGTTGGTTATGGTAAAGGATTGTGGTAGGGGTGGTGTTGGGGTATGCTATGGCTAAGGATAAGTAAACTGATGGTGAGGTGGGTGGTGGAAGCCGAGTGAAGATCGTTGGAAATTGAGTTGGTTATGGTAGAGGATAGTGGTATGGGTGGTGTTGTGGTATGTTACGGTTGAAGATGAGTAAAATGTTGGTGAGGTGGGCAGTGCGTTAGAGTGAAGATCGTTGGTGATTGAGTTGGTTATGGTAGAGGATAGTGGTAAGGGTGGTGTTGGGGTATGTTATGGATGAGGAGGAGTAAAATAATAGTGAGGTGAGTGGGGGAAGAAGGTAGGGGTGAGGTGGTAGGTGAGGGGAGGTGGTGGTGTGGTGGGTTGTGATATGGGATGGTGGTATGTTGTGATGAGACTTGTGATATGATAGGTGGTGGTGGAGGCGAGTGGTGGGGCGGTGGCTAGAGGAGGTGGTGGATTGTGGTGGGGTGGGTGGGTGGGGGGGAGGTAGTGGGTGGTGGTGGATTTCTTATGAATATGTTGTGTTTTACATTTCATTCTTTCCTTTCGTCTATTCCATGAATTTTCTGATTGAAGGAAAATGATTGAAATTCATTCCATTCTCTCGTATCCAAACAAGCTAAAATGATGGAAAGAAATGAAAAAGAAATCATTCAATTTCATTCCAGCAATCCAAACGTACCAATAATGTGTTGTGATGAAAATGACATTCTTTCTCATCTTGGCCTAAAAACCGATATTTTTTTTCAATTTTTTTTGGGGTGGGGGAAGGGGACTGGGATTTTTTATCTGGGACAGGGGTGAGAATCGAACTCTGGTTCTCACCATCAAGTCATTCTAACACCGGTTTGTCCAATCATCTAAACATAATCAGTTAGCCCACTTGAGTATAAAATCTTGGTTCCTCCCTAGGCTATTTACATCATTTATAATCCATTCTTTCACGAAAGAACCACATATATAAATATGAAGTGCCATGTAGTAAGGGACAAATATCAAAAAGCATTGTTTTTCTTGCATGTGTTTACACATTTACAGCAAGGTGATTAAGAGTAACTCTTATTGCCAACGGCTTTCTCACCATATATAAAAACACTTTTACCGCCTATTCTTATCACGCTACCTTCAAGTGTAGAGATCTTCAATATAGCAACAGTGAACAAAACTGAAAAGAATAGAAAAAAAAATTGAGAGTGTTTTTACACGAGCCAGTGTTTTCGCTTTAACATGTTGATGAATGATGACTCATTTTCCGGTCATAAACTTGTACTCATTTGAATGCTCAGCTTTAGAGGGCGTGTACAAACTCTTGATACGCTGCATAAATGACCACAAACTGAGGATTTCAAATGAGGTGCAGAAGAGTAGCACAACATAAGAGTAAACAAGCTACAAATGCAAATAAATGTGAGACTCAAGGAAATACCTCAGGATGAAAGTTATTTATGAGTAATCATTAATTGTAAATGTTAGTTAGACTATTGTCATATTTGTCATGCCTTTCTACTTTGTAAGTACTCAACACTGATTGTAATTAGCTCATATATATCAATAAAGAGTTTTTAGGGAGCAAAGAAGTTCCCTGTAATGACCCGACATGGATTTCACCCACTTACTTGAATCCGAATCGTTCGACCATGATCCGAAACTGAAATTTTGAATTACGAAACCTTCTGTTGGAAAATCAGAACTAAAAATCATAATAATAAATTTAATATTAAAATAATCACGTGTCATGATATTGATCAACTGTTGTTGGGGTCTATGCCCTCATTATTACATCTTCTTAAAAATATCAAAAGACAAAGTTGACTTTCACATTTTTTGAAAAAACATAGTCCCAATAACATTCTGTTGTGGAAGATCAGGATTAGTGCTCCCATGTTCTATGCACACATAAGTCCATACGTCTTCTGTGACAAATCTAGCTAGAGTAGTGGACCAAGCGGCATTTCTCCACCTTCCTAATACCTTGAGTGTTATTTGAAAAACATATAAACTAAAGGAGTGAGCACGAATGTCCGGTAAGCAGTGTCTAAGCATCAAGAGGGAACTAAGGAAGCCACTGAGCAAGCATCCAGAGATCACGACTGTTAGTTTGAAAATAATGATGTCCATATTGAAAATATATGTACTGAATAGTGTATGCTATATGTACTGAAAAGGATTAACTGAAAATAAGGCTTGCAATTTAATCGGAAATAATAATTGTACTGAAGTGTTATATTGCTGGATAAAATATTGTATTAAAATCTTGGGATTTGACCTACTAAGGTTGTGGAAGGGCCCACGCATCGACGGCATGGTTGATTTCAAGATTTATGTTTTCTATTTGATCCGTTCAGTTCTGAGTCTGACCGGTTCCATTAATTAATGCTTGTTTTGTTTTCCACGTGTAACATATTCTTTTAAACTTTTGCTCTGTAGGATACGACTATTTAGTGCATTAACAATAATAATCTGAATATTTCACTGATTTGGGATATGATTTACAACTGATATTTATAATGTTGATAACTTAAGCAACAAGCTACTGGGAAACAATTAACAAAATACAAATACATCAATTATCAGTAATCATATCCACAATACGCCCCCGAAATCCCACGGGGAGTGGCTGGACGTGGAGATTGGCCTTGAGTTCAGAGAAGCGTGGATTTCCTAGTGGTTTGGTGAGAGCATCCGCGAGTTGATCCTTGGGGGAGAGAAACGCAACTTGCTCGCATTTAGAGACGACAAGCTCATGAACGTGATGAAAGTCCAATATGTTTAGTGCAAAAATGGAATACCGGATTTGCCACGAGATCAGTGGCTCCATTGTTATCACACCACAGAATGGGAGTGTGGGGAAGTGGAACACACAATTCATGTAGTAGCTGAGTGAGCCATTGCAATTAAGCCGTAGTGTTGGACAAGATTTGTATTCGGCTTCCGTGCTGCACTTGGAAACAGTTAACTATTGTTTAGAGCTCTAACTAACAAGATTGGGACCCAGAAAAGTACAATAGGCACTGATGGAATGATGATCATGGGAATCAGCGGCCCAATCTGCGTCAAAATAAGCATGTAAGTGCTGGATATACGGAAACCCGAATCCGGATCCGATCCATAATTGGATCGTCAGATCTGATTCACAGCACCGATCGAGACACTCGATCATGCACAGCGGAAGCAACGAATTAAATTTCGTTTACGATTTTACCACGATATGATTCGCATAATAAATTAATCTACAAGACGGTTAGTAGATTTACCCCAACCGGAGAGAAACCGTGATCTTCCGGATTGTATCTCCAAGCGACGACAGGTAGACGTCGATCCTCACAGTAGAACCTCTTCAAATATGCTCCAAAAAAATCCTAGATTTTTCTCCTCCCAATGGCTAGAACAAGAAACTAATTTTTCTCTTCTTTTATTTAGTATGTGGCGCCAATTATCATTGCTATTATGTTGGGATGAACTCTCTTTATACAATAAAATAACTAGTAAAGATAGAGTTATCATTTTCACAATACAATTACCTATTTCCACAAGGAAAAGATATTTGCCACAAAATAAGAGATAATCTCCATAAATAAGATAATGATTAAAAAATCAATCTCTTATTTTTACATTAATTATCTAACAAATAAATAAATAATTAATTACACATGTGACATAATCTAAAAAAATTACTTCTCCTAATTTTCTCACAAGTGTGGCGCCATTTTGCCATTTATTTTAATAGAAAATATCTTTTCGAATTTACATATTATTTACCAAATAAATAATATTGCATATTCATTAAATAGACCAACTATTTAATTTATTCTCGAGGTTCCACAAATTGAGAAAACACTCGCGTGTTAGGAACCAACCCGGTGACCATGGACCTATAACCAGTAGCTACAATAAATTGAATAAAATATTCATCGGACAGAATATTTCTACTCAACTTATTAATTCCGGAATTACGCCACCATAAATCCGAAACTGAACTCTAGCAATTATAGATATAACTTATTCTCATAAAGTCGAGTCAATAAGTGTCCATTGATATAATCATTACATACGGACTAACCCTCCATAGACTATCCGTAACGAAGCGGGATTTTTTCTGCAAACCTTCTTCATTACATCTTTTCCTTATTTACCATTAACCCACTAGTGATCAATTAGTTCATAACCAATACGAACTCGGCCGATCGATCATTTTCTAGGATCAACAAATAAGGGGAATGTCTTTCTACTTCCCGCATGAAGGAATGGATTACATATCGTCGAGACACACATTCCTCACTCATTCCAGAATAGTGCCAACGTGAAAGTGATTCGGACCGCGCCTCTTAGCGATCCTTAACGAACACATCAAACCCTATCTTGAAACAAGCAGGCGTCTGCAATCACTTAAGGATTAAGGTTAATCCATATATGATCATCTTGTGATTTAATAAGATTTCTCACTCACGGAATTATATAAGAAATGCAGATTAAATAGGTCCAGTCCTACATGACTCTCATCATATATAAATGCCCCACTAAGATAACCAATATCGACGGTCCGGATAAGACGGTCACACCATAAAGTGTTCTGGGCGCATTAATGGTGGTTTAATCAATAGACCCCATACTTTGATTAAGTTCATCACGGACTAACATTTCAAGTGTATCACCATAAACTTAATCCTCATGTGACACACACTAAGTTATATTGCTACATATTATACGACTTGGGGTTTTCAGCAGTGTATTACTTACAAGCACGAAGCAAGTAATAAGATGAGAATAAATCTATCATTTATTAATTATAAAAACAATTACATAAATTGTCTTTCGGGCGCTACTTCCAAAAATCTCCCACTTGCCCGTAAGGACAAGCAACAATTGTCTTTCGGGCCCACTACATCTAACAATCTCCCACTTGCCCGTAAAGACAAACATCAATTGTATTTAGAGCACCACACCCTTATTCTATATATCCACAACATTCTCCCACTTGCTCTAAAGCAAATAAGACATATCTCCCAATTTCATACCGCCAAGCGCTTATCAGTGACATTAGATGCCACACGACTTGGTTAACTGATCATCTATGTTGTCGGCTCGAGGTGATCTTTTAGGACCAAAACGTCGCCTCTCTACACGGTCTGTCTGATCAGGTGGTATTCTCTCTCAATATGCTTTTGACCTCCTGTGACTGCGAAGATCATTTGCATGAGCTACCTCTCAACTGTTTTCACAGTAAAATGGTATCGGCTCATCGAGACCTGGAATCATTTCCCGATCCAACAAAGAACTTCTCAAGCCACACTGAGCCTGAGATCGATTCACGATCATCCTTAATCCGACTTAAAATCAAAATCAGTGTAGTCAACAATACTCAAGTTTGCACCTGACTATAGACGCATATTTTTCCTCATTCTCCTAAGATACTTGAGGATGTACTATACTGCTATCCATTGCTCGAATCCAAGATTCGACTATAATTGACTTTTAAGAGAATCTATCCCATTTTCTCTATATCCGAAGACTAAGAGAATTATTGTGAGTGGGGTTGGGTAGGAAACCTCTCGTTGAATCTAGCATTCGAAAATGCATCATCATCTTAACAATAAGATAAATGGGATACTGCCAAAGAACTTGTTCTCATGAATTCGACCGAATCAAATTCTAAGAAAATAGTCCACTTCTCTGAATCAGAGAAGCTTTGGTTCGTCAGTTCTTGACTTCAAATAACACACTCATGTTGTTTACAACTGTTGCAATGTCACCTTTCATTAACACTAACGTCTACTACTTTACCAATATTGATTCTCTGGTCTACAAAAGACTCATCAATATTCTGGTCAAGCCTACATATTTCAAATATGTGGCTTTTAATGACCTAGAGGTTTGCTTTAATCCACCAATGGATATAAGCATAGGCAGTCAATCTGCCATTGGATTTAATCTAAAACCCTTCTGTTCCGAATGAAACTAAGCTCCATTGTACGGCAAGAAAGTTTCAGGGCATCACCCATGTTAATCTTTCTGCTTTCCATGGAGTCAAGCAAGGCTCAGTGGTGAGAAATTTTTAGGGCATCACCCCTATTAATATATCTACTTGTCAGGGAATTACCCCTAGACCACTTAGCTTTGCTTTGAAAGATAAACTTTCTCATTCAATCATCTATTCTTCACGTAGATCCAATTACTCCCACTGGGCCTGAGACACTCAGGTGGTTCTACAAGATTGTGAACAGAACTGGAGTACCAAAACTCCATTTACAGGTTTATAGCTTTAAACCAACCTCCTTTTGTCAGAATCCTATACAGCCCTCCAAAGAAGACCATAGGTTATCAATCACCCCCAGCAGACTGTTAAGTCTGCATAATCACAGTGAGTCAATGGATAAACCATACTCCCACAACATTTGGGTGGATTGACATTCTGATCTGGTTCAGTAGTAATTATCAGCGTAACCCCCCAACAACCAATGTTGGTTGTGGTCTGATTAAATTAGATAGTAACTCCTTGAGTAAGTTTACTTCAAGGTCCAAGGTTGTTATATATACATTCTCATGAAAAGGCTGTACAACCGTCATTATCCGATCTTAAGAATCTTATAACCAAGCTTCACTCATTGCATCAAGATATTTCACGATCAGTCACCATCTGAACGTGTATGCAAAATCTCCAGTCCTACCTTCAAGCATAAATGCTAAATGCCTCTATTTACGGAAGCAGGGTAAATTTAATTCACTCCTTATCCACATATTCATAGGCATTTTGTAGGTAGACTTCTCGGTGTTAGACAATAATTTAAACCGTTATTTTGCAACAAATATCTTAATTGAGTTAAGCAGTGTATTGTAGCACATGAATAACTATACAAGACAATCCATGGCTTATCCTTTCAGTGAAATCGTTTCACTGGGAGGTAGGCCAAGCATCAGTGCCAAAACCATGCCATAGCCTATATCTGAGCATGGAATACTCGTTTCTCTAGTAATATCAGAGATTCCTCCAAATATTTAGATAAACTAATCGGCGCTTCGAGTAGTCATTAGACAAAATGTCTATCACTCAAAAGCTCCCATTAGCTTGTATCCTTCATAAGACCCCGAAGGTCAATATGAACAAGCCATGATACTTCTTATCTCTATTACCCTTTCCTAATTGAAAGGTTACTTAGTCATTTTTCCTTTCAGATAGTGTTCTTAGACTGGGAGATAGGAATCACCCTTAGCCAGTCTTAAGATCTTATTTTTAGGATATATGCACTAATTAATATATGCTGAAGAATCGTTTATTGAAATACGGAAACCATTTTCCTTAATAGTTTATGATGTGTTACATATACCTTTTCAGCATTACTTAGTGATTCTGACTTTATCAGACAAAATGCCAAGTCTCAGAATCATATACAAATTTCATATTCACTTTTTTTAAGGCAACTATATTATCGATGTGAAAGTGAATCCATTTGTTCCAACGAATCTGAAAACATAAATTAGATTTCTGCGATATTCAAGGATTAAAATCCAAAATTTATTTCCTTATATCACTCCCACTATCTGAGCTGAAATAACTGTCTGTTGTCTACTTTTTAATCATGGATGCCTAGCTACCTCATTCTTACAAAAGAACTTAGCTTCCGGGTCATAATCCCGGTTAAGAAAGTCTATAAGGATTCATAGGTTTGTAATCCGAAATCACTTTCCTTATCCTATGCTTTCTTTTATTAATGTTTCGATTTAGCCTTTAACTTATTTAGTTTAGATGACTTACACTTGTAGACATTTACCTTCCCATTATCGGCTTTCTTTAAAGGAAATGACCGTTAACTAGCAGTTCATTTGAGTAGTCACTACTCGTGAACTGTGGGATGTCTTAGTGAGATTGATACCAAATCATTCTCGTCATCTTTGAACTTTGTTTTGTCTCTCGTTCAACACAAGTGACAGTAGTGACATTCTTGTCACTTATGTTTGAAGGTCAAGAGGAACATCCTCTTTCGAAAAATTAATTTGCATTCTCGATTATTGAGTTCAACGTTCATGTTACTTTTCCACTTTTACGAAGTCATCGTTAGTCAATTTTAATCATGTTTAGCAGTTTAGATACCTTGAGATGATATGTAGTTGCGAAAATAAATTATGACATGAATATAAATCAAATCATACACCACAAAAAATAATAAATTTTAGGAATTATAAACGTGATGTTATGCATGCAGTTTATCCTACAATTCCAAGGATTTAATCTCACACCTAAAGTGCCGCCGTAGGGTAGGTCAAAGAGGTGACGATTAAATTGAGACAATCTCTCTCAACAATTAAACCATTGAGAATCAAACATCTCCATTTAATTGTTGATTACCTTCCTTTTTTAGCCAAGATATTTCCAAAAATATCCTTGTGAGTGTGACCTACTATTTCAGATTTTTAAGTACGCCCCGAGTATGCCGCCGTAGGGTAGGTCAGTGACACGACGAGTACTCAAAATCCTATCCTTTCGGAAATCAAGCCTTGAATTTCGATAGCGGTGAAGGCCATCCATAGGGGGCCGAAATCAAAGCGGCACCAGGCATCACCATTCTCTCACGTGCTTGTGTCAACAGTAGAGGCCGTGGGGTCGGTTGTCACCTTCCCCGCTCCCACTCGTTATTTTGAAAAATTGGTAGTCTTATTAGGATTTTCAGAATTTCTTTACAATCCGAAGAACAATAAATCATGAATATTTAAGTTTCAATCCTCCCACTAGTTCATCGGTTCCAAATACCGTCTAACTAGTGTCACTTACTCACGACTTTCCAATTTCTCGAATTTTTAAATTCTTTGTGTAGACACTACACAATTAAAATTCACCAAGAATTTTATAATCCTAATCCATTAGGACTTCATGAATTTTCTAATAATTCGAAAAAAAAAAATCACAAAATTTAAAGCTCCCACTAGTTTATCGGTTTCAAATACCGTCAAACTAATGTCACCTTATTCATGATTTTCCAATTTTCCATTTGTTTAGAAATCTTTTATGTAGACACTACACAACAAAAATTCACCAATGAATTTTTATAATCCTAATTAGTCATGATAAAAGTTTTAGGATTATAGAATTTTTCCCAATAATCCGAAAACAATAAATCATGAAAAACAATCACCAACTTATCGGTTCCAAATACCGTCTAGTTAGTGTCCAACTTTTCACGATTTTCCAAATTTTCGGATTTTTAAAATTCTTTTTATGTAGCCACTACATAATTAAAATCCCAAAAATAAATTTACCAAGTAAATTTTATTTTATCATGTGAATTTTATATCCAGATAAAATTTCGTTTGCTTAATTAATTAACCTAAATTAATATAAATTAATTACGTGTTCATACATGCCTAATTAATGCCAAAATTAATTATCTACATGTATGCATATGCTAGGAGTGGAATTCATTAATATGATGCATGGCATGGTTATATCACATAAATAATCACAAGAGAAAATAAATGCGAAAAATAAGCCACTGAGATGGACTGTTGGTACCCCATATCTAATCTATAAAAGGAAAATTAAATAAATAAATAAACCCTACATTTAAAGGATTTACTAGTCTCTAATTATTTCAACCGCCACTGTGTATATTAAAAAACTGCTCCATTTCTTCAACAAAAAAGACTTCAGCCGAGTTGGTCAGTATGCTTCTTCTCCACCTGTGTTTTTTTTACTTCTTTATTCTTCATAATTAAATACAACCGAGCCGCCGAAAATTATTTAATTATAATTAGTATGTTTTTTTTACTTCTTTATTCTTCATAATTAAATACAACCGAGCCGCCGAAAATTATTTAATTATAATTAGTAGGAAAGTAAATTACAACAAATAAATTACATAATTTCCTATACCCGGAAAAATTGGATTTACAATAGATCTAACGGTAAACAAGTATCAACCCCAATCCATCTCGTCAACCATAAACATTCAACACACATATATACAACAAATATATAAAAGATGCAAATTTTATTCAATTACACTCCATATTAATTAATTATGCAATCAAGATCGCAAAATAGCTTTAACCTGGATCTGATACCACATGCTGGATATACAAAATCCCGAATCCGGATCCGATCCATAATTGGATCGTCAGATCTGATTCACAGCACCGATCGAAACACTCGATCATGCACAACGGAAGCAATGAATTAAATTTCATTTACGATTTTACCACGATATGATTCGCATAATAAATTAATCTACAAGAAGGTTAGTAGATTTTCCCCAACCGGAGAGAAACCGTGATCTTCCGGATTGTATATCCAAGCGACGACAGGTGGACGTCGATCCTCATAGTAGAACCTCCTCGAATATACGAGAAAAATCCTAGATTTTTCTCCTCCCAATGGCTAGAATAAGAAACTAACTTTTCTCTTCTTTTATTTAGTATGTGGCGCCAATTATCATTGCTATTATGTTGGGAGGAACTCTATTTATATAGGAAAATAACTTGTAAATAGAGAGTTATCATTTTCACAATACAATTACTTATTTCCACAATGAAAAGATATTTGCCACAAAATAAGAGATAATCTCCATAATTAAGAAAATGATTAAAAATCAATCTCTTATTTTTCCATTAATTATCTAACAAATAAATAAATAATTAATTATACATGTGACATAATCTAAGAAAATCACTTCTCCTAATTTTCTCACAAGTGTGGCGCCATTTTGTTATTTATTTTAATAGAAAATATCTTTTCTATTTTACATATTATTTACTAAATAAATAATATTGCATATTCATTAAATAGACCAACTATTTAATTTATTCTCGAGGTTCCACAAAACGAGAAAACACTCGCGTGTTAGGAGCCAACCCGGGGACCATGGACCTATAACCAGTAGCTACAATATATTGAATAAAATATTCATCGAACAAAATATTCTATTCAACTTATTAATTTCGGAATTACGCCACCATAAATCCGAACCTGAACTCTATCGATTATAGATATAACTTATTCTCAGAAATTCGAGTCAATAAGTGTCCATTGATATAATCATTACATACAGACTAACCCTCCATAGACTATCCGTAACGAAGCGGGATTATTTCCGTAAACCTTCTTCATTACATCTTATCCTTATTTATCATTAACCCACTAATGATCAATTAGTTAATAACCAATACGAACTTGGCCAATCGATCAGTTTCTAGGATCAACAAATAAGGGGATTGTCTTTCTATTTCCCGTAGGACGGAATGGATTCCATATCTGTGAGACACACACTCCTCACTCATTCCAGAATAGTGCTAACGTGAAAGTGATTCAGACCGCGCCTCTTAGCGATCCTTAACGAACACATCAAACTCTATCTTGAAACAAGCAGGCGTCTGCAATCACTTCAGGATTAAGGTTAATCAATATATGATCATCTTGTGATTTAATAAGATTTCTCAGTCACGGAATTATATGAGAAATGCAGATTAAACCGGTCCAGTCCTATATGACTCTCATCATATATAAATGCCCACTTAGATAACCAATATCGACGGTCCGGATAAGACCGTCACACCATAAAGTGTTCTAGGCGCATTAATGGTGGTTTAATCAATAGACCCCATACTTTGATTAAATTCACCACGGACTAATATTTCAAGTGTATCACCATAAACTTAATCCTCATGCGTGACACACACTAAATTATATGGCTACATATGATACGACTTGGGGTTTTCAGCAGTGTATTACTTACAAG
Source organism: Gentiana straminea (assembly GCA_036785695.1). Taxonomy (NCBI): domain Eukaryota; kingdom Viridiplantae; phylum Streptophyta; class Magnoliopsida; order Gentianales; family Gentianaceae; genus Gentiana; species Gentiana straminea. The sequence goes on from JAVUPR010000477.1 coordinate 1,932,449, forward strand.
CACGAAGCAAGTAATAAGATGAGAATAATCTGACATTCTCTATCCAAAAGAGAACTTATCCCATTTTCTCTATATCCGAATATTTGAGAGAATTATTCCGTGAGGGGTTGGGTAGGAAACCTCTCGTTGAATCTAGCATTCGAAAATGCATTATATCATCTTAACCAATAAGATGGATGGGATATGTCCCACAACTTGTTCTCATGAATTCGACCGAATCGAATTCTAAGAATATAGTCCACTTCTCTGATTCAAAGAAGCTTTGGCTCGTCAGTACTTGACTTCAGATAACACACCCATGTTGTTCACAACCGTTGTAGTGTTATCTTCTATAAACACTAACGTCTACTACTTTACCAATATTGATTCTCTGGTCTACAAAAGACTTATCAATATTCTGGTCAAGCCCACATATTTCAAACATGTGGCTTTTAATGACCTAGAGGTTTGATTTAATCCACCAACGGATATAAGCATAGGCAGTCAATCTGCCATTGGATTTAAGCTAAAATCTTTCTGTTCCGAATGAATTCAAGCTCCATTGTACAACAAGGAAGTTTCCGGGTATCACCCCTGGTAATCTTTCTACTTTCCAAGAAGTCAAGCAAGGCCGAACGGTGAGAGAGTTCAGGGCATCACCCCTATTGAACTATCTATTTCTCAGGGAATTATCCCTAGACCATTTGGCTTTGCTTAGAAAGATAAACTTTCTCATTCAATCGATTCTGACAATAGGAGGTATTACATAATAATATCTTAATTGAGTTAAACAGTGTAATGTAGCATATCAATAACTATACAAGATAATACATGGTTTATCCTTTCAGTGAAATCGTTTCACCCGGAGGTAGGCCAAGCAGCAATTCCAAATACTATGCTATGGCCTATATCTGAGCATGTAATACTCTTTTCTCTCGTAATATCAGAGATTCCTCCAAATATTTAGATAAACTATTCGGCGTTTCGAGTAGCCTTTAGACAAAATGTCTATTACTCAAAAACTCCCACTAGCTTGTATCCTTCATAAGACCCCGAAGGTCAATATGAACAAGCTGTGATACTTCTTTAACTCTATTACCCTTTCCCAATTGAAAGGTTACTTAGTCATTTTTCCTTTGAGATAGTGTTCTTAGACTAGGAGATAGGAATCACCCTTAGCCAGTCTTCAGATCTTATCTCTAGGATATATGCTCTAATTAATAGATGCTGAAGAATCGATTATCTAAATACGGAAACCATTTGTCTTAATAGTTTGTGATGTGTTAGTGGATCTGACTTTATCAGACAAAAGTCGAGTCTCAGAATCGTATACAAATGTCATATTCACTTTCTTTAAGGCAACTATATTATCGGTTTGAATGTGAATCCATTTGTTCCAACGAATCTGAAAACATAAATTAAATTCCTGCGATATTGAAGGATTTAAATCCGAAATTTGTTTCCTTATATCACTCCCACTATTTTAGCTGTGATAACTGCCCGCTGTCTACTTTTCATCATGAATGCCCAGCTACCTTCTTCTTACAAAAGAACTTTAGCTTCTGAGTCAAATTACTCGGTTAAGAAAGTCTTTAAGGATTCATAGGTTAGTGATCCGTAATCACTTTCCTTATCCTATGCTTTCTTTTATTAATATTTCGGTTCAATCATTAACTTATTTAGTTAGATGACTTTCACTGGTAGACATTGACCATCCCAATCTCAGCTTTCTTTAAAAAAGGAAATGGCCGTGAACTTAGCAGTTCATTTGAGTAGGCACTACTCGTGAATTGTGGGATGCCTAATGAGAATGATACCAAATCATTCTCGTCATCTTTGAACTAATTTTGTTTTGTCTCTCGTTCAAAACAAGTGACAGCAATGACATTCTTGTCACTTAAGTTTGAAGGCTCAAGAGGAACTTCTTCTTCCGAAGAAGTAATTTGCATTCTTGATTAATGAGTTCAACGTTCTTGTTACTTTTCCACTTTTACAAAGTCATCATCAGTCAATTTATCGTGTTTAGCAGTTTAGATACATTGAGATGATATGTAGTAGTAAAATAATTTATGACAGAAATATAAATCAATTCATACACCACTACATATGATAATTTTAGGAATAATAAATGTGATGTCATGCATACGGTTTGTCCTACCATTCCAAGGATTTAATCTCACACCTACAGTGCTGCCGTAGGGTAGGTCAAAGAGGTGACGATTAAATTGAGACAATCTATCTCAACAATTAAACCATTAAGAATCAAACATCTCCGTTTAGCTGTTGATTACCTTCCTTTTCAGCCAAGATATTTCCAAAAATACCCTTGTGAGTGTGACCTACTGTTTCAGATTTTTAAGTACGCCCCGAGAATACCGTCGTAGGGTAGGTCAGTGACCCGACGAGTACTCAAAATCCTATCTTTTCGGAGACCAAGCCTTGAATTTTGATAGTAGTGAAGGCCATCCGTAGAGGGCCAAAATCAAAGCGGCACGAGGCGTCACCATTATCTCACGCGTTTGTGTTAACAGTAGAGGCCGTGGGGTCGGTTGTCACCTTTCCCGCTCCCACTCGTTATTTTGAAAATTAGTTAGTCTTTATTAGGATTTTTAGAATTTTCAAATAATCCAAAAACAATAGATCATGAATATTTAATTTAATCCTCCCAGTAGTTCATCAGTTCCAAATACCGTCTAACTAGTGTCACTATATCCACGATCCTCCAATTTTATGGATTAAAATTCTTTTGTGTAGACACTACACAAATAAAATTCACAAAGAATTTTATTATCCTAATATGTCATGATAAAAGTTTTAGGATTGTAGAATTTTATCTCAATAATTTGAAAACAATAAATCTTGAAAAACAATCCCCAACTTATCGGTAATAAACCTTGGTTGGGCTTTAACCGAGTTCACTGAACGGTGTCGGGATTGGCTAAGCCGACCCATCCTCTTCATTGGTTCATATACGACTGCTGGATGAATCGGGCTAAGGTTGCCCCATTGAGCCAAAACTCGCCGGATAGCTCGACCTTGCCGGACCCCCGACGCTAACGCCGCACGTGTGCGGGTGCTGGGTTGAAACTCGGGCTAAGGTTGCCACATTGAGCCTCAGCTCTCCGTATAGCTTGACCTTGCCGGACCCCCGTGGCTAACCCCGCACTTGGACGGACAAATCGAGTCGAGCTGAAGCCCTGTTGACCGCCCGAACCAATTTTTGAACCTTTTGCTCAGTTGGTGTCCAACTTTTCCGGATTTTCCAAATTTTCAATTATTAAAATTCTTTTATGTAGTCACTACATAATTAAAATCCACGAATGATTTTTAGATCCCAAAATTTAAATTTACCGAGTAAATTTTATTTTATAATGTGAATTTTACATCCCGATAAAATTCTGTTCATTTTAATTAATTTAATTTATTTTTAATCTAAATTAATTATCGTGTTCATACATGTCTAATTAATGTCAATATTAATTTTCTACATGTATGCATATGCTAGGAGTGGACTTCATAAATATGATGTATGACATGGTTATATCAATAAATAATCATACAAGAAAATAAATGCGAAAAATAAACCACTGAGATGGATCGTTGGTATCCCCGTATCTAATCTATAAACCTAAAATTAATTAAATAGATAAACCCTATTTTTAAAGGATTTACTAATTTCTTATTAGATCCAGCCGCCGCACTGTTTAATAATTTTTCGCCCCGTTCTTGTAACAAGACGCCTCCTAGCCTAGCTGGTGACATGCCTTTTCTTCCAACAGAAGCACGCGGGTTTGATTCCCTGCTGCTGCATAATTTTCCTCCTTTTTCACCAAATCTTCATCTTTTCTGAAAAAAAATACCAAAAAATCACATCTAGGGGAATCGAACCTGGGTCTTCTTTCCTCATTTTTCACCAAATCTTCATCTTTTCTGGAAAAAATTCCAAAAAATCACATATAGCGGAATCGAACCTGGGTCTTCAAGATAATGACCTTGCATCTAAGGGAATTGAACCTGGGTCTTCAAGATAATGACCTTGCGTCTTCACCACTAAGCCGTCGCCTTACTTTGTTGATTTTTTTCGAATTTGATTTAAATTGTATAGGGTCGCCGAGCTCAAATTAATTCTAATTTCTATAAAATTAAATTACAACAAATAAATTACATAATTTCCTATACCCAGAAAAATTTGGGTTTACAATATATTTAACGGTAAATAAGTACCAACCCCAATCCATCTCGTCAACCAAAACATTCAATCGCATAAAAAAAATTAAAAGATGCAATTTTATTCTATTCCACTCCTTATTAATTAATTATGCAATCATGATCGCAAAATCGCTTTAACCTGGCTCTGATACCACTGCTGGATATACAGAAACCCGAATCCGGATCCGATCCATAATTGGATCGTCAGATCTGATTCACAACACCGATCGAGACGCTCGATCATACACAGCGGAAGCTACGAATAAATTCACATGCGATTTTACTACGATATGACCCACATAAATAATTAATAATCTACAAGAAAGTTAGTATATTTACCCAACCGGAGAGAAGACGTGATCTTCCGGATTGTATCTCCAAGCGACGACTGGTGGACGTCGATCCGTAATTGAACCTCTTCGAATATGCCTTCAAGAAAAACCTAGTTTTTCTTCTTCCAATGGCTAAGACAATAAGACAAAATTTCTCTCTTTTTATTGAAACGTGCGTCCTTTTTCTTCAATAATGGCGTGGTTTTTCTGGTTAAATTTTGTGTTGGGAGAAACTATCTTTTTATAAGAAAATAACTAATAAATTGAGAGTTTATCTTTTACACACAAATTTATCTTTTCCTTTTAAGAAAATAAAACATTTATCCAATAGGAAAACAAATTGCCTATTTATACAATAAGAAAACTAATTTCTTAATTATATTTATTTAACACATAAATAATTACATTATCCACATTATAATTAATTAGGAGAAAATTTCTTTTCCCAAAACCAAAATAATATGGCGTCATTTTTATGCCATTTGGGATAATAGAAAATGTCTTTTCTATTTTACATATTATTTACCAAATAAATAATATTTGCACATTCATTAAATAGATCAACTATTTAATTTATTCTCGAGGTTCCACAAAACGAGAAAACACTCGCGTGTTAGGAGCCAACCCGGGGACCATGGACCTATAACCAGTAGCTACAATAAATTGAATAAAATATTCATCGAACAGAATATTTCTACCCAACTTATTAATTCCGGAATTACGCCACCATAAATCCGAAACTGAACTCTATCGATTATAGATATAACTTATTCTCAAAACGTCGAGTCGAGTCGATAAGTGTCCATTGATATAATCATTACATATAAACTAACCCTCCATAGACTATCCGTAATGAAGCGGGATTATTTCCGTAAACCCCCTTCAATACATCTTATCCTTATTTACCATTAACCCATTAGTGATCAATTAGTTCATAACCAATAAGAACTCCGTGGATCGATCAGTTTCTAGGATTAACAAATAAGAGGATTGCCTTTTTACTTCCCGCGGGAAGGAATGAATTCCATATTTGTGAGACACACACTTCACACTCATTCCAAAATAGTGCCAACGTGAAGTGATTCGGACCGCGCCTCTTAGCGATCCTTAACGAACACATCAAACCCCATCCTGAAACCAGTAGGAGTATGTAATCACTTCAGGATTAAGGTTAATCCATTTATGATCATCTTGTGATTCAATGAGATTTCTCAATCACGGAATTATATGAGAAATGCAGATTAAATCGGTCCAGTCCTATATGACTACATCATATATAAATGCCCTACTTAGACAGCCAATATCGACGGTCCGGATAAGACGGTCACACCATAAAGTATTCTGGGCGCATTAATGGTGGTTTAATCAATAGGCCCCATACTTTGATTAAGTTCACCATGGACTAATAGTTCAAGTGTATCATAATAAACTCAATCCTCATGTGTAACACACACTAAGTTATATGAATACATATGATAGAACTTGGGGTTTTCAGCAGTGTATTACTTACAAGCACAAAGCAAGTAATAAGATGATAATAAATCTGTCATTTATTAATGATAAAAACAATTACATAAATTGTCTTTCGGGCACTACTTCTAACAGTTGCCATTTTGAACCAGAACATCAATCTCGGCATGCACGGCATCTCGCCAGACACGATGTTTAACGGCTTGGTATATGTGGTAGGTTCAAGGGTAGAGGCCGAGGGAAGAAAATCTTTGGATAGGGGACAGTGAATATAATGGGGTGAGAGCCTTTGGCTTGAGGGAGTTGGTTTGAGACAGTGTCACCATGTGATGGGGAGGGGATGGAAGATCCAAAGGCTAGAAGAAGCGTTCACCGGTAACCAAAGCGTATCGTAGGGCTAAAAGATGGGGCCACAGGATGAGTTGGAGATGCACGCTATAGAGGAGAGAGAGCAGGTGGTCCAGTGGGGAGGGGGTCAGTAAGCTCATCCGGGAAGGGTGGGAGTGGCCGGGGGTGTAAGGGAACGTGTTTCATCAAACATGACATTACATGAAATGTAGATTTTGCTAGTTTGTAGCCATGATGAGATGGGCTGTAAGGAAGACACATGTTTTGGAGCGAAAGTCCATTATATGGTGATTGTAAGGATTGAGATAGAGCCATCAGGCACAACCGAAGACACGAAGAAGGAGTAGCCGGGAGGACGATGGTGAACCATTTCATAAGGAGATTTATTGTGACGGACCCGGGAGGGGAGACGATTAATTATATACGTGGCAGTGAGGAAGGAATCTTCCGGATAATGTAGTGGTAGATTGGATTTGGCAATTAGTGAAAGGTTAGTTTCAACAATATGATGGTGACGACGTCAACGGCCCCATTTGCTTATGAGTTTGGGGACACGAGACACGGTGATCGATATCAAGGGAGGACACGTGACATGAAAGACGTTGGAATTCATCACCCCAATCAATGTAAATCGCTTTAATTTTAGAATTAAATTGACATTTTGATCGCGTGTAAGTCACTAACATCGATATTACTAGCAAGAATAATAGGTACATCGTAGTATAGTAAATGTGAGTCAAGGTCAATCCCATAGAGACAATGCAACTTTAATTATAAACGATTCTAACATAATTAAGAAGCGACATAGAGGTGGTCATTGACCAACAATAAACATGAAAGAAACTTGGTATTTCTCCCCCTCTTCTCACCGATCTACTAATTTGGATTAGTTAATCTTTATATTTACTTCCCCACATAATTTCCTTAAATTAATCGAGTGAGCTTTTGATTTAATTATAAGCTACGGGTGCAACTCATAACCCTATCTACTCCGACCATGGTAGTAGACAATCTATACGCAAGCTACCCTCCATAATTGGTCCGTAATAGCCTATACGCATAAAGAACTAGAATTTCCGATATCGAGCGCTAACTCATACCGCTAACCCGCCTAGACAGCTGTCGGCACTGATCAGCACGTTCCTAGGGTCCATCAAAACTATGCTCAAATTAACACTTCACTATTCGTATTTCATGTTAATTTTACGATTACAATAAGCAGATTGGCCAAATCTAACCTACTGTTATTTAAATCTGTCGATCAACGTAGCTGTATTGAATCCTCCAAAATAAGTTTTCTAAATATTGCCTCGGTAAACCGGTATAGACCGCCAGTTTACCGGTGGCAGATTTTCTTAATTCTGGATCTACATTGCTCAATTACGATTAATCTAAGTAAATCATGGGGTCGTTAAACATGCAGATTAACTAAAACACATAAATACGAACAGATCTACCATATTGAAGACAAAAAGGAACGTTCAAAGCTTCATACCTTCAACAATGGAGATCTAGCTCGATCTACTCAAGCTAGAGATGGTGGAGAAAGGGAGAAAACCATAAATAACCCCTCAAAAGCTTGGAATAACTTTATTTCATCAAATTATATAAGGTATATTGAATATAATTGAATTCTTATCAAAACTTATGAAAACTTATACAATAATCTGTTAATACGGCCTTATATAGATATAGTGACCGACTTATGACTCTCAGAAACCCTAACCGACCTAGACAATGCGGCCCTCGGTTTACCGGACCTAGCCCTCGGTAAACCGGGCTGACCTTTCTTCTTTTTCTTCAGCAGATTTCTTCTTGGACTTCTTTTACTCGGCCCAACATACTTCTTTTAGTCCAGATCCATTCTTCAATGCTCCAGATTTGGTACATCCTGTAAAACACATAAAACAAGACAAAACAGCACCAAATCTTCGGGAAAATAACACAGATGCAGAATTACGATCCTAAAAACATACATATAGCATTTAACACATATTCTATATTATAACGAGCCTATCTATCCTCTCTTGAACAGAATTCGGAGTGAATAAAGGTATAATTATTGGTACCATTTAGGGCGTTATCATATTCTACTAACGATTGAAAAGTATAAAAGGAATGCTCAACATCAGATTTCAAACAAAGAGGGTATAACAAAATAAATTTCGAATAATCATCCACAACGATAATATACTAACAAAAACCATGAATCAAGGGTTCAACACATGGACCCCAAACATCAGAATAAATCAAATCTAATGGTGCAGAATCATTAAAGTTTGACACTGGTAACGTTTGATGACGAATCTAAGTTAACTGACAAGCGGAACAAGCAGTGGTTCGTGATTTATTTGAAAAATAAACATTCGAAATATGTAAAATATGAGCAATGGCTTGATGGGAGGAGTGACCCAGATAGTTGTGCCAGAGAGTGGGGGAATCTTGACTAAAGAGGTATGCATGAGCACCAGGTTGGGAGAAAGAGCTGGAAAAATGATAGAGGCCATTCTTGAGGTAACCTCTGAGATGGATGCGGCACGAGTAGTCCTTCACAAGAAAGTAAGTACCATGAATTTCAAAGTAAAAGAGTTATCAAATGCGAAACAATGTACATATAATAAATTGTGAGAAGGGAGGGGGAAACAAGGACATTGGTAAGAGTATATGATGAAATAGGGAGGGAAATAGACAAAGAACCAGTATAAGAGATTTTCAAACATGTATCACTGATAGTAATACGCTCGGGGCCATCGTACGGTTTAGATTGGAGATTGAGATTGTAGAAGTTGTTCGTCGCATGATTTGTAGGTCCCGTGTCAAGCACATAGTCGAGCGAGGACGGCAAGAGGGATAAGGTTGTGTATGGTTTTCATGGAGTGGTGGGCGCGGGGAGGGAGCGCTTTCTTCATAACACAAATAACAAGACTGGTCCAAATGCCCATATTTACTGCATATCTGAAGATAATGGGGTCCGGACAGTGAAGGGGATGACTTGCCGGAGCCACGGCCTCGATAATTGTTAATTAGAACGCCCCCGGTCTCGAGATTGTCTAGATTGTTGATAACCACAGCCTCGGTTTGAGTTGGGTGTAGAGTTGGCCGAGGGGGAGGCGGGTGCTAGTGACGTCGGAGGAAGGACCGGTGCATGATTTTGTTTTCGCGATTCGGCCGTAAGGAGTAAAGAGAAAGCTTCTTGAAGAGAGATGGAGTCTCGGGCCGAGATCATGGTAACTAGAGGATCAAATTCTAGACCAAGGCCAACAATAAGATAAGCGACAATATCATCAATGTAAAGGGGATGATCGGCTATGGCAAGCTCGTTGGTTAAGCGCTTAATTGTAACATAGTATTATGTGGCCGATTGAGTGCCTTTTTTGGGTGGAGGCCATTTGAGTGTGAATCTTCATCAATTTTGTTTGAGATTGGGAGGCAAAACATGTTTCGATTGTCGACCAGATTGCCGCCGATGTAGTGGCATGATAAACCTGTATAAGGACGTCTTTCATGATCGAGGAAGTTATAATACTGAGTATGAGATTATCCTGTCGAACTCATTTGTTATAGGCCGGATTGGCCATCATTTTTCCTTTGTCATCAGTCAAGGTTGCCGCCGTCCGCTTGATGGTTCCATTAACATAGCCAAATACACCTTGGTCAAAGGGATACGGGAGAATTTGAGCACACCAAAGATGATAATTCTGTTGATTTAATTTTGTGATATATATTTGAGAGGAAGGATGGGAGGAGGGAAGAGAGGAGGAGACGGCCCGAGAAGAAGAAGGTAGAATGGCCGAGCTTTCAGCGGTGTTGGTTAAATCGGCGGTGATGGCTGGATCAACCATGGTTTCGGCCAATTAGGGATAGTTTTTTTGTTTGATTTATGCGAAAAAGTAAGGAGGTGTTTGGGGAGATGTCGAGACGAGATCAATGACTTGCTCTGATACCATATTAACAATAATAATCTGCATATTTCATTGAGTTGTGGTATGGATTACAACTGATATTTATAATGTTGATAACTAAAGCAACAAGCTACCAGGAAATAATAAACATTTAACAAAATACAAATAAATTAATTATCATTAATCATATCCTCAATATAGTGAGGCTTACGTTGTATCAGATCACGAGATGTACACGTGCCGAGCGGCTTATAATCATTTTATCATTGCCTATAATTTGGGTGTTACAGACTAAAAAAACTAGATTTTTTTACGAAAATGAAATATGCTCGCACACATCTTTTTCCTACTACAAAAACCTAACAAATATATGAAAAAAAAAACATATTTTTCGTATACGTTTTCCAAATATGTGGAATTTTCTTACTGTCGTCCAGTAAGTGTAACGAATCTGATGATAAATAAATAAATAATAATAAAAATCACTAGTTCAAATAGTCAGGGTCTGTTTGGTAAATCAATTCAGCACTTATTCTTAACATATTAAGTGGTGCTTACATCTAGAGGTGTTTGATAAAGTTTTTTATCACCACTTAATAAATTAAGATGTTCTGAATTCTAGTGTAAGATTTTCAGATGTAGGAACCAAGCTTATCACTGAATAATATATTCCTTCTGTGAAATTGCATTGCCGAAAAAAGATAACTGTTTATGCCACGATTACATGTAATATATTCAATGCGTTACAAAATCTTCCATTTGCTTCATCTCAATATCGGTACGTTTTTAATATTATATTTATATTATATTATGGTTGCTTAAATATTTAACATATGTTTTCAGTACTATTAATATTTAAGTCCATGATATAATACATATATACATACATACATATATATATATATATATATATATATATATATATATATATATATATATATATATATATATATATATATATATATATATATATATATATATATATATATATATATATATATGTATTGAAAGAATTCTGAATACAATTTTAGGATGAAATCATTCTCCTTCATACTGTGAGTACAACAGCAGCTCAAGTATATATTCTACAAACTCTGGAACATAATCTATCTATAATAGGATAAGATCTAAGACCAGCCAATACAAGTATAACAAGTGTCCTAATATAATAGTGACACATGGCAAGCTATATTATCCTCTAACTGCCCCCCTCAAACTGAATGGTGTTGAATAAACATTCAGTTTGTTCCTGAAATGTTCAAAGGAAGATGCTGATAGGGCTTTGGTCAAACAATCTGCAATCTGTGCATGGGAAGGAATATAGTTGACCTGCAGTTTGCTTTGAAGAACTTGGTTTCTCACATAGTGAACATCCAACTCAATATGCTTAGTTCTTGCATGGTATATTGGGTTCTAAGCCACCATTGCTGCACTGGTGTTATCACACCAGATGACTGGATTTTTTTGAAGGTGAAGGCCAAGTTCCTTCATTAAGTGTTGAATCAACTGCATCTCTGCTGCTAGGTTTCTAATGCCTTGTACTCAGACGTACTTGATCTGACACAACATGTTGCTTTTTGGAGCTCCAGGACACTAGTGAGGCACCCAAATATACACAGAAACCAGAGACAGGTTTTCTGTCAAATGGGTAGCAGGCCCAATCTGCATCAGAGAACCCTTTAAGAGCATGAATAGGTGAAGCTTTAAACAGAAATCCATAGTGTAATGTCCCCTTCACATATCTAAGGAGCCCCTTGACTGCTTGCCAGTGGACAGTGGTTGGCTTGTGCATAAACTGAGATAGAGCATTCACTGCATAAGTAATATCTGGCCTGGTAAAGGTGAGATATTGCAGGCCTCCCATGGCACTTATATCGGGCCTAGGATCAGCAAAAGGTTCACCCTCATCTGGCACATATTGCTTCCTTGTAATCATGGGAGTAGCATAGGGTTAGATGTTGTCCAGTTGTAGCCTTTGCAGCAAGTGCAAGGCATAGGATGTCTGAGTCAAGTACAATCCAGACTTGTCTCTATGTGCTTCCATTCCTAGAAAGTGAGTGACTGGCCCCAAATCATTGAGAGCAAACTTGTTGTGCAATGTCTGACTAAATTTGTTGATGAATGAGGGTGAGTTGCCTGTAACAAGAATGTCATCTACATACACCAAAACATATAATAAGGTGTCATTCTTTTTGAAAATAAAGTTTACGACTAATTTTACGGGGTTATCGAGTTATTTACTAGCGTCCGGCGCCGACTTTGAGTGTAGCCGCCTTATTTCCTTATAAATACGGCGCGTGATCAACCCTAATTGAACACCAATAATTCCACACGCTATTTAGAGCGAGCAGCCGCATCTTTTCCCGAGTAGCAAACTCGCAATTTCCAAACCTAAAAAGAAGATGATTTCTTCCCATCCAATGATCATGATCAACATCATGGTTGTTGGCTAAGCTCATCGCGGTGGGACAACGGATGAAACCGACCAACATCAACACCAACAAGAGAGATTTTTGCTACATGTTTAGTGAGTAAAGTTATAGTTTTTATCAATTGGATATTGTTTTTTATCGTTTACGTTTTATTCGAATCGAGAGATCGATGAAACCATCTTTTATGCTTTGAATTTATATGAAAGTATTGTTCAAGTTGTGACCTTTTCAATTGATGCGATTGATTATGTTTCAAGAGATTGATCATAGTTAGTTGAGTAAGAGTATTAGAGATAATCTCGTGTTCGTGTTTTGCATGTCGTTTTGTTTTACTTGAAAAAGAAAACGAAACCCTAGAATTCGTTTAGAGAAATTTAATCGAATTCGTGATAGATCATTACTAAAAATTATATCTTTAACTTGCCGTCTAGTTGGGATTGGGTTGGTTGATCGGTGGATTCCCGTTGCCTTGCCGTTGTTTTAATTATTTGATAAACCAATTCGTTTGTCATCAACTTTGTTTGTTGAGTTTAGTTATTTTAGGAACCCTAGTTGTTAATTGTTATTTTTCTGCGAATTTACTGTTCATCGTACTGTTCACCATTGTTTTTACTGTTCATTATTTAATAATTAGTATAAACCCTAGTTTAATTAGTTTAAATCTAGTTTTAGTTAATAGTCGTGACATAATCGATTTAATTATTGCATTATAATCCGATAAACATTCCACTCCCTTAGGACGATCCGTTAACATCCTATACTACGAACCTTATACTTGGGGTGTTTCGGTTTATAAATTGTAAAACAAGTTTTTACCGAACAAGTTTTTGGCGCCGTTGCCGGGGAGTCGGTAACAGTTGTCGGATTCTTCGTAGTGCAGTTTTCTGTGTCAAAAGGGATCGCTTTTAGCACGCAGTAGTATTTTGGCCGTAACTTTCGGCTCGAGTGTCCGTTTGGCGCGCAGGACCCCAATTCGGAAAGCTCGTTCCGACGCCGACAACGTGGTGAACGCCATAGGCCGTTCAGTGCCGTTTTCGAGGTCAAAATCCACTGTTTTCCCCTCCATTTTGGCCCTAGAAGATTTCAACAGGTTTTTTTTTTTTTTTTTTTTTTTTTACCGTCTTAGTGTTTTTCTTGTTTTAAACTTTTCGTAGGTAGGTTTCTTTTCCAGTTTCTGTTTCTATATATTTTCTATAAAAAAAAAAAATAAATAGAAACCTTCTGAACGGGCGTCCAGATTCTGAACGCCCGTCTGCCCCCAAATTGTCTTCTCGAACGCCGCCCGCCCACCCGAACGACGTTCACCTCCCAGCCCCCCCCCCCCCGAACCGCGCATTCACTCATACTGGACGCCGGTTCAATCTTTTCTCTCTTCTCTCTTTCTAAACCTCTAAACCCTCTACTCATCTCTACATTCCTTTTTCATCAACCCTAAGGTTGATTTCTTCATGTTCTGCTTTTCTGGTTTATGCAAACCAGGAGTAAGAAGGGAAATCTTGTCTTTAACCCCGAACCCGCGCGAGACATTGTCAGAAGAAGACTTTTCCCAACCCTTGACAACATGAGCCAACACGGTTCTAGTGATGACGAACCGGAGAACCAAAGGAATAATAACCAAGACCCCGCTCAATTAAATCAAATTCTGATGCAAATGTTGCAGAACCAGCAACAGCAGCAAGCCTGGATAAACCAAGTAGATGCAAGCAACAACCGCGTATAGCGTTCAACAAGAACAACCCCAGCGGCCGCAATTGTGCAAAGAAGACCCTTATGCGCCTTATCTTGATCAAGACTTCTTGGAAGGGCATAGACCAATTCGGCCTCCGGAGATGGGAGAAATGCATTTTGATCTAAAGAATGGAGTTGTGGGAATGGTCCAAAATAGCTCATTCCATGGCACTGCTGCAGAAGACCCACATGAATTCTTGTCTACTTTTGTGCAAATCTGTGAAGCAGGTCACTACCCTAGCGTTCCTACAGAAGTTGTTAAATTGAAACTTTTCCCGTTTGCTTTGAGGGGTGAAGCAAATCGATGGTTTAAGTCCTTACCCCATCACTCTCTTAATAACTGGGCTGATGTTAAAAGAGCCTTTGCTCTGAAATTCGTTTCACCTGGAACGATAATGGACCGTAAAAGAGATATAGCTACCTTCGAGCAACTAGAAGGAGAGAGTGTGGGAAAGGCCTGGGAGAGGTTGAATTTGTTAATGAGGAAATGCACTAACCATGGGTACACTCGACATGAACTTCTAGAATTATTCTATCAGGGTGTTACTCAACCCAATAGAGATTACCTAGATTCCACAGCTCATGGATCGTTTTAGGAGGAGGAGATGATGCCGCCTACGGGGTAGCGAAACAATCGCTAAGAATAACATGTGGGCTACTCAAAAGAAGACCCGTGTTAGCGGAAGCAAAAAGGAGGTCGCTTCAAATGACTCGTAGACAAAACTCGCTTGTTGCTCAAATGGAAATGATGAACAAGCAACTCGCCAACATGCAAATGAAGCGACAAGAAGGGCCGAGAAGATGTGAATCACTCGGGCATACAAAGCCGGGAATGTGATGAATGAGGAAGTACAAGCCATGGAAAACCAGAATCAACCTTTCAGAGTCTTCAGTCAAAATTCTAGTCAATCGAGTCAAACTCAAAACCGCAACTTTTCGGGAAATCCGCGGAATAGTTATTATACACCGCTTGGTGCATCCAATAACCTAAGACCCCAAGGTAACTGGGCCCAAACGCAAAATCAACAGCCCACCTACGTCTCTCAGAAGAAATTCGATGAGCTAGTTGACATGGTGAAAACACTAGCCACCGGTCAAAAAACGATGGAGAGACAGATTGGTCAGATGGCTGATCAACAAGCAAGCAGACCTCAAGGAAGACCGCCTAGTTATACGAGATAAAAACCCTAAGGCGAGATATCAATGCTTGCACCGCCATCACACCTCAATGGGAGTATGGAGAGGAAGAGTTGAATGCGGTCACCCTCGAAGCGGTAAGACAATTTGGACCCGAAAAGATGTCGGGAAACGAGTAGCCCCTCCCGACGCCATAAGTTCGGGGAGGGGGCAATCGAAGTTAAATGCCAAAGAAAGCAACAAGTGAGGAAGAGCCGAGTGGTGATGATACTTCGGGGGATAGTGATGAGGATGTTGAGAAGAGAAGTCAGGTATCTGAACCCCTGACTAAAAAGAAAACTGAGAATTTCGTCAGATGGAAGGATAAGGAGGATGAAGCCATTAAAAGTCAACCTATGATTAATCATTCGAAAACCCTTCCTTATCCGGCAAAGAAAAGAGAGAATATCCTAAACTCTGACAAACAGTATGACGGAGTGAGGAAGATGCTTAGGGATACTATGGTGACTATGCCACTTGCTGAGGTATTTACTGAGATGCCTAAGTGCTGTAAGTATCTTAAGGATGCCTGTGGAAGTAAAAAGAAGCTAAAGGAAATGGCAGAGGAAGTGTTAAGAGAAGAGTGTTCAACGGTTTCACAGAGCGTTGCAATCAAGCGAGGTGACCCCGGACGACCTTCAATCTCCTGTACGATTGAAGGCCACACGTTCCACAATGTTTTATGTGATTCAGGGGCCTCTGTTAATGTGATGCCATTGAACGTTTGCAAGAGTCTCGGGCTGGAAAAAAGGCTAAAGTAGCGTCCCGTCTCTCTTCAGTTGGTGGACCAATCTAGCCGTTTAGCCGTTGGTTGTGTTAACAACGTCCTTATCCATGTTAAACATCTAGTTTTTCCAACTGACTGGGTCATACTGGATTACCAGTCTGACAAGGAGATGCCCCTGATTCTGGGCCGGCCTTTCTTAAACACTTCTGCCTCCACCATTGACTTCCAAACTGGCCAAATCACTCTGAGGATAGAGGACACTTCTGTTACTCTCGGGCAAGGAAAAAGTCTCGCGGAAGCCCCAACCCAGGAGATCTCATTCATTGAAGCAATCTATGGAGATGAACCTGACCCTGATGAAGAGCTCACGGAGATAGGAGCCCCGGATGTTATAACTCAACAACTTGCGCACCCCGAGCCTACTAGTGAACGGAAAATGCGGGACATTCCGGGGATGAGCGCAATGATTTGAAGGAGCTCAACCAGCGGACTTTAACCTTGCGAGAGGAGGAAGTTTTAAAGGGTAGTTGGGACGAAATAGATTTCTGGAGAGAAACTACCAATTGGGAGTTGGATGATTGGGAACAGCTTGCAGAAGAGCTTGAAGAAGAAGAACTTAAAAAGATGGTTAAGCATAAGAAAGAGAAAACGGAAGCCGACGGGGAAGATTCCTCTAGATGATGTCATTCAATACCTTTCGGGGTTACACCTCGGGAAGATGAGGTGTTTTTCATCAACCGGTCCAAGCTCACAAGGAAAAAGGTGGTCCCTTAAAATCTAGTATAGAGCAACCACCGCCGACTTAGAGTTGAAACCACTTCCGCAAAGACCTAAAATACATCTTCCTTAAAGACGGTGATAAGTCGCCCTTGATCATCTCGTCTAAACTCGAGCCGGAGCAAGAAGCGAGAATTAATCAAGGTGCTTGAGAAACATATCCTCGCGTTCGGATGGCAAGTGGGCGATATCGAGGAATCGCCCGTACGTGTGCATGCATAAGATTCGAACGGAGGAAGGAGCAAAGAAGGTTAGACAACCTCAAAGGAGGCTAAATCCGCACATGCAGGAGGTTGTAAAAAAGGAGATCATCAAATGGCTTGACATGGGGATTATCTACGCCATCGCCGATAGTGAGTGGGTCAGTCCTACTCAAGTTGTGCCAAATAAGGGAGGCATTACTGTGGAGAAGAACGAAAAAGGGGAAGAAGTTGCCTTACGCCATGTGACTGGCTATAGAGTTTGCATTGATTATCGCAGGTTAAATGAAGTCACCGCTAAGGATCATTTCCCCCTGCCCTTCATTGACCAACTTCTAGAAAGACTGAGTGGTCATAAGTATTATTGTTTCCTCGATGGATATTCTGGTTATTTCCAGATAGCCATCGACCCTAATGACCAGGAGAAGACAACTTTTACGTGTCCATCTGGCACTTTTGCTTTTCGCAGAATGCCTTTCGGTTTATGCAATGCACCCGCGACCTTTCAACGGTGCATGCTGGCCATTTTTGATGGACTTGTGGAGCAGTGCATGGAGGTCTTCATGGACGATTTCTCGCCTATGGCGACAGCTTTGATGAAATCTTAAAAAATCTAGATATGGTACTCCGGCGTTGTGTTGAGAAAAATCGGTGCTTAAGCGGGAGAAGTGCCATTTTCTAGTCGAGGAAGGGATTGTTTTGGGACACAAGGTGTCCAAAGTGATGGTATTCGGGTGGATAAGGCTAAAGTAGAAGCCATTGAGAAAATGTTGTACCCGAAGACAAGTGAAGGAGGTACGAGGATTTCTAGGACATGTAGGCTTCTATCGGCGTTTCATTAAAGACTTTTCGACGATAGCAAAGCCGTTATCTAACCCGCTTAAAGAGGAAGTGGAGTTCTTGTTTGATGAGAAATGTAAGACGACTTTTAATAGCTTAAAGGATAAGCTTACCGGTGCCCCTATTTTAATCGCGCCCGACCGGACTAAACCTTTTGAATTAATGTGCGATGCCTCTAACTACGCGGTGGGCGCGGTCTAGGGCGAGAGAATTGACAAAAAGTTCAGCCGATTTATTATGCGAGCCGAACTTTGAACCCGGCTCAATGCAATTACGCCACTACCGAGAAGGAATTCTTGGCGTCGTTTTTGCTATTGACAAATTCGAAGTTATCTTTTAGGGTCCAAAGTGGTGGTGTGGACGGATCACGCAAAGACTACGCTACCTTATGGGCAAAGCGAGACGCTAAACCAAGGTTGCTCGATGGATTCGATACTACGGGAATTTGACCTCGAAATTAAGGACAAGAAAGGTAGTGATAATGTTGTAGCCGACCACTTATCTCGCCTAGTGAACGAGGGTGGCGAAGTCCCTAAGGAGATAGGCATTGACTTTCCGACTGAGCAATTAATGAAGCTAGAGACTTTGAGGCCGTGGTATGCTGATTACGTTAACTACTTAGCGAGTGGGCATTTAGAAGACATGACGTATCGGAAAAGAAGAAATTTTTCGGCGATTTAAAGTATCTCGTATGGGAGGATCCTTATCTCGCTTAAAGTCCGCAAGGACGGGTTGCTTAGAAGGTGCGTTCCGGAACATGAACAAATGGATATTCGGAGCAATGTCATAGTGGTCCAATTTGGTGGACACTACGGAGCACCGAAGACCGTCACAAAAATCCTTCACGCCGGTTTTTACCGGCCTACTTTGTTTAAAGATCTTGAAGCCTTTTGCAAAGGTTGTGATAGATGCCAAAGAGTAGGGAGACTCAGTAATAGGATGGAGATGCCTTTGAGGCCTATCTTGGAATGTGAGGTTTTCGACGTCTGGGGTATTGATTTTATGGGACCGTTCCCATCATCATGCTCTAACAAATATATTCTGGTCTGTGTAGACTACGTGTCCAAGTGGGTAGAGGCCATAGCCACCCAAACCAATGATCACAAAGTTGTAAAGAAATTCTTGCAAAAGAATATCTTTACTAGATTTGGCTGTCCTAGAGCCCTTATCGGTGATGAAGGTTCGCATTTCTGCAATGCACCACTGGATAAAATTCTTGAGAGGTGTCAAGCATAGAATTGGTACACCATATCACCCCCAAACCAGTGGCCAAGTCGAGGTAAGCAACCGGAGCCTTAAGCGGATCTTGGAGAAAACGGTGAATTCAAATAGATCCAATTGGAGTCTGAAGTTGGACGACGCACTTTGGGCTTATCGCACTGCGTTTAAGACCCCTATGGGTACGTCACCCTTCCAAATGGTCTATGGCAAGGCTTGCCATCTACCGCCGAGCCGGAGACACGAGCCATCGGGCTATTAAATTCTTAAACTTCGATAGCCAACTCGTGGCGAGAAAAGATTATTGCAACTGCATGAGCTCGATGAATTCATACTCAGGGCCTACGAGAACGCCAAAATCAGCAAGGAAAGAACGAAGGCGCTCCACGATGCTAAGATTAAAGATCAAGAATTCAAGGTGGGAGACATGGCTTTGCTATATAACACCAGGCTCCATCTTTTTGCTGGTAAGCTTAAATCTAGATGGTCTGGCCCCTTTGAGATTCTTGATGTTCACCTCGGTGGAGCCATTACGTTGAAAGGGTATGGTGATCAACCGTTCAAAGTCAATGGTCACAGGATTAAGAAGTACTTTGGGCAACCCAAGGAAAAGCCTGAAGTACTATACTTTCAAAAGAGAAATGAAACGGTTGAGTCGTTTATTTGTGAAGAGATTCCATCCGACTTCTTTGGAGTGGATGAGGACATTAATACCCCTATCCTTGCAGATCTTTCTGTCAATGCTTCTGAGCCTGTTAGCATACCTCAGCCGCATCTGAGAAACAAGAACAAGAAGAAAAGAGTCAGTGCTATCTGGAGAGTTAAGTTCAAACACTTAGTAGAGCACTTGACTTGCTGCTGTTATGGTCACACCCCTGTCCTTCATTCTGATTCCGATGAGGAAGTGGTTGGCCTTAAACCGAAGTGGCCCGATCCGGGTTAACTTTGAAATCTGTGTCAAGCTAATGACATAAAAGAAGCGCTACTAGGAGGCAGCCTAGTCTTTTAAGTATTTCTTTTTAGTTAAGTTTTTATTTTATTAGGAATAAAACCTTGGTGAGTTGAGTTTTGTTTCTCCGTGGACTATTTGTGAGTGCTTTGTCTGCATACATGTTTACTCTTATACCCTCTGTGCCCCGAGATTATATGCTATGTCGAGTGTTGCAGTTACTGTCAAGCAGGTTTGCAAGCTTTTACTTTTAGTGTTGTCTGTTCATGATACGAGTTGCAGCGGTTCATTCATGCTACGGCCTGACCTCTGCCAACCTACAGCCCGACAACCAACTTTGAAACCAGCTAAGTATTCTTTTCTTTTATTTGCACATTCTGAGGACATAATGTGAATTAAGTGTGGGGGGTGCAATTCATGCTTTATTCTCGAGAATATGAGTAAATATATGTGATCCTTGATAAAGGGTGAAATTTTAAAAATTTTACACTTGGATAATTGTAAATCTTGAGCATGTAATTGAAACAAATGCTTGCTAGTTGTAGTTTCCTGACAATGATTTTATGTGACTTTGTGAGATAATTATAGCATGTTTTTACTGATTTGAGATAGTATTCATTTCATACTCACGAAATCCTTTGATATTGAAGCAAAAATTCTAAACTTTATCCTTTCATTATTTTTAGTGATTTATCTTAGAGAGATTTGTTCTTAATAGTAACAGTGAAGTGACACCTAAGTTCAGAACGTGCACTGTGAATATCTGAAAGTTTGAATGTGATGAGTGAAACGTAACTATTGTTCTATGAAAAATACAAGAATAATACAAAAGAATAAAGTTGAAAGTGTGTATGTCGAAAGCTGGTTAATGATTGGAGTGCGGTATGGAATTATCTCGAAATGTCCTATTCCACTATGATGACTAAAAGCTCACGACAGTTAGAAGAAGCTACCTTATGATTTGAGTAAGGTAGGGTGTTATCACGAAACATCCTATTCTACTATGACGGGTAAGAGCTCATTCTAATATGCGTATCAAAGAAAAAAATAATAATAATAAAGACTTGGTTATCGTTAATCTCATCCCCAGTATAAACCGAATGATATGCTGTAGGGATTATCCTACTGAGTGCGCGGGAAGACTTTGTGTGGAACGACTACTGCCTATACCTAGGATAGTCATTGAATTATTTGGAAGGATATTTGTTTGAAAAGATTGTGAAGATTGAAAAGGGCTTGTTACACACACACCGAATCTATCTCTATGATGGTATGACTTGCTATGGTTGTTGTATCTTTTGTTACGTGAGTCGGGGATCTATTTGGATTGCATATAAAGTAAGCTGGTTTTGATTGTTTTGTTCGGGACGAACAAAAGTCTAAGTGTGAGGGAGTTGTTTACGACTAATTTTACGGTTTTTATCGAGTTATTTCGTAACATTATCTTCCGTGTTTTAGTGATTTTTATAGAAAATCACATGGCTGAAAGGATAAATTGAGAGAATGATGTTTTGAATAATTAAAATGTAAAACCGAGCGAATTACATGTTTTTATCGATGGTTTTCTATCAATATATTTGTCTCTACATTTTGCGTGGTTTTGATCATCTTGTAGGCATGTATGCATGGCATGGAATGAGCTCAAATGTTGTTACATTGAGGGTTTGCATGGAAGAAAATCAGCATGAGGATTGAAGAGGCTGAATTAGGGTTTTTCATGTTCAGTTCCAGCCAAACTGGCTTCCAGCCATGTAGAACTGGCGTCCAGGAGGTTCTTTTGCATTCAGGAAGCAGGGATTCAGCTGATGAACGAGCGTCCCCATTCATTAAACGTGCGTCCAGGAGCAAAAATTCGATACAGAGAGTTTGGACTGCAACCAGACTGGCGTTCTGCCCCGTCCAGAAGCAGCCAAACGGGCGTCCTGCTTCCTAAACTAGCGTCCGGCGCCGACTTTGAGTGTAGCCGCCTTATTTCCTTATAAATACAGCGCTGTGATCAACCCTAATTGAACACCAATAATTCCACACGCTATTTAGAGCAGCAGCCGCATCTTTACCTGAGTAGCAGCCGCAATTTCCAAACCTAAAAAGAAGATGATTTCTTCCCATCCAATGATCATGATCAACATCATGGTTGTTGGCTAAGCTCATCGCGGTGGGACAACGGATGAAACCGACCAACATCAACACCAACTAGAGAGATTTTTGCTACATGTTTAGTGAGTAAAGTTATAGTTTTTATCAATTGGATATTGTTTTTTATCGTTTACGTTTTATTCGAATCGAGAGATCGATGAAACCATCTTTTATGCTTTGAATTTATATGAAAGTATTGTTCAAGTTGTGACCTTTTCAATTGATGCGATTGATTATGTTTCAAGAGATTGATCATAGTTAGTTGAGTAAGAGTATTAGAGATAATCTCGTGTTCGTGTTTTGCATGTCGTTTTGTTTTACTTGAAAAAGAAAACGAAACCCTAGAATTCGTTTAGAGAAATTTAATCGAATTCGTGATAGATCATTACTAAAAATTATATCTTTAACTTGCCGTCTAGTTGGGGTTGGGTTGGTTGATCGGTGGATTCCCGTTGCCTTGCCGTTGTTTTAATTATTTGATAAACCAATTCGTTCGTCATCAACTTTGTTTGTTGAGTTTAGTTATTTTAGGAACCCTAGTTGTTAATTGTTATTTTTCTGCGAATTTACTGTTCATCGTACTGTTCATCATTGTTTTTACTGTTCATTATTTAATAATTAGTATAAACCCTAGTTTAATTAGTTTAAATCTAGTTTTAGTTAATAGTCGTGACATAATCGATTTAATTATTGCACTATAATCCGATAAACATTCCACTCCCTTAGTACGATCCGTTAACATCCTATACTACGAACCTTATACTTGGGGTGTTTCGGTTTATAAATTGTAAAACTAGTTTTTACCGAACAGTTATTTGCTACAGACTGCATGAATCCCCAACTGAACATTTGGTGTTTGAAGGCATCAAACCATGCCCTTGGTGCCTGCTTGAGCCCATATAAGGCTTTTCAGACTTTGCACACATAATGAGGTTTGGTGTTGTCCACAAACCCCTCTGGATGTGGTATATAGACATCCTCATTGAGTGGCCCATTGAGGAATGCATTATTAATTTCCACCTGATTCAAGGGCCAATTTAATGACACAGCAAGGGATAGAACAATTCTTATGGTAGAGGCCTTGGCTACAGAACTAAATGTCTCCAAAAAATCCACCCCATAGGTTTGACCATACCCTTTGGCCACAAGTCTGGCCTTATGCTTCAGAATGCTACCATTTGATTTCAACTTCATCTTGAATATCCATTTGTTACCTACTAGGGTTTTATTGGGAGATT
This sequence comes from Gentiana straminea, assembly GCA_036785695.1. Classification (NCBI taxonomy): domain Eukaryota; kingdom Viridiplantae; phylum Streptophyta; class Magnoliopsida; order Gentianales; family Gentianaceae; genus Gentiana; species Gentiana straminea. Next base: position 1,956,110 of record JAVUPR010000477.1, read on the forward strand.
TACTAAATCCCATGTGTGATTTTTGGATAGGGCACCATATTCTTCCAGCATGGTATGCTTCCAGGATTGATCCAGCAGTGCTTCTAACACTTAAGTAGGTTCAAGTGGGTAAGTAAGAGAAGGTGCCTTGGTTTCTGCTGAGTATGTTTTAGGTTTAAAAATTCCACTTTTGGATCTAGTTTGCATAGGATGTGGGGGTGGTGGTGGTTTAGGCATGGAAGTTTTAAATGTAGGTGGGGATGGACTAGGAGTGGACTGTTGAGGACTAGGGTTGGTAGGTTGAAGAGAGTTAGTGGTGGATTTTAAGGAGTTAGGACTGGAATGTGAAGAATCTGAAGTAGGAGCATGACTTTGATCATAGGGTGAACTGGAGTGTTGGACTAGACTTGCATCTGGGACATGAGATATGTTTGATGGTTGGCAGGGTGTATGACCTGTAGGAGAAACAATAATACATGTATTATTTGTGTGAGGGCCCCCGGAATGAACCTCTCCAGATCCATATTCCCTATTGAGATAGGGTATGTCAATATAGAAAGTTGCCACTCATGAGTGTGAATCGCTCTGGAAGGTCCTAAACCAAACTCTTCTTTAAAAGGAAAATTGTCTTCATCAAACACTACATACCTAGATACATAGATTCTACCAGACTTAGACAGACACTTATACCCTTTATGGACAGGACTCAACCCAATGTATACATATTTTTCTGTGTGATATTTGAATTTTGTGGAGGAAAAAGGTCTGAGATAAGGGAAACAAGCTGCATCCAAAGGTTCTAAAAACCTGGTAGTTAGGTGTGGTGCCAAACAATTTTTCATGACGGGACAAATGATGCAAAACAGGTGTTGGAAGAGCATTTATGACAGTGACAGCTTCCTGAAAGCCGTCCTACCATAATCTAAAGGGAATAGATGCATGTGCTAAAAGAGTGAGGCCCATTTCTACAATGTGCATGTGTTTCCTTTTAGCCCTTCCATGTTGAGAATGAGCATGAGGACAGGGGTGCCTGAATTGTATGCCAAAATCTTTAAGGTGTGGTTCAAAGTTTTTATATTCACCTCCCCAATCTGACTGAACACACTGAATGAAGGTTTGAAGCTATTTTTTAGCCATGGTTTTGAATTGAAGAAACACAGGTAAAGCTTCATATTTCAATTTTAGGGGATAAATCCAGGTATATCTAGAAAAATCATCAATGAAGTGTATGTAGTATTTATAACCATCAGTGGAGGGCACGGGTGCAGGACACCATAGGTCTATGTGGATTAATTCAAGAGGTTTAGTGGTTATAGAGACAGATTTAGTGTAGGGTAGTGTGTGGTGTTTGCCTGGCTGACATGCTTCACGGAAATTCAAATCCATCTTTTCATTAGTAGTGAAAGTCATTGGTTCAAAACAGTTTGAAGAACAGACTTAGAGGTATGGACAAGTCTCCTATGCCATACATTTAGGTTCTTGTCTAGACAAGCAACATTGATAGAAAATTTGGTACTATTACTACTACTAATAGACTGATCTTCAGGCTTGAATTTGGAGTGAAGGGACTGACTGGGTGGATCTGGTAAAGGCCATCCTTGAGTTCCCCTGCTAGAAGTGTAGTCCTTGTTCTCTTGTCCTTCAGAAAACACGAATCAGAAGTAAACTCAATTAGAATAGGGTTATCTGTACCAAGTTTGGAAACACTAAGTAAATGTTTGGTAATATAGGGGACATGCAAGATAGTGTTTAAGTTTAGAGTTTTGTGTGGTACCATTCCCAACTGTAAGAGTGGCATTACCACTGTAAGAGTTCATGTATTGCAGCTTACCAGAATCAGAGGTGATGTGATTGGTTGCTCCACTATCCATGTACCAATTTGAGTCCCTAACAGCTTGAGGTGATGCAAGATAAGCAGATGGTTGCTTGGTAAAGCCTTCTCCTCTAGGATTGTTGAAATATGTCTCAAATCTGTGCCAACAATCCACAGCTGTATGGCCATTATTGCCACACAGTTGACAAGCCATTCTTGCACCAGTACCATGTCCACCTTGATTGCTATTGCTGTTATGTCCAAGACATCTTCCACCTCTTCCTCTACCACCTCTTCCTCCTCTAGAGTTTCCACTTCCTCTGCCTCTGTAGTTGTTGTTGTTATGTGACCTGAATTGATTTCCAGAACCGAAGCTCCTTGTTTAGATGCAAAATTTGTTGAAGCTGATGTGAGGTCTGTTATAGCACTCGGATTGAACCTTGTAATCAACCTTTCATGAGTGATAAGCTGAGATTGGACTTCAGGCCAAGTTAATGAGCCTACTCTTGAAGTAATGTTTCAATGAAAGCTTCATAATCCTTGTCTAATCCTCCTAAAGTGGCCAAAATCAGTTCAGGCTGACTAATAGGGTATCCAGCTGAGGCAAGTTTGTTTGAGTAGGACTTCAGAACAGTAAGATAATCAGCCATGACTTAGTTCCCTTACTGGTTTTGGTCAGGGCATCTTTATACTCAAGCATTTTGGCCTCAGATTGGCTGTTGAACAGAACTTCCAGGGTGTGCCAAATTTCATACGCAGTTTCACACCCTACTACTTCAATCAAAGCCTCCTCAGACATAAAACTCAAAAGCCAACCAACCAGCAAGTTATCGACAAACATCCATTCATCATTAGCAGGATTTGGGATACCCCCAATGGACTGACCCAAGGAGTTCACAGAGTGATGTGCAAGAAACTGTGGCGGTGCAGGTTTTGTGCCAGAAAGATGACCATCTAATCTGTGTCCTTTAATCACAGGAAGAATAGTGTACCTCCATAGCAAGTAATTTTCTCGATTTAACTTCACATTACAGGCTTGAGCTAACTGACCTTTAAACGGAGTATTGTTGAGCAGAGAAAGAAGCGGCACTGGTGATGCAGGAGCAAGGGAAGATCGCAGTAGTGATGGCCCATTATCTCCAAGAGGGTAAGGTGAGTATGGTAACTCAACAGATCTGGAAAAGATCCCAGTAGGATTTGAGGGATTATACTGCTCTAAGGAGATAGGAAGTTGAAACCCACCAATGGAGACAGTAGACGGCGAGATGGTTGTGATTCCGGCAGGAGATAGGCCGGAGTGAGCTGCTGCAACTAAGAAAGAACCGGATGTGGGTGTCATCACCGGTGGAGGAGTGACCGGTGCTCCGGTGGAGGGTGGAGCATCAGAGGAAGAGCTCATGACGTTTGTCTACAGCTCCGATACCATGAAAGAATTCTGAATACAGTTTTAGGAAGAAATCATTCTCCTTCATACTGTGAGTACAGCAGCAGCTCAAGTATATATTCTACAAAGTCTATAATAGAATCTATCTATAATAGGATAAGATCTAAGACCAGCCAATACAAGTATGTCCTAATATAACAGTGACACATGGCAAGCTATATTATCCTCTAACATGTATACATATCTATAAATATTTATATATATATATATATATATATATATATATATATATATATTATATATTTATTAAACGGACTAATTATTTTCGATTCGATTACTTATTATATTCATATTTCAGACTTCAGATATCAGACTTCAGACTTCAGATTTAACAAACGGCCCCTAAGCCATTGAGGCATTGACCTAGTGATAATTAATGCGGTCCCTTAATCCGAAGTATTCGGATTCGAGTCACAATGGGAATAAAAGTATGCAAGCGTATATTCCGTTTCCGTAAAAATAAAAAAAAAAAAATCTGGCAAACAGGTGGCGTGTTATGAGGATAATGAGTTTCAACTATTGGTAGGGCAGTCATACTTCCTTCACCGCGAGCGAGTGGCAGGGCAGGAAGGGAAAGTCTATGGCGTGAGGTCCATCATTTAACACAACAAATATTAATAATCGTACAATATGACCAATGAAACATTTATGAAATTATATTTTTTTAGAAGTGTCTCATTGCCATATAGTGAGAGAGAGAGAGATATAACATGTTTGTAAAGTAAGTATTTGTCATTATATTTTTTTTTATTTTTTTAATAATCAAAACCACATTTTTGAACTTTCACTACTTTGCTTGATTCATAATTTAAATTTCAAAACTATAGTAAGAAAGTCAATAACATGATCAAAGTTGGTGAGAAAAGGGTATGAAAAATGATAAGGTATATCATCATTATTACGTAACATAATGCATTATCTAATCAATCATAATGTTTAAATTGGAATCAATTCAATCTGTAATGTAATGAATTGAGGAGAATGCTTGCTTTGAGAGGAAACACATGGCAGAAAGTGGAGGAGTTTTTGGAGAAATGGGTGGTGGTGGTGGTAGTAGTGGTAGAGTGGGGACATACTTTTGATGCCCAGACTATATATATATATATATATATATATATATATATATATATATATATATATATATATATATATATATATGCATGGGACGGTGGACGGCGATTTCTTGCCTTTGAATAAAAGCAGTTCACATGAAGCCACGTTAGCACGTGCCTTTTGATTGTGTTATTTTCTTTATTTAAGAACTTGTGTTTTGTGTTAAGACTAATATTTGTAAAGCATATGCATTTGTGAATGAGATCAGCCTAGTGGTTTCACTAGATCATATCTTAACAAGAGACCAGGGTTCAAACTCTGCTTGGAGTAAGTATGTTTGTGAACCTTTCGTATCCCGAAATAAACCATATGCATTTCAATTGTCATCGCGTATTATATATGCATGATTATAGTCGTGTCTTCTTTGCAACGTAGTACTACTTGACTTATGTGAAGTTTAGGATATGCATTTCTGTTGTCATAGCCTATTATATGCATGATTAGAATCGTACATTCTTTGCAATCTAGTAATAACTGTTAGCGCACATAATTGATGTTGAGGATTATCTTTCTCTAGATTTTATTCTGTGATATACTGTAACACCCCATCCTGAAAACTCGAGTATTTTCAGAAAACGGTCTGTTCGGCAATGTTTCGAGATAGTCTCATAACACGAAGCCTTTCTAACTAAAACATTCCCCTAAAATTAATAGCAGAAGCTAAACAACACAACTCGAAACATGGTCGAACGGTCCGTTTTCTGAAAATACTCGGGTTTTCAGGACGGGGCGTTACATATAGTGTGTAATTGTCCTTGTTGGTTCTCAATGAAAACCATTTCATTCATCTTGCTTTTCTGTTAAATCCAACTTTGTATCAAAGCGCCAAACATGTCGACGCCACCGTCACCGGAAGTTAGGCTCCGGTGAGCCTCCTGCATCCTTCAGCGGTTCTCTATGGCTTACTGCATACTCAAATACCCATCTTTGAATTAAGGATCTGACTCTTCTTCAGTTGACCACCAGCTTCATATGTCACCAGCTTGAATTTTCCGACCATATGCAGCCATCGCTCACGGCGGAAATAAGCTCAACAAGAGAAGACACTCACACTAGCCTACCGTCTCTAACCTCGTTCATGACTCAATCAGCTCTAGCGAGACTTTCTACTCCGTTTGGTGGCCATCTGAATCAAAGTTGCGCCGTGACACTTAACTGCAACAATTACCTTCTTTGGAAATCGACCGCCTTGATGGACAATTTCTTAGGACAAATTCGTGTCCGCATGAAAATCTCTCATCATATGCTTACGGATACACTCATAATCTAGCCCATGACATACCAAGCTCTGGTGCAAGTGGTAGGCTGCTCAACATCTTACGAAGTTTGGAGCATCATATAGACCGTATTCAATAGTAGATCTGAAGCCAGGATGCTCAAATTTAAAAGGGCTCTCACCAGAACGGACAAAGGATCCAAGTCGGTGGTTGACTATCTAGATCTTAGGAATTCCTATTCCGATGGTTTGGAAGCTGTTGGGTATCCCATCTCAAACTCTAAGATGATTCTGGCTGCCTTAAAAGGTTTAGGAAAAGATTTTGAGTCTAGTGAGCAACATAACCTCTAGAATCGAGTCTCTCGCATGGAAGGAGGTCCAGTCTCAACTTGATACCCATGAGAGACTCTTAGATTGTATCAATCCCATTGTGAGTCTTGATTTGGCTCCTCAATAAGCTAATCTTGTTGCGAAAAAGAACACTTACCCTAGACTCTAATGGTTCCTCAGACTCTGTTGAAGTTGTAAACACAACGAAAATGAAAGAAAAGAAAGTGAAAGAATTATTATTCAAAGAATAATCAAAAAGTTAAGTTACAATGCTATTGATCATGGGTTATTTATAGATTCATACACCTCATGAATCAATTAGAGAAGTTACAAAATAGTTATACTAGAATCTAACTGATATACCCGGATTGGAATGGGGCCCCTGTTCATCCATATTGGGCCTACAATCTTGGCCCGTCAACACAGATAATGGGCTTTTACCTCCGCTGGCCGCTGCCACCAAGCATCTTCTGGCCGCTAGCTACAAGCCGAGGCCTATCCACCAACAGTAAGCCGGATCATGTCCGCTAACGGTAAGCCGGACTCATTCTCTCCACGTGATTCCACCCTATACATAAAGGCACAAACGAGTCCGCTACTCAAACATACTTCTCCGGACTCGTCGTTCGCCATGCTTACCCAGTGGCCAATCCAAAGTCGGCAACACTTTACTGCCTAGATAGGACACTTGTATTGCATGCATGCTTAACTTAGCTATGTATTCTAAGTTGTCTTATCAATGAACAGTGAACCGACTTACCTTTTTTAGCCTATATATATGGGATCACATTGTAATAGAAAGGGAGGACTCTCTCTCAAGCTTTAACTATAAATCTAATACAAGCAGAAACTCTGCCAACTTGTCGACTGATTAACTTGTTCATCTTATAAACTGATCCGGCAGCCTTGTTCTTACTCGTCACCCTAACCACACCGGAGAAATCATGCATATCAGCCTTATATCCTCAAGATAAACACTGTTACCGCAAATCTGGTGTTCCACGCAACATCAGTTGGCTCCGTTACCGGGAAAATCATTATCATTCAGCATTCGAGGGCTACTTACTCCATCACAAAGACGATTTCACGGTGTCTCAGGCGAAGTCATCATCATCTACAGCCTGTCGGTCATCAAAGCTTTGAATTTTTTTTGGGATAATACAAACCCTGTAATCCGTCGCTCTCTTCCTCTCAAAGCAACTTGCACAGAGGAGATCATCAACTTCATTGCAAACTCACATTTGAGTCCATCTAAAATACCCAGGTTGGTTTACGCATCTTTTCGCCGGTTTCGGATCTTCGAGTAAGGAAAGTTTGGTCATCTTTTAGTTGTAAATAGCCCGGGAGATACAAACGGTTTGTTACCTTATATTCCTGAGTCGAAAAATACCCGCCCAAAAATCATAAGTCATGGCCGGCGGGAAAAACATGAACCCCGCAACACCGGCTAAGGCGCCCAATCGGGACCGCCACGTGGAGCGAGCACGCCCCGTGGAGAGGCTAGCCGAAGGGTTATGTCGGATGGGGCGGATGTCAACCCCGCCCTCACAATCGACATGCGAGCATACATACGGGAAAAGACTAAAGCCCGTGAAATACACGAGGAAGCGGTTAGGAAAAGCAAGGGAAAAGGAATCGCAGGGACATCCAACCCAACTAACGAACAAGAAGCTATTTCAGCCGGGGGAGCTCCCCCACAAAAAGATACATATAAAATAGCTTTGCAAGCGCACATGGAATATATTGAAGAAATGCGGGAAGGAAATGCACTACTCATTGCAGAAGGATTACCTCCTCGGTCAATCCGTAAATTCAACCCTCCTCAACCCGCACAAACCGAGATTCAGCCCACATTCATTCCTCCAAAAACGGTTCGACCACAGCGATCAGAAATAGAGGAGAGTAGTCATGCAACCTCACATCCTAGAGAGGGTAGGAAATGTGCACTTGGTAGACTGGGACCCGCGATCGACGATCGCGGTGCAGCCCCAGTACGACCAAAGAACACTCGGCGAGTTCGCACCCGCTTGGAAGGACAGGGGGACTCGGAAATTGAAGAAAGTTATGTTACGCTCCCACCTCAACCCCCAAATCAGGAAGAGATAGGCATCATGAAAAAACAGATAGAGGAATTACAGAAAGGAACAAAGGGTGTTAAAACGGTTCCGACATGGGGAACAAGTGTGCTTCATCCCAAAGCATACTGAAAGCGGCTCCAAGAGGAGGAACTCACTATCCCAATTTCATAAACTACCACGGAGCAACGGATCCTCCGGATTGGCTATCCGCTTTTCAAAGCAGAATCGCTTGTGTACCTCTAGCGATGAGGCTTGGTGTATAGCATTTGTGGGATCAATGCTAGATCGGGCGCATCATGGATCCGCAGCCTTCCTCCCGGATCGATTTTATCATGGGATGACCGATCAACAAGTTTATAGCGAGAATTCAAGTCGGTGGGAGGACCTAAAAAGACGCATATCGACCTACTACGAGGTCCGACAAGGCGACAGTGAGGGTACTCGCAGTTATTATGAGCGGTTTTACAAAGTGTATGAGCTAACCAGGGGTATAGCAGATAACGTTGTCATGAGTAGTTTTGAAACAGGGTTGAAGCCGGGGTACTTGAAGTCTTATTTCGCTTTGTCACCACCAGCGAACCTACAAGAGATGTTGAGCTCGACTAGGAAGTACATTGCAACTGCGGGAAACGAAGGAGCGTCTTCGTCCAACAAAGGCAAACAGAGGGCTGAGCGTAGCCCGCCAAGGGACACCCGCAGAGGGGCGGATAGGGAAATCAAGAAACCTGAAAGATTTAAGGAAGAGCATTTCACGCCGCTCAGAATTTCCTATTCCCAAGTGTTGAATGAAATCAGTGACGAAATACCTGAACCATACCCAATGGTTCCTGACACGCGCCGCGATGCATCCAAATTTTGTGGCTATCACAGGGATAAGGGTCACACTACCGATGAATGTATCCAATTCAAACGAGCAATAGAGAAGTTGCTCGCTCGCGGACACCATGATCACCTCAAACTTGATACCGGTGGTCCAGATAGGAGGAATCAGCAAGCTCGTCAGTTCGATAGGAACTTTAGAATGATAACCGAGCCTCCTCCCACTAACAATCAGATTAAGAATCGCATCGGCTCCATCAACAAACATGTGGAGAAGCCTGTAGTTTTGCGAGGGAGTGAACGCCCCCGGCCTTTACTCGAAGTGAGCTAGTGACTTCAACCAATACAGAGGATATGTGCCTTTGCATCTCAGTGGTCGTCAATCGGGCCTGTGTCAATAGAGTGATGGTTGATACAGGAGCTTGCCGCGATATCCTATATTACAACTGCTTCAAAGAGTTGGGTTTCAGCGACTCTAATTTGAGACCGCATAATGGCACCCTTGAGGGCTTCACCAATCATAAGATACAGGTCAAGGGGGCCATCGACCTCGATGTACAGATGGGAGATTATGCACCCTTTCGCACGGAAAAGGTGATGTTTTTAGTTGTCGATCTTCAGTCCAATTATAACATGATAATTGGGACACCCGCTTTAAAGCGGTTTCGATGGTAGCTTCCATTCCACATCGGCCGGGCAAAGTTTTATGTTGGGGACGGGATCGGAACGTCGATCGGCCGAACCCGCCGCCGTCCCGACATATATACACGAGATGAGAACAGGGAATAAGAGGATTCGAATCGAACACCATATAACATGGAGAACATCGACATGATCGGGCCGCCGTTGATCCCGAACCGGTCAAAATAGAGTGTGAAACATTGCAAGTCGAGATGAGCCGATTTTATGGCGAGAAGATGAGTTGGTCGAGGTGGTCATTAATGATGAATATCCCGAGCAAAAGATAAAGATAGGGGCTCGACCGAGTCCTATTGAAAGGAAAAATTGATACAATTACTCAAAGAAAATTTGAGTGCCTTTGCTTGGGTGGTTACCGACATGCGAGGAGTCGAACCCGACGTCGCCCGCACCATCTTAACGTCGACCCTACTTTCAAGCCGATACAACGCCGAGCGCGTCGGTTCTCGACGAAAAGGAGGCGGCGGTGAAAGTAGAGGTCGGAAAGCTTCTACAAGCGGGAATCATAAAAGAGCTTGCCTACCCTACTTGGTTGGCAAACGTGGTTATGGTAAAGAAGCACAACGGAAAATGGAGAATGTGCGTCGACTTCACGGACGTCAACAAAGCATGTCCGAAGGATCCTTATCAGCTGCCACGAATTGACCGGTTAGTTGACTCAATTTCTGGCTTTGAGGTTTTAAGTTTCTTAGACGCATATTCTGGGTATCATCAAGTACGGATGGCTGAGTCCGACAAAGAAAAAACGGCTTTCCGGGCCGCGGAGGATTGTATTATTATGAAATGATGCCATTTGGGTCGAAGAATGCGGGTTCGACCTATCGCCGAATGGTCAACAGGGTCTTCAGTTCGCAGATAGGCAGAAATATGGAGGCTTACATAGACGACATGGTTGTTAAATCCGCTGGGGACGGTCACGCTGCTGACCTTCAAGAAACTATCAATAATGTCCGAAAGCACTCAATGAAGCTGAATCCGGCCAAGTGTACTTTTGGTGTCCAGGCAGGCAAATTTCTGGGGTTTATGGTTAGTCGTCGTGGCATCGAGGCTAATCCAGAAAAAATTCAAGCTTTGATTGACATGAGAGAACCTACTACTATCAAGGAGGTACAGAGGCTCAATGGCCGCATCATTGCGCTAGGTCGCTTCATATCAAAATCAGCGGAAAGGTGTCTCCCCTTCTTCAAAATTCTCAGAGGCGACAAAACTTTTTCATGGAACGCGAGTGTTCGCAGCATTTCAAGCTTTAAAAGAATATCTAGGGAAACCACCCCTTTTGGTTAGCCCTATGAGGGAGATATGTTGTTTTTGTACTTAGCGGCTTCGGACCGGGCTGTTGCCGCCGTTCTTGTCAAGGAGGCCGGAACCCTCCAAAATCCCGTTTATTATGTAAGCAAGGCTCTCAGTCCGGTGGAGAGCCGCTATTTTAATATTGAAAAATTAGCCTACTCGCTTGTTATTGCTGCCCGCAAACTCAGGGCTTACTTTACCTCACACACGATAGTTGTTTTAACGGATAGTCCATTGCGTCAAATATTGCATAAACCGGACCTTTCGGTCGACTTCTCGATGGGCAATCGAAATCACCGAGTTCGACATACAATATCAGCCCAGAAAAGCTATCAAGGGTCAAGCGCTGCCAGATTTTATTGTAGAGACAAGCTTTAGCTCGCCACAACCCTGTTCGCCATTACCCCATGAGCCTGCAGCGGCCAAGAGTAAACCAGATCAATGTTGGCATTTATATGTGGATGGGGCATCCAACCGAAATGGTTGTGGGGCCGGAGTAATTTTGATGGAGCCCGGATCGACGGAGGAAATCGAAAAAGCTTTAAGGTTCGAATTCCCGGCCACGAATAATCAAGCTGAGTACGAAGCAGTTATAGCTGGGCTCAAACTGACCAAGGAGCTAAATGTGGAAAATGTTGAAGTCTATTGCGATTCCCAACTCATCGTCAACCAAATCTCGGGGGACTATGACACACACTGTGGTATTCTCGAGAAATATGGTGAGATTGTTCGACGATTCAAAAGCGGCTTCAAATATTGCGAGTTCATCAGAATCCGGAGAGAGGACAACGAGCGAGCAGACTATCTCTCGAAATTGTCACTCAAAGAAGAAATTGCAGACCCTTCAATTATGATAGAGTATCTAGCCGTACCCGCTATTAAGGAAACACAAATCATGGAAATCGATACACCAGCGCCGACTACATGTTGGATCGATGAGATTCAGGCTTATATAGAGACAGGCATCTTGCCTGATGGAGCGGATAAAATTCGCGCACTTAAGAAAAGAGCGGCCAGGTATATCATAAACAATGGAATACTCTACAGAAGGTCCGCAACAAAGCCTTTATTACGATGTGTTCGAGAAGAAGAAAGCAAGACAATCCTTATCGAGCTTCACCAAGGAGTGTGTGGGGGACACCCCGCTAGTCGCTCTTTGGCGCGAGAAGGTTATAACCGCGCGGGGTATTATTGGCCAACAATTCTTAAAGATTCGAGAAAAAGTGGTTAGAGAATGTCCGAGTGTCAAAAGCATGCGGACATCCCCCGCATACCATCCGTCGAACGAGCATCATAACCACACCTTGGCCTTTCGACATGTGGGGGCTCGATCTCATCGGACCATTTCCACCAGGAAGAGGCGGATGCAAAGTTATCATAGTAGCCGTGGATTATTTCACAAAGTGGATCGAAGCAAAACCCATGGTTAAGATAACCGCAAAAGCCGCAGGTTATTTCTTACACGATCAAATTTTTTCACGTTTTGGCATTCCACGGGCGTAGTATCGATCACGGCCCACAATTCAGAAAGACTTTTCGGACCTTTGTGAGGAATTCAATGTTAAACACTGGCAGTCGTCCGTGGCTTATCCTCAAGGAAACGGCCAGGCTGAGGCCGGCAATAAACAAATAATCAAAATGCTTAAGAAAAGCGTAGATGACAAGGTGAAAGCAGGAGGGTGGGTCGACGAGCTACCCGCCATACTCTGGTCACTTCGCACCACGATCAAAACACCCACAGGAGAAACACATTTTGCCCTTACCTATGGATCAGAGGCTATGATTCCGGTCGAAATGGCACTACCCAAAGATCGTGGTCGCATTATACGAATCGGCGAATAATCTTTTAAACAGCGAGATCGACTTGGATCTGGTGGAGGAAAAAAGAATAGCGACTTATCATCGATTAGCGAACTACAAGCAAATCGCTAAACAACAACACGACAAGCGAATCCGCGACCACTCATTTAAAGTCGGGGATTTCGTTCTTCGGAAAAGAAAGGCCACGGGTATGGAGCCTGATAAAGGGAAGCTAACAGCAAATTGGGAAGGCCCTTATCAAGTTGCAAGAGAGATCAAGAAAGGGACTTATGTCCTCAGAAATCATCAAGGCTACGAGCTCAATAGACCTTGGCATGCGGACAACCTCAAAAGGTACTACATGTAATAAATCGGCTAGGGATATGGCTATCCTCTCGTTTTACGACGTGAGTGGTTAGGCTTTCTTATTTTGCTTGTAATCTTTACTCATCTAGCGGGATGAGTCGAAATTAATAAAGCCCGATTTTACATTCTCTTTTTTATATGCAAAATATTAAAAGTATGCATGGGTAAGAAAGAATTTAACGCGGGCACAACTTCCTAGCGAACAAGTTATTTCAGATAAGATTCAAGAGGGGCATATCTCATACAGGAATCCGCACAAGATCGACCTAGAATCTTATCTAAAACAAGGGGGACGGATGTTGTTATCATCGGACTCAATTTAGACAATAAATTCGAGCAAAAAGCAAGCATACATAAAAAACGGGCAGAAACAAACTTGTGAATAAAATTATAATTTGGACATTACGAGAGACAAATGTGCGGACAAAAGTGCGAGAAAAGGAAAAGAGTTATACATATACGAACACAGAATAATGTTTTACAAAACGAGCCGTAAATCTAAGAACCCTCGGGCCGCATCTCTTCATTATGGACATTCTCTTCACGGAGAGAATGGTGCAAAGCATCGATCGCATTGGTCTCCGACTCGCAAGCTCGTCGACTTCTCACCGAGTCGCTCGATCTCGCCTTCTTCGCCGGCTCTCTCTCTCGCTTCGGTGGCCAAGCGAACACGCTCCCTTAGATTCGTCTCTATCACACGGCGGGAGCCACCCGGTCGGGATCACACTCTGGGACATAGCGCTGAAGCTCAACATCAGAGAAGGGTATGCGGTCATGAAATTCTCTTAGATAATCAGAGAAGGGATGGGTGAGAATCCATTCCTCTAAAACATCAAGGTCAGGGGTACCATCTTCATGAGCCAGGACGCACCTCGCGATGTGATAAAACCCTTGGTCATATCCCATCATAAAGCCGTCATCGCGGCGGCGGTCTTGAGCCGGCCTTCAACACTCGAGCCTAGATCCTTCGGTTGTTTCGCGAGATCCGCACACGCTTTTTGCTCGGCCTCCCAATGAGCTTGAGCCTCGGTTACTTTCGGCTTCATCTCTTCCATAGTGCGATCAACGGATTTACTCGCTCCACGAGATCGAGATTTAACCTTATTTGCCTCGCAAAGCCGTGCTCTCGTTTCTCGTTCTCCGCCTCGCCCGCACTTAACCGCCCACGAAGACCAGCGGACACTGCATTTGCGGCACCAAGAGCTTTCTGGGTTTCGGCTAGCTCTTTTCTGACATCGGCGCTCTCGGCTATGGTATTTCTATAATCATTGACGAACTGCGCCAAGCCAGTACCAACCTAATAGAGGAAAATTAAACAGCGGAATCAATATTGACTTGGGCAAAAATAACAGCAAAAAGAATAAAAACAAAAGCAAGAAGAAGGTTTCCATGCTCACCGTGGCGCCATATAAGCCCCACAAATCATCAATACTCCCGAGAAAGGCACGGCGGGGATCAGTCTGATCCGCCATCACCACCCTATCCGCTATCCCGCGGCCTATCTCCAGCTGGATGTCGTTAGGGATACCCCATCTAAAATGCCTCAACGGGGGCACATCGGCGATACCCCTTGCAATTGTGCGTGCCTTGGGCGGGTCGAGAGGTTGTTGCCGCATAAACTCTTTATCCAACCGGGCGGCGGGGCAACCTCTAGGCCCAATAGGAACTCCAACGAAGGGCACCACCTGTCTTCGTGGCCGCGACGCAACCTCATCGGCCACGGGTTTGCCTTGATCTACGATTTTTCCTTACCCTTATCGCCCGGATTTTTTAAGGGGAGGGACCTCCTGCAAGCCACTTTCATCTCCCGCGAGCTCAATCTCTTCAACAGCAGCCTTCTTCTTCTTATCACCAGCAGGCGGCTTTGTAAGAGTGGTCTGCTTCATAGTCTTGCCCACCGCGGTTTTCTCTATTACTGGCGGCTGGGATGATTTTGCGACCTTAGCTCCAGAGGCTCCGGCCGCCGACGTCTGCAAATCGACCATGGGAAGGGCTGTCTTAATCCCTTTTAGTTCAGCGGCCCTTTTCACCTCACCGACGGTCTTTTGCTTGGACAATTGGCTGCGACGAACTAATCTATCCATGGTACCTGCGGGGAACAAATATATATTAGCGACCAGAACATATGAAAAGAGACATATTATGAAAAGAAGCAAGAAGAATGCAAGTAAAAATCCTACTCGGTGCTCGCATATTAGGATAACCGCCGCAGATTTCGCACTGAGAAGGCATGAACCTCCCGTGGTGACATTCGCCGTACCAATCAGGATGGGTCGGCAACAAGTCGACTACAACTAAAGGTTCGCCGACACCGGCTCCAGGAAGTCCGGCTCAGTATGAGATAGGGGTGAGCGACGTCAAGCAACAACCTCCAGGTTAAATGCCCTAGCTCGAGGTTCATTTTTACGGGTATAGCCCGGATCGTCTTTCACTCGGAGATAAACTCATCATCATCAAATTGGGTTTTTATTTTGTTCAAGTGATCGGTCTTGACCGAATTCTCCGCTAGCTTCTTAAACGGCCAGCCTACCCGGGACTCTACCTTCATACATCTTTTGTCCCAGTCCGCCACCTTGTCGGGAAGATCAAATAACAAGCGGGGTCTACCATGACTCGATCGACTACGCGGTTGGATTTGGCCGGCGCCGCCCTTCCGGGAAAAACTATAAAAATATAAAAGCACCGGCATCGACGGTTCGCGCCCGCTCAACCTGCTGATTATGATAAAGGACATGACCACGCGAACAACTCCCAAACTCAGGTCGCAAGGCATCACCTCCAGCTCCTCCATAAACTTAACAAAAAATGGATCGAAGGGAGGTCTGAGTCCGGCCGCAAAATGATCATAATGCAACCACAGATAATCTTGCTGGTCTCGGCCACAGGTCCATGACACGTTGGTCGCGCCCATACTAACAAAACGATAGTCCGCCGAGATATCGTACGCTGCTAACGCCGAAGTATAATCTTCACGATCCTTAAACTCCCTCCATCGGGCTACAAGTTCACTATCCGCCCGTTTTTGCTCTGCGAGCTCATTTTCAACCG
The DNA here is from genome assembly GCA_036785695.1 of Gentiana straminea. Classification (NCBI taxonomy): domain Eukaryota; kingdom Viridiplantae; phylum Streptophyta; class Magnoliopsida; order Gentianales; family Gentianaceae; genus Gentiana; species Gentiana straminea. Next base: position 1,972,105 of record JAVUPR010000477.1, read on the forward strand.
CAGCGGACCTTCTTTTGGGCGCCCTCTTCTTTTTTGCGGGCTCCTCAGCGGCGGTTTTCTTCCGTACAACAATTTTTGGAGACTTTTTGGGCTTCTCCGATACCACAGCGGTTTCCACGGCTTCCTTGACCTTGTCGCTACGTTTAGCGGCTCCAGGTTTTAAGACTTTCTCCATTCTAGTGAGGAGATTGCTTAATGCCATTTGGTCGTCGTCATCAACCTCGCCCTCCACGGCGCCCTCACCAATAAGCTCGCGACCTGCGGGTCGATTCTACGTCAATAGATCCAGGGTTTGGATTTTCTTCCATCTCCTCCTCGTCGCCGCCAGAGCTAACATCCTCCATGCTCACCTCCTCTGACCCATAACCCGCTGCGGCCCTAGCCTCTTCGTCTGATTGTGTGTGTTCTGATGACATTCTGGAAAAGAAAAAGGGCAAGGTGGATCAGTTTATCACCCGGACATGGAAATCGGGTCGAGGTGAAAACAATCACACCCCGACACCTCGCCCTTCCATCTTCCTTAAACAGATACAAAATTCCCAGAAAAACCCCAAGTATTCTCCCCAGAAAAACCCCCAAATTCTCAGAAAAACCCTAAACTCAAACCAGAAAAGGCTTCAAACAACACGCATTCAAAACCTCTACCAAACAAACGACTAAACTAGCAATCAAAGCATACATACATATAGGGGTATTTCTGGGTAAAAAAGAGTATGAAATCGCAGAAGCACAGATGGGGCTCATGGTGTTCATCGGAGGAAATTGAAATTACAGAGGCAAAATCGCAGGAGCTAAATCACGACATTCATGTCTCAAGCAAGAACAGACGGTAATAAATACATAAATCAATTCAGAAAACGATAAAGGAATGTTTAAATTCACACCTGATGGATGAGAAAAGAAGTAAAACGTTGATCTTGGATTGGAAAAAGCACTCGCCGGAATTTCCTTGCTTTATCGCCGGAGGGATTTATCAGAAGTGAAAGAGGAGAAAAGCGTAAGTGTTGGGGGGAACTCCTCTATTTATAGGAGGAAAAGAGAGGGGAAACGACGTTTGGGATTTTCAAAATTCAAACGTAATGATGGCGAGAACGGTTACCGATTTCTCTCCACCAATCAGAGCAAGGGACGGTTCAGCTCCAACCGCCGTGTCAGAGCACGTGGCTGACGTGACGTTTCGTGTACCGATACATCCGTTTACATTTTCTAACCGTTCAAATTTCTTCTGACGAGCATCACATCACGCGGTATAAGCGACTTCAGCGTATTACTATCTCCCAACATTATTTCAAACAGCCAGCATCAGTCTATGCCCGCTTTGGCTTACACAACAAAACACCTTTTACAGAGCATTATCATTTAAATAAGCCCGACAGAGCGTTGTCGGCGATCAATCGGTAATTCGCTACGCGATATTAACACTGATTCAAGCCCGATAGAACATTATCGGCGATCAAGCCTGTTCGCTACAAATGCACAGCATATCACTAGTGGTTTTCACCAACACTGGTTCAAGCTCGATAAAACAGTGTCAAAAGCCTCTATCACAAGCGACTACGAAGGAGCTCCACCAAAGGTTCTTCAAATTCTACTCTCCGCCTTGGCGGACACGCCAGGCACAGAGTACGGGGCCATTGATATACCCGGATTGGAATGGGGCCCTGTTCATCCATATTGGGCCTACAATCTTGGCCCGTCAACACGAGATAATGGGCTTTTACCTCCGGCCGCCGCCACCAAGCATCTTACGCCGCTAGCTACAAGCCGAGGCCTATCCGCCAACAAGTAAGCCGGATCATGTCCGCTAACGGTAAGCCGGACTCATTCTCTCCACGTGATTCCACCCTATACATAAAGGCACAAACGAGTCCGCTACTCAAACATACTTCTCCGGACTCGCTCGTTCGCCATGCTTACCAGTGGCCAATCCGGTGGCAACACTTTACAAACTAGATAGGACACTTGTATTGCATGCATGCTTAACTTAGCTATGTATTCTAAGTTGTCTTATCAATGAACAGTGAACCGACTTACTTTTTTAGCCTATATATATGGGATCACATTGTAATAGAAAGGGAGGACTCTCTCTCAAGCTTTAACTATAAATCTAATACAAGCAGAAACTCTGCCAACTTGTCGACTGATTAACTTGTTCATCTTATAAACTGATCCGGCAGCCTTGTTCTTACTCGTCACCCTAACCACACCGGAGAAATCATGCATATCAACCTTATATCCTCAAGATAAACACTGTTACCGCAAATCTGGTGTTCCACGCAACATCACTAACAAGATAACAGTTTCTACATAGAAACTATTCTGCTGACTATCTTAGCAGTCTGCTAAGTCTTTGGTAGTAAGCTGACTGCTCAGTTGTGGACTCAGCACTTCCTTCAGCTTATATTCTGTAACACCCCCCCTCAAACTGAGTATGAGTCATGCTCAGCTTGCACTCATCATTTCTTGTAGTTACTTGAACTGTGTTGAAATGTCTTGGAAACCTACAACTTGTCCAATAGATAAGAAAAAATTGGTGCATCTGAGGCCTTGGTGAGAATGACAACAAGCTGTTCTTTAGTGTTGACAGGAAGCAATCTGACAAGGCCAGATTTGACGTTGTCTCTTACAACATGACGGTCAATTTCACTGTGTTTGGACCTTTCATGAAATATAGGATTATGAGCAATGTGCATATATAGCACTAGCATTGACACAGAATAGTGTGGCAGGCAACTGAATAGGAATCTGCAAATCTTGTAGAATGTAGACCAGCCACTGAAGTTCACATACTGCATTGGCCATAGCTCTGTATTCAACTTCTGAAGAGCTTCTTGTTATAGTTGTCTCTGCCTCTTTGCTTTTCAAGAAATAGGGGCATCTCCTAAGAACATAATGAAACCTGAAATTGACTTTCTGGTTTCAGGACAACCAGTCCAATCTTTGTCAGTGAACCCCTTCAGAACAAAATTATTCTCTGTTGGAAACAAAATGCCTTGTCCTGGATTAGCCTTCAAATATTTGAGTAGTTTGTGAGCAGCCTTCATGTGATTTTCAGTAGTCCAAAAATTGACTCAGCTGCTGAACAACAAAAGATATGTATCTGGTCTGCTGAAAGTAAGATAAATAAGTTTACCCACCAATGATCTATAGGATGTACTATCATCAAGTAAAGGTGAATCTCCATGTTGAAGAGTGTTTTTGGATTCCATAGGTGTTTTGGCAGGTTTAGCCCCAAAAACTCATACTCTTCTAACAAATTAAGAGTGTACTTAGAAATTCCTGCAGGAGTTCTAGCAGGTTCAATGCCTAGAAAATATCTCAATTTGCCAAGATCATTGATGGTAAACTGATGATGCAAGTAAGTCTATTATGGCCTGGACTGGCTGTATAAATCTTGTATTTGAAGGTCTGAGATTCAAAAGGACATGTGATGAAGAATCTAGGTTATGTTTTTAAATGGTGTACTCCGATCTTGTCAATTGTGATCAGATGAAGAAGAGGTATGCTAAACAAGAAAATCAAAACAGATAAGCAAGACATAGTCTATTGAATGAAGAATGAAGACAGTCAGCTGAGAATCATGCAGCTCAGCAAATCAAGTCAATCAAAGTCCCGAGAAATGACATACTGAGTTAAGGTGTTGAGTATTCTGATCCAACCTCAAAGAATATTCAAAGGATCACATACTCACTGCTGAAATCAATGAAGAAAGTACAGCTAACGGTCAAATTTGACGAAACCTTAAAAGTTTCAAAATCCTATTGGTTGACAGCCTGCCATTGTCAGAAGGATACTGACACTGACATACCACAGAGCGGGACCACAAATGATGTCGGAATGTTTTCAGATAAATCCAACAACGCCTACAAGAAATTTGAATTTGAACGTTGGGTCTATCTATAAATAGAGGACTTAACATCCATAAAAGTAGAGGGGTGATAAGCAGTGTAAGAAGTGAAGAATGTTTCCAAGCATTCGATTCATAAAAAACGACATTAAGAGGGATGACAAATAGCAAGTTATCAAGTATTCACTACTAAACTTTCTCCTGAGAATTTAATCTGCAAAGATCTAGAAAACTTCAAGTGTCAGAAACATTCAAGTCTAGTCAAGCCTCACAACACTTGGAGCATTTGAGCAACTGAGCATAATAGATATATCAAGATCAAGCCGAATCACTTCCTTGATTCAAACCTCTTTGTTTTCAACAAAGGATTAAAGATTGTGAAGCATTTGCTGGGTGTGAAGGACAGTTGAAGTGCAACTTGTGCAGAATGATCTGTGATAAAGCTGTGTGTGGTGGAGGTGAAGAGGCAATCATACCCTCGAAGGATCAGTGGAGCAAGCTTAGTGAAGCAGCAATTCTACATATCAAGGACTAAGTGCTGAGATTGTGAAGCTATAGTTATCAGTCAAGGACAATCATTCTTTCATTTGTGTCTTGTAATTGTACCTCAAGATTATAGTGAATGTCCTCCAACATCACATGATAAAGGGAGACGTAGAGGATTACACAACATCGAACTTCCATAAACAAATTCTTTGTGCTATTTACTTTCAGTCATTTACATTCTATATTTTATTTTATTTGTCTGCTTATCAAATCACATTAACCTTAAACTACTCACTTTACTCAGCTGACAACACAGCAATTGCTAAGTAACTCGATCACACTAAGCATATTTCAAAGTTCAACAAGTTTATAAAGGCTTTAATTTATTACGCTGTATATAACTCAGTCAATCTAATTAGTCAGCAGACTAACTAGTAAGCTAGGGTATCAATCTCTATAGTTTTGATTTTAGAACAATATGTTTTTAAAGGACAAGTTTATTCACCTATTTAAACTTGTCTCAAGCCTTTTCAAGGGACCTAACGAGGATGACCAAAAACAAACAGCAAAACAATACAGATTATGCAATAGATTTAGATACAACCAAAATAAAGCTGAAACAGAAGCTAATTTGTTAGTTAAAGATACAAAAGAGCAACTAATTTGTTTTATACATTATATCACCTCTAATTTATTATCTTTCAAAAAAAATTACGATCATTACATAAAAATTGACCCTTAAAAGCTAGCAAAAGTCAAACAATATTTAAACTTCAAAATCTATAGATATTGAAGCCCCACCCATATTATTATCAAGATTTGCTGATTTGGTAAACATAATTGGATGAACGCCGTCTATTGCCACTGGGTAGCAAGTTTCGAGTCCAATTATCCTTCGGATGCCAAACATAAAACAAACAAAATGTAATATGACAAAAAAAAAAATTAAAAATTTATATATATATAATAATAATAACCCTTCCTAACTTTTCCTCCGCCTGTTATTGTAGCTTGTTTTTGTTTCTACTTTAATCTTTTATTAGCTTTAATTAATTAGGATTAAGTTGGTTTGTAAATATGAGAGCAAAGGAGGAGAGGACTACTCGAATCACTTAGAGCACTTGCAGTAGAATCTGTAAGAGATGGTAAATCTGTATTTTACAGATCTAATTCTCCGATTCATCTAAAATACAGCTGCATCAGAATCTGTTAACATGATTTGTATTCAACAGATTCTGGACATCGTACTCTATATCTACCGCAATCTGAATGAATTTACAGATTCAAGTTTTTACTCTTTTCAAACATTTTTGAAAAAAGAAAAAATAAATAAATAAATATATATATATATATATATATATATATATATATATATATATATATATATATATATATATATATATCATTAGAGTGACAAAAAATTGTTTTTGACAAATATTTAATTGTATGGATGTTCTATAAATATTTAAAAGATCCATACAAAGCAATATTTGTCCAATATAAATATTTATGATTGTAAGAATAGACAAGAAATTTTATATATATATATGTGTGTGTGTGTGTGTGTGTGTGTGTGTTTCAAAATATTTCTTATCTTTTATGGTTTATAGTTATTTAAATGTCGTACAGTGGAAATTGCAATGCAGTTGACTTGTGTAGAGATTCTGTAAAACAGATAAAAATGGTATTGTAGTCTGTAAAATAGAGAATCTGCTAGGAGACACTGATGTGAGTGCTCTTATACACACTCTCTTAATTACCATCAAAGAAAAAACACATTAATCATTTAAATTCATTCATGATAATGAATTTCATTGATTAATATGTTTGTGTGTGAGTGAGAAAAAAAAAAGTTTGTGTGTGATCGACAAAAAAAGTTCAGACAACATTGATCAATTGTGGATCCAAGAAATTAACTTAGTCAAAACACCATAAAAATGGGAAATGGTATGTGCACTACACAAATATATAGTGCACAAACCACTACATGTTTTATCCTCATTGATTAAAGTGATGAATTATTTATTATGATAGGTCCCAACAAAATGTATAGTGTTGATTGTGTTGTGTAGGATGTTGTGGTAAGATGAGTAGTGGAATGTATCACTACTCCATAAAAATTGACGAGCCCATTAATGATACGAAGGGTATATGTATTTTTCAAATAGTAAAATCATACTCCTTCCCAGTTCTTAAAAAAAAAATAAAAAAAAAAATTCATACACCTTCAATTTTTTTATCTGTCACATTTCAGAATTTGCTATGTTTTTATTTATCTGTCAATTTACATTTCGAATACTTATTATTTTTTTCCTCATTTACCAATATAGTAGTATTTACATCTCCAATAAAAAATATATTTCCAATACTAAAAACATCTTTATCAACAAAATATTTATATCTCCAATAAAAAAAATACATTTCTAATACTATATTTTTGGGTTGAAAACCGGATATTTTATTAAAATAGAAAACTATACAAACTGTTCAAAGCATAAACTACACAAATTTACATCAGACTATGCCAAATAGAAAGACAATCAAGGTCATGCTAGTCTAAGTTCGCGTGCTCGACGAATAGCTTCAAAGGTGAAAATTGTCATCGGGGGCCGTGGGAGGTCTATGTGATGGAATTCCTTATTACGCCAGTACCAGAGGCTCAACACTATCTCACGAAATAAGAATCTCCAGAAAATAATGGTGTCGTGCTTGTACATGTTGACTTTTAGGCAGTTCTCCAACCAGGACGGTGTATCATGAGTGGACAAGAAAAGAGCCCAGTGTTGCCGATGAACAATCTGCTTCCATATGTTGTAAGTCCAGGGGCAATCCCTCATTACGTGTAAGGTGGATTCTGGATTCATGCCACAAGAATAGCATGCTCCTCTATCGTTGATATGTCTCGCAGCGAGGAGGCCTGCAGTGGGTAGAGCGTCTCGGTGAATCTGCCAAAGTAGCATATTACCCCTAAGTGGTCCCTTTATTGACCAAATTAAACGCCAAGTATGTCCTTCGGATTGGTCTTGGAACGGGTGAAGTTCGTGATATGCAGAGCTAATCGAGAATTTTCCGTAGGGCGTCAGTTTCCAAACAGTATTGCCTGTTTCGTTAGTGCCGAAAGCATCACGTATAAAGTTTGTTGCATAGAAAATGTGCCGCCAAATGAAAGAGCAATGTGCCTTGGGTTCATCAAGAGGAGAGCCATATTTGTATCTTAGGAGTTGTACCCACAATTTTTCAGGTTCCGTAAACAATTGCCATGATAATTTTGCCAAAAAAGCCGTGTTCATGTCACGGGCACTGCGAATACCGAGGCCTCCATTTATTTTTGGTTGACAAATGTGCTTCCAAGCTACTAAGTGTAGACCGCGCCTATCCGCTTCGTGACCCCAAATGAAATCTCGGATTATTTTGTCAAGCTCATTCGTTATAGAGGCTGGCAGCTTGATGGTTTGCATGTGATAGTAGGGCGTCGTATTAAACATATTTTAATCTATATTCTTCTCTCTACGGCAGATAAAAAAAACGGAGGGAGTACTATCGTTTCCATACAAAAGATTTCCAAAACATCCGGTAGGGAAATCAGAAATGTGCCTCCTCAAAGAAGCGGTGGTGTGGAGTGTCATGGGTCGAGTGACCCTCTAAAGTTTTAAAAAAAAAAAAATTAAATTAAATTAAACAAATCTATTTATATTTTTTACTAGCTAAAAAATTATTACTAAAATGTAATAATTGATCCACTAATTTTTTTAAATATTGACATTTGTCCTTAATCATACTTAAATATTTAAAATATTATATATTATTTTCGATCCTTGGCCCGAATGTCACAATTCTTGCTGTGGGTTATGGGTGTGTGTTTTTTCGTTTTGGTGCATCGATCTAACATTAAGATTCCAAGGGTGAGGGACCCATAAAGTTGCATATAACATTCATACAGGATAAAATTAAAGTACAATCTTGACAAGTGTATCTACAAGCTTAACACATAGTTAACTACTTTTTCTACACATAAAATACTAAATGATGAAAAAGTCCAACTCATTATACATGCTAGATGCCATATTCTATATGACAAAAAAAAAAGCTACCAACTTTTACCATGTCATGAGACAACTAACTAATCAATCAAAATAATAAGCAAGCTTGTTCAAAATGAAGAAGGGAGATGAATTTGGGCATGCATGGTTCACAAATGGAAGAAATGCAAAGAAAGTGGATAAAGATTATTATGAGAAATTAAAAAAGCAAACTCAAGCTGTATAGAGTGCCGGATAATTAATTTTTTCATGATTATTTCAATAAAACTAGCAGTTAAAACAATAACTTTATTCTTCAAATCTGAAGAGTGGATGATATGATATTCCCTTTGTAATTTTGTTTCTTGGAAGAACTTACATGTCTTTCATACATAATTTTTGACATACGTCCATTTAGTTTCATAACTATTTGATGATAGAAGCGGCCTAAATGAAGAGTGAGGAGGCTTAACTATCGAGCCCTTTACCACACTTCGAGTGCGCGGTCAGGGACGGACGTAGGATTCCGGGTGATGGGGGCAATAATCCTAGAAATTTTTCGCAAAAACATGTATACTAGTGTTTTTTTATGCCCCCTTGATTCGAGGAAAAATACTACTATATAAACACTACTATACATTTTGCGATAAATATTAGAAGAAACATACTATATATCGCATTATCCGAACACATTAACCTTTCTACTCTTATTATTAACAATTTTATTAAGGGAAAAAACATTTTATAAATTAGTATTATTAATTTTTTTTGAGTAAAATCTTATTATTATTTGTTTTGATGTATTAACATGATAAAATATATTATTTTTGTCGATTTATCAGATTATTATAGATGAGATAGTTGTGTTTGGACAAGAGTTTGTTTTGTTTCAAATTCACCTTTACCCATTATTTTATTCATTTCAATATTTTATTATAATTTATGTCACCAATATAATTTATAGGTTTTTGTCCAAAAGGACAAACTAATAACTTTATTAGGCTACAAGTATATGGATGATTAGAAAGGACAAAACTTACTTAACATTACCAAAATACCATTTTCCTATATATCTATAAAAAAAAACCCTCCTTCCAAAAAAAAATAAAAAAACCGTCGCCCTGAATCGTTCATCTTTTAGCAATGGAGCTCTTCGGCGATCGGCATCAGCATTATAGCAATGGAGCTCGTCGGCGTCACCATCTTTTATTTGTCCGGCCATCAGAAGGCGAGGGGTGAATCGTTCAACCGTCACCCTGAATCGTTCAGCCCTGAATCGGCGCCCTGAATCGTTCAGCCATTTTATGTCCCTGAATCGTTCAGCCGCCGCCGCCGCCGCCATCAATTATCAGCAACGAAGAAGAGGGAAAGGTGATTGGAGTTGACGCCTGATGTATGAAAAATATATGATCATATTATAAGACTTTTTATTATTATTTTATGATATTTTAGTATAATTTCATATAAATGCATCGAAAACTTATAAAAATCATAGTTAGTTATAATTAGATGCATAAGTTATAAAAACGATAAAAATGATGGTTTTTTGTCAGATTTACGTTTGGTGTTTCGTTGAGTTTGTTGCAGAATCAAATGTGTACCGAGATTCCAAAATATGACATACTTTGGAGCATAAATCATGAGTTTTTGTGGGATAAAAGATTATGCCAAAATCTAACAACTTTGAACGGATCAATCGTCCTTAATGTTTCTACCGTAACTCATCTTCAACGGACATTTGATCTAACTTAGAGGCATTTTCAGAGAAAAAGTCCTTGATGAAAGTTGTAGGCCTTCAAAAGAGCTTTCCAACGAATATCAAATCATGTCAATCTGAGGTCTACAGCTCGAGATAGGTTTTTACGAACATCGATATGTTGTATGTCCGGCACGCGCCGGAGAAGGCCGAATATTGCGAGAAAAATCTCTCGAAACCGGGCCCGAAATCTCTCGACAAGGGAATATATATCGTGTAGCCGGCACGCGCCGGTGGTGGTCCGGCACGCGCCGGCCTTATGGTACACTCTATAAATACCCCTCAATTGCAACCATTTTGAAGGGTACCAATGCATATATCTCTCTTCTATATATCTCTATAGTTTCGTTTTGTTGTTTTTCGTTAAATAAAAGTCGTAAACGGCACTCGCCGGAATAATGCTTTGTAGTATAAAGTCTCGTTATAATGCTTAGAGGATGTATCAAGGCTCATTGATGTCAAGGAGTTGCTATTTCCGGATGATACAACTCGAATGCTTCAATTGTAACCTGGTAACTTTTCTAATGTATTTATGTTTATGTATTAATTATAGTATCTATATTTTAGTTATTATGTTGTTAGGCTAAACTTAGTATCTAGCCAAGATATGAAATTGGATTAGTATTATCTTTTTAGGGAAATGGATGATGACTATACTAAAATTGGATAAAATCGGTTATAATGAATCTCTTTCTATTTTCGTATTGAATTAGCTACTTGATATGAAAGAATTCATAATCGATTATGAATTGACGCCTCGTAGTTAGGTTATGAACTCGTTAATAGAAAGACCGGAGGGTAAAATTGGCCGAGTGAAAGCATGACAACGGAATCCGATTTCCTAAACCGGGGGTAGATTTGTTTCGGGAGAAACAAACTCTTATTGAAATATGTACTCGAGAGATTATTACGTTAAATTCGCCTGTTTAATTGACATCTTTTAAAATTGGCCGTATGACAAAACGGGAGTGACCCATGCTTGAGGATGACATTGGACAGAGGACAAGACATATGACAATTTCATACGCTCGTGTGAGGAGGAGTTGTCTAGCTTAGGAGTATACCGGTTCATATATAATTGACACCTTGAATAAAGGAAGATCGTCTCATTCAATTCTACTAAAAAGAGATATTGATTCAAGTAACATAATTCTTGGCTAGATCTAAAAATATATCTATATATAATATTAGTATTTATTTGTTTTATTTTCTCGTTTTACTAACATCTAACATCTAACAATCTAACTACTAACATAATCTAACCCAGGAAAAAGTAAAAGCGCGACTTAGATCGAGTTAATAATAGCTTCTTGGTGTTTAACCCCACTTAAAAGAATTACCATGTTTTCCCGAGGAATACGACCGACTCACCAGACTAGAGCTACAATTTGACCCGGTACACTGCCGGTTAGGATCTGTATAGCCTAGAAAAGGTCCGTCAGCTTTTTTGGCGCCGTTGCCGGGGAACGACGCTAATTCATTGTGTTCGAATGATTTCTACTTATATTAACTCAAAAGTCTGGAGGATAAGTCAACACTCTTCTTACCCCATTTCTATTTTCTTTTTCGTTGGTACTTACCTAATAAGTAAGTTACCAATCTTTACTTTTATCGATTTCAACTATTTTCGGTTTTCGTTAGTTGATGACCGTAAAGAGTAAGGCCCCACTTACTCCTTATAAGCCCGACATAGATACTTACGAAAGGCGAGTTAAGAGCGAGAAAGGAAACAAGGTCATACGGTCGGGGAAATCCCGACGGAGAATCATCATCAAATCAAAATACGAAAATGGTGAAAACGGTGATGAAACACTGAACAAGAGCTAGATCATGCTCAAGGGCATGGCCAAAATCTTAATCGGGATCTACCAATACCAAATAACCGAATAGAAATAATCAAAATCGGAACCGAGAACAATCGTAATAATAACCCACCAAATCCGAGACCTATTTGTGATCGACCTTAAGAATAAACCGGACTAATAATCCGGTTCGTTTACCCAATGAAGGAGCAAATAATTTTGAAATAAAATCTCATCTTTTTGGTCTAATTGACGCAAGAGCCCAATTTCTAGGAGAGGATGATGAGGATCCACATCACCATCTCTATCTTTTCGAAGAATTGTGCAATACGACCAAAAGTCAAGGTGCTCATCGTGAATTAACAAGGATGTCTATGTTTCCTTTTTCTTTAAAAGGAAGAGCACGAGATTGGTTTATGTCACTCCCACATCATTCATTGACTAGTTGGGAGGAAATTCAAACCGAGTTTTTAAAGCAAGTATTTTACTCCGGGTAGAAATTTGGAATTAAAGGTCGAAATTGCCAACTTTAGACAAGGATCTCGAAGAAACGCTTGGGAATGCGTGGGAGAGATTTAAAAAGTTGCTAAGATCTTGTCCCGATCATGGTTATTCCTTAGATATGCAAATCCAACTTTTCGTCGTAAATTAAGGAAAGATTCACGTGCGGATGTAGATCATGCATGTGGTGGTTCATTAATGATGAGTGAAGCCCAAATAGTTTACGATGCTATAGAAAAGATTTCCAAAAATAACGAGAATGTGGGAAACCGGTTCTAGCACCGGGAAAGTAGCATTTGCAGGAGAATGCACATCGAATACGGAAGTTCTAGCACACTTGGAGAATTTGGGTAGGAAATTTGACAACCTACGGAGCTAGTAGGATCGTAAAACCGAAACTATCATACCAAAAAACTATTCAAGTCATGATAATGTGTCATTAGGGATAGAAGAACCAGAAGGATACTCAAGGGAAGAGGTGAGTTTTTTACAACGGCATAGGAATTTGAACAACGCGTATTCAAACTCCTTTAATGCTATCGAAGAGAGCACCCAACTTTTAGATGGTCCGAAAACCCTAATAAGCCGGGACAACCGCCATATCCAGTTCAAGTATAAGAATCCATATAGTAATCAAGTTCATCAAGGAAATACATCAAATCGAACCTACAATCGTTACCTAAATCTTATCCACAACATACTACTCAAACTATACCGGTCACCCAAAGTTCAACCCAACCCGAAGGAGTTGATAAATGGGATAAATTAATGGAAAATATGATGGGTGTAGTATCTACTCAAGCTCAGAATATGGAAACTATGATAACTTCTATAGGTTCAGTCTCTAAGGATATGACTATGTTGAAAACGTCTATAGGTGGACATGATACGAGAATGAGAACTATAGAAGCATCATTAAGGAATATGGAAGATCATTTGAGTAGAGAAGGAGAACGTAACAACAGTAGACCTCCAGGAGGATTACCAAGTAATACTGAAAGAAACCCGAGAGAGGTAAATGCTGTGATTACAAGAAGTAGGAAATATTGTGAAGATACTAGAGCAGAAAACGCAGGAAACAATGAGGTAGAAAATGATTTAAATGGTAATATCGTAAAGGAAAAGGACGAACTTGAATTTACTGATGAAGAGGAAGAAATTATCGAAGAATTCTTAAAACAGAATGATGTTGAACCTGAAATTGAAGGTGAAAAATGGGTAAAAGTCCCTAGAATTCTGAAAGATCCTATGGATAAGGACCTGAGAACCCTATTTAAGGAACATGTCAGAGAAAATCAGGGAGAAAAACAGGAAGATTTAAAAGTAACTGAGAAGGATAAAGTTGATACAGGGGATGTTTTAAAGGAAAAATCTCAAGATAATGAAACTTGGCGATCAAGTAATGCTCAAAGATTCAAGGAGAAAGGAAAAGAGAAAATGACTTCAGAACCAAAGGTTATAGATTTAGAATCTTTGCCTTATCCACCGAAAGATCAAATTAAAAAGATAAAAACTGATAAGAAATATGCTCGTTTCCTTGACACTTTTCGTCATATTCATGTCAATATCCCTGTTATAGAAGCTTTAGTCAACATGCCTGCCTATGGAAAGTTTCTTAAAGATATCCTATCTAATAAAAAGCGATTAGAAGAATATGAGAATATATGCCTTAATGAAGAATGTTCGCAATACTTCAAAGACATCGACTACCTCCTAAACTTAAAGATCCCTGGTGGTTTCACTATCCCATGTGAAATTGGAGGATTTTCGTTTAAGAAAGTATTGTGTGATCTAGAGCAAGTATCAATCTCATGTCTTATGAGGATTATAAGAAACTAGGAATAGGAGAGCTTACGAATACCGAAATGACCCTTCGGATGGCGAGATAGATCAATTAAACATCCTAAGGGAATAATCGAGGACGTGTTGGTTAAAATTGATAAATTTTACTTCCCAAAGTGGACTTTGTAATAATGGAAATGGAAGAAGGATATTCAGCGCCAATTATTCTAGGTCGACCATTTTTAGCTACAGGAAGAACTTTGATAGATGTTCAAAAAGGTGAACTAATACTGAGAATTAATGAGGATAAAGTTTCGTTCAATATCTTCAAAGCTATAAACCATCCATATAAAGAACCAGAATCATGTTCTTTTATAGATAAATATTCTACTATGTGGGATGCCAAATTTAAAGATTATGAAGATTATGAAAATACATTAGAAGAATGTTTGGCATTTTCTATCTATAAAGAAGATGAAGATGATACTGAAATGAAAGAAGTAATCCTTTATTTAGATAAAGGAGGGTTTGTTAAACATCCATGGCATCAAAATTTGAAATTGGAAATGGAAGGACCAGTTTTAAAACCATCAGTAGAAGATCCACCAAGGAATCTGGAGTTGAAACCACTTCCTTCGAATTTGAAATATGCTTTTCTTGAAAATGATAATCTGTTACCAATTATTATTTCATCAACCTTAACAAAAGAACAAGAGGATCAATTACTAAGAATGTTAAGAGAACATAAGAAAGCTTTTGGATGGACAGTGGCAGATATCAAAGGAATTAGCCCTGAGATTTGTGTTCACAAGATTATTTTGAATGAAGAAGCTAAACCTTGTATTCAACCACAACGCCGCCTCAACCCAAATTTGCAAACAATCGTTAAGAAAGAGGTCATTAAGCTATTAGAAATGGGAATAATCTTTCCCATATCGATAGTGAATGGGTAAGTCCAACTCAAGTAGTTCCAAAGAAAGGAGGTTTCACGGTAAAAGAAAATGATAAAAATGAATGGATTCCGACAAGGGAAATTACGGGATATCGAATGTGTATTGACTTTCGGAAACCGAATGATCATACTAAAAAGGATCATCATCCACTTCCATTCATCGTGCGGATGTTGGAAAGATTGAGTGGACATAAGTATTATCGCTTTTTAGATGGTTATTCGGGTTATTTACGATATTCATTGCAAAGCAGGAGATAGAGAAAAAACTACTTTCACTTGTCCCTATGGAACTTTTGCTTATAAAAGAATGCCGTTTGGATTATGTAATGCACCCGCTACATTTCGGCGATGTATGATGGCAATATTTTTCGATATGGTCGAGAAATTCTTAGAAATTTTTATGGATGACTTTAGTGTTTATGGAGATTCTTTTGATAAATGCTTATCACACTTAGAACGTGTTTTACAACGCCGTGAAGATACCAACTTGGTTCTAAAGCGGGAAAAATGTCATTTGATGGTATCGAAGGAATTGTACTAGGTCATAGAATCTCTGAAGCAGGAATTGAAGTTGATAAAGCTAAAGTCGAAGTAATTGAAAAATTACCTCCACCAATTAATTTGAAAATGTTAAGAGGATTTCTTGGACATGCAGGATTTTATAGAAGGTTTATTGCAGATTTCTCATCAATAGCAAAACCCCCGAGTCATTTGCTAGAAAAAGAAGTACCTTTTAACTTTGATGATAAATGTATGGAAGCCTTTAAGACCCTAAAAGCGAAATTAACTACCGCACCAGTACTAGTAGCACCGAGATTGGGATTTGCCGTTTGAAATTATGTGTGATGCAAGTGATTTAGCTGTAGGAGCTGTTTTAGGTCAACGGTATAACAAAATTCTCAAGGCTATCTACTATGCTTCTCACACATTAAACGCAGCTCAGCTTAATTTTGCAACTACTGAGAAAGAAGCGTTGGTCGTAATATTTGCCTTAGATAAGTTTCGATCATATATTGTTGGTTCTAAGGTAATAATCTACACGACCATTCGGCTACGAAGTATCTTTTAAGTAAGAAAGATGCCAAACCGCGTCTTCTTAGGTGGATTCTCGTTACTCAGAATTCGATATTGAAATTAAGGATAAAAAAGGAAGTGAAAATGTAGTAGCAGATCATCTAAGCAGGATGGATAATGATGAAGGAAAAGGAAAAGAAATTCAGGATTCGTTTCCAGATGAGAAACTGTTTAAGATAGAAACTCCTTCAACCATGCGATTATTAAAAACTAGAATACCATCAAAGGAAGATTCGCCATGGTTTGGGGATATTGTTAACTACATTACCCGTAAGTACATCCCACCTCATTGGACTTGGCAACGAGAAAAAAGAAGTTCTTTTACGACTTAAAGTTTTATTATTGGGATAAACCGGATCTTTTCCGAAGATGCTCGATGGAATAATTAGGAAATGTATTCCCGATAATGAAATTTTAAGTGTATTATCATTTTGTCATGATCGTGAGGCGGGGAGGTCATCATGGAGGATGGAAAACTCGCTTTCAAAGTTTTACAATGTGGTTTCTATTGGCCTACACTATATAGAGATGCATATAAATATGCAAAATCTTGTGAATCATGTCAAAAATGGGGAAATATATCGAAAAAACATGAAATGCCTATGCAACCGATATTAGAATGTGAGCTATTTGATGTATGGGGCATAGATTTCATGGGACCTTTCCCTATTTCTTTTGGAAAAAGATTTATTCTAGTAATGGTTGATTATGTTTCTAAATGGGTAGAAGCTGAAGCTCTCCCTACTAATGATACCAGAGTAGTGCTAAGGTTCCTTAAAAAGAATATATTCACACGCTATGGCATTCCGAGGGCTATCATTAGTGATAGAGGTTCACATTTTTGTAACCGACCATTTACTAAGGTAATTGAGAAATATGGTGTAACTCATAAACTTGGAACACCCTATCATGCACAAAATAGTGGACAGGTAGAGGTGTCTAATAGAGAAATTAAAAGAATCGTGGAGAAGACAGTGGACTCGAATCGTAAAAACTGGGCAGAAAGACTTGATGATGCATTATGGGCATACAGAACAGCCTTTAAAACACCGATTGGCTGTTCTCCTTACAAATTAGTATTTGGAAAATCTTGTCATCTCCCCGTTGAATTAGAACACCGAGCTTTATGGGCTATTAAATTTCTAAACTTTGATCCTAAAGTTTGTCGGTGATCATAGATTACTTCGTTAACGTAACTAGAAGAATTTCGACTCGATTCTTATGAAAATGCTCGAATCTACAAGGAACGCACGAAAGCTTTTCACGATAAGAGAATCTATAGTCGTGAGTTCCATGTAGGTGATCGAGTACTTTTATATAATTCACGTTTGAAGTTATTTCCAGGAAAGCTTAAATCTAGATGGACAGGTCCATATGACGTAACAAAAATCTATAAGTCTGGAGCTGTTGAACTAACTGATGGAAAAACAACTTTTATAGCCAATGGACACAGGGTGAAATTGTTCGTGGAAATTGAAGGGATACCTCAACCGGAAGAAGTATTATTACTCATCGACCCTCCAACGAATTGAGGAAGCGAATTTTAAACTCGTCGATTACGGGTACTATCTTTCTAATTTCACCTTTTAATATGCATTTTAAAGTATTTTCGTCTTTTACCGGATAGACGTAAAAGAACCTGGATGCCTTTCATAGATAGAATAAGAGTTTTTATTTTACTTTTAAGATTAGGTCTAAATAAGGATGTCGCGTTTAAGATAGAAGCCTTAGTTTCTAAATTAAATAAGGAATTGCTAATCGAAGTTAGAGAAAGAGAACTTTGTAATGGAAATTCAAGGAGTGCAATAAAAAGAAGAGCAAGGTTTTTAATGAAGTGTAGAATCTGTGGAAAAATGGAACATGCTGGACAGTGTGGAAGAAATACAACCATATCCCGGGATGAGTGTTTGAATGTTATTAAGAAGGGAACGATTAGGTGGTTATCCGAAAATCCCGAGGGAATACAAAGAGATAATTCAAACGCATCACTCCTAGGAGAAAGGTTAAGGGACCGTTATGATAACAATCTTGAGAATCTGAGATTGAGGGAGTTAGCAAAAAATCCTAAGAATTTCAGTGTGTGTTTTAATTTTTCAAATTTTAATTAAATTTCGTATTTTTTAAAGTTATTTTTCTAAACTTAAAAAGAAAAATATTTTTATGAAAAATTTATAATAAACCTATTTTATCATGTAAAGTAGGTATATTATATCAAAAAATATGTGATTTCAATATTATATTAGTTTTTATATTTTATCAAGTTTTATATAGAAAAATAGTATTGAACTTAGATTATATAACATAAATCATAGGATTAACATCAAATGATTTTTATGTGATATAATTAGAGCTCATTACACAAAAAATGACAAAAATTCCGATTTTTGGGGGCCATGTGACCGGCACGCGCCGGTACACTACCGGCACGCGCCGGTGTGTACACACTTAACCCTAAAAAATGCGCCCTTTCCTCATTTCTCACACCCTCATTTCGAATTGAAGAACAGCCCGAATTCTCCCTCTCTTCTCCTCAAAAATCAACAATTTTCCATCAATTTTCTTCACTCAAACATCACATAAGTGTTAATCTCTCTTCCTCTCTTCAACTTAATCATAAAGGAAGATACCCATTGGAAAAAGTTGAAGCTTGGCAAGCTCAAGGCTCTCTTTTCTCTCATTCCGGCGACCCCCATTAATTCCGGCGACCTAAGCTTTTCATTCTAGCTTCTTAAGGTAATAATATATATATATTTCAAATTTTAGTTAAATTTCGAAATTATTTTGAATTTATTTTGATTTTATAGCCTAAGTAATTGTTTGTTCTTGTTGTTGGTGTTGTTTGTTTGTGTTGTTGTTTTGTCATACCACTATCGTAGATGGCGTCATCATCTAGAAGTAATCCTAAGAGGAAAAAGACCGAAGTACCAATCGTAGTACCGGTAGTTCAAACTAGACCTTTAACTAAAAGGGAGAAAAGTTTAACCTTTGAGAAAACCGCTAGTGCAGAAGCTAAGCGGGCACATGATGAGTACTTTAGTAAAAGTAAGGTTTGGTTAGAACGAGGGATTGATTTTTCGAAGATTGGGAAAGAAGTGAAAGAAATTTTCAAGGATAGAGGATGGTTGGATGTAGCTATGGATAGGAAAGATAAGATTAACGTTTCTATGGTATCAGAGTTTTATTCAGTATTATCTACTTATGATGTCGATACGGTTGAGGAGATGACCTATATCCCTCTAAGAAGTGTTAATGTTACTTTTTACCCTCGCTATGATTAATGTATTCTATGGCTTAAGCGATATACGAGAAGAGGAGGATTATCATAATGTATGGGGTTTAGAACATCCTATGGCTCTACAAACCAAAGCTTATGAAGCCCAACAAGCCTTTGACCCCACCGCTTCGAATGGATAGAAAATAGGTTTGCTTATGGGAATTGTATTAGGGACATACGGGCAATAAAACAGTTCTTAGGCCATAATGTATGTCCTTCCACACATGTTTGTGCATTTGGTCGAGAGGAAGTGGTTATTGCTTGGGCCATGGTTAATGATATTCCTATAAATGCGGGGAAATTGATCTTTTCTAAGGCATGTGAGTTTGCAAGCACTCGTTATCGAGGGGGACGTCTCCCGTTCCCTAGTCTCATTTCGCCTTATGTGAGCTTGCGAAGTCCCCTGTCTTACCCTCGGATAGAACCGTGTCTCCCTACATTCCTCCCATTGGTCTTAAGCCGAGAGCCTTACCTACCGGAGTAATAAATTACAATAATCCTAATCGTCGCAACAACAACCTCCACCTCCTATTCACACTCAAGTACCTAGACCACCTAGACAATCACATCGGCCCACAAGAGAGCCAAGTTGAGGCTATGTTTCAAAGCATTTGGTTCAAGCTCGGGCTAGAACCGATGCTAATATAGCTTTAGCCCGTGAGAAGAATAGACATTGGGTGAGGACATTAGAGTTGGTCGAGAGGATATCGAGATGCTATGAGTGAGTTTGATCCTAGATTTGCTGAGATATCTGCTAGACACCCCTATAGTCAGCCTGACCCATATACTATGCCAGATTGGATTCTGCCGATTTCGCCACCTATTATTTATCAGGACTATACGCCGTCATCCATAGAACAGGGTGGTATGTTTACAGGTACACCAGGACCAGGGACATCCTTGGGCATGGGAGGAGTGACTTCTGTAGCAGATGTGACAGCAGGATTTGGTTCATTTGGTCTTCAGGGATCAGTTTCTATGTCGACAATGAGGACTGAGACATCATTTCGAACTTCGTATCGGATCCACAAAGCAGTTCGGTTATGGTATTCATACGACACGGTCGCAAGGAGCTGATTTTACTTCGTTACTATCTACATTTGGATCATCGTCATCGCAGTACGACCTTACTGGTGACATTGATCTTAACTATGATGAGGACGAGTGATTTATTTTCTTTGTTGTATAACTATCTACTTTTTGGTTTGACTTAGTTTTTGTTATGTTTGTTTTGTACGTTAAACGTTTGATGCACTCTCGGGGTAGTGCACGTTGTTACGTTGTTATCTTTTTCGTAGTTTTCGAATGTTTTTAGATCTTTTCCCCACGTTTTAGAAATATGCGAATCTATTGTCGAAAATAAATCCCGGATCAAGCTAGAAATTGAAATATCTCCGACCGAGCACTATTTGACCGGCACGCGCCGGTTGGTGTCCGGCACGCGCCGGTGTAGTAGGGGTCGCGGGATCTTCTCGGGATATTTCCATTTCGGTCAAGCTTTGTCTATAAAAGGAAACGGATGCAAGCATTCTAAAATGCTCATTCCCTTCCTTTGCCTTTAAATTCTCTTGCTATAAAAAGTTTAAAATGTCCGATCGTTCGTCCGTAAACAGTTATTCACCTCCACATACACCAAATTCTCGTCATTCCAAATCCATTTTTTCATCAAATCCCTTACGAGCCTATGTATGCTTCGGTTCACAACCCTTATATAAGTAATTTCAATCAATCACCGGTGTTGATTGAAAGGGGTTTAAATTTCGTAAAGGTTGACAATCGGGCATTTACGAGGATGGATATAGATGGGTGGGACTATTTTTGTCGTATGCCGAGAGGTAGGATTAACGTTATCGTGGTAAGAGAATTCTATTCAAGACTTTCGAAGCTCATACTTGTGTCATTAACACAATCTGTTACATAAGTGAGAGGAGTTGTTGTTCCTTTCACCTCCACCAACATAAATCAAATTTTCTTGATTCCACCGGTCCAAACTTCACCCGGTCATTTTGAGTACCAATGGAGATTGGATACCGCCGACGGTTTTATTACAAAATATTCGGAAGCTTGTCCACTCTTGTTCTACAATTATGATATTGATCAAAATGTCTCTACGATCGCTTTGCTTCCCCATCTTAGAACGTGGAAGCGATTCATCAATTCACGTGTTTATCCAACTCGTTAATTTCTCGGAAGTTAGTGATGATGAATTGATGCTTCTATATGCGATTACTACGGAGTCGTTATAGATTGGGGTGCCGATTCGAAATCATTTGTGAGTTTTGCGTTCGGGAGAAGACCGAATTATCATCCTTTACCATTTGGATGGTTGATTTCTAGGTTATGTGTTCGTTTGGCAAGGGTTCCGGAAAGAGCGACGGATAAATATTTTCCGGCTCGTATTCCTCGTATTGGGCTTTTACCAGTCGATATTCCGGGAGGATCGTCAAGTGGTGAAAATTAGATAACTATGTTGGTAGAAAAGAAGGAATAAAAAATAATAAGAGTAGTACGGTACGTTAGTATAAGTCACAATAAATTAAAATAACTTAGTTTAAAAAATTAGTTTAAATTAGTTTATGGTTTTCTAGTTTAACACTCCTAGTAGTTTTAAGTTGTGTTGTAATATATTTGCATGTTTTTAATTTATGTTCTTAAATGTTTTTCTTTTATATTATATAAACGCTCGTCTATTTGACACCTAAAATAATCTAACCATGATAGAATTCATTTTATTTTCTAATCCAAATTTTTACTACTCATTAGCCATCGGGACGATGCCAATTCGTAAGTGGGGAGTAGAGATTGGTTAGTAAATAAATTGAATTTAATACATCAAATACTTACACACTTAGTTTAATAAGCAATAATATATAATTATTTGATAAAAATGATATATTTGGATAGAATAAATTTTTAATTAAGTAAAGTAATCTTGATATATTATTCTTATATTAATTATGTTTATCTTAGATTTTTAATAAGATTTTAAGTATATATATCTTGATAAATATTATGAAATATTTTTTTTATGAAATTAGACAAAAGTTACTTATAATTATAATGAAATTTTAGAATAATTTTCTTTTCAAGACAAAGTATGAAATTGGAATCGGATTAGGGATGATGAGATTTTTGGCATAACTTTGATAAACGTGAGCCAAATAAGCCTACCCGAACATAATTTCCAATTTTTGTCCCCACCTCACTTTGTAGAGTGATCAAGACCTCACTCGAAATAGTCATTATTATTAACTAGAAATTACTAACCTAACTTAATAATGGTCTACATTTCTTTGAAAATCCCGCAAGTTTAGTATGTATTTATGGATAGCGGTGACAACATCGAAATTTGGTATATGCTGAGATTGAAATGAATGTTATTCGGAAGGCAGTTTATTATCAAATATGGTTATTCTCGAAAAAAAAAATAAAAAAATCTAAGAACAGAGTATTATAGGTATCTTTTCTGTTTTTGATCGACAACCCAAAAATAAAATATCGAGATAAAGCCGCTCGATGATAGTAGTCCAAATTAGGGTATTATCACGAAATGTCCTATTGCCGGGAATGAAGGTATATGCTATAAATCTGATGAAAAAGAAAAAGTCGAATCAAAACTATCAAGAATTATCACGAGTTTAAGGAAACCGGATTCGTGATTTTCGATCGAAAGAGTATTACTCCGATCAATCTTGATAAAGCAATGCCTATGTTCTTAAGTTCTTATTAGTATCTATATTTTAGTTGGAAAAAAAAAAAAAAAAAAAAAAGAGAAAACCCTATTTTGGAAGTTATTAAAGTTAAAAACAGTGTCAGGAGTGTTACTAATTGAGAAATTTTTTATCAGAAGATGAAGGTGTAAGTACGTACGACTTGCTTCTATCTCTTTTGATTTCCCCTTGTTATCCTTTTCGATTAGCCAACTACCCTGAGCCTGAACGTTACAAGCCAATTTGCCAACTACTTGACTTAATCATTGATTCCGATAAATCATACAGTGGAGATTAAAAAGTTGTTCTAAATATTTTATTTATACTTATAAAGTAATTCATGAAAAATTTCATTTAAAAAATATTTTATAACTAGTTTATTACGTTATATACATTTTTTATCTTCTTAATATCTTAGATAGATGAAAATAATATAATTATAATATTTGAAAGATACGTTACTAAGTTAGGAATTTAATCTAGAAGAATTATATTATCGCTTATTTTGCTCGAGGACGATCAAAAGCTAAGTGGGGAGTTGTGATGTATGAAAAATATATGATCATATTATAAGACTTTTTATTATTATTTTATGATATTTTAGTATAATTTCATATAAATGCATCGAAAACTTATAAAAATCATAGTTAGTTATAATTAGATGCATAAGTTATAAAAACGATAAAAATGATGGTTTTTTGTCAGATTTACGTTTGGTGTTTCGTTGAGTTTGTTGCAGAATCAAATGTGTACCGAGATTCCAAAATATGACATACTTTGGAGCATAAATCATGAGTTTTTGTGGGATAAAAGATTATGCCAAAATCTAACAACTTTGAACAGATCAACTGTCCTTAATGTTTCTACCGTAACTCATCTTCAACGGACATTTGATCTAACTTAGAGGCATTTTCAGAGAAAAAGTCCTTGATGAAAGTTGTAGGCCTTCAAAAGAGCTTTCCAACGAATATCAAATCATGTCAATCTGAGGTCTACAGCTCGAGATAGGTTTTTACGAACATCAGATATGTTGTATGTCCGGCACGCGCCGGAGAAGGCCGAATATTGCGAAAAATCTCGAAACCGGGCCCGAAATCTCGACAAGGGAATATATCGTGTAGCGGCACGCGCCGGTGGTGGTCCGGCACGCGCCGGCCTTATGGTACACTCTATAAATACCCCTCAATTGCAACCATTTTGAAGGGTACCAATGCATATATCTCTCTTCTATATATCTCTATAGTTTCGTTTTGTTGTTTTTCGTTAAATAAAAGTCGTAAACGGCACTCGCCGGAATAATGCGTCGTAGTATAAAGTCTCGTTATAATGCTTAGAGGATGTATCAAGGCTCATTGATGTCAAGGAGTTGCTATTTCCGGATGATACAACTCGAATGCTTCAATTGTAACCTGGTAACTTTTCTAATGTATTTATGTTTATGTATTAATTATAGTATCTATATTTTAGTTATTATGTTGTTAGGCTAAACTTAGTATCTAGCCAAGATATGAAATTGGATTAGTATTATCTTTTTAGGGAAATGGATGATGACTATACTAAAATTGGATAAAATCGGTTATAATGAATCTCTTTCTATTTTCGTATTGAATTAGCTACTTGATATGAAAGAATTCATAATCTGATTATGAATTGACGCCTCGTAGTTAGGTTATGAACTCGTTAATAGAAAGACCGGAGGGTAAAATTGGCCGAGTGAAAGCGTGACAACGGAATCCGATTTCCTAAACCGGGGGTAGATTTGTTTCGGGAGAAACAAACTCTTATTGAAATATGTACTCGAGAGATTATTACGTTAAATTCGCCTGTTTAATTGACATCTTTTAAAATTGGCCGTATGACAAAACGGGAGTGACCCATGCTTGAGGATGACATTGGACAGAGGACAAGACATATGACAATTTCATACGCTCGTGTGAGGAGGAGTTGTCTAGCTTAGGAGTATACCGGTTCATATATAATTGACACCTTGAATAAAGGAAGATCTGTCTCATTCAATTCTACTAAAAAGAGATATTGATTCAGTAACATAATTCTTGGCTAGATCTAAAAATATATCTATATATAATATTAGTATTTATTTGTTTTATTTTCTCGTTTTACTAAACGCCTCGTATAGCCTAGAAAAGGGATGGTTAGCCGGAAGGGAAGGCTGATTCAAGAATTTGTCAATTATCTATTGATTCACGAATTTGAAGCAGGCTGTTTGTTTTTTTTTTTCTTAATTTCTTGATTCAAGAATTTGAAGCAGACCCATTCGGATGTTTCTGTTTGGAATTGGATTTATGGGTTTGCTTAAACGATTTGAACGATTGGTGCTTGGAAAAGGAGGTTTGCTGCTTGGAGAAGGAGGTTTGCTGCTTGACGGTGGACAGACTGGAGGTGGTTGCACCGGCGGCCATGGTTTAGGGTTTTACTGTAGGATCCCGTTTTTTTTTTTGTTTTTTGTTTTTGTATAATTTTTTGGGTTTAGGGTTGTTATTATTAATTTTGTAATGTTACTACATTTTTTGATGTACTTTATCTATTTTATGGGCTGTTACTACTCGTTTATTAGATTTTACGACATTTTACGGGTTGTTACTACTTCTTTTTAGGCTGTTACCACTTGTTTATGGATGTTACGACATTTTAATGTTACGGGCTGTTATTCCGTTACGACATTTTACGGGCTGTTACTACTTATTTTTTAACAAATAAGGGCTGTTACTACTTGTTTTTAGACCGTAACTACTTTTCATTGGATGTTACGACATTTTACGGGCTGTTACTACTTATTTTTTAACAAATAAGGGCTGTTACTACTTGTTTTTAGACCGTTACTACTTTTCATTGGATGTTACGACATTTTATGGGCTGTTACTACTTGTTTCTTGACTGTTACTATTTGTATTCCCATCAAAGTAACAAGGGGTATTTTTGTCCAAATATTTTGTTTTTGTCCTTCATAACAGCTGAAAAATAAAAATGTCCTTGCAGACCCATTTATGTGTTTTTTTGTCCTTGTAGCCCCTTCCCCCTATAATTTATTAATCAACTAATAAAAAAAATATTAAATCATCCCTCACCATATTGCTTCATTCACCCACTACTTTTTTATCATTACTTTATTCATTATACTACTTTCTTTCACCAATCATTTCTTCATCTACATAAATTTTAAAAAAAAATCTCAACTTTTTTAATTTATTTATTATATTTTATTCTCATGATTTGTTTTAAGTTGAAATAATTCATGTCTAAACAGACCTCGATTGACCTAATACTCATACATGATGTAAATCAATCGCAATGTGTTTAGTGCGAGCAAGAAAGACTAGATTAACAAAGAGATGTGTGGTACCAAAATGTTGTCACACCATACTTGTGGTGTAGTGGTGAGCGATAGTAGATGGAGCTAAATGGTGTTGAGAATACTCTAGTAGATCTCGAAGAATCAGTGTAATATTAGCATAATATTCTGTATTAATTATTAGCAATATTTCGTATTAATTATTTGCTTAGTGCCTAAGACACTACACACTATAAATGTGTAATACCATTGTTGGAGTAAATCAACGAAAATACTTTCTCAGTACTATTGTTATGATAGCAGAGCGTTAACGATCCTTCTCCTCATGTCACGCACAAAATCCCGTTTTCGTCCCTCCCACTTAACCTTCTCCTACCCCAGCAAATCCTAACATGTATCCAAAAAAAAAAAAAAAAAAAAGGAAACATCAACGTTCTTTCAGTCTTTCTTTCAGCCATGTCCGACAAAGACTCCACCTCCGGCGTACAAAATAATACAACAACCAACACCGCCACCTCTAAGCCCCTCCCCACGTTCAACCCCTCCACCACCATCCATATAATCAAGCTCAACCGCTCTAATTATCATTTATGGAGAGCACAAATTGTCCCTTATCTTCGCGGCCAAGGGGTTTTCGGGTACGTTGATGGTTCTATAGTTCAGTCACCACAAAAGATCACCACTGCTGCCGGAGTCACCACTGATAATCAGGCCTACGACATCTGGATGCAACAGGATAATCTCATTCTCAGTACAATCACCTCATCTCTCTCAGAAGACGTTCTAATGCAAGTCTATCACGCATCGACGTCCGCAGCAATTTGGGACGCCCTCAAAACCTGTTTTGCATCACAAAGTCGAACCCGGCTCGTTCATCTGCGGACTCAGTTAGCATCAACCCGTAAAGGTACCAAAACAGCGGCTGAATATTATAGTTCTATTAAACAAATTACTGATGAGCTTTCCCTGGCCGGCCACCCCCTCAGTTCGGATGAAGTAACTGCTTATTTACTGGCTGGCTTAGGCCATGAATACGATTCTATGGTCACTTTACTCTCCGCTCGTGATCAACTCTCTTTGGAGGAAGTTTACTCAATTCTCCTAACCACCGAGGCAAGAATTCTGCATCATGATCCGGTTGCTCTCTACCCGCCAGCGCTGCCCTCTCCGAATCCTTCATCCAATATTGTGGACCAGTACACCCATGTTTCTAATTTAGCGGCCAGGGGTCGTGGTAATCAATCTTCCCGAGGGAATGGCCGTAATTCTCAGAGCCGTGGTTCCAGCGGTCAACACAGGTATCCCCCCGGTCAGGTTCCAACTTGTCAAGTTTGTTTTAAGAAAGGCCATATAGCGCAGGAATGTTGGCATCGCTTTGAGATGGATTTTCAGCCCAACCCCCCCCTCCCCCATACAACACTCCACTCGTCCTCCCAATGCCTATAATGCTCAAGCACCAAATGCAACTCCTTCTGGTTGGATTCCTGACACCGGTGCTACACACCATATGACCAACGATTTTCGCAACTTGAACTTGCACTCTGACACTTATGATGGTCCTGACAAAATCAACATTGGAGATGGTACAGGTTTGACTATTACCCACCATGGTTCTTTCGCTTTTTCCACTCCCTCTCGTTTCTCTTTCCAATATTCTTGTTTCCCCTTCCCTTAAAACTAATCTTTTATATGTCCATCGATTCGCTTCTGATAACTGTGTCTATTTTGAATTTCATGATACATATTTCCTTGTGAAGGACTACTCGGGTCGCATCCATCATAGGGGATTCCTCAAAGACGGCATGTACCACTTCTCCACTGCCTTCAACAAATTCTCTGCTCAAGCTCTTGCTTCCACCCACAACTCCTCTACTCAATGGCACCAGTGCCTTGGCCACTGTTCTCATCCAGTCCTATGTCGTGTTCTCCATCAGCAAAACATTTCCATTTCCAATAAAGCTTCTGGGCCTGTCTGTGAAGCCTGTCAATTAGCTGAGAGTCATAAGTCTCGTTTACCTTTATCATCTTTTACTTCTGCTGCTCCCCTTGACTTGATTTATTCTGATGTTTGGGGCCTTTGTGCCGAACCTTCTATTCATGGCAGTCGCTATTATGTTAGTTTCATGGATGATTTTACGAAATTTTTGTGGATTTATCCTCTAAAGTTAAAATCCGATGTTCAGCATGTGTTTTAAATTTTAAAGCCCTCATTGAGCGTCAATTTAACACAACTCTAATGTCTATTCAAACGGATTGGGGCAGGGAATATCGTCACCTAAGTAAATCTCTCACTACGCTCGGTATTCAACACCGACAGTCTTGGCCTCACACACATGAACAAATGGGTGCCATTGAGCGTCGTCATCGTCAAATTGTCGAGGTTGGTCTCTCACTCCTTGCACAATCCAACCTCCTCTTACCTTATTGGGAAGATGCTTTTGTCACAGCCACATACATTATTAACCGCCTCCCTACTCCCATCCTCTCCTACAAATCTCCCTATGAAATGGTTCATGGTCGTTCCCCTGGTTACTCTTTTCTCCGTGTCTTTGGGTGTGCCTGTTGGCCCTATCTCCAGACCTATAATCATCATAAAACCGACTTTGGTCCAAAACATGTATTTCCTCGGTTATAACCCAAACCACCATGGTTACAAGTGCCTCGATCTCACCACGGGACGTATCTATGTTGCTCGTCATGTTATTTTCGATGAAACTTCATTCCCTTATCATAAACCGACCACTCCTATCACTTACCTGGATTTAACCGTCCCTTTACCAATCAACCTACCCGCCCCACAACACTTGACTCCTCATGCTCCTCTTTCCCCACCCTCCAGTCCACCTCGTTCTCCATCACCCATTCCTCAAACTCAGCCGAGCCCCACCCCTGATTCATCCCCGTCCTCTTCAGTACCCGTTGCTACCTCTCCCAACCCTCCCACGCCTCCACCTCCCCAGATGTGACCCGCACTCAAAACAATACCCTCAAACCTAAGCAGAATCCTGATTTTATCTGCTACCCACTCCCTCACGGCTTCCTCGCCACCTCCCATCCTACTGAACCAACATCCTATACCGAAGCCTCCAAACACTGTGTCTGGCGTGACGCGATGCAGGCTCTGATTCGTAATGATACCTGGGATCTCGTCCCTTATTCTCTTCACATGAGTATTATTGGTAACAAATGGGTTTTCCGTGTTAAGTCTCATGCAGATGGTTCCATTAAACGTCACAAGGCTCGGCTCGTTGCAAAAGGATTTCATCAGACCAAGGGCATTGACTTTCAGGAGACCTTCAGTCCTATAGTCAAGCCCATTTTCGACTTTTACTCACATTAGCTCTTCATCGGCATTGGCCCATCCGTCAGGTAGATGTTCAGAATGCGTTTTTGCATGGTTATCTAACCGAAAATGTCTTTATGCAGCAGCCTGTAGGTTTTGTTCATCCAGACTTTCCTCATCATGTTTGTCGCCTCAAGCGCAGCTTATATGGTTTACGTCAGGCTCCCCGTGCCTGGTTTTCACGTCTCACTGAGGTTCTCCTTGCGTATGGATTTCTTGCCTCTAAAGCAGACACATCCCTATACATCTACTCTCTTGGTCCCGAACACGTTTATTTACTCATTTATGTTGATGATATTGTCCTTACCGGATCTTCTGATGCACTAATACAATGGGTTCTTGATCACTTGTCGACTCACTTTCCTGTCATGGATCTCGGCTCACTCTCCTATTTCCTTGGGATCGAGGTTCTCATGGTTCCTGATGGTCTTTACCTCACTCAACGCAAATATATATTACAGCTTCTGGAAAAGGCTGGCATGGTCACTGCCAAGCCTTGTGTCAATGGCTGCCAACTGCCGCCTTCAGCAACATGGCAGCCCTGCATTTTCTGATCCCACTCTTTACCGTACAATTGTTGGCGATCTCCAATACCTCAATTTTACTAGGCCCGATATTGCCTTCGCCATTCACCGCGTTAGCAAATTTATGCACTCTCCCACTAACGAGAATTAGATGGCTGTTAAACGTATCTTGCGGTATCTTAAGCATACTATCTCTAATGGACTTCATTTCACTCGAACATCTCTTCTTACTTGACACGCATTCACTGATGCCGATTGGGCGGCTGATTCTGATGACCGTCGCTCTGTTGGGGCTTACTATATTTTTCTTGGCAATAACCTGATTAGTTGGCGCTCCAAGCAACAACCCATAGTCTCTAAAAGTAGTACGGAAGCTGAGTATAAATCCTTGTCCAACACCGCTGCTGAGGTTCAGTGGATTTGTGCACTCCTTCATGAAATGAACCTATCTCTCTCTGCACTCCATGTTCTTTGGTGCGATAATATTGGCGCCACCTATCTCTCCGCTAACCCAGTGTTTCATGCCCGCACCAAGCACATTGAAATTGACTTTCATCATGTTCGTGAGCTTGTTGCTTCAAAACGTCTCTAGATTGCTTTCCTCTCTTTCACCAAACCTCTTGGGAATCCATGCTTCAGCACCTTGAAGACCAATCTCCACGTCCACTCCGTTCCCGTGGGATTACGGGGGCGTGTTGAGAATACTCTAGAAGATCTCGAAGAATCAGTATAATATTAGCATTATATTCTGTATTGATTATTAGCAATATTTCGTATAAATTATTTCTTAGTGCCTAAGACACTACACACTATAAATGTGTAATACCATTGTTGGAGTAAATCAATGAAAATACTTTCTCAGTACTATTGTTAAATGGGAAGAGATTGAAACCACTGGACTTCAACAACCACAAGAGAAGCAACTTTGTATTCAGCTCCAGTGTTGTTCTTGGCCACACTGTGTTGTTGTTTGCAAGACTAGTTGATGAGATTTTGTCCTAGTATATGCAATAGGCTCTTACAAAGCAATGGCCATCGGGATCTGAGGCCCAATCAGAATTAAAGTATGCATGGATGGCATATACGCAACAGTTGATAAGAGTAAACCATCACTGATAGTATGCTTGAGGTATTGGAATATGCGTTTGATAGCTAACCAATGCTCAGTGTTTGAAGAAGTCATGAACTTGCTAACTTTATGAACGGGGAAAAAAATGCCAAGGGAGTAAAGCCCAAGTAGTGAAGACTGTCAACAATACTGCGGTACAAAGAGGGATCAGATAATGGAACACCGTCAAATTCGGAAAGTTTGCAACTGGAAGCCATAGATGTTTGGCACGGTTTTGTAGATTCCATGCCAACTCGTTTTAGGAGATCAAAAATGTATTTGCTTTGGCTGAGGTGCATGCTGGAGCTGGATTTAGTGACTTTAATGCCAAGAAAGAATAAGAGATCACAATGGTCCCTGATAGGAAACTGTGACCCCATTTGATAGAAGTTGAGTGATAGCAGAAGCATGAGAACATGTAATGATGATGTCATCAACATAGATAAGGACGTAGATGCGCACATAATTTTTACAATAATAAAATAAGGAGGCATCCGATTTGGACGCTTGAAAGCCCAATGATGTTAATTAAATATTCAGACAATTTAAAAAACCACGTGATGGCACAAGGTGTATCGGTCTAGTGGTGAACTAGACTATAATCTTGCGTGAAGACTAGTATTCGAACCCCGTTAGGGGAAAGAAAAAAAAAACCACGTGATGGGTGTTTGTCAAAGACCATACAAACTTTTACATAATTTATATACTATCTCCGTCCTGAAATGTAAATTCATTTCGCTCTTTTCACACTGATCAAGAAAGTGGTTAAGTGTCATTAATTATCATTGTAAAAGTCTAGAATGCCCTTTGACTCACATTAATGTATTAGTTGTAAAGTAGATGAATGTATAATAAATTATGGGTAAAAGGAAAGAAAAATATAATAAATGTTCCATTGGTATCCTAAAATGACTTATATTATGGGACGAATTCAAAAAGGTAAAGGGACTTATATTTTGGAACGGAGGTAGTACTACCTCCGGTCCAAAATATAAGTCATCCTAGAATTTTCACATTGATTAAGAAAGTAGTTAAATGTAATTAATGTATGGATAAAATGTCTAATGCACCTCTTGACTATCATAAATGCAACAATTGTGGAGTAAATAAAAGTGGTTGGATTGATATAAATTAGAGGTAAGATAAAGAAAAATGTTTATTAATGCTCTCTTAGTATTGTGAATGACTTATATTATGTGACCAAAGTAAAAAAATTAAGATGACTTATATTTTGTACCGGATGTAGTACTTAGGTAAGATGGTCATGGTGCACATAGCGAGGAGGTTGGCTTATAAATATAGTGAAGAAAAACATTTTTTCGCTTTAGATAAGACAGACATCTTACAATATCGTGTAGTGGTCCAGCTTTAGGCTGGTGGTGATCTGGAGGTTTTTCGGCTATTTCCCGGCGTAGGTCCGGTGTATGTTCTTTGTTTATTTAATGAAATCTTTCGTTTCGGGTATAAAAAAAATAGCATGACAGAGATTCATGTGTAACTTTTTAATTCTTAATTTTTTTTTGGCATTAATCAGATTCAAGTTTGAACACCTCAAGCCAACCGGCAACTAAGCTACAAAGTGAATTAGAACAATGTGTTGATTGATTCTAATCCAGATTAGCGACTTGTCTTTATGAGAGGCCAAGAATCCAAACGCCCAAGTTTTAAAGCAAAGTAACACCATATGCTGACCAGATCATAAAGATTAAAGAGTACTTCTCTGGCCGGGATTCTGTTCTGATAAAAAGATGGATAAGAAAAAAGAAAAAAAAACCTACAGCTAATCATTTCCACGTCAAATGCATCCACTTTATTCCTATCTATTTGAAGCTTTTTTTTCCATTTATTGTTTTAAGGTTAAGTGAAACTATGTAGAGTAGAGAGGGAAATGAATATTTTACCTAACTTTGTATTGTATGCAACCCTTTTTTTTTTTTTTTGGCGGTATGGCATAAATAAAATAACTCATTTCACTAAGTATTTGGCAAAAATAACTCATGACTATTGGGGGCAATTAAAAAAAAAAAGGAAAAATACCCAAACAAATAAAAAGGGTGGAACTTCCAAAAATAACCTTCATTTAGTTCTCCAATTTCCAACCACCGGTGAGTTCCAATTTCCCCAAATTTCGACGATGCAAGTTTTCCCCCAAATCAACAAATGCGATTAGCGGTGAAAGGTCTGCACCTTCGTCAACTTCACTTCCACCTATAACAACCTCAAAGTAGTTTTGAACCCATCTCTCATCTCTCTCATATCGATCTCTCCCTCTCTTGAAGAACCCTAAATTGGATTACAAGTGAAGAACTCCAAGATTTCCCGAAGGAAGCAGGTATTCTTCGAAGGTTGTTTCGTAAATAATTGAAATTGATTGGTTAATTGGATTACAGTCGATTTAAGTGGGATAATGGTAATACATGTACCTTATACTGTACAAACTGATATTGGGGGGTGATTGGTGAAATTAAGGAGTGTATTATTAGGTTAATCGGTGTAGTTTGTGATTTAGAACCATTGGATATTGTGAATTTGAAATTAAACTGGATTGTGCATATCTTTAATCGAGTTAAGCCCAGGTAATCTGTGTTTTATGATACTTTGTAAGTGCGTCATGCATGTACTAAAGCGGGTTATCTTTTTTGTTTATTTTGTAGAAAATAAATGGAGCTTAAATACCAATTGACAAGAGTGGAGAGGGCGAAGCCAAGTACGATTGTTAATAGAAGTCATGTTGATAAAGTTGATTATGTCTATTCTAATTAGACAAACAACACAAGACAACACTAAAAAACAGTTGTTTTGGAAGTTTAATTAGGCTTCCTAAGTTTAATGGTATTCAAATCTTGCATAATATGTTGACGAGTCAGGTGGCGGGCAATTCAAAAGAAATTTTCTGGTTTAAGATTGGAAACAAGTCTGTCAGGTTTTGTTTGAAGGAATTTACACTGGTTACCGGTTTAAATGTTAGGAACTTTGAGTGGTCAGTGAGTGAGAAGAAAGCTAAAGGTTGTCATATTGTCAAAAGCTATTTTATGAAAAAAAAAAAAAGTTGATTAGTAGAAAAGATGTGTTGGTAGTGTTTCCTAGGGTTGCGGATGAAGAAGATAAGTACAAGTTGGGTTTGTTGATTATTTTGTCTTATGTTTTGTTGGCTGCGGAGGAAAATGTGTCTTTGGAGTGGTGGTGGTTTATGTTGGTTGATGATTTGGAAGCATTCAACAAGTTTCCTTGGGGGAGCTTGTGTTATGAATACACGGTTCGCGTGTTTAATCGGGACCTGAGTAAGAAGTTCAAAAAAAGAAGGTGGCGTATACATTGTATGGATTCCCACATGCTCTGATGGTATGTCTTATGATATGTAGTATTGTTTTAATTCAGTAGTCTTAAAATTTTGGAAGTTGTTTTTGTAGTATTGTCTTATGAATGTTTGCGTAGGTATGGGCACTTGAATCCATACCTTGTTTACGTTCGTTGGCGGAGTCTGTTGATATGGAAGCCTTGCCAAGAATGCGCAAGTGGACAATGCCAAAGAGGGTGACCTCTTCGAGTGTTGATGCTCTTTTGCAAAAAGCACAGGTTTGAATGTATATCTTGTTAGGTAGTCCTTTCTTAAATATTTGATGCCCGAATTAAATATCTTATTAATTTATATATTATGAAATCATTGCAGGAGGAGGATGTTTTGCCAACTCTTGTTGTACGTAAGTCTGAAAAATCTAAGCCATATTATGTTGCTTTACTGGAATTCCATGACAAGTGATGTTAGTGAGGAAGAAGGAGGTGAGGAAGAAGAAGGTGAGGAAGAAGGAGGTGGGGTGAATCGGATCAACCTTAAGTTCCCCAACCCTCTGAAATGGAGAAGGTGAAAGATGAGATTATAAGAGTGGTTAAAGAGGAAAACAAATTGTTGCAATGTGAACTGGAGGCTGTTAGGAGAAAGTTTGATTCGTTGGAAGCTATTGTCAAGAAAGCTTTATGTGAAAATGCTAGAGCTGACACGGTTGGAGGAGGTGAAGAGAGGAAGGAAGGTGAAGGTGAAGGAGGTGAAGAGAGGAAGGAAGGTGAAGGTGAAGGTGAAGGAGCTGTTAATCCTGATCATCACATGGTTGGAGGTGATGAGGGTCAGGAAGGTCAAGGTGAAGGAGCTGCTAATCATGATGATCACATGGTTGGAGGTGTTGAGAGGCAGGAAGGGCAATGTGAAGAAGCTGTTAATCCTGATGATCACATGGTTGGAGGTGAAGAGGTAGGAGATCAATCTCAAGGCCAGGATGTGAATGTAAAACCTTTGAATGAAATGGTTGGAGGTGAAGAGAGGCATGAAGGTGAGGGGCCTGTAGGTGAAGGTCAAGAACTTGTAAATCTTGATGATGTAATGGTTGGAGGTTATGATGAGGTTGGGGAGCAATCTCAGAGTGAAGGTAAAATGGTTGCACTTGTATTATGAGTTAAAACCCCCATGAGTTTTCCCCTCAAAAAAAATATTGTTATGAGTTTTAAGTTGTAAATTGGATATTTAACATGTTAGGAGAAAAGGTGTTGGGGAAACAGAAAGCTCAGCTGGAGCCAGCATATCCTTATTTTCATAACTTGAAGAGAAGGAAGCTTGATATCGTTCCCATTTTTTATCCGCACCGAGAAGTAGAAGCTAAGTTGATGGAATTGCTTGATACCTTTCTGCATTTTGAAGAGGACAGGTATAAAATTGGCACAGTTGAAGTCATTTGTTGTTGTATCTTATTTAAATTTTTTTAACATTTGAATGAATATAGTAAAAATGTGAGGCTGGTTAATGGAGATGTCAAAGCTTCAGATTTGAAAGTAGTTGTGGATGGGGGATGGGTGACAACCCCAGTAAGCCCGATGATGTGTTATATTTGCAGCAATATATGGTGAAATTTTTATTTAACTAATATATAATGTTTTACGATACAATTTAGATTGTGAATGCTGCATGTTGTGAGATCAGCCTCCGGCAAAAAGCTTATCCGGAGCTGTTTCAGCAAGATGCTCGCGTGCTCGACACATATTTTGCCATACTACTAAAACAGATGCATGCCGCCAGGGATAAGGATGTGACAATAGGAAATTTAAGTTTTGATAAGAAGCTGCTGAAGTATGTGACGGGGGAAAATCCACTTGGAGGTCAACCGAACAACGTAACACACTTGGGTTGTCGTATCAAACACCTCATACTAGCTATTGTCAACAATAGGAAAAACACTATACCAAGTTACCTTCTTGTAGTGTCCTTTTATTATCTTCTCCACCTCGGGAGTGACAGGGGCACCCCATTTTGTAGAAGTTGTATTTCTTGCAGCAAACCACTTTTGCATTTCACCCCGGATATGTTCAATTAGCCCAACTACCGAAAATTCCCGAGCACGCTTAAACTTACTGTTCAGAGACACGGCATAATTTGTTGTCATTATATTGTACCGACAAGCCTTAGAGTGACATCTAGACCAGTAAGGGAACGTTGATTCATTCAAGTAGTTCTTTATATCCGAATCCAATCCGCATAGTTTTTCGTAGCAAATCTTGAACTCTCCTTCAGTATAAGCCAACGCAGCATCCCTAAAAGGCCTTGAGATTTTCAATTTTGGATAACGAGTCCTCAAATTATTTTGCATGTGATAGGTACAATACCCTTGATGCGCATTCACGTACACGTTCTCAAATCCTGCTTTTATAGCATCATGGCGATCAGAAAGTATTGCTACATCATCGGTGTCACCTGTAATCATTTTCAGCCTTTCGAAGAACCATTTCCACGATTCCGTACAACACCCCATGCTATTGGAAATAGATTTCTATTTCCATCTTGACACGTTGCCACAAGTAGAACACCTTTGTAACCCGTTTTCAAATGCGTACCGTCCACAGAAACGACCTTACGCATCACATTAAACCCCTCAATGGTTGGACCGAGTGCCATAAAAAAATATAAGAACTCATCGTTTGGTTTAGTTTTAATATCCGTCAAAGTACCCGGGTTTTCCAACTCCAACCGATGACAATACTTGGGTAATTTTCCATAACTTTTTTTTGTTGTCCCCGGATGATTGCATCAGCATATGCCCTGGCATCTTGAGCCTTGTCATAAGTTATCTCATACCCAAATTTTTCGAAAAAGTCTGCCCTTAAATCCCTTGGTGCATTGGTACGGTAGCCATCTTTAAACCTCGAACAGAAATATCTGGCAACTAGCTTGTATGAAGCATGCCTGTGCTCTTTTCTACCAATAATAGGTTGGCAAGTATGCTTAAATTTATACTGTGTAACTTTAAACCGTCTACTATTATGAGGTTTGGTTGCTCGCAACCGCCATTTGCATCCCTCCGCTTCACACGACACTACATAAAGGCTTTTGGTGGACTTTACCAGTTTAAAATAAAAATGATGCTTCACAGCCAACCACTCAACCTTATACACCAAAAACTTTTTCGCTTTGAACAATTCGTTGACTTGTATGTCTACCTCTTCTGGAATGCTCACAATATCTAAACCTTCCATGATGAAACCAATGCCTTCTAAACCTATTTCGGGTTCCGGTGCATTCAAGACACCACCATTCAACTAATCCACATTATGGGGGCCACCATTCAACGAATCCACATTCTGGGGGCCACCATTCAATGATTCCTCATTCAGGGCATCGTTCGGGGGGTCTTGAGGTACTAAAATTGCTTCCGCACCCAAGGACAACAGGAAACTATCTTCACAGTGATGAACAGGAACGGTTTCTCTACTCTCAAAATATTCATCGATCCCGATTCCATCAAATCACTCATTTACCGCATCGTTTACACCAACATCCATTTGAACACTTGTTTCTTGGGTTCCAAAATCATGTTCCTCCATTTGAACACTTGTTTCTCCCTCAAATTGTGTTCTGTTTTCCTTTGCTTTCAAACTTACCAATATCACATCTTTCTTTGGATCACAACCACTTAAGAACGATGCCACAACCTTATCACAATCAATTACCATTGGTGAAGCTTTACTAATATGAGCCATGACTTTCATTTCAAAATCATTCAACCCCGTATCAATTTTCAAATCTCGCTTTCACCATCTCATACAATTCGTTATATGGGAATCGTTATTTTCAAGCTTACAAGCTTGGTCACTTGTTCCTTTTCATCTCCTACATACTTCCAAACCCAATCACCAACGACATTCTTCTCAAACTCAACAGGATAACATACAAATATCAAAACTTTGCGTATCCTAACCATGACGAATCAAAAAAGGTCCTGCAAAAATCCATTCAATACAATCATTACGGGCAAAAACAAACAAAAGAGGGATAACAACTTCAAACTTGTTTTTGTATAAACCAACAACAGGGGTGTAAGAATAGTAGGGGACTGGTGTGGTTAAAGAATAACAATATGGGAAACAACAAATGTCTAACAAAGTTAGTCAAAATAGGAAGTTTGTACAAGCCAACATCCTAATTTTAGCTTCTCAATTACTTTCAATGCATCTTCTTCCCCACTTCATTACATACAATACTAACATCTACTTCAATAATCCTAAAAAAACTAATAAAAAGAAGACATACCCGTGACGGATTTTGGAGGGATTCTGGATTCGTTCACCTCTTCAACCGATACACGAACTCACCTTCAACTTCAGCTTCTTATCCAATCGACAATGGAGCTTCAACTTCAGCTTCTTATACACGAACTCATCTTCAACTTCAGCTATAATCCAATCACGATGGAGGCTGTGAAAATGGGAGGTTCTAACGATAATAATGGAGGAGCTGTGGCTGCCAATTGAGCTGTTAAAAATGAGGGAAATGGGGGAAATACGGGTCGGGTTTGAGAGGGAGGTAAATTGGGGGCGATTTGGGCGGGAAAATTGAAAGATTAGGTTGGGGGTGGCTGGCGGTAGGATTCAGGAGGGTAAGAAGTCACCGGCGGTAGCATTTTAAATTGGGTCTGTAAAGGTAAATTGGGTATTCAACAGACTTATGGTAATATGGGTCATTTTTGCCAAACATTTGGGACAACAAGTTATCCCAACCATAAACTTTGTCAAGCGTCCATCTTTTGCCACCCCCCCTTTTTTTTTCCAAACGTTTTCATAAATAATCAACTAAAACAAACACTACAGAAAATTTTAATAACTAATACTACATCCATTCGGATCCAGAAAATACACTACTATATATATGTTATGTATTGTTTTCACCTCCATAAAAGTTATATTCGCCCCTATTATCTATAATAATCCGATAACTTGATATAAAACTTTTTCCATATAAGTAAAAATACATGGTTATTAACAAAAGTGATATATATAAACAAATATTAATCGGTTTCGGAATATGGTTTCTTTCAAACATTTTTTAGTGTTTTAAATCTTTATTGAGAGAGTTAAGAAGTGTTAATGTGTTCGGATCATGCGATATATAGTCGTGTTTTTTTGCGATGTGTCATAGTGTTTTTTTCCGAATCGTATGGGACATAAAAATAACACTAGTACATATTTTTCTGATTGCAAAAAATCTTTAGAATTTTCGCCCCCGTCGCTCGGGATCCTGCGTCCGCCCTTGTTTAGGGTTTTTTTCACACAAATTAAGAAAGTTAGTAAAATTGGTTATCTGTCATTAATTTTGATGAAAAAGTCTAAAAATACTTTTAACTGTTATTAATGCAAAATAGTGAAAAGTGGGTAAGTAAATAAAATAAGAGGCAAATATAGAAATGAATTTATATTTTGAGACGGAGGTACTAATACAAGAAAGTGAACGCTGCTGGTTCAAATCATTGAGGTCCAACGTCACTGCCACTTTATTTTCAAAGCGGATTCTTACTTGCATCTATTTCTCTAATCAAAATCAATAACGACAACAATCTAACAGTGCCACTTTTTTTCCTTTCTTTTCTTCCAGAAACGAAAGGATAACACACCACACACGCCTCAAGCGGAGTTCGAACTCTCGACTCCTCACTGGGAGCCAGGTTAGACCCTAGTGGATTACCACTTCGAAAAGCTAAAACTCTTGGGCCTTGTTTGATTTCGAGTGGAGTTGAATCCAACTCAATACTTTATTTACTTCACTATCTTATTTATCATTATTTTATTAATTCTATTATTTTATTAATAATTCTCTCATTAATCATTCAACATCAACAAATAAAATAATATTAATTAATTCACTATTCACCCACTACACTATTTAACCATTACTTTTTCAATATAATATTTCATTAAAAAATTTCTCACCAATCATTTTTTCAACTACACAAATTTCAACTTTATAATCATTATTTCACTATATTTTATTTTATTTTTTCTTTAATGAATCCATTCAACCTCAATCCAACACGAAACCAAACTGGGCCTTGAGGTCCGATTGAATTGTCGTAACTCAATAGTATGTACACATGCTGCATATCACGCACACTACCTTAAACGCACCAACCCTAGTACTCGCAGTCCCTACACTTTTTTTTTTCGAGGTAGTCCTCACCATCAATACCGATGTCGTAACTCAATAGTATGTATTTATATTACGTCTTTTGATATACAATATAATAATAATAATAATAATAATAATAATAATAATAATAATAATAATAATAATAATAAATAAAAAAAATACATATTTTATGAAAAATAACATCTCTATCCCCTACACATGCTGCATATCACGCACACTACCTTACTCCTGCCACGCACCACTCCACCCTAGTACTCGCAGTCCCTACACTTTTTTTTTCTGAGGGTAGTCCCCACACAACACCACACCCTCACCATCACCCATACCGATATGGTGCACCATTCATCCCCCAATTACGAATTTGTGTGATGCAGCTTTATTGTTTTTTATTTTTATTTTTTTTTTCCTTCAAATGAATGGTGGAAAATGTTTGTGTATTTGTATGGATAAGAGGTGGTGTCTCAATCACTATCCAAAACTCTTAATTGTTGTAACTCAATAGTATGTATTTATATTACGACGTTTGATATACAATATAATAATAATAATAATAATAATAATAATAATAAATGCATATTTTATGAAAAATAACATCTCTATCTCCTACACATGTTGCATATCACGCACACTACCTTACTCCTACCACGCACCACTCCACCCTAGTACTCCCCAGTCCCCACACTTTTTTTT
Organism: Gentiana straminea; assembly: GCA_036785695.1. Classification (NCBI taxonomy): domain Eukaryota; kingdom Viridiplantae; phylum Streptophyta; class Magnoliopsida; order Gentianales; family Gentianaceae; genus Gentiana; species Gentiana straminea. The sequence goes on from JAVUPR010000477.1 coordinate 2,013,743, forward strand.
TTTAGGGTAGTCCCCACACTTACAACACCACACCCTCACCATCACCCATACCCTAACCTACCATACACAATATCTCATACCCACTATACCTTACTCTTACCCTGCCCTTTAACCGATCTCATACCTCTTACTCCACCCACACCTACACCACCTTCCATACCTACACCCCCCCACCCCACCCATACACGTTGCGCTACCGCATTACCCTTCCCGTCACCCTTTACTCTCACTCTCCCTATCCACAAGCACCGCACAATGTTCACCCCCTCCCCCACTCCCACATCTACCCTCACCTCTGCCCTACCATCGCCACACCTCACCCCTAACATATATATCGTTACCCTCATCATCGGTCCTTACCTTCCTATACCACCGTTCCCACCCCACCCCACACCCATCTCCAATTCCACACACCACCCGTAAACACCTACCCTGAACTTAAACACATTACTCGAACCCTTACTCCTCTTCCCACCTTACCCCCACACCACGCCCACCTCTACCCTACCCACTTACGTTACCAATCCCCCACATTCTCCCCAACGCACCCATGCCCTCCACTCTTATTACACCCCACCCTACCCCACCCCACCCTCAGGTGGGATTAGATGGGTGTAGGTTAATGGTGTCTATTTACATTCATGTCATCTATTTTCGTATGGAATTGAAATTGAAATAAAAAAATCATTATGTTGTAATGAAATTTATTTCGTTCATTATATTACAAACAGGGTAATGGAATGAAATATCATTCCATTAGATTCTATTCCATAACTTGAATGATCTGTTGCTACCCCACACTGCATATCCACAGGCACTCTTCGTATTTGATGAAGCCAAGCATGCCTACAGGAACTATTCTTTTATCCATATCACATTATGAGTGTCTGTATCATTTTTACCTAGGTCAAGGACTCTTAGTTATATGTCATCAACATTGCGCGTATCTTAGCCCTTAGATCATCAGGAACATCTGTAGGTTGGGAATGTTGAGATGTGGCTAAACCGGGCGCAATTTTAGTCTCAATGGGCGTTTCATTACTAATGAGACCTCCCACATGTTGTTCGGAGAGTTTTGAACTGATCTCACCTTCTTCTAAATCCTCTTTTTCGGAGTGAGATCTTTTCCTTTCTTTAGCATTTCCAGGGTTGTTCTCACGAGCATCATCACAAGAGTTGTCATGCTTGGACCTTACCCGAGGTTCTTCATCCTTAGATGAATCAGATTTTCTAGGCTTACGTCTCTCTCTACTCCGATGTGAGGAGCGATGAGATCTATGTTTCTTCTTGGAATGCTTATGCTTCTGATGCTTATCATCATCTTCAGCATCATCTTCACGTGAAGAACAGTGGGATGAATGCTTATCGGTTGTGCGTTTACCAGAACTAATATCTGTGTCACTATCACCATAACCCTCGCCATCAGAATACCGGGGAGATCGGTGCTTGTGGTACTTTGCAGAGTTGTGATGATCACCCTCATCTTTACGTAAAGTACAATCAGAAGAACGCCTCTTGTTTGAATGTTTCCGATGACTAGCTGCAGCGTCACTATCTCCACCTTCATCTTTGCAGGAATGACGACAATGAGATTGGTACTTCTTCTGAGGTTTACAAGACTTGTCTTTTCCGTGATTTTCATCCCACGAGCGTTCGAGTGAAGAACAATGCTTCTTTCTAGAGAGCTTATGGTCACTATCCAATGCATCACTATCTCCACCATCCTGACTTTCGTCTTTCCTATTTTCTTCATCATTTCTTTCAGATCTTGACCTGTACTTCCGCTTTGATCTGCGATCCAAATCTTCATCAAAATAGTGCTTCCTTTCAAAAATTGTATTTCCATTCAACACACCACCATCAGTCGGTGCAGAGCTACCTTCTCTAGCTTTGACAAGAGCAATCTCGGCATTTCCACCCAGTAAAATTGCACCAGACAAAGCACCTTCCTTGCCTTCTACAACATGATCAGCCTTAGAGCCTTTCCCTGACGTTCTCGATGCTACGGGTTCTACTGATGAAGAGCGAAGCAATTCATTTCCAGAAGGTAAAGATCCATCTTTAATCTTGGCAACAAACATTTTTGCCCTTTTCAGCCTCTCAGCTTTCAGTTTCTGTTCTTTGGTCATACATGTTTCAGACGAGACAGTATCTGAAGTGCTGTGTCCCCCGTCTTGATCGTTCTTTTGATTCTTAAGATCAACGTTCACAGAACTATTAGCATTCATTGACGGGATTGAAAGAACTCCCAGATCCGGATTTTTTATACCTCTAGTGGCAGCCTTAAGAATAGCAGCAGCTACATCCATAGTTATCCCACTTTCTTGTTGGGTTGTTTTAGAAGGTAAATCCTGTACATCCTTATTTGATTTTCCAATCACCATCTTGAACTTCGCTTTCTTGTCCAATTCATATGGCACGTCTGAAACAAAGGATCCTGAAGATGTAATGCCTCTTTCCTGTGATAGCCCTCGTCTATCTGAGCCACGTCCTGAATCATCAATTCCGCGACGATTCTTTTGCCCAACTTTTGACTGCAACGAAGTTGTCAAACATATTTTAATAATAAGCAAGTACAGCTTATAAAAACATTCCATAAATTGGCAAAATGCAAGCCGCCAAAAGATTCGTGAGTGACTAAACATACTTCTGGAATTACAGAGACAAACAGCTTATTAACAAAAATAAAGGAAAAAAACAGCACAAGAATTTATGAAAAGACGAAAATAGAAATACCAATAGTATTTTCTAAGAAGAAAATACTAATAGTTGAGAAACAGCCAATAAGGTAAACATGGGAAGAAGTGGGTGTGGGTTCATATCCCACTCTCAACAAGCCTTCTTAAAAAACATGGGAAAAGGTTCTTAAAAATAGGGTCGTAATGTTTGCAATGTGATCATGATAAACCAGAAAGACACTACAATCACACATCCCTAACGCTGACATAGGACCTTACTGCAAACCGAGAGAGAGAGAGAGAGAGAGAGAGAGAGAGAGAGAGAGAGAGAGAGAGAGAGAGCACCTCTTGAGCCCTTTGAAGCACCTGTAGATAGTAAGGATGATACTGATCAGATGGTAACAGGAAAGAAAATCTTAGCAGTTTACTGTCTTGTTCACACAAGGAAGCCTCAAACAGCTTTCCATTTTTCAAAATAAACTCAACAATCTTGTCAATCAATTTCTTTACATCAGATGGCGGCTCTACAACCAAAGGCTCCCTGGACGTCTTCAGTATAGCAATATATGAACCAGGGTCATCAGACCTTTTCTTGCCCCTTTCTGTCTTAGATGCTGCAGTTAAAGAATTTCTCCTCAGAGTTGGAGCTTCTCCGTAAGACAAAGATGAAAGTTTAAACAATACTTGAACTTCATCTTTATCAGCATCACCTGTGGTGGTAGATATTGGCCTCTCTAAACTATTAGAATCCCTTTGGCTGATGGCACTCTCAGTTTTCTCAGAAGCAACACATTTAGCATTTTCGGTACCCTCTGCTGTACCGTCCTCATCTTCTCCAGACCCATAAACTGAACCAAGCAAAGTCAAAGCACCTCCGATTGCTGATTCTGAGGAAATCTCGACCGTTTTATCGTTCAATTGAGTTTTCCTCTCGACATTTGATTGCAGTAATTCTGGGTTCTCAACTACAAACCTGAAATATGGGTGAAGATGATTGTCAGGCATCAAGAACCCAAAGGTTGGGTTATTTCCCTGTTTCACCCTCAAAACAATTTCTGATTGGTCGCCATGTTGATTAACAAAAATGGCAGTCCTTGCAATGATTTGATGCAACTTCTCTGTTGGAGGCTGAAAAAGAAAATGGCAACAAAACAACACAAAAGCTCAATCAAAAGGTTAAAATTTTATAATCAACAATATCAGAGTCTTTTTTATTTAACAGGACAAACTAAAAAAAATGACATGAAAAAAACAGAATAAAGGGATAATCTAAAAACAAATAAAGTACTTATGCATTTGCTCTTCGATTAATAAAGATGCTCGACCATGAAAGGAATACATCTATAATCCTAATCCCACCTGGACAGACACTCGGTCATAAAATCAAAAGGAAACAAGGTTCCCGTGAATGGCAACTTTAGATGTGAATAACTTCAATCCTGCTCCAAGCATCTGAAAACTTAGACATGGTGAGCCTTAACAATGACAAATGCCCCTTTGACGGTCATCATTGACCACAGGCATATCTAGTTAGAAAAAGGAAAAATAAACATCAATGTTTTAACAAAGAGTATACTCTTATCAAGAAAAGTATCACTGACCAATCTCTGAAAAAGGCTTTCAGGAATAGGGAAAGGAGGCCGGAATCCAGAAAATTCCAATCCCCCATCAGCATTCTTCAGGTCAGCAGAATCACTAGTATTTCCATAGGAGAACGGCACAGCACCATAATCACCACGATTTCCAGGGCCCTCAGCCTCTTCAGCTTCAACAAAAAGGAAGTTTTTGTTTACTCTTTAATGGGTGTTGAGGTGATATATATAAAAGAATGACACACAAATTCGTCAAACAATGATATTAACACAACTAGAGAGCAACATTAAATTAAGCTTTGCATTATGAAGATCGAACAGTTTGAACACTTACACCCCTTCAAATTGGAAATGATTGTGCGAAAATGTTCACTAGTAACTTAGTAGGAACCAAGCACCATCTATCATTCGTTGTTCAGAAAAAGAAAGAAAGAAAAAAACACCATCTAACAAGGGGAAAAATCGAGACTACAATACGAAACAGAAGATGATAATTTCTGCAGCGTCATCTCCACACCCACGTCCTTCAACAGGTTGCTTATCCTAGACTTTTTCTGGTAACGACATTCAGATAGCCAACAGAAAAGTATATTAGCCTAGAAGACACAGGATACGACTGCTATACGCTAGACAACTTGATTGATTATGCAATTAATTCATTCCAGCAATATTCTTCATAAGAAATCCAGGATTCTGGATTGCGATCGCAACACAGGCTATATAAATGAGCATAACATAATCTTCCTTCGCACAGTTAGGTTGAAGAGAAAATGCAAAACATAAGGTAAAAGTGCATTTAGATAGTAAGCAAAAACATATACCTTGGTTGCCGGAAGAACAATCAGAAAGGTCGAGATAACGTTCGTGATCGAGCTCCAATTCAAGTAAAGAGTCAGCAGTATTAGTTGAATAGTGAGAATTATGCGGTAGACGAGGAGGAAGGGGGGCAGAGAGAAGGTGACGGACGTCATAGCGGTCGATCTGAAGAGAATTCCATTCCACTAGTGCGTCACTGGAGTTGACGAACGCCGCCATGCCGTCGTCGTCGAAGAATCTAGAATGGCGGCCTACCACCTCTAGGTCCATCTCCCCTTGCACCGGATAGTTTATCCCCTTTAGAATTGAAAGAAAATTGAAACCCTAATCCAGAAATGATAGTTCGATAGCTCCCGGAATTCGATGACGGGTGATGTAAACCTGTCGAAAAGGGTCGGATCCTGAACCGGAGTTTTTGCGATTTGGTTTAAATTCAATTTACCGGGAAATTGCGATCAGAAACCAGATCACAACGGTTGTATTGCTAAGGGATAATTCCGAGGAAATCTCACCGTTTTTTCTTTTTTTTTTTTTTTTTTTAGGAAAATCTCACCGTTTTTAATATTTGTGATAAAATATTCGAAATAATGGAGCAGAAGATAACAACGATTATATCACTGATTCTATTATTTCACATTCATATTGATCGCTACCTATTGAACAATGAAATTTAAAAAAAAACATTTCATTTCATTCCCTGTCTAGAGAAAGTAGTCTCCTTTATATACCATACCTCTTGAACCTATTCACTAAAATATATCCGTGGAATCGATTATACCACTTATCCAACGGAGGACATGGAAGACTGCTTTTTAGGATTAGGTCTGACTTAAACTCATAGTACTCTCACCGGTACCGGTAAACCGCACTGTTGACGGTCTCAAAAGGCTTACTTCAATCAGCCTACGCGGTCCGGAGTCTTTGAATTTCTCAAAAGATTGAAATAGGTACAAGAACTAAATAGGCCAATCCACCACCAGCAACGGAGCCTTATCTAAACGCACCATGAGAGCTTACACCAGCTGTCAACAAATGTTCAAAAAAATATTCAAATGAATTCAGATAACATGATATTGAAGCTTTTTTTTTTTTTAACAAAACGATCCATTTATTATCTAACTTGGAAAAATAATTACAAAACTAGTGCCCTTACGCACAAAACAAACAAACAAACAAACCGAGAAATAACATATTTACCGATCTTCATTTAGCTCCTAAAAACCTTTGGGGGTGAGGGGGGACGACTGTGCTCCTCCCCAGAAACTAGCAAATTCCTCCATCTCCAAATCTTATAGATGGTCTTCCTCCACGTGTCTCACCATTTGCTAGAGCCATGAGCTAAATTTAGGCAATGGGTCACCCACTCTATTTCGCATATCAGTCTGAAGGTTCTAAATTGCCCTTGGCCAAGCGCAGTCCCTAATGGCATGTTTGTTACGCGGTAATGGAATGTAATAAAATAATAGGAATGAAATGGAATAAATTTATTCAACTACTGCGTTTGGCATGTTAGCAATGAGTAGGGCAGGATAGTGGATTAAGGTAGGGGTGGATAGGGTATAGTATGGTTCATAAGGTAGGATATGGTGGAAAGGATGGGTTAGGTGGCTTGCGGTGGGGTTAGGTAAGGTGGGTGGGGTAGCCTTGTCCCACACCAACCCCGCCAACCTACTATACTCCACCATCACCCACCCTTACCATACCCTACCCACCACCCCATTTTACCCTACCCTACACTACCTTACCCTATCCACCCCATCGTACCACTACCATACCATACCATACCCACCACACCGTACATTACCTACGCTACCCACCACCCCACATTACCCTACCCTACCTTACCCACCACCCAACTCTACTCCACCATCATCTACCCTGCCCTACCCTACCCCATCCTATCCTACCCTACCCTACCTCACCCCCACCCTACCTTACTTCATAACCTACTCTACCCTACCACCCACCCACTCTTACCCCATCACCTTCGTGTTTTGTCGATTTTCATTTTATTCCATCACATTCCATCCATTTTTTGAATGAAAGAAAATGGACATTTTTCATTCCATTGGAATAAAATTTCATTCCATTCCATTACCTCATAATCATGTACAAACATTGAAATGGAATGAAAATCATTCTATTCCATTCCATTCCCTTCCATTCCCACCTAACCCGTAAGGGCATGTAAAGCCAACTCTTCTGCTTCTCCACATAGGTTGCACATGCTAGAATTTGAAACTTGCCGATGGTAAAGGGTCTTATTAATTGGTAAAGCATAATGGCAGAGATTCCAGATGAAGTGGTTGCCTCTTCTAAGTCCTTTCAAGTGCCATATATCACGCCAGATAGTCTCGTTATTATCAATGATGGATGGTTCCAGCTGGGCATGATAACCTGAAGAGACGGTGTAAATACCTTTCGGCAGGGCCTGCCGAAAAGGGAAGTTGTGAGACAGGTCCAGCCATGTATCGATGATAGAGGCCGCAACTTTAATATTTCTCTAGGTGATTGAGTGACCTTGTTTACTAGGCGAATGGATATCCCCGTATTTGGCTCGAAGAACGTCAATCCATAAGGAGTCTTTATTGCTGATATACTGCCAGGCAAGTTTCGCTGAAAATGTGTTATTCACCTCCGTGAGCCGACGAAAGCCCAAGCCCCCCAAAGCCTTGGGAATGCAGAGCTTCTTCCAAGAAACAATGTGCATTTTTCTCTTCTCATCTTCCTTGCCCTAATAAAAGATTATGCAATTCTTCTCCAATTGCGCAATGATCCCAGCAGGGATTTTTATCGTTTGCATGAAATAAAATGGCTGGAAAGCTAGGGATGTTTGCATTAAGATAGCCCTCCCAAGCGAGACAAAGATTTGCTTTTCCAAGACGATAATTTACTCTTCCATTCATCAACCAAGAAACTGAACGTAGAAATTTTCAGACGACCTTGAATAAGGGGCATACCTCGATAGGAACCGAGATCGAGAGTTTACTGCATTAGAGCTTGGCTGATAATCAGTCTCCGAGTCGGGCTCACATTAAGGGAGGTTTGAAATTTTGATTTTTGCATATTTATCTTCATGCCAGAAACGCTACAGAAATCCTGGAGCACTGAATCCATTACCAAACCTTGCAATTCACTAGCCTCTCCAAAAATAAGAAGGTCGTCCACAAAGAAAATATGGGATAAGTTGGGCCGTGGGGTGAGAGTTTGATCGGTTTCCATCATTAACTGCTTTCTCAATCTTCTGGCTAAGGACTTTCATCACTAGGACAAAGAAATATGGCGCAATGGGATCCCCTGTCTTAGACCTCGGCTTGGCTTGAAGGAAGCTAGACGTTCCCCATTCTGCCCGACTTCAAACAATGCATGATTAGATCTCTAAGGTTTGCGTCTAACCCAATTGCCTGAAGAATCTGCTAGATAAAGGACCATTCAACATGCGTCTAACCCAATGCATCAAACAATGCTTTTTTCAAGTCCACTTTAACCATCATTACGCCATTTTTCCTTTTCTGGTTCGCATGAAATGTACAACTTCTTGTCCAGAATTATGTTCTCTGCAGTACCACGATCCAACATGAAAGCTGTCAATGACAAGTCGTAAGCCGGTTGCCAATTATTTTAGTAATTGCATTGATAATCACATTCACAAGAGCTATCGGTCGGAAGTGTAGCTGCTCACGATTAAGAATTGGGGCTTGGCTTTCATAAATTCCAATATTGAAGCTTTGTTTACAAGAGTCCAGTCACATTGCCTGATCGCAGGACATTGCACAATATACAAGTTTACATATATAAAATCGAAACAACATTTATTATATTAAGCCCTAACATTGAACAGCAGTATTTTTCAGATTCAATGTCTTTTTGGATACTCTCTTGGTCCGAATATTGTTGATCCTATTCTGACATTTGTGCTGCCCATCTTTATCTGCACCCATGGAAAAAAATTACAGTTAGGAATCAAAGAAGCAGTTTATTATGTTATTATGATAGTATTTGTTAATGAAATAACTTGGTTGAAGCACTCCTGAGTAATAAATATGTTATGGTACTCCCTCCGTTCCTATTAAATTGTCCCAGTTGCCAAAAACACACTTATTAAGGGTAGATGTAGAAAAATAAAATAAATAATGCTTTGGAAATGTAACTACGACAGATAAAAATGAAATTTTGATTTTGACAACTGCGACAGTTAAATAGGAACGGAGGGAGTATATAAAACCGCTCAAGGAAACAAGGGACTGACTGCTTGCTCAAAGTCACCAGACATGCCCATTGACAACCCGCAGTGGGACTCTGCTATATCCAGCACCTTACAGATCTCACTTCTGCAGTTTAACAGTGTCTGTAGCATTGCCATACATAACAGTCAATCAGTAAAAAACAAAATGGCAATTAATTTGCAATTCGGACAGGGTATGCATGGAAAAACTACTGCCCTAGACCTAGCAGCATATGCAAATTATAAAGGTTTATTTTTATGAACTAAGCATGTTTTTTCATTACCCTAACCATGAGATATCAAGTGATGGTCCCTTAAGTTAAGAAATTAGATGAGACAGCATAAACACAGATTCTAATCATATACCTATATAACACTCATGACCTTATTTCCATTGCAAATGAATAATATTACCTTGCAGTCTTCAACAAATTCTGCACTTTCAGAATATTTTCAGGTGTTTAAAATAATATAAGCTCCTTTTCAACATTCATGAACAAATATCCCATCACCTGAAAGTTCTCTGGAGTTGATGAATAGTCCGGCATCCCTATGGTCATCAAGCCAGCAAACTTGAGATTCGGACAGTTTTGCTTGACATGCTTCACCAGATCTAAACAGTCTGATGGATCTATACCGTATTTTGCTGTATGTAATGATTAATTCAGTCTCATGGATTGTGGCCCACAAAAAAATCAAGACAGAGAGCACAAAGGTATTGCACTCAAGAGGATCATACAAATGCAAGTAATAAATGCTAACCTTCTGGATGCTAGAAAAAGTTGATCTATAGCAAATGCAGACACGAGTAAAGTTTGAAAGGAAAAAATGGACAACATTATCTATAATCCATTATCTTTATACATAAGTTGCCTCACTACTGAAGCTCGTGAGTGAGAAAGGAGTGTGATTGTACGGAATTTTAAATAGCACAGTACTGAGGCCCTTGTCTATGGCAAATAACTTCTCTCTTACATAGAATTGCAAAAGTAAGGAACTTACATTCTTCTCCACTGGTATTCACTTGGACAAAAACATTTAGAGGTAGACGTCCAAGTCTTGAAACCTCACGGTCCAGATGATTGGCAACCTGCATATCAAAGGAGAACAATTACATTTTCTAAGCCTTAACTTATTCACTTATTCTGTTCTTTTCTATAGAGCGTCTTTCAAGGCAACATCTATTGCTTCAATGTCTTTTTCCACAGAAACCTAATAGCGGGAGCAAATCTAGTTTGCAAATAATATCGGACAGAAGGTCAAGGCAGAGGAAATATCAAGGAGGGGGTGAAGCAGGACAACAGCAAAAAACTTTGTTTCAAATGTCTTTGCTTCCGGTTGTCTTTGTTGGAAATATAACTTAAAGGGGGAGTGGAAGGATACAATGAGACATGATGAATTTATCGTCAATTGGGAACCTACATGCCAATTGGGATAATACAATTTTAAGAAAGACAGTCAGATAGACCAACAAAATCATGAACAGAAAGAAAAATAATGTAAGTTGAGACATGATGAAATTCTCTTCAATCGTCCATCTACATGCCAATTGGGACAACATAATTTGAAGAAAGAAAACGACATCCTAAACAACAAAATTTAGAGTTACAAACAGACGAGGTCCTTAATGTCTCCAAATCAGTGAACAAGTAGCTTAACAATGCATTAAGGTAAGTCATATTCGATCCATAACTTGCCTTCGTGTTATCTACTCCTTCAACTGCAGCTAGATTTGGAACTGCAGCTGCAAACAATAGAGGTGAAGCCATGATATGTTTCATACTCTTCTTCGCAATCCAATTACACAAAAAATCACATGCTAAAGAGCAAAACACCACAAAGCTAACAATTTGATTGAAAGAGAGACACTTAAATCCGCAGATAGTGCACATTTCAACCTACAGAGATTCAGCAAGCATTATTTTAAGTTACTTGGCGTTTCTGAGGCAGGTCTCTGCAACCTTTTGTGAATTCTCTTCTTCTACAAGACTGCACCTTAACTTTTTGTGGTTGCATTTCAAAAAAATATATCCTAGTTGTTACCAAATTTAAGACGACGGAAAATTCACATAAAAATATAACGGATATAACTGTGTAGAGTACTTCGTACATACAGCTACAAACCATTAAAGGTTACATAATCAAAACCTCACTTGAAATGGAAATCATACCGAGTAGATTCTTCACTTTATTGCTTTGCAAATGTCCAATAAAATGCCAATTAATATCATCCGGAAGCTGCAATCACGACGAGCAATGGTAAATGAGCTAAAATTTTCGATAGATAATTGAGAATCAATGTTTTGAACTACAAAGAAGTGTACCTGAGGAGCCTTTTCGATAAATTCTTGGACATAATTTTCCCCAAAACATCGATGACCAGCATCATAAACTTGGCGTATGAGAGAAATCGGCTTCGTCTTGCTTACGGCCACCACTCGCACGTCATCGGCACAGCGGCCAACCTGCTCCGCCGCAAAATGGACCCGGTGGAACACCTTCCTCAGCGCCGTGACAACTGTATTTTCCACAACCGGAGCTGCCATCGATAGAATCCTCTGGCTTTGCCTCCAGAATATAATTTTGTCTTTTCATTTTTAATTGTATATTTGCTCTATTTTGAATTCAATTTCTAAGCTGCAATTCTCCGCCACAACATTTATTGACGAGAAGTTGCTGTAACGCTGTGGTTCGGATAGACCCAACCAAAACTAGAATGTTATCGAGCCGATTCGCATTGTTGGAACTTGTGTTTGTTTATGTCGCAAGTTAGTTTATAATTGTTTGTTTAATAAAAAAATAAAAAAATTATGTCCAACTTTGATTGTCGTTTAGATTGCGCGTTTGTCCGCGATGGAGTTTGTTAATATAAATTTATATCTAAGTTAATAAAAGCCTCATTTATAAAAAAATTTGTTCCGACAAAAAGTGTTTCCTATTGTGGTTGGCTACTTTATAATTTATTAAAATTTATTTCTTATATTATTATATTATTATTATACCTATATGTCGTCCATCAATAAACTACTATTATAATAACTATTTGCGTGAACTTTATAACTATGTAATTAAAATCTATCTAAAATAATTATTTCCATAAACTTATAATTATGTAATTAAAATCTATCTATAAAAAAATTATGAGAGAGCCAAAAATCCATTTTTTATAAAATTCGTCGGACAAAACAACCCTGAAATACCAAAAAAAAACTCTTTTTAAAAAACAACAAAAAAGACTTTAGTCCGAAAGTAAAATATACATAAAAAAACTAAATATTTGTTTCTCTAATACACAATATTTTTTAAGGGGGTCTTTATTCACACCACAGTTGATTTACAGTGTATCACGGTGCATGTGTACTACATTAGAACTGATTCTGAGAAACTGAGCCAATATTCTACATTTCTAATGTCGATCATGGTTCGACAGTGCGGGAAGTCGCATGTTGGCTCACATAATTGACTTTCACTGGGTCGATTCTATGAAATAGTGTAGTACACCCGTAGGTGGGGGACATCGGGTATATCAACAGGGGTACGAATAAATGCCCCATTTTTGAAAGCCGAATCTCACTCTCCTTCTTTATGTTCTCTATCTCTTCCGAAAGGAATAGAGAAAGAAAGCTCTTTACATGCCCTTTGAGGCGAAGAAACTTTCACAAATGCCTTTCTCATGTCTTACTCTATTCTTTGGTAGAGAGGTTTTCGGGTGTATGATTCGAAAGAGGTCATCGTCGACGACGACAAGACAACGGATCGGTTACCCAAAGTAAAACTTTCCTATAATGGGAAAGATTAGCAAAAATATAAACTCAATCAGTAAAGCACGAACGGCTACATTTTTATTTTAAGGACCGATCAAGCAAGTGGATTTAATGCTCTTATGAGGGAAACAAATTATGTAGGTTGTGTCCGTTCTAGAAATGTAGCGGTTGCTCGACCAAAGCCGGTCAAAGAATTGATTTTATGCTTGGCTAGAAGACCGATGACACCCAAAGGAAGCCGCATACCATAACTTGGTCAAAAAAAGCGCATATTAGTTTCTCTCCTACAATTTTTTTAAGGGAGATCTTTATTCACACCACAACTGATCTACCGTGTACAACACTACATGTGCACGACAGTAGAATCGACTCTGTGAAAGTCGATTCTGTGAGTCAACATTCAACATCCAACAGTGCGGGAAGTCGCATGTTGGCTCACATAATCGACTTTCACATGGTCGGTTCTATGAAAATGGTGTGGTACACCCGTAGGTGGGGGACATCGGGTATATTAGTTGTGGTGCAAATAAATGCCCCCTTTTTAAAGCCGAATCTCACTCCTCTTTATGTTCTCTATCTCTTCCGAAATGAGTAGAGAAAGAAAGCTCTTTACATGCCCTTTGAGGTGAAGAAACTTTCACAAATGCCTTTCTCCTGGCTTACTCAATTCTTTGGCAGAGAGGTTTTCGGGTGTATGATTCCAAAGAGGTCATCGTCCTGATAGACAAGACAAAGAATCGGTTACTTAAAGTAAAACTTTCCCGTAAGGGGAAAGATTAACGAAAATATGATCTTAGTCAGCAAAGCACGAACGGCTACATTTTTCTTTTTAGGACCGATCGAGCAAGAGGATTTAATGCTTTTAAGAGGGAGACAAATTATGTAGGTTGTGCCCGTTCTAGAAATGTAGCAGTTGCTCGACCAAAGCCGGTCAAAGCATTGATGCTATGCTTGGCCAGAACCTATGAGACCAAAAGTGAAGCCGCCTACCATAACCTTTTGTTAGAACAGTCTATGAGGATTTACAAGTGGTAAAGCAAATGCAGACTTCCTCTATCAAACGGATAGTGTTATCACCCATGGAATTCAAAAGGAATACCATCGGGAGAATTGAAAGAGAATGGAAATCTTAAATCTTAGCGATCCAAGTTCAAATGATGAGAAAATACTAGCAAAAAGTATTCTTCACCACTGGCTCCAAGATCTACAACTAAAGGGTACCAACTCACTATTGTATACTGTGTTCGTTTTGTGAATTGACCTTTCAACTATGCCAAAAACCCGGGTTATTTTAGCCGAGAGGAAAGATGGATAATTAGACTTCCTTTTCAAAATTTGTTTTTTCCTTCTTTATCGAACATGTGTATGTTGGAGAAAAATGAAGCCTCACTCGACTGAAAGGAGATGAGATCGATGTAATTAATGTCTTGCTTTTCTTTCTTCAACTCATTTGTAAGGATGAAAGAATAAAAGAGGATGACTTTAGAATTGAGGCCTTGGGTTTAGAGACTCAAGATGATGGTGTTTAGGTTATTATCCTATTAAGGAAAAGTTTGTACTTCTTAAGCGTAAGCCTAAAGTATTACGATTGAGACGAGACTACGATCTCCAGGTTGGACGAATTCACCAAAGACAAAAATAGGCGGCTCTGCTCCGGTCGACAATCCTAAGTCTTTGATTACGAAACCTTATCTTATTTAGGAGTGACAGAACCCGGATTCATTTAGAAGAAGGGTCCTCTAGCAGCCGCTTTAAATAGGAAAGAGAACGCATCCGGCGCTAAGAAAGTAGGAAAGAGGTTTTCCAACGATCTTTGGGCAACCTTCCTAAAAGAATTTCCTAAATACGAGAGGTTTTACAAATTCCGACCCATCTCTTATACGATTAACTAAGTCCATCAACTATATAAGAAGACGAAACAGAGAAGTAGTAAGTTTCCCGCTTGTAGCAAGTTTTATAGGACATAGCTAAACCTACCAAGGGACATCCTTCTATGTCAAAGAAAACCGATAGGTGTAGTCCCCCTCGATGAAGGAGTTCTAGATACGGTGGGTTCCTTTAGATACAAAGTGGTAGTGATAGTTTTGTTTCTTGTGGGTCAAGCCGTACCAGTTGCATGCCTTTTTCATCTATTGATTCAATTGGAGTGTAAGTGTAAAAATCTTTTACCATAATTCATATTTTTTGTTCTTTTTTTATATCCCGTTTGATACCCTTATGACGTAATTTCTGAAATCCAAAACTTTTTTTTTTTTTGAGAAGCAAAACTAATTTTCCATTAACATTAATTGTTACATCATTTGTAGTAACATACTCACAGTTCTCACACCGACACTCTCACAGTTTCACACCGGCAATGAAATGCTCACGCTTTTACAATAACACCGTCACAGTGATACTTCGTAGACATAGTAACACAAGCTCACATAAACCAAAGTTCTATTTTTTTCACACAACACTTGCATTACATGATTCATCAATTTAAAATGCAAGTGACATTTCATACATTATGAATTGTAGCTGAATATATTTATACTTATATATTTTATTATAAAATAAATAAAAATTTATACTTATACATTTCATACATTTTCAATTGTAGCTGAATATATTTATACATTATGAATTGTAGCTGATTTTTTATTTATTTTATAATTTAAATCTTAACCCTATCAGCCCCCGTTACACAGTAGTATGATCGGAATGGTCAAATTGAAGTCGAAAAGCGACTCATTTTCGATTTCTTTTGCTAGAAAATAAGGTGACTTATAAAAAAAATCGGTTGTTATAAAAAAAAGGCTGTTTTTATCGGCACAACGGTTTGCTTCTGGCACCACAAATATTCCCGACACCCTATACATTACTTTGGGACCACATTGAATATTTTTATTAATTATCTACTCTCCACACCACCAAAAAAAAACGTGAAAATTTATTTTATACACCACGAAAAAATAAACTACGATTGAATCATTGTAAAATAATAATCTCAAAATTAACCTTTTATAATCCATCATTACAACTAATCCACAAAAATTAACTTTAATAATCTAACAACATTAATCCAATACTACCACTTTCATCATCTTCATTAACATAACCTTAACCTCATCATTTTCATTCCTACAAAAAAAAAATCATCTTCATAACTTCCTCTTCTTCACACTCTTCACCACAAAAAAAAATGTCATAAATTTCAAGATGAACCCATCTTCATCATCTCCTACACTTGAAACCATGCATAGCAATGAAGATGATGATGCAATATCACTTGAAGGCATACAATTTTCAACCTAATTTGAAGAACAAATGAGTTCCAAATGATAATTTCTCACACCAAAAATCTTATTTGTTTTTTAAACATGAAATAGGTGAATGTCTTACACCATGAAGAATATGTAAAAACATGATTTGTGGAGAAAAATCATGCTTTTATGCAATTTCCGATGGTATATAGGATTTCGGCGGCGTCTTTTTAAGTATTCGAGCGTCCCCGTTCTGAGGCCAGAAACATCGTCAATTCCGCCGTTACGTTGCAAGTACAACATCAATACCTGTGACGTTGTGGTAGACTTCGGGCGTCGGGTGGGGGACGTTCGTAAGGCAGAGGCCATGTGTTTAGGTTGATGTCCTTGTTAGGAAATCAACTAGTTTAACGCAACGGAATCTAAAATTTGATTTCCGATCCCAAGATCGACTTCGTTTAATACAATAAACACGTTAAGTAGTTGACGGTGATTACATTGCTTGATTTAATAGATCGACGCTTTGACCGTCAACGGAGAGTAGTAGTGCGCGTGAGCCGTCCACGTGTCCGGCCTCTATCGATATCCACACGAACTCCTCGCCGGAATCTTCCTTGGATTGCTACTAAAAAATCCGGTTGCTAGACCGACCTTTTCTCTCTCTCTAAAACTCTTTAGAAGAAGCTCTCTATTTTTCACAAGAATTATGAACTTTTGGAATTGTGATGTATAAAAGAGCTAGCCAACCATTTTATTTTACAGGTGAAGGTGGCGCCCCTATTGCCTCTTAATCTGATCGGGAGAAGTTTCTAGTAGATTGATGAGAAAGAAAACATTTTCCTAATAAAATAAGCAAAATCACTTTGATTGATTTATCTATTTTAATTTAATATCTTATATTAAATAAATCTAAGATATTGTCAATATCTAATATTGAATATCTTTATCTTATTACCATAAATCTATTTTCCCAAAATCAATTAATATCCAATATTAATATATGATAATATCATTAATTAAATTGCACAATCCAAGTGTATCTCATACACTTAAATGTGGCGCCCCAAACACCATTAAATTGGCATCCAGAATATTCTTTAATTAATCAACATAATTAATATCTTGTATTTAATTTATTCATAATAAATAAATACCGTCATATTAATTTAATCACTATAACACTTTAATTATAGTCGAGATAAACTTTCCTTAATTGATTATCACTATAACTGCATTTTAATCCGGCTAGATGTTCTTATGTGTGACCCAATAGACTTCCGAATATGTTGTCCGTAGACATAAAGTGCAAATTACGAATATGCCTTTACACCTAACGATCACGGGATAACGTCTAACAACACACCGTGACCCCCAATCATCGGAAGAGTCAAAAGCAATGACTACTACATTTCATGTGAAACAATTACCGTGTAAATAGAATCCTATCACTGTAATATTATCCATACGATCGTATCTCGAGTGTCAGTACATTAACGATCGTATCTTATAATCTGGATATCAAGCTCTCTCGGAATAACTCATTTACTCCCACTTTGCAAAGATTCACGAGAGCTAGACATTCCTTATAAGAAGGCCATTTCGGATATTTACTCATAAACATAGGATACGCGATTTCCGGACGAATAAACATGTATCCTACGCGTGCTTCAATATCACACCCAATCACTACCACTTGATCGCCCCATGGCTAGGGGAAACCTTAATAGCATGACAATCCACACCGTGATGCCATGAAGACTCCGGTCTCAGGATAATTACACAACTACGCACATACTGCGACACTTAATGTAAGTCCAATACGTCCAAGCGTCCATGTACAGTCCAATCGTCTCTACACTTAGATAGACGAGATCTATCCTTATCTTCAATAAGATAAAAGACATTCAAATACGTGCTAGTCTAATCATGCCATCAGTGCCCCGTTTGATAGCACGTACAACTAGAGACATTTAAGTATCAAACTTATTAAAGTGAATAGAGATCTCATCAACCATAATCAGTATCATGGTTTCTCTATCACAGTTTGACACCAGGGACGTTACTATATATTTACATTCAATAACATGAAGATAAATAAGATATATAATAACAAAAGTGCTTTTATTAATTATAATAAAGTTATTACATGAACTAAATAGACTGTAAATGACCCGATCCGGTCGGATCCGGTCCAACCCGATTGGGTTTAGAACATCATTTCAACAGTCCTGACGTCACCTTATCTGATGCCCGATATCACTTCTAACGTTAGTCACTCCGAAGTTACAGACAAAATTATGTATCTTTGAAAATTAAAGAAGAAAAATTGAAATAAATTTAAGGTGAAAGTATGGTTGTTTATATCACAAGTAAACATTTTTAAAACAAATCACTTAAATTTTATATTAAATGACAAATTACAACATTTTATGTAATGGAAAGATAACAGAAAATAATGGAAACTTAATTTTCACCGCAACAATTATACCAATAAACCACACTTACCGAACATCACACTAAATCGACCTTTTAAACGTGATTCTTTAGTAAAAAATCCGACTTTCTGAATGTCGATTTGAAGTTCGACTTTTAAAAAATCAATTATGATGTATTACACATGTAATATCGTGTATGGTAAATTCAACGTAATGAGAATAAAGACGTCCAAAACAAATTAGTTTTTTTTTTTTGTTGAGGAAAAAACAAATTAGTTATATACAACTAGTATGATAAAACCGGAAGGTGACAATGAACTCGGTGGAAGGAGAACAAAAACTTCATAAGAAAGAAACAAATTTCCACATCACTAGGAATAATCGTTGAAGGAGAACAAAGATTTCAAAATAAAGAAACTAATTAATAGATATTATACGAGTAAAGATCATCTCAAGTAGAGTAATAGCCTTAAGTGATATCTCATGTACAAGTATTTATAGACATTATCAACAAAACGACGTAGTTTTGAAAATAAATTCTACAGCTAGATCATGTTTCACATTTTGAATGCGTGGTTAAACCACTTGTATTCGAGAGATCACTTTAAAGTTAGTAATTGAAAGGATCCTGACTCGATATTATACATGGTAGGTCATCTCGCAAGCAGCGGTGTGTCGCAAGGTCCTCCACTGAAGCCCAATATCGCTCCGTCGCGGATACTACATACGTCTGAGCTATCTTGGCTTATATTTTTCCTTACGGATCTCGGCGTCTTACTCACGTCTATTATGATGATTTATCGTGATAATCTTGATGCCATGCAATTGTCTGCTTATCCCGTCTTTCATTCTCGCATGAAATATGTTGTCATTGATTTGACTTTATGCGAGACCATGTTTAACATGGATTACTCCGGATCGCACGAGTTTCTACTCAAGATCAAGTCGCCGATGTCCTCACCAAATAACTGCTTCGGTATCGTTTCTTTCTTGACAATAATTAATATATGTCACTTGTTATAAATTTATACCGTAAAGTTTGTTGTACGAGAAGACAAAATTAAGGCAACGGAGTCGGACCTGGATGGAATATAAAGCCACGGGAAGAAACAAAGTAAAAGCTCATTAACAGTATATACAGGCAAAATGGCAAACATGCCACAGTCTCCGTCCCTAAACGCCGCTGCTTTCGGCGGTTCTGCTTCAGCTTCCGCTAACGCAGCGGCCGCCGTCGTCAACAAAGATCGAATGATGCAATCAGCCGAGCAACTTGTTCTTGATCTTAGCAACCCTGACCTTCGTGAGAATGCCCTCCTTGAACTCTCAAAGGTTAATAAGCCATTACTGTTCAATTTTAAATTTTTTTTGGATCTCTCCCTTTGTTTTCCCCATTGTTTCGTAATTAAATGTCATTCTAAATAGATAGAAGGTTCAATTGGTATCTTCGTCGGAAACGTTCTCTTTCTGGGAGTGCTTTGTTGCGTTGATTGCTTAATTAAGAGTTAATTTTCGCTCCTCCAATTTCCTTTGTTTCATTGTTTCATTGTTTTGTAACCATCTGAAATAAGATGTAATGTGGTTAAATTTGTATTTTCCATTATGCGTCAAGCTTCACTTAAAGCTTTCACCTCTGACCTGTTTGTTGAGGATGGAGGGAGATGTCCCAGATTTTTGTGATTAAATTACAGGTGCTTAGAGTATTTTCGTTGCCACGGAAGTATAAATTATTGATTCTGCTAACATACTCTGATGCCCTTTACAAGTGTATAGTTACAGTGGCAGTGTTATGTATATTGCTTTGTGATTTGCCTAATTGGTCGTTTACTTGAGATTTGAACCTTTTTGTTCATTTACTTTGAGTTTTTTTTTTTTTTTTGCGAATGACATTTCCTTTGAGTTTTGATCTCTTCTTTTTCACTTAATATGGTAGTCTGGTAGAGATTGTCGATGTAATGAGCTATATAGTCAAGAATTGTCTCTTTATTGGGGTTTGTGTCAGTGTTCCTTTTCCTTTCTCACTTTAAAGAAGCAACTTTGACCTATGTAAATAAGAAGTCAAGCCTGGAACATATTTGTCCGTACAAAATCTTGTGTTTCTGTGTTTTAGGGGGAGACAACTAAGAACGGGCAGCCTGGTGCATATATGTTTTGCAAGTGTGTGAATATTCTTAAACCTTTATTACGCTTCCTGAAATAGAAGTTCCCTGAAGTCCAGCTAGGTTTATGACCAAACAAAATTAATAGATATATGGCATTCTGGGATTTTGGGGTGGGATATGGTACTTCCTATATTGCACGATGGAAAAAGAGGATCTATTGAGCCGACCCCACCTAGTGGGAACTTGAAATAAGGCTTGGATGTTGTTGGTTTTGCTGTGGATTTACGAGTCAACATCCTCAGTTGATTCTTCCAAGACATACTGTGAATGAACTACCAGTAAAAAAAAGAAGAAGAAAGAAAGAAATGCTCAGAACTCTTAGAATTTTGCTGCTTATTGTATGTGGGAGGGGGAGGGGGAGGGGGGGGGGGGGGGGTTGTTGAGTTTTGTATTCAAGTACTCGCTTAAGCCATCAGTTTCTTTTTGTGGGTATGAGGCAGAGAATGATGGCGTAGCATTTTTTTGAGCAAAACCAAAGTTTTAGGTGAAGCGGGGGTGTGGTTATATGAAAAAGAGAGATTGTCACAATTTCTCCAGGAAATTTTCATTTAAGAAAAAAATGAATTAGCAGAAAGTCATATTACACAGAAGTTCCTTTGAATCTTGCATTTCACTTAACTATCCATGTGACCGGAATCTAATTCTTTTTCTTTCAAACATAACTTAAGCTTTCAACAGGATGAAGTAATTTCTTTGGAATTGGTTTTCATGAATTCACACACCGGAAATATATTAATGGAACCACGTTTCTTTAACTCCATTCGAAAAGCGAGGCTTTGTCCTTTCTTTAGAATGTTATTTCTGCCTTTGTATAATGACCTATTAATCATCTTCTGTATCTCTTAATGCCCGTCTTTTGCTGGTAAGTGTAGAAGCGAGAATTGTTTCAAGATTTGGCACCGTTACTTTGGCATTCTTTTGGGACTATTGCTGCTCTTCTGCAGGTAAACTCTACACCCTTTGAACCAATGTTGTTTTTCTTGGCTTTCTATCTATGCTGATTCAATCGCCCGTAGCTTTAGTGGCATATCTGTTTCTATGGTTTTAGAAGTGGATGGTATTTAGGGATGTGTAAAAAGAACTGCAAGTTACATTCTCTGGTTGCTCTGTCAGTATTCTGTGACCAGTTGATATTCTTTTCCATCCTATGCAGGAAATAGTTTCCATCTACCCTGTTTTATCCCCTCCAAACCTGTCTCCAGCACAATCTAATAGAGTTTGTAATGCACTTGCCCTGCTTCAGGTACACTGTTCTTTATTTTCTTAAACTCTTCAGTTCTTGCATTAGCATTGTGTTCATTCTGATATTAATAATCATTGAGCTACTTTGACCTGCCATTTGTCTACTCTTTTTTACGGTCTGCATTAAACAACAAATTGTTTGGAGTTTATTTGTTGGGTTGTTGGTGATAACAAGGTTTGACGGTTGGTTGAATGTTATAGTGTTCCTCTAAATTGTTCATTTTGTATTTGTTGAATAATCTGATGCCAATAATTTTCTTATGTTTGTCTTTGCAGTGTGTGGCTTCTCATTCCGAAACCAGAATGCTATTCCTTAATGGTATTCTTTTTGTATGCACACATTATTTACTTATCTGCTTAAGATTGTCTAGCACTAGCTAAATGAACTTCTTAAATACACGCACATTTCTCTTCTCGATTATTGGAAGTTGTCTGCATATTGATTTGTTCATTTTAAGTATTTGTTTGACTAAGAATACTTTTCAAATATTAGAAAAACATTGTGGTTATATTCGAGTTTTTAATTGCCTTTTTTAGGAGCACTTTTAAAGACAAAAATGTAGGGATGGGAATTGGGAAAAAGGGTATACTTTAATTGAGTACCAGATTTTGAAGATCTTCAAAAAAAAAATAGCTTTGTTTTTGTAAGAGAAAAAAAGGATTTTTTTT
This sequence comes from Gentiana straminea, assembly GCA_036785695.1. Classification (NCBI taxonomy): domain Eukaryota; kingdom Viridiplantae; phylum Streptophyta; class Magnoliopsida; order Gentianales; family Gentianaceae; genus Gentiana; species Gentiana straminea. The sequence goes on from JAVUPR010000477.1 coordinate 2,036,568, forward strand.
TTAAATGTCAGCAGTGAGGCTAGAAAGCCCTTAGAGTCCGGGAAGGAGATGCTAATTGCCACCACTGGATGCCAGTAGATCAAATAGGCTTTTGCAAGAAAGGAAAATATTCTGATCTGTAAATTCCTGTTACTAGATGAAAAATACTAGCTCGGGAGGTGCAGGTTTTCCTCGCTTTATTGTATGTATTGTATAAAAGGCTAGTCAAACAACTCTGGAAGGTCAATCAAATGGGCCAAGCACAAATTTTGACCTTTATATGCTAAAACACTTTATGGCATCCTTATGGCACAAGCTCAAGATCAATGTTTCGAGGGGAGAAATTTGGGAATGGTGGTGCTTTCCCCGTTTAAGTTCTAAGATCAGGAGGCCATTTAAGAAATCATCCTAACGTGGATCATCTTTGTTGTAAAACAAAACAAGTAACGAATAAAGTGAGTATGTGGGAACTTTGACAAACTTACCTAACTACTCATTGGCTGTCTTCATTTTCCTTTTGAGTTGGAGCATTTATAGAAGTAGACAAAGGAATAGTATACATGTAGGAACGGAATTGCAAAAACTTCAGGAGAATTGGAAGGCATCGCACTAATGGTAAACAGCTACGTTGGAATTCAAAAGGAGCCTTGGTGTAACTGTTAAAAGTTGTTGCCGTTTGACAGAGGCGATGAGTTCAGCCATAGAAAAAGCCTTTTCTATAGAAATATATGACTGCATACAGTGGACTTAAATGAATATGTTTTCGAGGAACCTTCTCGTTTGGATGATTTTTAATTTACATTTGTAGTAGATTTTTGATACTATTTGCGTCGCTCATAGAGCGTAAGATGCTTTTCTTATCATGATAGCACACCCTTTCGTGTGTTCTATGTCCCAACGTCTTTACCCTTATTTTGGAAAAATGGACATCCTTTTTAGGAGCACTACCGACAAGAGTTGAACATAGATATTTCACTTCATGTTTCTCCAACTTGTGCCTTGTGGAACTAAAAATCGTGAGGAGGCATTGTTTAGATTATCTTGAACTGGTTACATTTTGAAAATGTACTTTGATTTTGAAATGAGGTCTCAAATGTATTTTGATTTTGCTTTTTTTTTTTCACCGTCATTTGCAGCTCATATTCCATTGTATTTGTACCCTTTTCTTAATACTACAAGCAAATCCAGGCCTTTCGAGTACCTAAGGCTTACTAGTTTGGGTGTGATTGGTGCGCTGGTCAAGGTATTTGATCTTGTTTATATTTTTTTTAATCATTATAACCAACCCCCCTTCCTCTGCATACTCATGTTGTCAAGAGTGGCAAATAACGTTATTTATTTATGTGGTAACTAGTAAGGATGCCATTTGTTTAAAAAAGAGGCAAAGACTGAGTTAATTGACTTCACATTTTTTCAATGGTTTCGTATCCTCGAGAAGAGAAGGCTGTCTTTATGTGCTTGCATTATTCTTTGGGGAAAAGACACTTTCCCTCCAATGGTTTGTCATACAAAATCTTTACCTCCCTTTGATTTTTGATTATATGGTTTCCCCTCCTAGGGTTTGATGCAAACCCCAACACATAATTTTTACTTTTTTTATTTTTTTATTTTGGGTTTGCATAAAACCCTAGGGAGGTACCATTTCATAAAAAATAAACCTAGGGGAGAGGGTAAAATGTTTAGTATGGCTGGTTAATGCTGTAGCCGATAAAAGAAATGTTAGTTGACCCAAAAAATATTCCCAAACAATATTCACATCATCTATAATATATATGCACACACATATAACCAACACACAATTTAGACATGACATCAATATGAGGGTAAAAAATGGATACTCTAAGTATACTTAGAGGGAGAGTCTCTGCAGTAGAATTTCCATACTTAGAGTATCCATTTTTGACCCTCTTATTGCTGTCATGTCTAAATTGTGTTGGTTATATATATATATATATAGGTTATAGATGATGTATTTGCATCACAAATGCAAAGATTACAAGGGAATGCATTACAGGAAAAAGACGTGGAGCCCCTCGATCCATAATTCCATATTGGAGGCTTGATCTATCCTAAGCCGAGACACTGTGAATGACGTTGATTCCTCTTCTTATTATACTTCTGATCTCACATTACTATACAATTTTGTCAATACAACATCTTTTTATTCATTCTTTTATATATGTCTGTAGGTATGTAATCTTCAAAATTTGTTAGATACCATCCTCTCATTATGACTGGAATGGGAATATTTTTTGGGTCAACTGTCATTTCTTTTATTGGCTACAGCATTACACGTGTTGTTTCCCTTGGAATATTCTATCCGAATATTCCCTTTTTACATCTTATGTTGGGTTTGCGTCAAAACCTAGGGGGCAAACCATATAATAAAAAACCACAGTGAGTTGAAGGCTTCATATGCGTCTTTTCCCATATTTCTCATCCATATTTACTGGTGATTTCTGTCTTGCATCCTTGTTTGAGATACGCCAGAACACTCCCGAGCCTTTCACACATAATGAAAATTGTAGAAAAAGATAGGAGGAAACTTATATTTTATTGATAGAACCTTATGGAGAACATAAGGGAAGGTTACAATATATAGAGAAAACCTCCAACAGCCAGAAAACACTGTTCCAACGGCTATGAACAGTGCCAACGGCTATGAACGGTGTTTTACGGGCCAAAAACGAAAGAAGACAAAAACAGGGAAAAGGTCCAAATTACATCATTAGGACACTTAGGAAAAGAGATAAAAGATATTAAACTATATTAAACTATAGTATTAACCTATATTTTAACACCCTCCTCAAGCTTGGTTGTGGATGGAATAACGACCAAGCTTGCTTCTCATTCGGTAAATATAGGTAGAGCGAGAACCCTTAGTGAAAATATCGCCCACGATCTTGAGAGGGTATGAATTCAATATCGATGTCTTGACCTTCAACCTTTTCTTTGATAAAGTGTCGTCAATGTCTATATGTTTGGATCTATCATGATGAATGGGATTCTCGACATGTTGATAGCGGACACATTATCACAAGATAGAAGAATAGGATGCTCTTGCTTGATGTGTAGGTCAACCAGATCTTTTTGAGCCACGGTCCTTCACGGATACCAGGGCCAAGGCCCTTAATTCGGCCTCTGCATCGCACAGAAACCACCGGTTGTTTCTTGCTCTTCCAAGTTGTGAGATTTCCCCAGAAGAATGAGCAATAGCCTGTAGTAGACCTTCTATCAATTACAGACCCTGCCCAATCAGCATCAGTGAAGACTTGGATCTTTCTGTCTTTAGATTTCTTGAAAATAAGACCTTGACCATTTGTCCCCTTTAGATACCTTAGCATCCTATGGACAATATCAAGGTGCTCTTGACAAGGATGATGCATAAATTGGCTGACCAGACTCACTGCATAGCATATGTCCGGTCTAGTATGAGCCAAGTAAATCAATTTTCCCACCGAGTCTTTGGTATCCGCCTACATCCACAAAGGGCGATTTACTCTCCTTTTCCAACTTCACCCCGGGGTCAATAGGAGTGGAGGCGGGTTTGCAATCAAGCATCCCCTGTTTCGGTAAGAAGGTCGAAATGTACTTCCTTTGGGATATGAAAATCCCCTCCTTAGATCTAGCCACTTCCATTCCCGGGAAGTATTTCATTTGTCCAAGGTTTTTAACCTCAAACTCTTTTGCAAGACAATGCTTTAGAGATTCAATATCGGGGGCATCATCCCCAAGTTATGATAATGTCATCCACATATACAATGAGGATGACTCTTTCTGATAGAGGAGACACCTTGGTGAACATAGTATGATCTCGCTTGACCTTGTATGAACCCAAGATTCTTGACAACTTTGGTAAATTGACCAAACCAAGCTGCGGGGACCGTTTCAGTCCATAGAGAGCTTTGTGCAATTTGCACACCTTATTTTCTGCTCCTGGATAGTCAATTCCAGGAGGCAATCTTAAGTACACTTCCTCCTTTAGGTCACCATTTAGGAAAGCATTTTTTACATCTAATTGGTGTAAGGGCCAATCAAGATTCACAGCAATAGATAGGAGCACCCTGATGGTGTTTAATTTTGCCACTGGTGCAAAAGTCTCCTGGTAATCTATGCCATGAGTCTGAGTGTAACCCCTAGTAACCAATCTAGCCTTATGCCTGTTAATGGTGCCATCAGAGTTGTATTTCAAAGTGAAAATCCACTTACATCCTATTGTTTTCTTTCCCTTGGGGAGAGAAGTCAAGGTCCAAGTGTGATTATTATATAGAGCTTGTAGCTCCTCATGAACAACCTTTTTCCACTCAGGAAATCCCAGGGCTTCCTGAATAGATGTGGGAATGTGATGCTTGTCCAAGTTTTGTACAAACATTTGGTAGGAACTAGAGATTTTCTCAATTGCCAAAAGATTGTATAGAGGGTACTGAGTACAAGCTCTAGTTCCTTTTCTCACAGCAATGGGTCTATCATCATAGTTCACAGTGCTAACAGATCTTTCTAGAGATTCTGAGGTAGTAACTTCCTCAGAATGATTTTGATCTTCTTGAACTTCAAGATTAATATTCTCTTATTGATTTTGATCTCTTTGGACCTCAAGATTATTCCTGTTTCTCCTGGTAAACACCAGTTGAATAGGAGGTCTTGGGCACAAGGATCCTTTTTCAGGATTCAGACTAGATGAAGGTTGAATACTATCAGAGGTAATGACTTCCTCTTGATTTATACTTCCTTTATCCAAAGAATTCAAAGTGCTAGGACTCATATCCCATCCTTGAGAGGAGGAAATAAAGTTCGTTTGATTCCTTCTTGATCAAAGAAGGGTTTTTCTTCGAAGAAGTTAACATCCATTGTGTTAAAAAACTTTTCGGTTTGAGGGCAGTAGCATTTGTACCCTCTTTGTCTTGGAGAATAGCCAATAAAGACACACTTGAATGCCTTAGGTTCAAGTTTGGTCCTGTGGTGATTGTGGACATACATAGTACATCCAAAAACCTTAGGAGGGAGGTTTTGTATCTAGTGTCTGGATGCTATGCTTTCAGACAGAACAGCCACAGGGGTTTTAAATTTCAACACCCTAGAAGGCATTCTATTTATGAGATAAGTGGCAGTCAAGACTGCCTCTCCCCATAAGTGCTTGGGCACCTTCATGGCAAACATGAGGGCCCTAGCTGTATCCAGGAGGTGCCTGTTTTTTCTTTCTGCAACCTCATTTTGTTGGGGATAGAGGTGTTAAACGAACCGAGTGTTCACGAACGAGGCTCGAGCTCGGCTCGTTTAAGCTCGTTCGAGCTCGTTCAGTTATGCTATCGAGCCGAGCTCGAGCTCGTTCTACTACTCGTTTCATAAACGAGCTTACACGAGCATGTTCGCGAACACTCGTTTAAGCTCGTGAACATATATTATATATTATATAAATAATAAATATATAATAACAAATATATATATATTCCAAAATCCCCTTATATCCCCAAATTATTCGGCCATTGCCCATCAAGCATTTCTTTCAAGTTTCAGCCGATTCAACCCTACCCCGCCGCCGCTCCGCCTCTAAGCTCTCCGCCGCTCCGCCTCTCGCCTTCTCCCAAGTCTGCAGCCTGCAGGTATGATCTAAAGCAGAAGCAGCAGAGCCAAAAACGAAACCGGCCGGAAAGTCTTTACGGCTAAGTTCCTCCATCACCACCCACCCATCCCTCCTCCCAACGCCGAGATTACAGATTGAAATGGCCAAAAAATTTCAAAGGACAAACTTATTTCTTTTTGACTCATCTCCTTATATTTTCCTACCTTCTTTATTCAACCATATTCAATGCTATTCCGAAGATTTGTTTGAACCCACCGATCTCTTTCGCCTCTCCTTCCCTTTTTTTTTAAAAGGAGATCCTTTATTTCCCGAAGCATGAATAATTTGAAGGAAATGGATGATTCAACACAACAATTGAAATTGAAGTTAGTGAATGATTGACACCACTTAAATTATTACCATCACGGGTAAAAGTCGTGGGGGTGGAGAGCTAACGGATGAATTAGCGAGGGAAAAGGGGAGTAAGCTTGCTAATATTATTAATTAGAGAATTAATTTAAGGGTTTAATTGTTTCTTATCTATATATATGTTTTGTGTGCATTAGTAAGGGGGAATTGATTTGCTAGCTACTTTGTGTATTAATTTTTTTCTTTGCGTATCCGATGTGCAATATATATATATATACATATACTTGTCTTTGAAATCACATTTGGTGAGTCTTTGAGCACCAAGTCGCGCTATTTGTTTCGTTTGAACGAGCCGAGCTCGAGTTCGAGCTGTTCGCGAGCTTGATCTCGAGCTCGAGCTCGAGCTCGAACATTTTTCTTTCTTATCGAGCCGAGCTCGAACGGGCTTTTAGGCTCGTTTGTCTTAACGAGTCGAGCCGAGCATACTCGATAATAAACGAGCTCGAGCTTGAACATCAGCTACTCGGCTCGGCTCGGCTCGTTTACAGCACTAGTTGGGGAGTGTCAACACAGGAAGTTAGGTGGATGATACCCTTTTCCTTGAAAAAAGTTCCCAACTGTTTTTCAAGATACTCAGATCCATTATCTGATTTGAGTATCTTGATATCAGTATCAAATTGATTCTTAATCATGAGGAAAAAATTCATGAAGATAGCTCCTGCTTCAGCTTTTTCCTTCATTAAGAACACCCAACAAAGTCTGGTGTGATCATCAATGAAGGTGATGAACCATCTTGTACCAGTGATATTCTTGACCTTAGAAGGTCCCCAAATGTCACTATGTATAAGATGGAAAGGCTTGGAAGGAGCATACGACTTAGTATGAAACACAGTCCTACTTTGTTTTGCCATACAACAGACTTCACACTGTAAATCTGACACATTTTTATTGATAAACAACTGAGGCATGAGCCTTTTTAGATACAAGAAGTTGGGGTGACCCAATCTATAGTGCCACAAAACAATAGGGTCACTATTATTACAACTAACAGAACCAGTGACAAAGGCAGTGTTCTGTTTATTCAGAGAACAAGTGTTAGTAGGTAACATGTAGAGGCCAGAAGTAGCACTAGCATTGCCAATCATTTTCCCAGAGTTGGTCTCTTGTAGGACACATGTATTCTCATGAAACATCACAGATAAGTTCTGTCTCTTAACCAGTTTATTAACTGATAAGAGATTACGGGGACGATTTGGTACATATAGCACACGATCAAGGATCGGATCCTTGGAAAAAATAACGAGATCCAATTCCTTGTACTTTGGAAGTGGATCCATACGCAATCCTTACAAATCTTTCATGTTTACGGGGAATTAAGGAGTGGAATAACCCCTTATTTCTGTCATATGTTACGAGGCCCCGAATCAACAATCCATAGTTGTTGTTCATGGTCGATATTATGTAGGAATGAGAATGATTACCGAGTGTGCCACGAAGCGGTGGAAGTATTTGAAGGAGTTGCGAGCTAGGAACAGAGAGTAGGAGTCTTTTCGGGACCTCCATCCGTTCATGATCGAAGGCGAGGAGACTCCCTAGGAGTACCCTCACTCATGTGAGCGAGATAGGGAACCTTGGGACTCCTTTCTTGTCCCGGGCTCCCGAGTTTCCAGTCAGCAGCTTTTCTATCTGCTGCAGTGTTGTAGAACATGAAGCTCTCACTTTGTTCACGAGTCATGGATCCAATAAGCCATGACATAAAGATGTTGTTGTCTGCCTTCCATTGTCTGAATTTAGGATCATCTTCTCTTGGCTGTGGAGTATCACCAGTTAGATGTCCTTCTTTGCTTCTTCCAGACACATACATCAGCAGAGATCTAGACCACAAATGGTAATTATTATCATCGAATTTGTGGCTAGTAAGGAGATGACTGTTGGTATCACTCCCTCCCTGAATGAGATTTGCTCCCTCAGATTGTGGAACAACATCAGTGGAGGTTGATCTTTCAACAGAAGACATTTTCTGGTTTATAAAAAAAAACTCAGAAAAATTTGAATTTGATCGATTATGGATCAAGGCTCTGCTACCATGTAGAAAAAGATAGGAGGAAACTTATATTTTATTGATAGAACCTTATGGAGAACATAAGGGAAGGTTACAATATATAGAGAAAACCTCCAACAGCCAGAAAACACTGTTCCAACGGCTATGAACAGTGTTTTCTGGGCCAAAAACAGAAAGAAGACAAAAACAGGGAAAAGGTCCAAATTACATCATTAGGACACTTAGGAAAAGAGATAAAAGATATTAAACTATATTAAACTATAGTATTAACCTATATTTTAACAAAAATGAGGTGGAGTGAACGTCTAAAAGCTTTCATTTGTTGCTCTTGCACATTATGTTGAAGCAAGGGGCCTGCATTTGGTTTTCATTTAATGAAGCTGTCTAATGTATAAAAATGATTTTCTCTGATAATATGTTCTAGTGTGTAATGTGCAACTTTATTGCTTCCTAGTCTCTGAATGGGGATGCACTTATAGAATTCTCCTTGTATTGTTTTTCCCTGTAGGTTGATGACACCGAAGTTATCAGTTTTCTCCTGTCCACTGAAATAATTCCTCTGTGCCTGCGCACAATGGAAATGGGAAGCGAATTGTCAAAAACAGTTGAGTGTCCTGTGTCTCTACCTTTTATTCTGCTTTGGTAATTTCATTATGAAAATCTTCTTGGTTTATATCTGTGACTTGGCATAATTGTTAAAGTGGCGACTAGGCGAGAGTCAAGCCACTGCCGCCTGGATGTGGGCAAGGCAAGGCGATAAAAAATGACAAGCGACCCTCGATTTACTGTTTTTTGGTTATATTATGTTCTCTTGTGTTGCTTGTATTATATTCTGTTTCTTGTTTTCTTGTCACCGATACTAAGTTGAGGAAGAATAAAGAGGTTGATTCTGGCTGGGCTTAGTAATAATCTTGATACACTGATCAAATTTGGTGTAGAATAGTGGAGTTGAGACTAGTATTCACATAAAGGGAGCTACTTTAAGAACCAGTACTTGCTTTTGTATTATGAATATTAGTCTATTAAAACGCAGAATGAGAGAATCATGGATTAATTCGTCTAGATTGAACTTCAAGCACTTCATGCTTGTCTACCCTTAATTAGGGAAGTATTTCTTTAGTTTAGTGGACTTTTTGGCCAAGCGTTCACCGAAAGTTTACCCTTTTTTAGTACTTTCTTTATGCTTCTGTGATTACATTCAAGAGGGAGGTGCATTTTTGGTTGGTTTTGCCTGGCGTCCCTTTTTTGCCGTGAAGTTGCCTAGCACTTTAACTACTATGTGACTAGGTTATGGTCTTGCGAAGGTGTTGGTTGTAAACATTTTTCTTGGTAATGGTACGACCTTCTTCAAACTTCTCAAGATATGGATTTATACTAGTCTGAAATGCAGCAGTTAGTGATAGTATGATGCACGGGAAACCCTTTCATCCTATCGCAAAACTGTGACCCTTGCATCCTTTGAAGCTCGACTGCTCTGGCACTTTTTTTTTTCTTCTTCTGTTGAGGAAACTGCACTGGCACTTTGAGGACTAAGTGTCACATTATTTAACTGGTTTTCAAGCATCGTGTCAAATCATCTTTATAGAAATTCCTGGTGAAAATCAGAATAGACTTTCGATTAACTGTCAGAAGAAAGAAGTGATAGGAATATGATATTACGTTGGAGCCTAGTGCATGTCGTATGATGTCCAGAATATTGAAGTATTTACCTTCGTAGCAGAAGACTGATCTATGTCTAGACTTACTTTGCAGGCACTGATGATTAGATTATTGTCATTTTGTCAGAAGGCCTATCGTTTATATTTTTATGTTTTATTTTATTATTTTTTTCCCTGATGTTGAAGGCCTATCGTTTTGAATAATCGCTTTCTTGCTATACTTGTAAACCGTGTTCCAAGTCTGCTTGTCTTAATTTACTGTTCTGTTTCTGCTTGAGAAAAGTCTCTGTTTTAAAAGAAAATTTGTATGCGCTGCCTGTATGCAATCTGAGTATTCGACTTTTTATCCTAAACGTTTCACTGATTCCTTCACTAACAATTTGCTACTCCTTTTGTAATTGCTACCGGATTCATGGTTTATGGTCTTTTTGGCACGACTTTTGTAACAAAATCAATTTCTGCCACTAGGTTGCAACATTCATCGTGCAGAAGATATTGCTGGATGATTTGGGATTGGAGTACATCTGTACAACTGCCGAGAGGTTTTTCGCTGTATGCAGAGTGCTTGGGAATATGGTCGCTGCACTCGCTGAACAGCCTTCACCGCGGCTGCTGAAACACATCATTAGGTGCTACCTTCGGTTATCAGACAATTCAAGGTCACCCCTTTTTGTATATACATTACCATGCTCTTCTTTTCTAATCCCCCCCAACCCCCCTCCCTCCCCCCTCCCTCCCTCCCCCCCCCCCCCCCACACACACACACACCTTTTCTCCCCCATTTCTTTTTAAAAAAATAAATAGAAACCATTCATTCGTTCGTTCTTTTGTGTGTGTGTGTGTGTGTGTGGTAAAACTGCAACTTTTATTGATAAAAAAAAAAAAGAGTTTTACGATCCATTCCAGGTCCTCCCCTAAACTTGCATCGTCAGCACATAGCCCCAACTCCTTGAAACTTTAGGCCGGCTCGTTCGTTCTTCTCTTACACACAGATGCAAGCACGTGTATTGTCTCTACAATGTGGCACCACACATTTGCAGACCATTGAACAACGGGTGGGATCCATATCAATCCACGGGTCCCACCATGATCAATGATTTATGAATGTGTAGACACGATGTTGTGACAATATCATTTTCGTTCGTGGATATGAACCTTGTCTTTGATGATACAGGGCGTGTGGTGCACTCCAAAGCTGCCTACCTGACATGCTCAGAGATCGCACCTTCAACAATTGCCTACGTGTATGTCTCTAAATGAATCTTTAGATCCTTCTATTTTAGAATCAAGTCTTTTTTGCTTGGTCCAGACATTGATAGGTTGACTTTATGATGTTGTTGTTAATGTTATAGGATGATGTAGTAACAAGACGGTGGTTACAACAGTTGTTAAGCAATGTGCAATCTATGGCAGCCATGCAAGCTGCAGGGGCATTTGATCACATGCTAGTCAGCTAAATCTCATCCTCTTTATTTATCAAGCTTTTGCCCCTTTTCTCGTCTTTCCTTTTGTTCTAGTATGTCGCCTGGGTGCTCCATTCACAAGCAGATTACTGCTTTATTTTGAGAGAAATAGTACGGTGTGACCGTTGTATCAATGGTTGTATTAAGTGGATGGATAGGATGTAAGTAAATTAACTTTTTCTGGATTGATTAGCCAACAGTGTAACTTATTTCTTTTATTATTTGACTTTTGGAGTTTCGTTTTGTTGTTAACACCCCCCTCCTCCCCCTTGTATGCAAGCCAAGCTAAGCCCTTTTGATACATGAGCAGGCTTTGTTGAGCTAATTTGTGTTCCTGCTTGGAATGTGTAATGATGTTTATTGCTAGAGTTCGGCTCGTTAAAAGGCCATAGTAAGGTCCTTCATTGTTGATAGATCTTTTTGGAAAAGGTGAAAACGATAGTAATCGAAAACTAGGAAGAATTTACATAATCGAAATCTACAAGTGCTTGTTGTATCTACTGCACCTTTTGTGCAGAAAAATTTACAAAAAAATAAAATAAATTTGAGAAATGAAATAACATTTTTCCAATCATAGATGTGCATTCAGTGTCTAATGTATCTCATGGCTTCCTGTAGAGTTTTCCTGAACTTTTCTACCTTAATTGTGACATTCTGCTTGTCAAGATACACATCCTTAAAAGCATGAAAACCTTTGGCTTTTATAGACTCTGGATCTTGAATCACAGGATGTTTAGGGCCATACTTATCATACAACGAGCTTTCTTCAGGTTCGATTTTGTAGTGTAAATATTCTAACCCCAACTCATTTGCTGGTTCTCCAAAGTACTTGTTTGCAGGCCAATCTAGTTCTAACAGAACCACCTGTACCGACACTGCCCCGTTAGCTAAGAACAGCTCATGTGTTAGCCCTGCACCATGAACTCCAACCATCACACTGCAAGAATTCACCACATGGATGAAGTTATCAAAGTCTTTCGTTTTGTTGGGCGTCCCGATAATCACTTGAAAGCCTAAATCCTGCATCATACTCACTACCTCGTCTTGATTCACCATTGTTCTTGATTTTGTTCTAGACATAAGTAGCAGTCTTGGTTTTTGTATTTGAGAAACATCCTTCATCTTCAAATCGTACGATTCAAAGACGAATTCTTTGAACCGAAACATGGAATTACCTAAAGGGTTGTCCTTGGAATTAAGGGATAACCATCCATGGTACTTCAGACCAACAATGGCTCCTGGAAAGCAATGGACACCAGATAATGCTGATGATCCATTTATGATGTCATAACTAGTTAACCTTGTCAGAATCTTGTTGTACTTTTTCATGAACCAAAGCTGGAAATCTGTAGCTACGAATCTTACGTTAGATCGGAAATGACGAGAAGTTATAAACAAAGGGATGATGATGTCACTGAAATCATGAAAAAAGTTGGAGGCAAAACCTCCAGATGAGAAAACTATGAGTGGCACATCATAGTTGTAGTTGCAGGCTGGTGGTGGGGTGGTGGTGATATTATTGCCATGAAGAATCTGTACAGGTGTAACGAATACCGACCCGTCTTTTTCACCGTATGGAAGTAGAGTTTCTTGTTGAAGTTGTTGATTATGGGAAGGTATATAAATCTTTAAAGAAGCTGTGTCAAACCTTACTGCTTTAATGGCTACACAATAATTTGAGTGCAGTTCATGCATGCATGTCAACCCCTTTGCTTCTAGCTCAATCCTATTCTCTCCTGCATTTTTGCATCATCCATCAATTTTCACACTTGAGAAACTATTTCCTAGACACACACACACACACACACACACACACACATTTAAACATACACACCTCTTGGACGGGACGTAAAAAATATTCTGCGAGGTTATTCATTTATAATTATACTTGAACACAAACCTCATACTGTAATATACTTGAACACAAACCTCTGACTAGCCTCCTCAAAAGGATTTGGTTTTCTGTCTCATTGCTCATATCTCCATCAGTTGAACTCCCCCATCTAATGAACTGGTCCTTCCCTGCCATTTTTCATGACCACTTAAAAAAAAAAAAAAAAAAAGTTGAATTCCAACCCAAAAGGTCTCTACTCCCTCACACTTCGTGGAAGATGTAAATCGAGGATGTGTCTCAGTGACTCAATGTGCAAGAATCGAACCTCCACACTCAACCTCAAAAGCAAAACCGTCACTACAATCACCCGTACTCTTCAATCAAATGAATTGAACACTTAACTAATTAATCATATGTTCTCTCAAGTGATAATGATGAGTTTTGTGAGTGCAAGATATAAACCGCGAAATGCATTCAAAGACATGTATGTAGTTTCAAGGAAAAATTTAAGCTAAACACACTTACAAAATTCAATCTTGAAACTTGCACTCATGTAAAGCAGAGGAAGAACAATGAGGAAACAAATGATGAAATTGGTTGAAGAACAAAGCACCCTCCTTTGGGACTCTTCCATTTTCTTTCCAAACCCTTAGAAAAAAAGAAAAAAAAATAGAAATGTAGAGACTTTGAACAATGGGAAGTAACATGTGACCACGTTGATATATGCTTAACATATTGCATGCACTTATTAGTTTTCTGTGCTGTGCAGTACTTAGAGGATCTTTTTCTAACAAAAATATTATTATTCTAATCTTTATCTTTTTTAATTATTTCCTTGTCTTGATATTCCTCCAACTTCTACTCTTTAAAATTAGTATCTGTCAGGTTGTATATGATTAGTATAATGACACTGATGCCAAAGGGCTTTTTCAAATAAATGGCCAATGTTGATCAATATATTCAGGGATCACCACATAAGTCCAATACAATCATGATGAACCATTGATTAATAAATTGAATCCTTATTAATTAATTAATGAATAAAATCTTTATCAGTGATTCACAAATATGTAATGATCTTATCATCAAGGGCTGATCTAAGTATATCAGGGTAGGTAATGTGACCCGAATGAGATTCAAGATTTTTTTCAATTACTAAAACGATGTAGTTTTGTTATAAAAAAAATATAGTTTTAGGCTTAAATGACACTTGTGAAACTATTGAAATAAATCCGCCCGGCCTCCTTATCATTTACTATATATTCATTCATTGTTTTTTTGTCTATAAGGATCATTTTTAAACTTAGTTAGGCGTTTAGGATACAGTCAAAAGACTATTGGTTATAAGGACAAAATAATATTTGGTGGACAAAATTAACCCATCCACTTTTATATGTTTATCATTTTTTCAAGATTTTTTTCAATTACTAAAACGATGTAGTTTTGTTATAAAAAAATATAGTTTTAGGCTTAAATGACACTTGTGAAACTATTGAAATAAATCCGCCCGGCCTCCTTATCATTTACTATATATTCATTCATTGTTTTTTTGTCTATAAGGATCATTTTTAAACTTAGTTAGACGTTTAGGATACAGTCAAAAGACTATTGGTTATAAGGACAAAATAATATTTGGTGGACAAAATTAACCCATCCACTTTTATATGTTTATCATTTTCAGTTTAGAAAGTGAAAAACAAAGTAGCAAATCTCCCGTCCATGGCCTTATGGCTTCTGGACATCGAATCATGACAAGCCCTGATTAATGGCAACGTTCCGAGAAAAATTCTACAGCTTCAAGTTTTTTTTGTTGCTAAGTTTTGATTGCAAATTCAAGTATCCAAGCATCGGATAGATCATCAAGAACATATGGTAGCTGTGTGAATAATGTTGCTGTATCCAACTATGCTATTAATCTTCTTGTTAGTTAGTAGATGTAGTAAGCTCACAAATTTTGTTGGAATTAAGTATATGCATGAATTGCATATTGTGTTATGTACCTTTAGCTTTTATATATAAAGTTTATATGAAGAAATCGTATCATGTAGCTAACCTTATACAAGTCCTCTTCTTGTAGCTCAAAAAGAAAATGGGGAATAAAAGCCGATAAATATATGTTTGTTTGTAGTTATGCTTTCTGGTTTTGTTGTCTGTCTCAGATGATGTTCAACTAGAGATAACAATTTTACATCATTCACGAAGCTTTGAAAATAATGAAGAATGTTTTTGAAAGTCAAATGTTTATTACCCCTCTGTTTAGAAAATTTTAGGTTGGTTACAGTTGAAAGGCGCTTGTTTGTGTTTACAGTGACACTAAAGATGCATTGACACGTGATTTGGTCTCAATAAATTATCGCAGTGACATCATATTTTCTCTACGTAATGTGTCTCTTAGAATGCAATAATTCATGAATTCATCTTCATAAGTGTTACTGAAGATGCTGTGACACTTGATTTTCTATTTGTAAAATGTCATTTAAGATGAAGTGACACATGTTTTGGTCTTCAAAAAGTGTCACCGAAGATACAATGACAAGCTATTATTGTCACTGCATCTTTAATTGTCATCGCATCATATGTTCAGATGTTTAGCACTTCAGGTGATGTTCACTGTCACTGCATCTTTAAATGTCACTGCATCTTAAATTGTTTTGACAATGCACGTTCATATGTTTTGCAATTCAAATGTCACTGTATCTTCATTGACTTGCATGTTCATTGTTAATGCATCTTCATTGTCACTACCATTATCACTGCACCCTCTAATTGTCACTACAAAATAATGACGTATGATGCAAGTCAAGTGTCACAACATTCCTCCACAGCATATCGTCGGTGAAGTTCATTATGTGCTACTGTTAATGTGAATGCTGATGTCACTGCATAATGTTTCACTGTGTCGTTATTTGTGTCCGTCACTGCATGTGTAGTTTTTAAGTGTCACCGTGTCACAATATCCGTTGTGTATGTCACTGCATTCGCTATGAATTATTGAAAAATAATCGAATTTCAGGAATTCTGTTGAAAAACATCAAATGAGATATGAGAGTAAAAAAGACGATAAAATATAAATTATGGTGGAAAAATTATGACAATTGGATGTGTAGATCAAGTGACAAATGATTGAAAAAATAAGTAGGAGATAGAAAATAACTATACTTTAGAGATATTGTACCAATATTTTTTCTTATTGCTAGTCGCATTGTTCTATTTTTTCTCCTTAAAATTTTAATTGAGGTTAAATTTATCCACTTATTAATTTTTTGTCTTAATAAACGATGAAAAGTTGAATGTGTCCTATTTGTCTATTTAAGTTCATTTTGTATCCATATGGCCCCTTACCCCATTATATTCCTTGTGGTGAATCTTTTCTTGCAGCAAGAAACAAAATGACAACACACTCGAATAATCTCATATGTAAAATACATTGGTTTTCCCCTAAAAAAATACATTCGTGTTTGAAATAAAATAGAAGAAGGGCCAAAATGATTATTCCAATCATCATTCAACCCATCCATCAATTCATCTAATATATGTTGTGATCAATATATGAATTTAATCTGTCAAAGTCATCAACATAGTATAAGAAACCACATGCTATAAATCCTCATGTATATGGAAAGAACACAATGTGTAGAAGTATTACACACAGGAGCTTGACACAGTCATCAATAGATTCTTGGTCCTTGTTGCTGGCCAGCTGTTTTACTTTTTCTTTGACAATTTTCACAATTAGTCTAAAAACTTCTTGAAAGTTCATTGCCTCTAAACATGATTCACCTCTTCTATGATCTGTGATTTTGCCATCATCTTTTATTCCATCCTGTATGCCAAAAATTAGTTTGACATCTAATGTTGTTGGCTTGTAAAATCCATACCCAAATTTGAAATTTTAAGTTTTTTTGTCACAACAATATATAAATTCATCCATCATTTCATTCTTCTTTCTTTTGTTAATGATATCAGATGCATGTAAGGCCTTGAAGAAGTGCTTGAATGGAGATCTTACGATCGTTGCATGGTGTGCTTGTTATAGTTTAGGCCTGATGTCTTTGTAGATTGCTTGGATAGCTTTTAGGGTGCACCTATATTGAAATCTATACTTTCAGTCTCAAACATTTTGTAGTAACATGTTAATATTTATAGTAAAAGGTTAATATTTTACAGTAAGATGAATGTTTTTATGCAATGACAGTGTTACAAGTTCATATTTACATATTAATATGCAATATCTAGATGTTGGGATGCAGTAACAAGTTGACATTTATTTTACTATAACAATGACATAGGAGTAGTATTTTGCAATAACAGAGCAACAATTAGGTTTTGTATATTGTATTCACATGTCCATATTCATGAGCATTTTGTAGTAACAAAGCAAATAGTTAAGTTTTGTATAGTATACCAATACATCATAAAGTTAAATTTGCTTAATCTATTGCAGTAACATGTCCATAATAATGACCATTTTTGCAGTAACAATACCTTTATCTCTACCATTTTTGCACTAACATTACTATTTTGTAAGAAGACCCTTTCGGATATTTACTCATACCATTAGGAAACGCGATTTTCGGACGAGCAACATGAATTCTACGCATGCTTCAATATCACACCCAATCACTACCGCACGATCGCCCCGTGGCTAGGGGACACCTCAACAGTGTCAAAGTATGACAATCCACACCGTGATGCCATGAAGACTCCGGTCTTAGGATAATTACACAACCGTCACATAGTGCTGTTAGGTGTAGTGCCCGAAAGACAATTATATAATTGTTTTAGGACATTATTAATAATTCATCTTATTATATGCATGTATGCTTATAATTAAGACACTACTGAAAACCCTAAGTACATCGTTTATGTAATCACATAACTCAGTGTATGGCTATACACAAGAGGATTGAGTTAGTGAGATGTACTTAAAATTAACTTAGTCCGTAGCGTTTATTAATCTGAGTATGGGTCTCATGATTAATTTGCTATTAATGCGCCCAAAACACTTTACGGTGTGACAGTCTTATCCGGACTGTCGGTAATAGGGTACCTAATGGGGCATTTATATATGATGATAATCATATAGGGCTAGACCGATTTGATTTGAGTTCTCGATATAATTCCGTGATCGAGAAGTCTTATCGAATCACAAGATGATCATATATGGATTAATCTCAATCCTGAGGTGATCACAGACAACTGCTTAGACTAGGGTAGAGTTTGATGTGTTAGTAAGGATCACTTCGTAGTATGTGGTCCAACACTTCTCGTTGGCTCTATTTTGGAATGAGTGAGTAGTCTGTGCTATCACGAATATGGAATCCATTCCTTCCCTCGGGAAGTAGACGATTTACGTTCCCTTATTTGTTAATCTTGGAAACTGATCGATCCCGGGAGTTCATATTATATTAGTTATGAACTAATTGATCACTAGGGGGTTTATGGTAAATAAGGATAAAAGGTTTCGAGAAGGGTTTACGGAGATATCCCGAATCGAAACGAACAGTCTATGGAGGATTTATCCATATGTAATGATTATATCAGTGGAAACCTTATCAACTCATGGTTGAGTGTAAGTTATCTATATTCGGCAGAGTTCAGTTTCGGGTTTATGGTGGTGTAATCCCGGAATTAATAGATTGAATATTATTGTTCGGTCTGACGGATAATATTATTTAATTTATTGTAGCTACTGAATATGGGTCTATGGTCCCCGACGTGGCTCCTAACATAGCATATGTTTTCTCGTCGTTTCACCTCAATTAATATTGAATAGTTGGATTGAACTATTTAATTGATATGTGGATTAATTGTTTAGTTGGACTAGATAATTAAATAAATGAAAAAGAAATTTTTCGTGGACTCGGCCCAATGTGTCAAGAATTTTGATTGGCCCTATATTTTAGGATGTTGGCCGAAATTTGGATTATTATTTAATTAGAGAGAAATTAGTTTTCTTGGATAATTATTTAATATATGATTTAATCATTTATTTGTTAAATGATAATTCATGAAATATTAGATAATATATTTAATTATCCTAATTTGTTTGGGATATATATTATATTTATCTTATATTTAAATTAAGGATTAACATAATAATTATCTCTTAATTATTAAATCCTTGGAGGACAAGGATTACTCTCCTATATAAAGAGAGTTCTCCCAAGCCTTATGACACATCACAATTTGCGGTTTTGTAAGTATTAGAGCAAGAATTTTCGGCTCTTTTACTTAGGGTTCGAGTTTTGGTAAACTTAGGGTTTTCTAAGGTAGCATATCGAGGAGGTCCGGCGGCTTGAAACACCATCTACCTGGTGGTGCTTGGAGACACACGTTGGAAGACTTTGGATTATCAACTAGGCTCTCAACTAGCTTGGATTGAAGATTGTTCTAGACGTTTATTCACAATAAACCGGTAAGCAATCTAACCCCCTCTAGGATTAGATCTATTATTTTATGTGCTTTGGTTGACTAGATCTAGTTCTTGTATTTTCCGCTGTGTAATCGGGTGGATCTATGATCCATCCGATGATATTACATCCTACAAGTGCGACACTTAATAAAGTAAGTGGATCAATCTAACATACGTTCTCTAATACACGTCCACGTATAGTCCAAATGTCTCTACACTTCGATAGACGAGATATATCCCTATCTTCATAAGATAGAAGATATCTAATACGTGTTAGTCTAACAGTACTATTAATATCCCTATCCTCATTTTGGTCAATCACTTTATGAGGGTCCTAATAAAAAATAGACCATCAAATCATCATTTCTTAACCAATCATCATTTGTAAATGAATCTAGCAGCAGATGTTGGTTTAGGTCGGTTAACTCATTTATCAGAGAGATCAAACAAAACAACTCAGAGTGCTGTCGATATAGAATATGAAGGATTAGCATTCTTTTACGAGAAAACGATTACTAGAACATGGTGTATGATCTACACACACCGTTGGTATATTTCTTTAATATTGATTGTCGGGGCACACAATAGAGATTTTAAGGTATTCTCCGTGGCATCTATCTTCCGGGGATAGGTACCCAAAATGACATTTTCCCATATTGAATCCACTTGTAACGCCTTGTTCCTGGATATCGAGTCTTTATCCGGAAAAGGGACGTTTGGCACGTATAATATAAAATAAATTCCACATTATACGTAAGCCTCTACTACGTCGTATCGAGTTAAGCAAAACGGAAGCAAAAGACTCGGGTATATATATTTTTTCCAACATCCAAGAATAGAAACATTCTTCTAAGATAGAAATGTAACTTATTACAACGAAAACACCAAAACTTTCAACGTACGATAAACCTCCAAAGGATTCAATAAAAGAAATTACAAAGTCAAAAAAGAAAACTCAACATGTTCCCAAACAATGAAACGTAGTCTAGAACGTCATATAAAGAAAAGAATAAAAGTAAGCTCCAACGTCAGCGTCTTCAAACGTCGTCCTCGAAATCCTCATCGAATTCCGGATTCACCTGTTCATCTTCTCACCCCAAACACATAACAAACATGCATTTGAGGTAAGTACAAAGTACTTAATAAAAGAAGCTATGATTCAATTAAGGATTATATCGTAAGATTCATAATTATTAAATCATCTTTATATGACCGACTCAATCTAGGGTTCACTTTATGCTCATCAACATGTCACGACTATACGTTTCTAGCTTAGCTTATCTTTGTTACATCCGCACTCAAGGGCACTACGCATGGTGTATATCCGCCAAGAGATATAACTTTGCAACCTATTAGTGGATCACACCAATAGCCACGGGCAAGTCCCGATAGTGTACACGTTCGGCGAAGTCCCTCCGTACTTAAGGTCTAAGTAACCTACGGAGTTATTCACTTTATCTAAATGCCCATACATTGCGATAGAACTGGTGCCTATCCAAGAATGACATGATGTTTAGTCGTTTACTACTCAAGTATGTATTGATAATCTGTTAACTAGCCACCCAAGTGTTTTCAAGGCAACCTCACCTTAACAACTCTACTCCCTCACTTAGACAGCTAGACACGTCATCCTATCACATACACAGACATTGATGAATACTAACTCATCAAAGCACAAGCCTATCATGACCCTTCCGACGGTCCTGAACTTCAACTCTTAGGAAGAATCCATTCGGTGCCAGAACTAAACACATCAGAAACTCAATCAAGGCTTGTTCAAGTTCAATTAATGTTATTAGATCAAGAACCAACATTTAAACTGGACTCGAGGCTTAAGGCTCACCATTCCTCAAAACAGGGGCCAATGCGTGCGCATCCTCTGGAATAGCAGAAAAACACATCTTTAACATAGCAAATCATCTTATAATCCCATGACAACAAATAGACATGATTTCTAACATCTAAACATATCAAATCATCAACCTTAACCCTATAAACCATAATTAAATCATAGGAAGAGCCTCTTACTTGATTGCAAGCAAACTCCAAACTTTTGGTATTGAAAGGACGCCCTCTTCACGACGATTTCAAATAAATACTCGAATCACCGATTGATATTTTTAAAATTATATTTTACACGATCGATGAAATTGCATGTATACGACTCACAAACATTTTTTCTAAAAGAGACTCTAACCAAGACCTCTTCGTCCTTGGGCTTTTACTACTAAGTCAAACATCATTGGCGGTGTTTTTATTTTTATTTTTTAAATCATATTAATTTTGACATTAGCAAGTTATAAATGTATTAAGACGGCCGGTATCTGTGAAAATTTTCATCTAGAACTAAGGCCGGTTTGTGTGTAAATTAATCAAAGTATCCTCAGAATGAGGACATGGAAATTGTAAAATTTCTTTATTGTACGTACATGGTATGCAAAGATGCTACCCCATTTTTCCTTGTGGGTATTCATGTTGTCTTATTGTTAAATAAAATTCTTTCCGGCTAAAATTTTAATTACACTGCATATATGGTTTGAAAAAGCTGGTGCCGCTGTAGACTTTGCCTTGATAATTTAAAAAACCACACTCTTTAATTAGTTTCATTTTATTTATTGCTTTTGAACGGAAAGCTTGGAAGTAAAGAATGTCAAATCTTGGTTTCTTCATTCTCTGCATTTTATGCATACTCTCTGGTTAGACTTTCTCTCAATTCACCCCTCCCCTATACTATTTTTTTTTTTTTTTTTAAAACTAATTTCTTTCTAATTTCTATTTTGTTATTTATTATTTTCTATATAAGTAACTTTAATTTCTTTGCCTTTACTTCCGTTATACATGTTTCTCTGTTTATTAATTTAAGGTATTAATTAACTGATGTTTATATATATATATAGTGGCGACTACAACTGTATTTACACGCGAGATAATCCCTTCTTCCGGCTTGAAGAGGCTATGGTTGGACGGAGCCTGTGAAGCAGATCCCTGTGTCGATGATGAAGGCAACATTGGCGACTGCCCACAATTTGAACATGCTACATGCACGTGTGATGAAGACTTTGGTTTTTGTGAGACTGTAAAAGAAAAGGTGTAAACTTTACTTTGCAATAAATATGTGTTATGGTCATGATTTCATGTTTCAAATATATATGTTGCTCTTTTTGGTTTGATAATTATTATGTATCTGAGACTGCGAAGGGTAGAGGAAAATATAATACACATGAAAGCTTAGCCATCTATGTTATTCCTTTTGAGTAATCCGGGTAAAACTGTTAACCGTGGTAACTTATGCGAAATAAAATGAACAACCAGAAAGACAGAGAACAATTTATTTATTAATCGAAAAAAAAACTACAATTACAGTAATGAAAACGAAATGAACAAAAAACATAAAAGGATATCTTTAAAACTGAGGCGAGAAGCTTTCTGTCCTTAAGACAAATTTGCTCCGGCATGTACACTTGGTTATGCAATTGTCTCCCAAGATTACTCAGTTAACCTGTTCAAGGGAGATGTACTTCAACTCTGAACAAACGGTGAACTTTTGCAGTGCTCTAGAAACTCTCCAACTATTTATGCAGAAAGATGACTTGTGTTGTATTTCTTGTGTGTACATTTCAATTGCAGTCGATGACCTTTATATATGGAGGAACATTATTGAAGTGTATTGAAAGAGCCACATCAGTTGAAGGAGCTCCATTAACACATCAATAATGCTTGTAACTCCAACAATAATGTATTAACTCCATCAGTTGAAGGGAAGCAATAATGTAATGTCTTAACTTCAACTGAAAATGCTTGTAACTCCAACAATAATGTAGTAACTCCATCAGTTGAAGGGAAGCAATAATGTAATGTGTTAACTTCATCAGTTGAAAGACACTCCACTATCTCATGCAGTAAATGGAGGGACTGAGCTTGATCGACTTGAATTACTCTGGCTTAGCTCGAATTACTTATCAGATGATTGATTATTTATTTGGAAAAACCCAATGTAATTTTTTACAAAAATTTAATACTTGCCTCAGGTCCACGAAGGCCCAAGGCCCAACGGTCAACGGGCACCGGGCGGCGGCGGCGGCTCGCGCGCGTGTGACAATTTTAGTAGAGCCTCGACTCACTAAAACCATTCTAAATTCACTCTCTTTCCTTGAAGCTTATACCCTTTATCAAACTTCTCCCACTATATATTGAGAAATTGTTGGCACACTTCCCAATGTGAGATTATGGAAGTTGAACTCTTCAACTTCCAATTTCTAACTTTTCAACTTCTTCAACTAACCAACTCTAAGCATTAATTTCTCATTCACCCGATATCCCAATTGAATCATTCAAAGACCTATCTTCATCTACGTTGCATGTAGTTTTCAAAGTCATCATAAACTCTTGATAAATTATACAAGACTCTAATCGAAACCGGCTCGTAAAGTGGTTGTAAAAAATGATTCAAAAACCATTTTAAAATGATTAAAATCATTTTTTCCTTTTTCCCTCAATTATCTCCAACAATCCCCCACATGAGTGGAAATTAATGCAAATGCAGACCATGAAGAGATTTATGATAGAAAAATATTGCATCAGGAGAGGTAGTTTCCGGCTTTGAACCTGCCTTAGTGAAATACTATCGGATTTACTTGGCTATTCAGTGAACTATGTCTTGAACTGTTCAGCCTTTATTGTAAAACCAGACAATAGTACTCACACAATATTTACCTTAACACCGTATTTGGTTCTCATGATTGTGTTCATTTTGGCCATGAATCACCCCTGGTTTCAGAAAGTGCGTTAGAGAATTCCAGCCTCTGAATTCTCATAGAAGCGGCCCCACTTCACACTTACATAGGTGATCCTATCAAGAGTATTCTGCTGTATCCCACTTGAATTAACCAAGTTATAGGAATCATTAAATTTTTTCACTTAACCTTTACACCACTAACAGATAACACTTTTATTCACAGAATGGGTAAGTGTTCACTAAACCTTCGTAACTTAGTTTTCCCTTTGAACCATGATCTTGGGATCTCCAGTCAACATGGTTGGGTTACAATTACAAAGTTTCTATCGTGATAGGCTTTAGTCTCACCCCGAGTGTCAATTTTGAAATTTGATCTCTAGATAAATCTTTGGTAAGCGGATCCGTAAGATTCTCCTTCGATCTAACAAAATCGATGGTAATCACACCATTATAGATCAATTGTTTAATAGCATTGTGTCTGCGACGTATATGTCGAGACTTACCATTATACATATTGTTTTGTGCCTGACTTATAGCCGACTGACTATCACTATGTATGCTTATTGGAGCAATAGGCTTAGTCCAGCATGGAATATCCTCTAGGAAATTACAAAGCCATTATGCTTCTTCTCCTGCCTTGTCTAATGCAATAAACTCAGCTTTCATAGTGGAACGAGCTATGCACATTTGCTTTGTGGATTTCCATGACACCACTGCACCACCAATAGTGAATACATATCCACTTGTGAATTTTGAATCATTTGAGTCAGATATCCAATTTGCGTCGCAGTATCCTTCTAACACTGCTGGATATCTTATATACCGTAATTCCAGATTCACTGTAAATTTTAAGTACCTTAGTACCCTATTCAAAGCTTTCCAATGACCCTCACTCGTATTACTGGTAAACATGCTTAGTTTATTCATAGCACATGCTATGTCTGGTCTAGTACAATTGGCTATGTACATCGGACAACCTGTGATATGTGAATATTTCAGTTGAGATACAGGTTCACCTTTGTTCTTGACTAAGTGCAAACTTAAGTCAATTGGAGTTTTCACTGGACTTTCATGAAAGACATTAAATCTTTTTAGAACAGACTCAATATAATGATACTGTGACAAAGCATGCCCATCAGACATTCTAGAGATTTTAATCCCTAAAATTACATTTGCAACTCCCATATCCTTCATATCAAAATTTCGTGTCAACATCTTCTTAGTATTCATGATTATATCATGAGTACTTCCCATGATCAACATGTCATCAACATACATACATACATACAATCACATAAGAATTAGAAGTGTTCTTGATATAGACACATTTGTCACACTCGTTAATTTTAAACCCATTTGACAACATCGTTTGATTAAATTTTTTGTGCCACTGTTTTGGTGCTTGTTTTAGCCCATACAATGATTTAACGAGTCGACACACCTTATGTTCTTGACCTGGAACTACAAACCCCTCAGGTTGTTCCATGTATATTTATTCTTCGAATTCACCATTTAAGAAGGCAGTCTTCACATCCATTTAATGGATTTCCAGGTTATAGACCGCATCAATCGCAATAAGAACCCTGATCAAAGTGATTCTAGTTACCGGTGAATATGTATCGAGAAAATCAAGACCTTTCTTTTGTTGATAACCTTTGGCTACCAATCTGGCCTTATATATATCAATAGATCCATCAACCTTAAGTTTTGCTTAAAAATCCACTTACAACCGAGTTCTTTATGTCCTCGTGGGATATTAACCAATTCCCAAGTGTGATTTTGCATAATGGAGTCTATTTCACTTTTGATTGCTTCTTTCCAGCAAGGCGCTTCTGGATTTGACATAGCCTCAACATATGTTCTTGGATCATTTTCTACCAAATAGGTGAGAAAATCTGGACCAAATGAAGTTGATTTCCTAGCCCGTTTACTTATACGAGGTTCTATTTCCTCATTTTCTGGAGTGGTATCCTCCGTGGATTCATGCATCCGCTTAATTGGACTCGCGTCTGATAACGCCCTAAATGGTACCATTAATTATACCTATTTTCACCATGAACTCTGCTCAAGAGATGATAGATAGGCTAGTTATTATATGGAATATGTGTTAAATGCTATGTCTGTATTCCCAAGATCGTAATTCTGCATCTATGTTATTTTCCCGAAGATTTGGTACTGTTTTGTCTCGTTTTATTGTTTTATAGGATGTACCGAATCTGGAGCATTGGAGAATGGATCTGGACCAAAAGAAGCATGTTGGGCCAAGTAATTAAAGTCCAAGAAGGAGTCTGCTGAAGAAAAAGCGGAAAAGTCAGCCCGGTTTACCGAGGGCTAGGTCCGGTAAACCGAGGGCCTTGAGGAACACGAAATCGATTCTGCCGCATTGACTAGGTCGGTTAGGGTTTCTGAGAGTCATAAGTCGGTCATTGTATCTATATAAGGCCACATTAACAAATTATTGAATAAGTTCTTGATAAGTTTTCATAAGTTTTGCATATTACATTATATACAATATATAATTTGATGAAATAAATGTATTCCAAGCTTTGAGGAGTTATTTCTGGTTTTCTCCCTTTCTCTACCATCTCTAGCTTGAGTAGATCGAGCTAGATCTCTATTGTTGAAGTTATGAATCTTAGAACATTCCTTTTTGTCTTCAATATGGTAGATCTATTCGTATTTATGTGTTTTAGTTAATCTGCATGTTTAACGACCCTATGATTTACTTAGATTAATCATAATTGAGCAATGTAGATCCGGAATTAAGAAAAGCTGACCCCGGTGAACTGACGGTCTATACCGGGGTATCGATGCAATATTTAGAAAACTTAATCTAGAGGATTCACTACAGCTACGTTGATCGACAGGTTTAATTAACAGTAGGTTAGATCTGGCCAATCTGCTTATTGTAATCGTAAAACTAGCATGAAATACGAATAGTGAAGTGTTAGTTTGGACATAGTTTTGATGGACCATAGGAACGTGCTGATTAGTGTCGACAGCTGTCTAGGCGGGTTAGCGGTATGATTTAGCGCTTGATATCGGCAATTCTAGTTCTTTATGCGTATGGGCTATTACGGACCAATTAAGAAGGGTAGCTTGCGTATAAATTGTCTACTACCATGGTCGGAGTAGATAGGGTTAGGAGTTGCACCCGTAGCTCAAAACTAAATTAAAAGCTCGCTCGATTAATTTAAGGAAATTATGTGGGGAAGTAAACATAAGGACTAACTAATCCAAGTTAGTAGATCGGTGGGAAGAGGGGGAGAAATACCAAGTTTCTTTCATGTTTATTGTTGGTCAATGACCGTCTCTATGTTCCTTCTTAATTAGATCAGAATTTTTTATAGTTACAGTTGCATTGTCTCTGTGGGATCGACCTTGACTCGCATTTACTATACTACGATGTACCTAGTATTCTTCCTAGTAATATCAACGTTAGTGTTTTACATGCGATCAAGATTTTTGGCGCCGTTGCCGGGGACAATGGCCAATTTTAAAGATAAACATTTTAATCCTGATTAAGAAGATGTTTTATTTTAAATTTATTTTCTTTTGAGTCTTGAGTCGTTCTGGATCAAACCTGCACCTGTTAATCTGCCAGAATAATAAATTCTTGGCCCGGTTTACCGAGACCCAGAAAATCAAACTCCGACAGTCCCTGTTAATCTGTGTGTATCTCAGTTGATTTTAGTTAGTAGGTCTGCAACAGTTGGGATCAACCCCAACTGAAGCGGGAGTTGCTAATATTTTCCTTGTTTGTCTCTTTTGCAGGAAGTATCAGGACACTTCGGAAATTTAGTCAAGCAAAATCGATTAAGGCTAGACGAGTCAGACATAATGCCTCGTACTGCGTTGAACATCAAACCAATCTCTATTTACTCTAGATCAGAAGCCAGAGAGAAATATGAAGTTGATAAGAAGCGAGTGGAGGAGGAGACAGAAAAGCTTAAACGGGAAGCCGAGGAAAACTTGAAGGAGTATGATTCTTATCGGCCAGGTACATTTCCGATCGAGCAATTGATATATCGTTCGATTACGGCTCCGATGACTCGGAGGAGGATCTGGACACCATGTTCTCAGATTCTGAGGATTACCCGGATTCTGACACTGTAGAAAAGTTAGAAGACCCTGGAACATTTCGACTCCCAATCTCTATCAATGGTATATCTGTAGGTTTAGGTCTTTGTGATTCCGGTTCAAGTTGTAACATTCTACCTCTATCCCTCTACCAGAAGATTAAGCTTCCGGTCATTATGAGTCAAACCCGAACTATGACCTTTGTTGATAGGACTAGAGATATGCCTGCCGGTCTGCTGAGGAAGTGCATGATAAAGGCAGGAGGATTCACTTTTCCAATTGATTTAACGGTCATAGACGTACCAGAGGACCCAAGTGCCCCAGTTTTGTTAGGAAGACCTTTCTTAGCGACAAGAAGAGCAATCATGGACTATGATAATGGGGAGATCACTTTAAGACTAAACAATGATGCAGTATCTTTCAAAATCTTAGAGCCCCTAGGTAATAGGCCGGAAAGTTGCAAGATGGCTTATGATTCGGGAAAAGTAGAAATCATGGAGATAGAGAAGGAAGGGCATAGGCAACGAGCGGTTGTAGCCTTGTGAGCAAGAATTCATGAGGTTAATGCTTAGAGAGAGCGAAGATAAGGCCCACAACAAGGCGCGCACGGAAGCTAGTCCTTCCATATTGCGTAGTGACGGATTATAGCTTAAAGTGGAAAGTGTGGAATCCTTGGGCATAAAGCCTAAATCTTGAAGCAGAGGCAGACCTAGTACGGAAGCAAAGAGAGAGAGGCACGCTAGGAAGAGAGCTCAGAAAGTTTCTATGGAAAATAGTGAAAATGCACTCTTGAAAGGTAATGACCGACGAGAAGGGAAGTGCATGACGGTTGAAACCTCGAAGATGCAAGTTTGGCAAGTTAAGGCCCTAAATTTTGATTGATTGAAGGTCCGAAGGTAAGTCGAGCTGACGACTTTAAACTCAGAACTATTTCCTTGAACCCTTAGTTAGATTAGGAATGAATAAAAGTAGCCGAATGAAGGGACGAGCTTTTTTTCATCCTACCGCATCCTTAGGCTTGAAACCGATGGTTGTTGGGAAGGTTTTTTTACTCGTTGTGGATTCTAGTGAAGTAGGTTAGGATCGAGGTGGAGATAGCAACAAAAGGAGTAAGAGACTAGTCAATTTGAGGTCAGGACCGAGCAGAGAGCTAAATTAAAGTGTGCAGAGAAGGAGGACAGAGAAATCTGGAGAAAAGAAGCCCCGGTAAACTGAGAGCAACCTCCGGTTTACCGAGCTAAGATTTTCAAGTTTCTGAATGTCAAATTTAAAAGAAGGATTTTTAAAGACACGTAGAGGGCGCACGATGCATCAGACACCACCAGTCAGCAAAAAACCGTCCTATTTTCCCTATTTTCCACCTTTTCATCCTTTCCCACACTCCACCATAACTCCACCTCAATCCCATCAATCAACCCCTCAAATCCCTTACCCTAATTACTCCTCTACCCACTATCCCACCAAATCCTTCCACTTTCCATAATTTCTCCTATTTAAACACCCTTCCACCACCATTATTCATCATTCTCATCAAATATCTTCTTCTCAAATCACCAAAATTCCTCAATTTCTTCTTCTTCAAAATAATCGGCCACCATCACCACCATACATCCAACAAAATCAAACCTTTCTTCCATTTCACAACCCAAAACACCAACCACATCATTTTCTCCATCCCTGTTGCTGAGTAGTGCTGCTGTGCTAGTAAAGTGCTCCAGTTCTTCATCTTCCAGTATTAGAAGCACTGTCCTAGTCAGAAACCTAGAAATATCAGGCCGGTAAACCGAGGGTTCAACCCGGTTTATCGAGGGTCAATTTTCAGAATCAGCTTCTGTTATCATTCAGGATGGGTCCCAAGCGTAACCGAACAGTACATCGTCCAAGCGGTCACCAGTATGTCTTTGGATATGCTAACCCCTTGATAGACGGGGTTGAGCAATTTCATTCGTTAGAGATCTATGAATCATTCCGAGGGCATCGGAACGGAAGACCGGTTGCCCGAGAATGAGGAGTAGAGTTGGACGATTATGGTTCAATCTTTCCACGAGCCCTACAAGTACAAGATATTTTGGATATGGCCGAGGCACCAGGACAGTTCAACGCTACTGTGGTGCGGGAATTCTATTACTATCTTTCGCACAACCCAGGATCTACATTTGCAATGGTCCGTGGTGTTAAGGTTGATTTTTTGATTGAGCGGATCAATGCACATTTTGGGGTTCGGAACCCACCAGTGGGCCCAGATGAGTACACATTCTCGACCAATGTTGAAGATCTTGAAAGGATGGAGATGATTGCTGAGTACATTTTGGGGTGAAATGGAAGCGCAACCCTATGGGAGCCCCTACCATCTTCCTGGAGAGTGAATTATCTTGGGATCGGAAGATGGTCAACCGATTTGTTTGTGCCCGCCTTCTACCGACCAAGCATACGGTCTCTATCACAACGAAGAGGGTGGAGTTGATGTTCTATTTGGAGTAGGGCTCTCCTGTCAACATCGGTCTACTGATGCATAAACGTATGCATGACATTGCAGCTACGTCTGAGCAAGAGCAGTTGCCATATGGGCCGATGATTGACATGTTTGCTTTGGAGGACGAGGTGAAAGTTCTCGTCAGCGACGATTGGCAAGGCCCTGAGCTAGTGATCAGTTCACAGTCGGTTCAAAAAGCACCGAGACGGGTCGGTCAGAGAGCTGAGAGGGAGCGTACTTCGGTCCTCGGAGCACCCCGGACTTAGAGAGCTTTGTTGGAGGAGCATTCTAGAGAGATTGTGAGATTGCATCGCAAAATGGATAGGATTATAGACTTCTTTGGCATTCCTCCTACGACCCCACCACCTGGGACTTCTTTGGCATTCCACACACATTGGCTCATGATGTGAATAGTGTTTAATACGTTACTAAGGATATGAGTGGCATGATCTTGATCTTGACTTTGTGAAGCATAGTAGTTTTTAATTAACTTGTATACTGATCAGAGTGTCGTTTCCCATTTGCCCTTTTTCTCAGGACGATCAAAAGCTAAGTGGGGGGTAGTTGATAACGCCCTAAATGGTACATTTAATTATACCTATTTTCACCCCGAACTCTGCTCAAGATATGATATATAGGCTCTTTATTATGTAGAATATGTGTTAAATGCTATGTGTGTATTCCTAGGATCGTAATTCTGCATCTATGTTAAGATTTGGTACTGTTTTGTCTCGTTTTATGTGTTTTATAGGATGTACCGAATTTGGAACATTGGAGAACGGATCTGGACCAAAAGAAGCATGTTGGGCCATGTAATTAAAGTCCAAGAAGGAGTCTACTGAAGAAAAAGAGGAAAAGTCAACCCGGTTTACCGAGGGCTAGGTCCGGTAAACCGAGGGCCTTGAGGAACACGAAATCGATTCTGCCGCATTGACTAGGTCGGTTAGGGTTTCTGAGAGTCATAAGTCGGTCATTGTATCTATATACGGTCGCATTAACAGATTATTGAATAAGTTATTGATAAGTTTGTTAGGAAATCACTAGTTTAACGCAGCAGAATTTAAAATTTGATTTCCTTTTTCTTGATCGTTCTTCGTTTAAGGCAATAAACACGTTAAGTAGTTTGATGGATATACCTTGATGATCTATAAGATCGTCGCTTTGACCGTCAACGGAGAGTAGTACAGTGCGCAAGCCGTCCATTCGTCCGGCCTCTATCGATAATCAACACGAACTCCTCGCCGGAATCTTCCTTGGATTGCTATTGGAAAACTCCGGTTGCTAGACCGGCCTTTTTCCTCTCTCTCATACTCTCTATTGAAAGCTCTCTATGTTACACAAGAACTATTAGCTCTTGGAATTGTGATGTGTTGAAAGAGCTTGACACCCACCTCCTTTTTATAGGCAATGTGGCGCCCCAATGTAGAGTAAGGAAGAAGAAAACATTTTCCTAATAAAATAAGGAAAATCACCTAGATTGATTTATCTATTTTATTATAATATCTTATATTAAATTAAAACTAAATATTGTCAATAACTTATATTGAATATATTTATCTTTTTACCATAAATCTATTTGTCCAAAATCAATTAATATCTAATATTAATATTATGGTAATCTTATCAATTAAAATGCACAATCCAAGTGTATCTTTATACCCTAGATGTGGCACCCCAAATGCCAATTAATTGGCTTCCGGAATATTCTTTAATTAATATAATTTGTATATAATTAATATCTTGTAGTTTATTTATTCATAATAAATAAATATCACAATATTAATTTACCACTATAACCTTTATTG
Organism: Gentiana straminea; assembly: GCA_036785695.1. NCBI lineage: Eukaryota > Viridiplantae > Streptophyta > Magnoliopsida > Gentianales > Gentianaceae > Gentiana > Gentiana straminea. The sequence continues at coordinate 2,069,001 of JAVUPR010000477.1, forward strand.
TCTAGAGATAAACTTTCCTTATTTGGTTATCAACTATAACCGCATTTTAATCCGACTCGATGTTCATATGTGTGTGACCCGATAGGCTTCCGAATATGTTGGCCGTAGACACAAAGTGCAATTTACGAAAATGCCCTTCATGCCTAACGATCACGGGATAGCGTCTAGCAACACACCGTGACCCCCAATCATCGGAAGAGTCAAAAGCAATGACTACTACCTTTCATGTGAAGCAGTTACCGTGTAACTTGCAATCCTATCGCTGTAATAATATCCATACAATCGTATCTCGAGTGTCAATACATTAACGACCGTATCTTATAATTTGGATATCATGCTCTCTTAGAATAACACATTTACTCTCACTTTGCAAAGATTCTCGAGAGCTAGACATTTCTTATAAGAAGGCCATTTCGGATATTCGATCCCAATCATAGGGTACGCGATTCCCGGACGACCATCATGTATACTCCGCATGCTTCAATATCATACCCAATCACTACCGCATGATCGCCCCGTGGCTAGGGGAAATCTCAATAGTGTCAAAGCATGACAATCCACACCGTGATGCCATGAAGATTCCAGTTTAAAGGATAATTACACAACCGCCACATAGTGTGACACTTAATGTAAGTGGGTCAGTCTAACATACGCATTCTCTAATACACGTCCACGTACAGTCCAAGTGTCTATACACTTCGATAAACGAGATCTATCCCTACCTTCTATAAGATAGAAGACATCCAATACGTGCTAGTCTGATTATACTATCAATGTCCTATTTGACAGTTCATAAGACTAGAGACATTTAAGTACCAAATTTGTTAGAGTGATTAGAGATCTCATCAACCATAATCACTATCATGGTTTCTCTATCACAGTTTGACACTAGGGACGCTACTATATATATACAACAAATAATATGAAGATAAACAATACATATAATAACATAAGTGCTTTTATTAATCATAATAAGTTATTACATGAACTAAATAGACTGCAAACGACCCGACCCGGTCGGATCCGGTCCAACCCGACTGGGTTTAGGACACCTTTCCAACAATCTCCCATTTGACCTAAAGCCAATCACCCATATGCCTAAGCCCGTGCAAGTGAACATGTTTCTCATGCTTTGCTTGAGACAATGCCTTGGTCAACGGATCAGCTATGTTATCATCCATGTGGACTTTCTCTATATTTACATCTCCTCTATCTACTATCTCTCTAATCAAGTGATAGCGCCGTAGCATATGTTTGGACTTCTGATGAGACCATGGTTCCTTTGACTGAGATATCACTATATTATTATCACAGTACAGAGGCACTGGACCTTCAATGGAGGGAACCACACCAAGTTCAGTAATGAACTTCTTCATCCAAACTGCTTCCTTTGCCGTCTCCAAGGCTGCTATGTATTCGTATTCCGTTGTAGAGTCTGCAATAGTCTCCTACTTGGAACTCTTCCAGCTCACTGCAACACTGTTAAGCGTGAAAACAATTCCAGACTGTGACTTAAAGTCATCCTTGTCAGTTTGAAAACTGGCATCTCTATAACCTCGTAATACTAAATCATTATTCCCGAAAACCAGGAACATATCCCTAGTACGCCTTAAGTACTTGAGGATATTCTTGACAGCAATCCAGTGACCATCACCTGGATTGGACTGGTTCCTACTAGTCATACTAAGAGGGTACGAGACATCTGGTCTTGTGCACAACATGGCATACATGATAGACCGGATCGCCGAAGCATAAGGGATCTTACTTATTTGTGCCCTTTCCTCCTCTGTCTTAGGACTCATTCCCTTTGACAGGTAGACCCCATATGACATAGGCAGCAATCCTTTCTTGGACTGCTCCATGCTGAATCTCTTCAGCATCTTGTCTATATAGGTGGATTGCCCTTTCCAAGAACTTCTGAAGGACTTGGAAAAACCAAGCTTTGACTGATTGTAACATAGGCACATCATTCCCTATGAGCAATATGTCATCTACATAAAACACTAATAATATAATGGCACTCCCACTAACCTTCTTGTAAACACAGGGATCATCTTCGTTCTTGATAAAATCAAACTATTTGATTATCTCATCAAAGCAAAGATTCCAACTCCGAGAAGCTTGCTTTAATCCATAAATGGATCTTTGCAGTTTCCACACCATCCTGGCGTCATTGGTTGTGAAACCCTCAGCCTGTGTCATATACACTTCCTCAGATAGGTTCCCATTAAGGAAATCTGTTTTCACATCCATCTGCCAGATTTCATAATCATGGTATGCTGCAATAGCGAGCAGAATTCTAATGGATTTTAACATGGCAACAGGCGAAAAGGTTTCGTCAGAGTCAACTCCTTGTCTTTGCTTATAACCTTTTGCCACTAACCTAGCCTTGTAGGTAGTCACGTTGCCGTCCATGTCGGTTTTTCTCTTAAAGACCCATTTGCACCCTATAGGAACTATTCCTTCAGGTGGATCAACTAAGTTCCAAACTTGGTTGTCTTTCATGGATTCTATTTCAGAATTCATGGCTTCCAGCCATTTCTCTTTGTCATGCCTTAATAGCACTTACACATAAGTTCTAGGGTCCTCATCTTCCATGAGATACACGCCAGTGTACTGACGATGACAAATTATGTCACCTAATTAATCCGGGCCTGAATGAATCTAATGATGAATACTCAAAACCCTAATGCCTTAAGAACGTGTTGTAGATTTTAAGATTTGTGGCTGAGTCTAAGAGCTTGTCTTAGATTGCCTACGTATCCTGTATCCATCCAGGAATCAAGCCTTACGTAGTTCCTGGAACATGGTATTTATAATGATAATGCATGCCCTAACCCTAATAATAGGTCGGTCTTAGCTATTGTCATATTTAACCTTTATGGGCCTTGCCCCGTGCCCAAGTTCTCATGCTGATAATGGGCCTTCGTAGCTGGTGCGGACTCTGTCCTCGACGCCGACTCAACCGACTTACGGTGGTCGAGCTGGGACCATCGTCCTACACTGCTTAAGGGTTGATCATCGTAGCCCTGAATCCGGGCATCGACATACACGCCTTGATACTTTCTCATATCACGGGGACCAATTGGAAGACGACACGTGGAGGGGTGAAACCCTGTATCGTCATAAGCCCCCCAGACTTGAGAGAGGCGACTCCCGTTGTCCGAGGTCAAATCTGCCATTTGAATTATTTTTGAGTTGGGTCGTTGTTTAGGTGGGAAATAGCTGTGCTGCCACCTGTAACCCTAGCCAATCATATCACCGTGGCGTGATGTCATGGCGCACTAACGCCATATCTTCAGCACAATGAATGAAGCGTCCTTTTTCGTCAACCGTAATGCCATTACCTTGATTCTCGCGATTTGTGTGGGATTATAACCCCTTCAAAAATCACGTCTTTTCAACTCATTTCACAATCTTTGGAAGCATAAAATGAGAGACAAAGTCGAAGAAGAGATTATTTCGTCATTCTCTCTGCATCACCTCCAAATACCAAGTAAGCATTTTTCTTGTATTCTCCATCTTCTTTCTGTATTTACCAATGTCAAGTAGTGCTACTGAATCTAGAAAGGGTAGTGAATTGTCTTCTCATAGTCAAGATTCGTCTGCTACCCACTCTGATCGTCCTCTCCGGTCACCTTCGGTGAGCCCGTAAGCCATCCCCTTCTGTCCTTAGTAAACCTAAGAAATCAGTCACTAGGATGGACGGGAAGGGTCCAAAAGGTTGTCTCACAACCCTTTCTTTAGATGACGCTACTAAAATCTGCCAAAGATTTGGTCTGGTGGGTCCCCAATTCGAAATTCGACTTCCATCGGGCCAACATCAATATGCCGACGAGCCCCTAGAGGGGTTCTGTTCAGTCTATGAAGCCCAACTCTCCAGCAGATTGAGGTTTCCATTGTTCCCTGCCGTCGTAGCGATTCTGAATCATTATGAGATAAGCGTTTCTCAGTTAGGCCCCAATGCTATTAGGATTCTGATGGGGTTTGTAATAGCTTGTCGAGTGGTAGGAGTTTGCTTCTCGATCCCCCACTTTCAATTCGCTACTACTATAAGATCACAGGTATGCCGGAAAAACTGTGGTATACCTTAAAACGAAGGCCAAACCGACACGAGTTTGTGTCCAAGGGGCCTTCATCACACGGTGACTGGAAACCGAGATTCTTCTTCATACGCCATGTCCTAGATATCCCATACGTAGGGCAGTAGAGGTCGAGGGGCAAGAAGACGGATAAACTGGGTGGTGATCCTGCCCCTCGAGAGGCCCGTACGATGGATAACTTCGGTTTCGAGGTGTCCACCCGAGATCTGAGCCTTCTGTACGAGTTGGCTAAACTGGAGAATGCGGGCCCGATGCCTTACTCGACACTCCACGCCATCGACCAAGAGAACTGTAGGATATTTTTCTATTTTTTATTTTTTGTCGAGATCTGTAACTTGGTATTACTACTGATACTAACCTTGTCTTTTCTTTTTGCAGTGGGGAAGTTCTCGGTTATCTCTGATCCTACTCAAGTCCCCAAACCGAAGGGTAAGCTAGCTCCGCCACTCGAGGGTCGGACGGCCCCTTCTGTTAAGGTTGTCGAGAGGAGGACAACCCCTCTTGCTGGAGAAGGGAGCTCTTCCTGACTCGAGGTTACTCCTACACAGCCGTCCGAAGGACGTTCTGCGGATGTCGAGCCGACGATTCTTGCTCGCTCCCCCGCCCAGCCTCAATATGATTTTCCACTTACTCGCTATGGCTGATTGCGAGATGAAGATGACGAGGCCCTAGTCGAGGTAACACCATTGGTCGGTGAGGATGTCGAGAACGTCGCTCAACAACCGAGAAAGAGAGCAACTCTGCCCGACTTGGTGAGGGATCAACGAAAAAAGGCCAAAGTCGGTGAGACCCCTGCCGAGACTGAGATCGATATGAACCGGGCTGCCAAAGATAGTGCAACTATAGAGAACAAGGTTCTATCTTCTGCGCTTTGGAAGCTGTGTCGCTTGGTAAGTCACTCCCTTTTTCTTACCTTTATTGCGTCCTGTCCTTTATATCTTCTAGATGACGCGTTTCTCTTTCTCGACAGACAAACCATCTCGGCAAGGAGGCTGCTAAGAGAATGACTATGCCAGTCGAGGCAGATGAGGACTTGAAGAGGAAAATTCGGAAGTTGATGGATGAGAGCACCAAGAAAAGCGCCTCCATAGCCGGACTGGAGTCCCAATAGGAGACTCATGCGAGAGAGGCGGGCGCCGAGATAAGGAAGTTGTTGGACGAGCTGTCTGCATATGCCAATGACCTAGACTGGACATGAAGCGACCGCTAGGTCTTGGATAAAAAGTTTTCCGATCCGGCAGTTGAGTTCGAAAAGATGCAGGAAGCGCATAATGCTTCTCTTTCCGAGGTTACGCAGGCTCGGGAAGAGAGGGATGCACTGAGGGTCGAACTAGAGAAAGTTCCTTCCCAGGTCAAGGCTGCCAAGAAAGATGCCGTCCTGGAGTACCGGAAGTCGAGGGAGCTTGATGAAGACCTGACCGAGATGATGCGCATGGCTATGATGGGCGGCTTTACAATGGCGGTGAACCAAGCAATGGATGTTTATCCAGAGTTCGACGTGTCCAAGCTTGCTGCGCCGTAATTCTATGACACCGAGGCGGAGAAGATATACGACCAGTATGGTGAGGAGTTCCAACAAGGGGAATCTCTTGCCCATAAGTATGGTCCGTCGACGTCCGATCCCGAGCTGACCCCAGCTATCACCGAATCGACTCCCGACGCTACCTCTTAACTGTTGTTCTTTGAATTTTACTTTGGTGAACTTTCACCTGATCTTTTGAACTTGGATTTGTATAATTTGAATTTGCTTTGATTTCGTCTCGATTTTTGTAGTATTTTCCTCTTTTTTTGTTATTTATCTTTTACATCTCGATGTCTTTTAGCTTTTCGCTTGTCGGGCCTCTGGCCCAGTTTGGTGTTTGCTTTATCGATGTCGTATTGCCCCCCAAGTGAATTATGAACCTCTGGTTCTTATTGCACTTGTGAGTCTAGTTGAGATCGACCTAGTTGCCTTAGTATTTTTTGTCTCTCAGACTAGTTTTGCTATGGGCAGGTCGATGCTCTGGGCGTTCGGGCCGACTTTGCGAACCGTCCCTCTGCCTTGGCATTTTTCGCCCATTAGGCTCGTTTTGCTTTTGGCTGGTCGATTTTGTGGGCGTTTGGTCCGACTTTACGAACTCTCCCTTTGCCTTAGCATTTTTTTGCCTTGTAGGCTCATTTTGCTTTAGGCTTTATTGAGGGGTCCGACCTACGGATTTTCCATTCTCGTAGTCGATTGCGTTGCCTTTGACATTTTGTATCATATTAGACTTATAATGTGAAGGCTGTAGATCTTAAAATAAAAACACAAAAGCATCTCGAGAGAAGGCATGTTTATTAGAATATTCAGAAAACTGTCACACAAACAAATTACAAAGGGTAAAAATATGAATAACTCGATATAAAGTTTACTTAAACATAGTATTTCCTCAGATTATTGGCGTGCTAATTCCGAGGAACCGTGGTTCCATTTGCTCGTCCGAGTTGGTAGGATCCTTTGGGATGAACCTTTAGGATCTGATACGGGCCTTCCTAATTCGGGTCTAACTTTCCAGTCGCTTCTTGTCGACTTGCTTCGTTCTTTCTAAGGACCAAATCTCTGACTTTGAAGTATTTTTACTTGACTCTTGGGTTGTAATACTGTGAGATCTTCTGTTTGTATCTCGCCATTCGAGCTGAAGCTATTTCTCTTCGCTCCTCAACATTATCTTTTTCGTGTCGAAGATCAGGAGCGTTGGTTTCGACGTTGTATGCTAGAACTCGAGGAGATGGGAGGCCGATCTCCGCGGGAATTACTGCCTCGCATCCGTTGACCAGGGAGAAGGGTGTCTCTCCTGTCGAAGAATTTGGAGCTGTCCTGTACGACCATAGGATGCTCGGAAGTTGTGCTGCCCAGTCTTGACCTTCTGCTTCTAGTCCCTTTTTCAACCCTATCTTGATCAGCCGATTTGTCTGCTCGACTTGACCATTTTCTTGTGGGTGAGCTACCGAGGTGAAGCGCTGACTGATATGATATTTGTTGCACCATTCTCTAACTTTTCGGTCTTCGAACTGAGTACCATTATCTGAGATCAGGGCCTTGGGAATTCCGTACCTGCATAAAATATCGACCCATGAGAATTTTTTGATGGTCGAAGCTCTGATGTCGGTCAAAGCCTTGGCTTTAACCCATTTCGTGAAGTAATCCACTGCGACGACCACGTATCTATTGTTGCCGAGGAGCTCGGGGTAGAGGTCCGACTGTGTCGACGCCCCATTGATCAATTGGCCAGGCTGACGAGATGATGTTCATTTCCTAGGCCTATTGATGGGTGATATTGTAATGGATTTGACAAGTTTTACACCTCTGAACTAGGTTGCTCGCATCTTGTTGCATCGACGGCCAAAAATACCCTGCTAGCTTGCACTTTCGAGCAAGAATCCTAGCCCCGAAATGATTTCCACAAGCTCCTCTGTGGATTTCTTCTAGAAGATATGCACCCTCTTTTTTTGATGCACATCTTAACCATGGTGCTACAAAAGATTTCCGATAAAGGATAGAATCGAAGAATGCATACCATGCTGATTGCAGTCGTATTTTCCGTGCTTGTACCTTGTCGGATGACATTATTCTGTCCTTAAGGTTAAGGGCAATTGGCCATCCATGTTGCCTATTGAGTGATCGGCTGCATTTCTGATTCCTTGTAGCTTCTATCGGTCAATAGTTCGACCAGAACTTTCTTGCTCGAGACAAAGTTTGATGCGAGTTTAGATAATGCATCGGCTCTCTTATTTTGACTTCGGGGGACCTGCTCGATCTGAACTGACTTGAACTTTGGTATGAGGCCTTGTACCACTGTTAAATAATTTTTCATGGTTTCTTCCTTGGCTTCATACTCCCCCATGATATGATTTACCACCAACTACGAGTCGCTGTAAACGAGTAGATTCTTGACTCCCAACTTCAAAGCAATTTTCCGACCCGTGATCATAGCCTTATATTCATCCTCGTTGTTCGTCGCTTTGAAGTCGAATCGAAGGGCGTAGGGGAATTCTTCACCTTTCGGGCTGATTAGAAGGAGTCCAACTCCTGCCCCCTATTTTCTTGATGCCCTATCGACTTGGAGAGTCCAATGTTCTTCTGTGCTTTGTTTCTCCTGCTCGAGTTGGATGGAAATTCCTTCAGCTAGAAAATTTGCCAAGGCCTGGGCCTTAACCGCAGTCCGAGGCACGAACTCGATATCGTACTCCGCCATCTCCACTACCCATTTTGCTAGTCGACCCGACGTGTCAGGCTTCGCTAGAATCTTCTTGAGCGGTTGGTCAGTGACCACCGTAATAGGATGGGCTTGGAAATAAGGCCTCAGTTTTCTCGAGGCATGTACCAAACGTATGATTGCACTATATTTTATGCAATATTTTATTATAAAAGTGCAAACATTCCTAAGATTTTTATTAATTTTTATAGAAAATTATCTCATATGTGTTTAAATATTATTTTATTATTTTTTTTATATGAGAAAAATTTAATATGCGCTTAACTGTATAATTTTTATAATTATTGTCAGTTTTACGCTGGGTATGTTTTATGTGATTTTTCAGGTACATTAAAAGGACGAGTAATTGTGACAAAGTGTAGTACAATATTTATTTGGATATGGGTTTAAAAAAAATAAAAATAAAAGAATAGGTTTACCCTATTCTCGTCAAAAATAAAAGGGTAAAAGGGGGAGTCAATTGATCAGCAGCCGCAATATATCATCTATATATTCTTTTGCGCAGCAGCATAAAATAAGATCAATTCATTCTGGGAGATAGCAGCCGCTGAAACAAAAGCCCTAGCCGCACATAATTTCCAGGAAAAACCTAATTAGAAGATGAATTCTTCCAACCCAATAATCATGGTTAACAACATGATTATTGGCTAAGCACATCGCGGTGGGACAACGGATGAAACCGATCAACATCAACACCAACTAGAGAGATTTTTGCTACATGTTTAGTGAGTAGAGTTATCGTTTTTCATCAATTAGAATTTGTTTTGTATTGTTTATGTTTTATTCGAATCGAGAGATCGATGAAACTATCGTTTGATTTGAATTTATATGAAAATATTGTTCAAAGTTGTGATCTTTCCAATTGATGCACTTAATTATAATTCGAGAGATCGTTTATAATTATTTGAGTAAGAGTATTAGAAATAATCTCGTGATCTTGTTTTGCATGTTGTTTAGTTTTACTTGAAAAAGAAAACGAAACCCTAGAATTTGTTTAAAGAGATTTAATCGAATTCGTGATAGATCATTACTAAAAATTGTATCTTTAACTTGCCATCTAGTTGGGGTTGGTTGATTGGTGGATTCCCGTTGCCTTGCCGTTCCTTTTAATCCTTGATAAACAAAATCATTAGTATAAATCGTTGATTGCTAAGTTAGTTGTTTTAAATTCTAGTTGTTAATTGTTAATTTTCTGCAAATTTACTATTCATCGAAGTTACTGTTCATCATCGTTTTTACTGTTCATAATTAGTATAAACCCTAGTTTAATTAATAGTCGTGACATAATCGATAGAATAATTGTTCCTTGATCCGATAAACATTCCACTCCCTTAGGACGACCCGTTAACATCCTATACTACGAACCTTATACTTGGGGTGTTTCGGTTATAAATTGTAAAACTCGTTTTTACCGAACAAGTTTTTGGCGCCGTTGCCGGGGAGTCGGTAACGGTTGTCGGATTCTTAATGATGCAATTTTTGTTTCGATACTAATAATTTTTTTTTTAAATTTTTTTTTTTTAGGTGATAATATAATAGTTACGTTTTTATTTTATTTTTTATTTTTAGATGTGTAGATTTTTATTTTTAGTTTATTTCATTAAGTTTGTTTAATTAAGATTTTTGCCGTAGATTTCATAATTTAACTTTTATTTTATTTAGGCTTGCCTAAGTTTTTTTTTATAGATTTCATAGATTTTTTTTTATAGCTCTTATCTATTTTACTTTACTTAATATTTCTTTTCTGTTTTCTTTATTTTAATTCACCTTAGATTTTAGTTTTCGCAGTCTAAACGGGCGTCCATCCTTTCAGACGCCCGTCTGTTCCAGAAATTTCTTCTCTGCATCGTTTAAGTTGATCAGACGAGCGTCTGGATTTCCAAATGCTCGTCTAGCCTTTAAACGCCCGTTTACCCCCCAGTTCATCTTCTGAACGCCAGTTCAGAGAACTGGACGAACGTCCAACTCCTGAACGAGCGTTCAGTTTCTTCAATCTTCACTCTTCTCTTCTCTTTTCTCTTTCTAAACTTCTAAACCCTCTAATCTTCTCTAACTCGTTCTCATCAACCCTAAGGTTGATTTCTTTGTTTTGCTCCCCTGGTTTATGCAAACCAGGAGCAAGAAAGGGCCGTTACTATACTGTCCTGAACCTGAACGAGACATTGTCAAGAGAAGACTATTCCCAAATCCTGACAACATGAGCGAACACGGTTCCAGCGATCACGAACAGGAGGACCAAGGGAATAATAACCAAAATCCTCCTGGCATGGATCCCGCTCAATTAAACCAAATTCTGATGCAAATGTTGCAGAACCAGCAACAGCAGCAAGCCTGGATGAACCAGCAGATGCAACAACAACAGAATGCTCAACAAAGAATGCACCCCGGGCACCGGTTGCACATCCACCAAGTACATCGAATGTTCAAAAAATCAACCCCCAGCGGCCGTAGGCGTTGTATGACAAGACCCTTACGCGCCATATCTTGATCAAGACTTCTTGGAAGGGCATAGACCAATTCGACCTCCAGAGATGGGAGGATGCATTTTGATTTAAAGAATGGAGTCGTGGGGATGGTCCAAAATAGTTCATTCCACGGCACTGCTGAAGAAGATCCACATGACTTCTTGTCCACTTTTGTGCAAATATGTGAAGCGGGTCACTACCCTGGCGTTCCTTCAGAAGTCGTTAAACTGAAACTTTTCCCGTTTGCTTTGAGAGGTGAAGCAAATCGATGGTTTAAGTCTTTACCCCATCACTCTCTTCATAACTGGGCTGATGTTAAAAGAGCCTTTGCTCTGAAATTCGTTTCACCTGGAACGATAATGGAACGTAAAAGAGATATAGCCACTTTCGAGCAACTAGAAGGGGAGAGTGTGGGAAAGGCTTGGGAGAGGTTGAATCGTTAATGAGAAAATTCCCTAACCATGGATATACTCGACATGAGCTTCTAGAATTATTCTATCGGGGTGTTACGCAACCCAATAGAGATTACTTGGATTCCACGGCTCATGGATCGTTTTTAGGAGGAGGAGATGATGCCGCCTATAGGGTAGCAGAAACGATAGCTAAGAATAACATGTGGGCAACTCAAAAGAAGACCCGTGTTAGCGGAAGCAAAAAGGAGGCGCTTCAAGTGACTCCAGAGACAAAGATGCTAGTTGCTCAAATGGAAATAATGAACAAGCAACTAGCCAATCTACAAATGAAGCAGCAAGAAGGGCCAGCAGATGTGAATCACTCGGGCATACAAGTCGGGAATATGATGAATGAGGAAGTGCAGGCCTTGGAGAACCAGAATCAACCTTTCAGAGGCTTCAGTCAAAATTCTGGTCAATCGAGTCAAACTCAAAACCGCAACTTTTCGGGAAATCCGCGGAATAGTTATTATACACCGCCTGGTGCATCCAATAACCCAAGACCCCAAGGTAACTGGGCCCAAACGCAAAATCAATGCCCCACCTACGTCTCTCGAAGAAATTCGATGAGCTAGTTGACATGGTGAAAACACTAGCCACCGGTCAAAAGACGATGGAGAGACAGATTGGTCAGATGGCTGATCAACAAGCAAGCAGACCTCAAGGAAGACTGCCGAGTTATACAGATAAAAACCCTAAGGCAGATATCAATGCTTGCACTTCCATCACACCTCAATGGGAGTATGGAGATGAGGAGTTGAATGCAGTCACCCTTAGAAGCGGTAAGACGACTGGACCCGAAAAGATGTCGGGAAACGAGTAGCCCCTCCTGACGCCATGAGTTCAGGAGGGGGCAATCAGAAATTAAATTCCAAAGAAGGCAATAGTGAGGAAGAGCTGAGTGATGATGACTCTTCGGGGGATAGTGATGAGGATGTTGAGAAGAGAAGTCAGGTAGCTGAACCCCTGACTAAAAAGAAAACTGAGAAGTTCGTCAGGTGGAAGGACAAGGAGGACGAAGCTATTAAAAGTCAAACTATAATCGATCATTCGAAAACCCTTCCTTATCCACCAAAGAAAAGAGAGAATATCTCGAACTCTGACAAACAGTATGACGGAGTGAGGAAGATGCTTAGAGATACTATGGTGACTATGCCACTTGCTGAGGTATTAACTGAGATGCCTAAATGCTCTAAGTATCTTAAGGATGCCTGTGGAAGTAAGAAGAAGCTAAAGGGAATGGCAGAAGAGGTGCTAAGAGAAGAATGTTCAATGGTTTCACAAAGCGTTGCAATTAAGCGAGGTGACCCCGGACGACCTTCAATCTCCTGTACGATTGAAGGCCACACGTTCCACAATGTCTTATGCGATTCAGGGGCCTCTGTTAATGTGATGCCATTGAACGTTTGCAAGAATCTCGGGTTGGACAAGAGGCTAAGGAAGAGCCCCGTCTCTCTTCAGTTGGTAGACCGATCTAGCCGTCTAGCAGCTGGTTGTGTTAACAACGTCCTTATCCATGTTAAACATTTAATTTTTCCAAGCGGCGGGTCATACTGGATTACCAGTCTGACAAGGAGATGCCCCTGATTCTAGGCCGTACTTTCTTAGACACCTCTGCCGCCACTATTGACTTCCAAACTGGCCAAATCACTCTGAGAATAGCAGACACTTCCGTCACCTTCGAGCAAGGAAAAAGTTCTGTAGAAACCCCGATCCAGGAAATTTCATTCATTGAAGCAATCTATGGAGATGACTCCGATAATTGTTCACAGGCCGTAGTCACTGTAGAGCTGTCTCAACAGCTTGCGCATACTGAGCCTATGAGTGAACTATAAAATTTGGGACATTCCGGGGATGAGCAGCAATGATTTGAAGGAGCTCAACCAGGCAGACTTTGACCTTGCAGAGGAGGAAGTTTTAATGGGTAGCTGGGACGAAATAGACTATTGGAGAGAAACTACCCATTGGGAGTTGGATGATTGGGAGCAGCTTGCTGAAGAGGTTGAAGAAGAAGAACTTAAGAAGATGGTTAAGCATAAGAAAGAGAAGACGGAAGCAGACAGGAAGATTCCTCTAGATGATGTCATTCAATACCTTTCTGGGGTTACACCTCAGGAAGATGAGGTGTTTTTCAGTCAACCGGTCCAAGCTCACAAGGAGAAAGGTGGTCCCTTAAAATCTAGTATCGAGCAACCACCAGCTGACTTAGAGTTGAAACCACTTCCGCAGCACCTAAAATACATCTTCCTTAAGGACGGTGATAAGTTGCCCTTGATCATCTCGTCTAAACTCGAGCCGGAGCAAGAAGCAAGAATTAATCAAAGTGCTTGAGAAACATATCCTCGCGTTCGGATGGCGGGTGGGTGATATCAGAGGAATCAACCCAGACGTGTGCATGCATAAGATTCGAACGGAGGAAGGAGCGAAAAAGGTCAGACAACCTCAAAGGAGGTTGAATCCGCACATGCAGGAGGTTGTCAAAAAGGAGATCATAAAATGGCTCGATATGGGTATTATCTATGCCATAGCTGATAGTGAGTGGGTCAGCCCTACTCAAGTTGTGCCAAAGAAGGGAGGCATTACTGTGGAAAAGAACGAAAAAGGGGAAGAATTTGCCTTACGCCTTGTGACTGGCTATAGAGTTTGCATTGATTATCGCAGGTTAAATGAAGTCACTGCCAAAGATCACTTTCCCCTACCCTTCATTGACCAGCTTATCGAAAGACTGAGTGGTCACAAGTATTATTGTTTCCTCGATGGATACTCTGGTTACTTCCAGATAGCCATCGACCCCAATGACCAGGAAAAGACCACATTTACTTGTCCATCTGGCACTTTTGCTTTTCGCAGAATGCCATTCGGCTTATGCAATGCACCCGCGACTTTTCAACGGTGCATGTTGGCCATTTTTGATGGACTTGTGGAGAAATGTATGGAGGTCTTCATGGATGACTTCTCAGTCTATGGCGACAGCTTTGATGAAATCTTAAAGAATCTAGACATGGTACTCCAACGTTGTGTTGAGAAAAATCTGGTGCTTAACTGGGAAAAGTGCCATTTTCTAGTCGAAGAAGGGATTGTTTTGGGACACAAGGTGTCCAGTGATGGTATTCGGTGGATAAGGCTAAAGTAGAAGCCATTGAGAAAATGTCGTACCCGAAGACAGTGAAGGAGGTACGAGGATTTCTAGGACATGTGGGCTTCTATCGGCGTTTCATTAAAGATTTTTCGACGATAGCAAAGCCGTTATCCAACCTACTGAAAGAGGAAGTGGAGTTCTTGTTTGATGATGGGTGTAAGAAAGCTTTTAATAGCTTAAAGGATAAGCTAACCAGTGCCCCCATTTTAATCGCGCCCGACTGGACTCAACCTTTTGAATTAATGTGCGATGCCTCTAACTACGCAGTGGGCGCAGTTCTAGGGCAGAGAATTGACAAAAAGTTCAGGCCGATTTACTATGCTAGCCGCACTTTGAACCCAGCTCAATGCAATTACGCCACTACCGAGAAGGAATTCTTGGCAGTCGTTTTTGCTATTGACAAATTCAGAAGTTATCTTTTAGGGTCCAAAGTGGTGGTGTGGACGGATCACGCAAAGACTACGCTACCTTATGGGAAAAGCGGACGCTAAACCAAGGTTACTCAGATGGATTCTGATACTACAGGAATTTGACCTTGAAATTAAGGACAAGAAGGGTAGTGATAATGTTGTAGCTGACCACTTATCTCGCCTAGTGAATGAGGGTGGCGAATCCCCTAAGGAGATAGGCATTGACTTTCCGACTGAGCAATTAATGAAACTAGAGACTGGGAGGCCGTGGTATGCTGATTACGTCAATTACTTAGCAAGTGGACACTTAGAAGAGATGACGTATCAGGAAAAGAAGAAATTTTTCAGCGACTTAAAGTATCTCGTATGGGAGGATCCACATCTGTTTAAAATCTGCAAGGACGGGTTGCTTAGAAGGTGCGTTCCGGAGCATGAACAATTGGATATCTTGGAGCAATGCCATAGTGGTCCTGCTGGTGGACGCTACGGAGCACCTAAGACAGTCACAAAAATCCTTCAAGCTGGTTTTTACTGGCCTACTCTGTTTAAAGATGCTGAAGCCTTTTGCAAAGGCTGTGATAGATGCCAAAGAGTAGGGAGACTCAGTAGTCGGATGGAGATGCCTTTGAGGCCTATCTTGGAATGTGAAGTTTTTGATGTCTGGGGCATTGATTTCATGGGACCATTTCCATCATCATGCTCTAACAAATATATTCTGGTCTGTGTAGACTATGTTTCCAAGTGGGTAGAGGCCATAGCCACCCAAACCAATGATCACAAAGTTGTTAAGAAATTCTTGCAAAAGAATATCTTTACTAGATTTGGCTGTCCTAGAGCCCTTATCGGTGATGAAGGTTCGCATTTCTGTAATGCACCACTGGATAAAATTCTTGAGAAGTATGGTGTCAAGCATAGAATTGGTACACCATACCACCCCCAAACCAAAGTGGCCAAGTCGAGGTGAGCAACGAAGTCTTAAACGGATTTTGGAGAAAACGGTGAATTCCAATAGATCCAACTGGAGTCTGAAGTTGGACGACGCACTTTGGGCTTATCGCACCGCGTTCAAGACCCCTATGGGTACGTCACCCTTCCAAATGGTTTATGGCAAGGCTTGCCACCTACCAGTCGAGCTGGAGCACGAGCTTCGGGCTATTAAATTCTTAAACTTCGATAGCCAACTCTGTGGGGAGAAAAGATTACTGCAACTACATGAGCTCGATGAATTCAGACTCATGGCCTACGAGAACGCCAAGCTGAGCAAGGAAAGAACGAAGGTGCTCCACGATGCTAAGATTAAAGATCGGGAATTCAAAGTGGGAGACATGGCTTTGCCGTATAACACCAGACTCCATCTTTTTGCTGGTAAGCTTAAATCTAGGTGGTCTGGCCCCTTTGAGATTCTTGATGTTCATCCTGGTGGAGCCATTACGTTGAAAGGGTACGGCGATCAACCGTTTAAGGTCAATGGTCACAGACTCAAGAAGTATTTTGGGCAGCCAAAAGAAAAGCCTGAAGTACTGTACTTTCAAAAGAGAAATGAAACGGTTGAGTCGTTTATTTGTGAAGAGATTCCATCCTACTTCTTTGGAGTGGATGATGACATTATTACCCCTAACCTTGCAAATACTTCTGTCGATGCTCCTGAGCCTGTTAGCATACCTCAGCCGCATCTGCGAAACAAGAACAAGAAGAAAAGAGTCAGTGTTGTCTGGAGAGAAAAATTTCATGATTTACTCGCGCACTTGACTTGTTGTTGTGGCGAAAATCATTTCCGTCCTAGTCACTCTGATTCTAAAAGAGAAATGGTTAGCCTTAAACCCAAGTGACCTGATCCAGGTTGACTTGGTTTACTCTGTCAAGCTAATGACATAAAAGAAGCGCTCCTAGGAGGCAGCCTAGTCTTTTAAGTATTTCTTTTTAGTTAAGTTTTTAGGTTATTAGGAATAAAACCTTGGTGAGTTGTGTGTTGGTTATCCTTGTCCTATTTGTGAATGCTTTATGTGCCTACATGTTTACTCATATACCCCGAGATTATATGTTATGTCGAGTGTTGCAGATACTACTGAGCGGTTTCTGCCAGTTAGTACTTTCAATGTTGTCTGTTCGTGATACGAGCTGCAGCGGTTTATTCATGCTCCGGCCTGACCTCTGCCAACCTACAGCCCGACAACCACTTTGAAACCAGCTAAGTATTCTTTTCTTTTATTTGCACAATCTGAGGACATAATGTGATTTAAGTGTGGGGGGGTGTCTAAATTGGGAATGTTATCATGCTATATCTTCTGAGAATGAGTAAATGTGATTTTCTCGACAATTTTAAAATTTTTCAAAGTACACTTGGATAATTGTAAATCTTGAGCATGTAATTGAAACGAATGGCTTGCTAGTTGTAGTTTCCTGACAATGATTTTATGTGACTTCGTGAGATAATTATAGCATGTTTTACTGATTTGAGATAGTATTCATTTCATACTCACGAAAGCCTTTGATATTGAAGCAATAATTTTGAACTGTATCCTTTCATTTTAGTGATTTATCTTAGAGAGATTTGTTCTTAATAGTAACAGTGTAGTAACACCTAAGTTCAGAACGTGCACTGTGAATATCTGAAGGTTTGAATGTGATAAGTGAAACGTAACTAATGTTTTTTTTAAAAAAGTTGAGTTAGTAATAAATAAATGGGTGTGTCGAAAGCTGGTCGATGATTGGAGTGCGGTAGGGCATTATCTCGAAATGTCCTATTCCACTATGATGACCAAAAGCTCACGACAATCAGGAAAAGCTACCCTATGATTTGAGTAAGGTAGGGTGTTATCACGAAACATCCTATTCTACTATGATGGGTAAGAGCTCATTCTGATGTGCGTCAAAGAAGAAAAAAAGAAAGTGAAAAAAATTAATTAAAGATTTTGTTATCGTTGAACTTATACCCAGTATAAGCTGAATGATATGCTGTAGGGATTATCCTACTGAGTGCGCGGGAAGACTTTGTGTGGAGCAATTACTGTCTATACCTAGGATAGTCATTAAATTATTTGAAAGGGTATTGTTTGAGACGATTGTGAAGATTGAAAAGGGCTTGTCACACACACATCGAATCTATCTCTATGTTGGTATCACTTGCTATATTTGTCGTATCTTTTGTCACGTGAGTCAGGAACCTATGTGGATTGCATGTACAGTGAGCCGGTTTTGATTATTTTGTTCGAGACGAACAAAAAGCTGAGTGTGGGGGTGTTGATTGCACTATATTTTATGCAATATTTTATTATAAAAGTGCAAACATTCCTAAGATTTTTATTAATTTTTATAGAAAATTATCTCATATGTGTTTAAATATTATTTTATTATTTTTTTATATGAGAAAAATTTAATATGCGCTTAACTCGTATAATTTTTATAATTATTGTCGGTTTTACGCCGGATATGTTTTATGTGATTTTTCGGTACATTAAAAGGACGAGTAATTGTGACAAAGTGTAGTACAATATTTATTTGGATATGGGTTTAAAAAAAATAAAAATAAAAGAATAGGTTTACCCTATTCTCGTCAAAAATAAAAGGGTAAAAGGGGGAGTCAATTGATCGGCACCGCAATATATCATCTATATATTCTTTTTTGCGCAAAGAAGATAAAATAAGATCAATTCATTTCGGGAGATAGCGACCGAAACAAAAGCCCTAGCCGCACATAATTTCCAGGAAAAACCTAATTAGAAGATGAATTCT
This sequence comes from Gentiana straminea, assembly GCA_036785695.1. Taxonomy (NCBI): domain Eukaryota; kingdom Viridiplantae; phylum Streptophyta; class Magnoliopsida; order Gentianales; family Gentianaceae; genus Gentiana; species Gentiana straminea. The sequence goes on from JAVUPR010000477.1 coordinate 2,087,537, forward strand.
TCCAACCCAATAATCATGGTTAACAACATGATTATTGGCTAAGCACATCGCGGTGGGACAACGGATGAAACCGATCAACATCAACACCAACTAGAGAGATTTTTGCTACATGTTTAGTGAGTAGAGTTATCGTTTTTCATCAATTAGAATTTGTTTTGTATTGTTTATGTTTTATTCGAATCGAGAGATCGATGAAACTATCGTTTGATTTGAATTTATATGAAAATATTGTTCAAAGTTGTGATCTTTCCAATTGATGCACTTAATTATAATTCGAGAGATCGTTTATAATTATTTGAGTAAGAGTATTAGAAATAATCTCGTGATCTTGTTTTGCATGTTGTTTAGTTTTACTTGAAAATGAAAACGAAACCCTAGAATTTGTTTAAAGAGATTTAATCGAATTCGTGATAGATCATTACTAAAAATTGTATCTTTAACTTGCCATCTAGTTGGGGTTGGTTGATTGGTGGATTCCCGTTGCCTTGCCGTTCCTTTTAATCCTTGATAAACAAAATCATTACTATAAATCGTTGATTGCTAAGTTAGTTGTTTTAAATTCTAGTTGTTAATTGTTAATTTTCTCGCAAATTTACTATTCATCGAAGTTACTTGTTCATCGTCGTTTTTCTTGTTCATAATTAGTATAAACCCTAGTTTAATTAATAGTCGTGACATAATCGATAGAATAATTGTTCCTTGATCCGATAAACATTCCACTCCCTTAGGACGACCCGTTAACATCCTATACTACGAACCTTATACTTGGGGTGTTTCGGTTATAAATTGTAAAACTCGTTTTTACCGAACAAGTTTTTGGCGCCGTTGCCGGGGAGTCGGTAACGGTTGTCGGATTCTTAATGATGCAATTTTTGTTTCGATACTAATAAATTTTTTTTTTTTTTAATTTTTTTTTAGGTGATAATATAATAGTTACGTTTTTATTTTATTTTTTATTTTTAGATGTGTAGATTTTTATTTTTAGTTTATTTCATTAAGTTTGTTTAATTAAGATTTTTGCCGTAGATTTCATAATTTAACTTTTATTTTATTTAGGCTTGCCTAAGTTTTTTTTTTATAGATTTCATAGATTTTTTTTTATAGCTCTTATCTATTTTACTTTACTTAATATTTCTTTTCTGTTTTCTTTATTTTAATTCACCTTAGATTTTAGTTTTCGCAGTCTAAACGGGCGTCCATCCTTTCAGACGCCCGTCTGTTCCAGAAATTTCTTCTCTGCATCGTTTAAGTTGATCGACGAGCGTCGGATTTCCAAACGCTCGTCTAGCCTTTAAACGCCCGTTTACCCCCCCCATCATCTTTCGAACGCCGGTTCGTCGGACGAACGTCCAACTCCTGAACGAGCGTTCAGTTTCTTCAATCTTCACTCTTCTCTTCTCTTTTCTCTTTCTAAACTTCTAAACCCTCTAATCTTCTCTAACTCGTTCTCATCAACCCTAAGGTTGATTTCTTTCTGTTTTGCTCCCCTGGTTTATGCAAACCAGGAGCAAGAAAGGGCCGTTACTATACTGTCCTGAACCTGAACGAGACATTGTCAAGAGAAGACTATTCCCAAATCCTGACAACATGAGCGAACACGGTTCCAGCGATCACGAACAGGAGGACCAAGGGAATAATAACCAAAATCCTCCTGGCATGGATCCCGCTCAATTAAACCAAATTCGATGCAAATGTTGCGAACCAAAGAAACAAAGAAGCCGGATGAACCAGCAGATGCAACAACAACAGAATGCTCAACAGCAACAGCCCCAGGCACCAGTTGCACATCCACCAGTACATCAGAATGTTCAAAATCAACAGCCCCAGGCAGCTGTAGCTGTTGTACAGCAAGACCCTTACGCGCCATATCTTGATCAAGACTTCTTGGAAGGGCATAGACCAATTCGACCTCCAGAGATGGGAGGGATGCATTTTGATTTAAAGAATGGAGTCGTGGGGATGGTCCAAAATAGTTCATTCCACGGCACTGCTGAAGAAGATCCACATGACTTCTTGTCCACTTTTGTGCAAATATGTGAAGCGGGTCACTACCCTGGCGTTCCTTCAGAAGTCGTTAAACTGAAACTTTTCCTGTTTGCTTTGAGAGGTGAAGCAAATCGATGGTTTAAGTCTTTACCCCATCACTCTCTTCATAACTGGGCTGATGTTAAAAGAGCCTTTGCTCTGAAATTCGTTTCACCTGGAACGATAATGGAACGTAAAAGAGATATAGCCACTTTCGAGCAACTAGAAGGGGAGAGTGTGGGAAAGGCTTAGGAGAGGTTGAATCTGTTAATGAGAAAATTCCCTAACCATGGATATACTCGACATGAGCTTCTAGAATTATTCTATCAGGGTGTTACGCAACACAATAGAGATTACTTGGATTCCGTACTTCATGGATCGTTTTTAGGAGGAGGAGATGATGCCGCCTATAGGGTAGCGAAACGATAGCTAAGAATAACATGTGGGCAACTCAAAAGAAGACCCGTGTTAGCGGAAGCAAAAAGGAGGTCGCTTCAAGTGACTCGAGAGACAAAGATGCTAGTTGCTCAAATGGAAATAATGAACAAGCAACTAGCCAATCTACAAATGAAGCGACAAGAAGGGCCATCGATGTGAATCACTCGGGCATACAAGTCGGGAATATGATGAATGAGGAAGTGCGGGCCTTGGAGAACCGAATCAACCTTTCGCAGGCTTCGGTCAAAATTCGGTCAATCGAGTCAAACTCAAAACCGCAACTTTTCGGGAAATCCGCGGAATAGTTATTATACACCGCCCGGTGCATCCAATAACCCAAGACCCCAAGGTAACGGGCCCAAACGCAAAATCAACAGCCCACCTACGTCTCTCGAAGAAATTCGATGAGCTAGTTGACATGGTGAAAACACTAGCCACCGGTCAAAAGACGATTGGAGAAAATCTTGGTTGGCTCGATCAACAAGCGATATGTACCTCAAGGCATTTTTCGCCGAATGGCATAGTTACATAGCAGAAAGTGTGAATTCTGTGATGAAAGCTATCTTTTCAGCGTCTCGAGGATCCATTAAGATCTGATGGTATCCCTTATACGCATCCAGGAAACCAAACACTTCGAAGTCGATAGTGGAGTCCACTAACCTGTCGATTTTTGGCAATGGATATGAGTCCTTCAGACATGCTTTGTTCAAGTCGGTGAAGTCCACGCACATACGCCAGCTGCCGTCGGGCTTCTTGACTAACACTGGGTTGGCTAGCCATTCAGGGTAGAGCACTTCCCTTACTATCTTGGCCGTTAACAGCTTCCGACTTCCTTTTCTATAGCTTGGTTTCGTTTAGGTGCAAAACTCCTCTTTTTTCTGTCTGACTGGCTTCCGACCCTGATCTATTTCGAGCTTATGGACCGCTATATCTGTGGATAATCCCGGCATGTCGTCAGCCTTCCACGCAAAGACATCTCTGAACTCAATTAGTTGCTCGACCAGCAACTGTTTTTCTCTAGTCGGGATCCAAGCTCCGACTTGCACACACTGATCTTTTTCATCTTCCTATAGACGAACATCTTCGACGGGATCAACTGAGATCCAACTCTTCTCATCTTCTTCCTCCGGAATCAACTCTTCAATCAGGACTTGCTGCACATCAATTTTCCCGTCCAAGACGATGGAGTTACAGCTCCGAGCATCTTGAACGTCGCCTCTTAGTTCATGCGAGCCGTTCCTGGTAATGAATTTCATACTATTATGGATAGTGGAGATGATAGCGCGCAGGTCAAAAAAGAGCAGGTCGACCCAAAATGACATTGTATGCCAAAAGGGCCTTGACTACCCTGTATCGTCATGTACCTTTCGGGTTCACGGTGTTCCCTGGTGGATCTTTGAGGTGCTTGTGTGTCTACAGTAGAGGATGGCGCCACATCTGTATGTGGTGTCTCCTCTACTTCCATCAACGAACTGTTATCCGTAAGTGGTTCTCGAATTTCTTCAAGATCAACCCTATCCAGAATAAACTCCTTCTCCAGAAAGTGGCCATTCCTGGAAACAAACACATTTTGTTCCTCAGGGTGGTAAAATTGGTACTCTTTGGTTTCCCTAGGATATCCGACAAACAGACATTTGTCAGATCTAGGTTCCAGTTTATCAAGCATGGTCTGTTTCACATAAACTGGACATCCCCAAGGTTTCATGTAACCTAGTGTTGGTTTCTTCCCCTTGAACACTTCACAGGGCGACTCAACCGTCTTTGATGGAACTCGGTTCAGTGTATAGGATACGGTTTCTAGAGCATACCCCTAAAACGATTTTGGGAGAACTGCGTAGCTCATCATGGATCGTACCATGTCTAGCAAAGTACGGTTCCTCCTCTCAGATACGCCATTCATTTGAGGCGTCCCTAGAGGGGTCCATTCAGGTAGAATCCCATTCTCCTTTAAATAGTCTTGAAACTCTCCATCTAGGTATTCTCTACCTCGATCAGATCGAAGTGTCTTGATTTGTTTACCTAGTTGTTTCTCCACTTCACTTATGAATTCCTTGAACTTTTCGAAGGCTTCAGACTTATACTTCATTAAGTATATATAACCATAGCTAGAATGGTCATCAGTGAAAGTGATAAAATAAGAGTATCCTCCTTTGGCTTGAATTGACATAGGGCCGCATACATCAGTATGTATCAGCTCAAGTAATTCATTGGATCTTATCCCTTTGCCACTAAAAGGTGACTTTGTCATTTTACCAAGTAAACAAGCTTCGCATGTATCAAACGATTCGTAATCGAATTGATCCAACATTCCATCTTTATGGTGTTTGGAAATGCGATTCTTATTTATATGGCCAAGTCTACAATGCCATAAGTAGGACTCATTCAAGTCATATGTCTTAGCTTTCTTATTATTTATATTAAGTATGTCAACATTCATATCTAATATGTAGAGACCATTGCTAAGCATGCCAGTACCATAAAAAATTCCATCATGTGAAAAAGAAAAACATTTATTCTCAAACGTAAATGAAAATCCATCAACATCTAATGCGGAAATAGAAATAATGCTATTCGTAAGAGCAGGAACAAAATAACAGTTATTAAGTTCAAGTAATAGACCACTGGGCAATGAAAAAAAATAAACTCCTACGGCTAGTGCAGCAACACTTGCTCCATTCCCAACGCGTAGGTCCACCTCTCCTTTCCTTAACTCTCTAGTTCTTCTTAGTGCCTGCATATTCGTATAAATATGAGAACCACAACCAGTATCTAATACCCAGTGGTTAGACTTAGAAGAAGCAATATTGATCTCAATCATAAATATACCTGAAGTCGAAGCATCAGAATGCTTCTTCTTGGTACTCAAGAAGCCTTTGCAGTTTCTCCTCCAATGTCCGGTCTCACCGCAAAGGAAGCAAGCATCCTTGGATTTGTCTTTAGCTATCTTAGGCGTTGGCTTAGGTGCAACCTTCGCCTTCTTGGACTTTTTCTGGGATTTGGCCACGCCCTTGCTTGAAGTGACCAGCAACACTTGCTTTCCCTTCCCTACAGTGCCCTTAGTAGTTTTCAACATGTTCAATAACTCCGCAAGGGAGCAATCTATCTTGTTCATGTGATAATTCATCATGAACTGCGAGAATGAATCAGGTAGAGATTGTAGAATTTAGTCAACACTCAATTCTCGTTCCAACTTGTGGCCCAGCTTCCCAAGGCTCTCTATGTACCCGATCATTTTAAGCACGTGTGACCCCACAACAGTCTCAGATCTTACAACTAAACAGGGCCTTCGAGACCTCGTACCTCTCAGTGTGAGACCGAGAAGCATAGAGTTCCTTTAGGTGGACCATGATTGTGTAGGCGTCCATAGACTCATGCCGTTTCTGCAGTTTAGGTGTCATCGAAGCAAGAATGATACATGTAGCATCAGTACTGTCAGAACAGTGCTTGTTATACTTCTCGACATCATCCGCTGCCGAACCCTTAGCGGGCTTTTCGGTAGGGCCTCGTCCCAGACATAGCCAATCTTCTCGTGCCTCAAAATGATTTTGAGGTTTCTTTCCCAATCGAGAAAATTAGTTTCGTCAAGCTTATTGTCGATGATAAAATGAAGGTTCAATTTTTTTGACATTTTCTACAACAATAAATAAAGATTGAATAAGTAAAAGCTCATGTATACAAAACCCTAAAATGCACTTAAAATTTTAATTATGTTTTGCTCCCACTAGCCAACTATTCCCTATCGTCTTTCAAGAATTTGATTAACTTTAGTGGCTGGGATCCAATCTAGTCGCCTTAATCCCCGACGGTGGTCAATCAATCTCGGAAATTTCGAAAGGTAGGTACTCCTACCAGTCGCATCATATGCGACCCCTAGTGGCTGACTAGTCAACTCCTTGACAGTTCGCATCTCTATGTGATAGTCAACCCCTTGTCTTTAAAGTCAGACGGCCCCGACGGTGGCCAATCACCGAAAGACTTTAGTCGAGTCGTAACCCAATATTCACGAGCTCTCATGCGATCATATCTCGATAACAATGATATACCCGAGGTAGGTAACTGCCGACGGTGGTCGATCAGTTGGATCCAAACACAAGCTCTTCACCATCGCTATAATATTGGGAGACAATTTTAGCTCGATTTTTGTCGTGGGAATAATTTTAAATTAATTCACTTAATTAATTTCGTTTATTTATGGTCTCATCTACTATGTGCATATTACTACGATATTATATAAAGTAAAAACATACACAACATTCCGTGCATAATATAACCGGTATGATCATTAACTTTTCCTAGGTGTGGTTTCGAATACAAACTGACGAAACCGCGGGTCACAAACTAAGGGTAGCCGCAACCGCCAATAGGATATTAATTGCTGTACGCCAATGGGTTCTTTATTTCTCTTTGGTCTACTTCTCCTTGCTCCATTCTTGTTACATAATAATCTATCTAATAAATAATTACACCCGCTACACACGGGGGGAGCTAACGAGAATTGGATAAATGCAAAAAGTAAACTAGGTCACGTTCTTCATAACGTCCTAGGACATCTTTCAAAAAACCAACATAAAGAAAACATTCCCATATATCCTATTGGTCGAGTCCATGATCAATCGGGGTCCATATAATCACATTATATCTACGTATCTAATCCATACAATTTTATCTTATGAAAAAGACCGAATTCTAATTTTAACTACTTATGTATCTTATTTTATCACATCAAATAATTAAATAACTTTTAATTAATTATATGACTTAATCTAAAACAAAATTAACATTTAATTTTAAATCGATTTTAATTTCAATTATATTAAATTTGAACTATTTAAAATAAAATTAAAATTATAAGGTCTCCAATTTGTTTCCTTTCTTTTTGATTCTTAATCAAAAGGGACGCATTTGGTTTCCTAAACCAAAAAGCATCTTCATAAACCAAATTTGGTTTAGGCCTGACCACTTTCTAAAATCAAAATTTTGGAAGTGGCTTAGGCTTAGGCCTTTTACAAATCAAATATTTGAAAAGGGCCAAGGGCTATTCCAAATCAAATATTTGAAAAGGCCAATTGTTTTTGGTTTAGGCCTGGCCACTTTCCAAAATCAAAATTTTGGAAGTGGCCTAGGCCTAGGCCTTTTACAAATCAAATATTTGAAAATGGCCTAGGCCTATTCCAAATCAAAATTTGGAAAAGCCAATATTTTGGTTAATATTAATATGCCACTATGGTTTCCCAATGGCCCAAACTATTTGAACCATTGGTTGGCCACATGACACAACTAAACAAACGAGATATCTATGCACAATAAATATCACAAAACGAAAAGGGTCGATCTCCCCGTTGGAAGAGGACAGCCGACGACGGCGCCCTAGAGCCGCCGCCGCCGCAGAGGAGGGGGCCGCCGTCAGTCGGCCGAGCCCCCAAATCGTTTCATTTTTTTTTGTTTTAATTGTCTCGTGATTTAAATCTTGCATCTATCGTTTAATTACTACGCAATTAAATTGTGCTTATTGCTTAAGCTCGAAACCTGTCTCTGATACCACTGTTAGGAAATGACTAGTTAAACGCAGCGGAATTTAAAATTTGATTTCCTTTTTCTAGATCGTTCTTTGTTTAATGCAATAAACACGTTAAGTAGTTTGACGGTTATACCTTGATGATCTATAAGATCGCCGCTTTGACCGTCAACGGAGAGTAGTACAGTGCGCAAGCTGTCCACGCGTCCGGCCTGTATCGATAATCCACACGAACTCCTCGCCGGAATCCTCCTTGGATTGCTATTGGAAAACTCCGGTTGCTAGACCGGCGTTTTTCCTCTCTCTCAAACTCTCTATTGAAACCTCTCTATTTTACACAAGAACTATTAGCTCTTGGAATTGTGATGTGTTGAAAGAGCTTGACACCCACCTCCTTTTTATAGGCAAGGTGGCGCCCCAATGTAGAGTAAGGAAGAAGAAAACCTTTTCCCAATAAAATAAGGAAAATCACCTAGATTGATTTATCTCTTTTATTATAATATCTTATATTAAATAAAAACTAAATATTGCCAATATCTTATATTGAATATATTTATCTTTTTACCATAAATCTATTCCAAAATCAATTAATATCTAATATTAATATTATGGTAATCTTATTAATTAAAGTGCACAATCCAAGTGTATCTTTATACCCTAGATGTGGCGCCCCAAATTCCAATTAATTGGCTTCCGGAATATTCTTTAATTAATATAATTTGTATATAATTAATATATTGTATTTTATTTATTCATAATAAATAAATACCACAATATTAATTTACCACTATAACTTTTATAGTATAGAGATAAACTTTCCATATTCGGTTATCAACTATAAACGTATTTTAATCCGACTCGATGTTCATATGTGTGTGACCCGATAGGCTTCCGAATATGTTGGCCGTAGACACAAAGTGCAATTTACGAAAATGCCCTTCACGCCTAACGATCACAAGATAGCGTCTAGCAATACACAGTGACCCCTAATCATCGGAAGAGTCAAAAGCAATGACTACTACCTTTCATGTGAAGCAGTTACCGTGTAACTTGCAATCCTATTTTTGTAATAATATCCATACAATCGTATCTCGAGTGTCAATACATTAACGATCGTATCTTATCATTTGGATATCATGCTCTCTCGGAATAACACATTTACTCCCACTTTGCAAAGATTCTCGAGAGCTAGACATTCCTTATAAGAAGGCCATTTCGGATATTCAATCCCAATCATAGGATACGCGATTCCCGGACGACCATCATGTATACCCCGCATGCTTCAATATCATACCCAATCACTACCACATGATCGCCCTGTGGCTAGGGGAAATCTCAATAGTGTCAAAGCATGACAATCCACACTGTGATGCCATGAAGACTCCGGTCTAAAGGATAATTACACAACCGCCACATAGTGTGACACTTAATGTAAGTGGGTCAGTCTAACGTACGCATTCTCTAATACACGTCCACGTACAGTCCAAGTGTGTCTACACTTCGATAGACGAGATCTATCCCTACCTTTTGTAAGATAGAAGACATCCAATACGTGCTAGTCTGATTATACTATCAATGTCCTATTTGACAGTTCATAAGACTAGAGACATTTAAGTACCAAACTTGTTAGAGTGATTAGAGATCTCATCAACCATAAGCACTATCATGATTTCTCTATCACAGTTTGACACTAGGGACACTACTATATATATACAACAAATAATATGGAGATAAACAATAAATATAATAACATAAGTGCTTTTATTAAACATAATAAAGTTATTACATGAACTAAATAGACTGTAAACGACCCGACCCGGTCGGATCTGGTCCAACCTGATTGGGTTTATGACACCTTTCCAACAAAGTATTCATAAGTTTTGCATATTACATTATATACAATATATAATTTGTTGTAATAAAAGTATTCCAAGCTTTGAGGAGTTATTTATGGTTTTTCTTCCTTTCTCTACCATCTATAGCTTGAGTAGATCAAGCTAGATCTTCATTGTTGAGATGAAGCTTTGAACGTCCTTTTTGTCTTCAATATGGTAGATATGTTCGTATTTATGTGTTTTAGTTAATATGCATGTTTAACGACCCCATGATTTACTTAGATTAATTGTAATTGAGCAATGTAGATCCAGAATTAAGAAAAGCTGACCCCGGTAAACCGGCGGTCTTTACCGGTTTACCGAGGCAATATTTAGAAAACTTAATCTGGAAGATTCACTACAGCTACGTTGATCGACATGTTTAATTAACAGTAGGTTAGATCTGGCCAATCTGCTTATTGTAATCATAAAACTAGCATGAAATACAAATAGTGAAGTGTTAGTTTGGACATAGTTTTGATGGACCCTAGGAACGTGCTAATTAGTTAGCGCTCGATATCGGCAATTCTAGTTCTTTATACGTATGGGCTATTATGGACAAATTAAGGAGGGTAGCTTGCGTATAGATTGTCAACTACCATGGTCAGAGTAGATAGGGTTAGGATTTGCACCCGTAGATTAAAACTAAATCAAATGCTCGCTCGATTAATTTATGAAAATTATGTGGGGAGGTAAACATAAGGATTAACTAATCCAAGTTAGTAGATCGGTGGGAAGAGGGGGAGAAATACCAAGTTTCTTTCATGTTTATTGTTGGTCAATGACCGCCTCTATGTGCCTTCTTAATTAGATTAGATTCGTTTATAGTTAAAGTTGCATTGTCTCTGTGGGATCGACCTTGACTCGCATTTACTATACTACGATGTACCTAGTATTCTTGCTAGTAATATCGACGTTAGCGACTTGCACGCGATCATTATCTTCTTTGTTTATGTCTTTGTTTAGAAAAACATCCTCGAAAAACAAAGCGTTTCTTGACTCCATGACGACAATCACATGTATAGCAGGGATGTCAGATTTATGCACTAGAAATCTATATGCACTACTGTTATTTGCGAATCCAATAAATTCCAATCTATCGTTTTAGGCCCAATCTTTATTTGTTTAGGTTTAGGCACTTCTGCCTTTGCTAAACACCCCCACACTTTCAAGTATTTGTAGCTTGGCTTATAGCCTTTCCACAACTCGTATGAGGTCTTACCCATCTTTTTTGAAGGAATTCTATTAAGAATGACATTTTCTGAGAGGATGGCCTGCCCCCACAAGTTCTGAGGTAACCCCGAACCTATCAACATAGCATTCATCATTTCTTTGAGAGTACGATTCTTGCGTTCAACAATTCAATCGAGTGATGTGTATATGGGGCAGTAGTTTGATGAATAATGCCAGATTGTGAACATATTTCATTGAACGGTGCATCATATTCATCACATTTACCACTACGAACCTTTTTGATTCGTTTGCTAAGTTGATTTTCGACTTCATTCTTAGAGTTTTTGAAAGCCTCGATTGTCTCATCTTTGCTACTTAAAAAATAGTCATAAAAATATCTTGTACAATCATCGATAAATGTTACAAAGTATTTTTTACTTCCTCTCGATTACACAAATTTTAATCACACAAATCTGTATAAATTAAATCTTACGGTTCTGTGTTTCTTTCCACTGGAGGAAATGGTGCCTTAGTAATTTTAGCTTCGACACATATTTGGCATTTTCAGTTTGATTAAACTTTAAATTAGGTAATAAATCTAAATTCATCATTATACAAATTGATTTATTGTTTATATGTCCTAATCGATTATGCCATAAACAAGAAGTCTCAAGAAAGTAAGCAGAAGTAGATGCAATATTATTAGCCTCATCGAGCACAACATTCTTAGGCACAATGGCCATTACATTAAGCTTAAACATCCCTCGGTGAGATAGCCTCTACCGATAAACACTTCATTCTTAGTCAGAATGACCTTATCAGAACCAAACATCATCTTGAAACCAGCCTTGCTCAACATATCACCAGAAACTAGATTCCTACGAATGTCAGGAACATGGAGAACATTGGTCAATGTCAGCTTCTAACCTGAAGTCATCTTCAGAATCACATTCCCTGTTCCCAGAATGGTTGAATGAAAAGAGTTACCCATCCAAAGTTTCTCACCAGCTCCATCCTTATAGGTTGAAAACACTCCACGGTCAGCACAAACATGTCTTGTGGCTCCAGTGTCCACTGTCTTGGATTCCCCACAACATTGCACTCTTTCACAACAGCGCAGAGCACGTCATCAACACCTTCAGTTTAAGCCATATGTGCCCTTGGCTGAAATTGCTTCTTCCCGCGGCACTCACTTGCACGGTGCCCAAATTTGCCACAATTGTGACATTCACCATTAAACTTGTACGCAGTTTGTGGCTTCTCAGAAGATTCACCAGTTTTCTTGGAAGACTGACCAGTTTTCATCCTCTTCTGATTCTTGACCTCAGCAACATGCGTCTTGTCCTGTCAAACTTGCACAACACGTTTGTTTTTGGATCCTCTATTGTCCTTCTCTATACGGAGTCGGACAATCAGATCATCCATAGACATTTGCTTTCGCTTGTGTTTGAGATAGCTTTTATATTCCTTTTATGACTAAGGTAGTTTTTCAATCACACAAGCTACTTGAAAATTCTCACTTATTATCACACTCTCTTCAAGAATTTCGGATCTAATGATTTGTAATTCCTCAACCTATTTAATTACGGTTTTGGAATCGACCATCTTATAGTCCATAAATTTACCTACTATAAATTTCCTAGCACCTGCTTCCTCAGTTTTATATTTTTTCTCTAAGGCAAACCACAATGCATAGCAGACTCAAACATGCAATAAACACCATACATAGTATTGTCTAAACAATTCAGAATGTAATTTTTGCATAAAAAATCACAGTGCTTACAACTTTCAAGAGCAGACAGAGCTTTGTGTTCGATGTTGTTTGGAGGCACAACTGGTTGCTATTCAATGAGCATCTTGGCCAGACCAAGCGTTGTCAGGTAGAACAACATCTTCTGCTGCCAGTGCTTAAAATTCAACCCGTTAAACTTCTCTGGTTTCTCTCTATTTGAAGGACCAGCCACAACAACAGTAGACTGTGTCGCAACATGTACAGTTGCATTTGATACTAGATTCAAACTTTCAGTTGCCGCAACATCAGGTGTGGGTGTCAATGACGCATCATTAATAGTAGTCATTTCTGTTTAGGAAAATAAGATAAAAAAATCAGTTATGGTTCGTTCTAGAGGAGACCAAACAGAGGCAAGAAGCTTACTGAATATCAAAAGAGGTATTCAGTTTGAACATAATAAAAATAAAATTCTTCAGAAGACGAACTGAATATTTATTTTAATTCGCATATAGTCTGGTTACAATAAAGGCTAAACAATTCAAGACATAGTTCACTAAATAGCCAAGTAAATCCTATAGTATTTCATTAAGGCAGGTTCAAAGCCAGAAGGTACATCTCCTAATGCAACATTTTTCTCTCAGAAATCTCTTCAGGGTCTTCATTTGCATTATTTTTCATTCATTTGGGGGATTGTTGGATATAATTGAGGGAAAAAGGAAAAAAATGATTTTAATCATTTTAAAATGGTTTTTGAATAGTTTTTTATAACCACTTTACGAGCCAGTTTCGATTAGACTCTTTTATAATTTATTAAGAGTTTATGATGAATTTGAAAACTACGTGCGATGTAGATGAAGATAGGTTTTTGAATCATTCAATTCGGATATCGAGTGAATGAGAAATTAAGGCTTAAAATTGGTTAGTTGGAGTAGTTGAAGAGTTGGAATTTAGGAGTTGAAGAGTTCAACTTCTATAATCCCACATTGGGAAGTGTGCCAACATTTTCACAATATATAAGTGGGAGAATTTTGATAAATGGTATAAATTCCAAGGAAAGGGAGATAATACAGAATGGTTTTAATGAGTCAGGCTCTACTAAAATTGCCACACACACGCGCACGCTGTCGTCGTCTTTCCCGTGTCCATTGACTGTTGGGCCTTCGTGGGCCTGAGGCAAGTATTAATTATTTGGACAAATAATTAATCGATCATCTGATAAGTAATTTGTGCTGAGCCAGAGTAATTCGATTCGATCAAGCTCAGTCCCTTCATTTGCTGCATGAGATAGTGGAGTGTCCTTCAACTAATGAAGTTAAGCCATTAATACATTATTGCTGGAGTTACAAGCATTATTGATGTGTTAGTGGATCTCCTTCAACTGATGTGGCTCTTTCAATACACTTCAAGGTTGTCCCTCCCCATATAAAGGCCCTCTACTGCAATGGAAATGTACACACAAGAAATACAACACAAATCATCTTTCTACATAAATAGTTGGAGAGTTTCTAGAGCACTGCAAGAGTTCGCTATTTGTTCAGAGTTGAAGTAAATTTATCTTGAACAGGTAAACAGAGTAATCCTGGGAGACAATTGCATAACCGAGGGTACATGCTGGAGCAAATTTGTCTTAAGATTGTTATAACCGTGGTATCTGATGCGAAATAAAATGAACAACCAGAAAGACGAAGAACAATTTATTTATTGATCTGAAAGAAAATTACAATTACATCAATGAAAAAAAATGAACAAAAAACAAAAAAGTATATCTTTAGAAGAGAGAGGTACTTCAACTCTAAACAAACGGTGAACTCTTGCAGTGCTCCAGAAACTCTTCAACTATTTATGCAGAAAGATGATTTGTGTTGTATTTCTTGTGAGTACATTTCCATTGCAGTATATGACCTTTATATAGGGAGGGCTAGCCTTGAAGTGTATTGAAAGAGCCACATCAGTTGAAGGAGCTCCACTAACACATTAAAAATGCTTGTAACTCCAGCAATAATGTATTAACTCCATCAGTTGAAGGGAAGCAATAATGTAATATCTTAACTTCATCAGTTGAAGGACACTCCACTATCAGCAAATGAAGGGGCTGAGCTTGATCGAATCGAATTACTCTGGCTCAGCTCGAATTACTTATCAGATGATTGATTAATTATTTGACAAAACCCAATGTAACTTTGTCTAAAAAAGTAATACTTGCCTCAGGCCCATGAAGGCCCAAGGGTCAACGGTCAACGGGCACGAGCCGGGTGGCGGTGGCACGCGCGTGTGTGGCAATTTTAGTAGTGCCTCGACTCACTATAACCATTCTGAATTCTCCATTTCCTTGGAGGTTTTACGCTTTATCATACTTCTCCTACTTATATATTGAGAAAATATTGGCACATTTCCCAATTTGGGATTATGGAAGTTGAACTATTCAATTTCCAAATTCCAACTCTTCTACTAACAACCTTTAAGCCTTAATTTCTCATTCACCCGATATCCGAATTGAATGATTCAAAGACCTATCTTCATCTATGTCACACGTGTTTGTCAAAGTCATCATAAACTCTTGATAAATTATACAAGAGTTTAATCGAAACCGGCTCATAAAGTGGTTGTAAAAAATGATTCAAAAACCATTTTAACATGATTAAAATATTTTTTTTTCCGTTTTCCCTCAACTATCTCCAACAAAAACAAATTTATTTTTAGAGATGTCGAACGAACATATGTAGCCCGTTCATTAACAGACTCTAATTCAGCTCGTTATTGGCCGTGATCATAGATGGCGTTCATAATGATACATCTTACGGCATTAACATTTCACCCATTCTAAGCTAAAAGTAGTTGTTTTTTACCATTTATATGAGCCATTTGAAGTGAATGTCGTATGTTGGGTTCATTATTCGAGTAATTAGCATTTAACGTTCATTTTCCCTGATTCGGTATTATTTCATGTATTATTGGACTATTTTCAGGATATGAAGATTGGGCCAAGTGTTGAGGACCGATCGTGGGCCGAAGTGGATGAAGAAACGGACCTAAGGTGTTCCAAAACCTTTAGATAAGTCGGCAGGAGAAAGAAAGATAAAAATACCCCTGAAGCCGCATAAGGCCTTATCGCAGCCGTGAGAATTCCAAAAGATTTGGAAACCACGTTTTCTTGGACGAGAGGTAGTTTTTAGGTGTCATTAAGTTGGTTATAACACTATAAATAAGTGGCATCTGCCACGAATATCAATGTACAATTTTCCACAAGACAAATGCATTATATTCAATAGAAGTTCTTTTGTTCTTTTATTTTCTCTATGAGTTCTAGTCATGGATCCGAGTGATTCACCACCTAGGGAGAGATCTATGGAGGGTCTGCACTCATCTTTGAGGGTATGATTTTCTGGCTTTCTAGATGTAGACCTGTCATTGTTTCATTGTGATTAGTATGATTTAATTTGCTTATATTAGTTCTGCTATGTAGTAGTTAGTTTACATTACCCCATATATGTATAGATCTGAATCGTTGGTGAAGAAATCAGGAAATAGAGGTTGCGTTCTTCAGATCTGCGACGGTCTTTATCGCTAAATCTGAATACCCAGTAAATCCTAATTCATTATGATCGGCGCCAGCTACGTCTGATCGACATATTTAATTTACAAGTTTTTTGCCTAATCAACTATTTGCATGTCATAGTAAATTAACATGAAGGACGATAAAGTAAAGTGTTAGTTTGGACAATGTCTTGATCGATCATTAGGAACGTGCTAGTCAATCCGCGAGAGCTGCTTAGGAAGGTCTTCGGTCTTGAGCCGGCTAGTCCTAATTCTTATTGCATGTGAATTAATACAACCAACGAAGGATGTTAATTACACATAGGCACCTACTGTCCTTTCAATGGAAGTAGATTAATATAAGGGATTAGCACCCATAACTGTTAAAGATCTAAAATTTACCAACGGGGATTATTGATGCATGCTATGGGGAGAATAACTAATCACTCATAGTTAGATCTAATCCTTATAAACTTATAGGTATACTTGTGTTTGCTCTTGCGCATTTATTGGCACTGTGATTTAATTCTTTGTTCTATAGTTGGTCGTAGACCGTATTCGTGACAATTAAATCGAGATTAAACGTGTTATTACGAGTCTCTGTGGGATTCGACCTTGACTCACCAGTACTCTGTAACGATAGACCTAGTCATATTGCTAGTAGAAGCCCGTGCTCACACTGTAGGTGCGATCAAGCTTTTTGGCACCATTGCTGGGGACTCGTGTCAAAGATACTTTTAATTTGGGTTGAAGTGTTTGTATATATTCTAATTTATTCCATTAACTGAGTCTGTTTTGAAGTATGTAATTATTTGAGTCGTATAGTGTCTGTTCAGATCAGTTCTAGGAATTTTCGGCCGTGAAGCCGCGTGAACTACTCCCGTAGCCGTGCGACTGGGAATTAACAGAGTTACCTCTGTTCGTCAGAGCATGTATTATTATATTCGAGTCTGCCAGGAAAGTGTAATAGCCTCCAAGGAAAGCAGTTAGCCTTTTCCATTTCTTTATGTGTCTTGTAGTACAAAACAAGGAGTTCAACAGCCAAACTTGAGCGATAAATACCATAAATTGAAAAGTTTGCAAAGCAGCAGTGAAGGGAAGCTTGAGAAAGGACAGAAAGGCTGGCTGATGAAGCAAGTTCGCGTGAGCCTTTACCGTGCGACTACCAAGGTAAAGAGGCCTTTTGGTTGCACTCATAGTTTACTCAAGGTCCAATTGACGAATAAGGCGAGCCTGCTGAGGGAAGCAATTACTGATGTCATTCCCCTAAATTGCCTCACTTGGGACTCGCCGCCGGGGGTTCAGATAAAGATTGGTAGAGGGATCTCTACCCGTGTTTTGGTTAAAGATGAGATTCCTATTGGAGATGATACTGACGAGCTTGATTACCTCACCGGCTAATTTGGGCTTGCCTCTGCCATGGTAAACTTTATTCATGTTTTGTGTTTTTCTTTGATTATTTCTGCCAGCTTATCCTTTTTCTTGTTTCAGCTCAGAACTCGTATCCAAAAGGCCATTGAGGCCGCCGCTAAACGCAAGGCCGAGCTCAGGAAAGCTACTACTGCTCTTGCTATTTCTGATAAAGCAAGGGCTGATCTTGAGGCCAAGCATGTGAACATCTTGCGAGAGAACGGCCATTTGAGGGAGGCCGTCAAGGCATGCAAAGAGCTGGATGTTAAACTGGAGCAGCAAGTGGCGAGCTTAAGTGAGACTGCCGAGAAATCTATGAAGGAGCTAAAGAGCGCACAGGAGAAGGTCGCCAGCATGGAGGAGCAGCTCGATGAGGCTAAAAAAGCTGCTGAGGACGCTGGGCCTATGGCTATTCTATGGCCTAGAAGGCAAAGATTTACCTCATCGTTGCGTACAAGCTCTTCGAGGAATTTCTAGATATTCAAGAGGTTAGCTTCGATCAAGGTTTTAATCACCTTGCTCGTTGTTTTTGGGAAGCTCACGGTAAGGAATATGTAACCCTCAAGGAGTTGACCAAGTGGGTTGGAATGTCCCAACGGCGACCAGAACTGTTGTCCCTTCATCCAGACATCCCTTATTCTGATGATCATATTATTGACATCACTACCGATCAAATGAAGAAAGGCGAGCCGATTTGGGACCCTCCACCTCGCAACGTAGTGAACCTGACCACCTTGGCCAAAGGAGATCCTGTTGCTGAAGATTTTCAAGCTGGCGACGAGTTTCTAAACTTGACCGGCGATCATACGATAACTCCTACCGGCCAAAATTGAAGATTGTAATATTTTGTTTTATAACAATTAAAACTTTGTCCGTCATTTGAATAATTCAACATTTTCCTTCCATTGTTTTGTAATATACTGTTGACATGTGGCCTCTTTTGGACCTTTTTGATGTATGCATTTTTTTTCCTTTATTTGCTGTCTTGTTTGCTCTGGTATATATGCGGCCCCTTTTATTTTTGGCGAGGTTGAGAGTATTGATTGCATAGCTCTCTAAAATAATGATAAATCTGACCTGTTGATTTGAAAATTCAAAGATGCGGCCCCCTTGTTTCAAGAAGATCGCTGCGGGCTTGTTTGAAATAATCCATTGTGAAAATTTCCACCTGAGGCCCCCTTGTTTTGAGGGGGCTGACTTGATCTTCATGGTGAGGTCAAAACAATCACTAAAACGAGTGATCTTGCCGGCTAGATAATTTTTCATCCGGGCCCCCTTGTTTTGGAGAAACCTAGGGCGACTAGCCCACGGGCTTGTCGAAAATAGAGTGGCTGGGTATGTTTCATCGAGATCAATTTATAGTTTTCAAAATGAGCTTTTCAATCAAAATGATTTCCGAATGATGGATCCTGAGGCCCTCTTACAAAATATGCCTGCTCTTATGGAAAATAAAGAGGTTGATCTTACATGTAATATCTTTTCAAGTTGTCGGCGTGCCAAGGCCTGTCGTATTCGCGACCTTAGTTATCCCTCAGAACATAAGTGCCCTTTTTGACTATCCTCGCGACTTGAAGTGGACCTTCCTAATTCTCGGATAGCTTTCCTTTCTTAGCTTCGTGACCAGTGGCCTATCTTTTCCGCAAAACATAATCTCCCACCACGAAGTGATGGTCGCGGATATGTTTGTCATGATGCCGTTTGGCCGCTTGTTTGCAATTGATTAAGTGGCCATATGAGTTGATTCACTTTTCCTCCAAAAAATCGAGGTCGAGCTGTCTTGTCAGTGGATTTTTAGCCTCACGGAAATGTGCGACCCTTAAACTGGGTAGGGCCATCTATACCGGGGCCATAGCTTCCGACCCGTAAGTCAAGGCAAAAGGGGTTTCCCCAGTAGTTGTTTTCCTCAACATTCTGAGGGCCCATAAGGCAAGTGATCCGGCCATTTTCCTGCCTTGTTGTCCAGGCTCTTTTTTAGTACGCTTAGTAATTGTTTATTGGCATTCTCGGCCTGACCATTTCCTTGCAGGTAGCATACTGACGATTTACAATGCTTAACGTTATGCTCTCTGCAAAATGCGTCGAGCTCCTCTCTGAACTGGGCTCGTGGTCAGATACTATTACCCATGGGACTCCAAATCTGGTCCAAACTTGGTTAAGCAAGAAATAGATTATATCTTCAAACTTGGTTTTTACCAAGGCTTTGGCCTCGATTCTTTTGGTGAAGTAATCAACAGTGACAACCACATATCACATCCCGAGCGGCCATTGTTTAGCGGTCTGATGAGGTCGATAGCCCGCATGTCGAATAGCCAGGCCGCGATGATGATGCTTTGTTCAACTAAGGGTAGCCATGGAATATCCGCAAACTTTTGACATTTGTCACACTTTCTGGCGTATAGTTGAGCATCCTCTGCGAGCTTGGGCCAATAATAGCCAGCTAACAACACTTTCTGAGCGAGGGTGCGACTAGCGGATGGCTGCCACATACCCCCTCATAAAGTTCCATGAGTATTCCTTTGACCTTCTCAGGTCACACACATCGCGACAAAGGTTTGGAGGAAGATTTTCTGTATAGAACATTGTATAAGATGGTGTACCTGGAGGCTCTTCTGATCAGGGCTTTGGCCTCTTTGGGATCATCCGGAAGTGCCCCTGATTCGATATATGCCTTTAATTCGTCGACCCAACATGGATTGGAGGGTTGAAAATCCATGATTTTGGCTCGGTTGACAGCGGGCTCTGGCATGTGTTCCACCATAACGGCCGGATTGCTCATCTCATCCTCGCTGTCCAATTTTGACAAATAATCCGCTCGTTTATTATCTTCTCGAGGGATGTTGGTGAATTTACAATATGAAGTTTCCCTCTAGCCTTTTGACTAGGTTGATGTATTTTTGTAAGATCTCGCAGTGAATTCCGTATGATCCTCTCACTTGGTTGACTACCAACTGCAAATCGCAACTTTCATAGCCTTGGGGAGATCAAACCCTGCTATGACCGATATTCTGCTTGATTATTTGATGCAGTGAAATCAAATCTCAAGGCTTTTTCAATATCTTCTGATGTACCTGGCTCTAATAATATAATCCCAGCCCTGCAACCGTTAAGATTTGTAGCTCCATCGACGTAAAGCTGCCAACAATGACTCGGCCTGTGGGGGGTGGACATTGTTATTGGGTCGACGCCAAGATTTGAGCGGGGTTGCTCCTCCGGCATTTCTTCATTGAAGCTTGTCTCTATGATGAAATCAGGTAAGGCCAGGGATTTGATAGCTTTCTGAGGCTCATACCGGATATCAAATTCAGTGAGTTCGATGGCCCAACGGAGTAAACGATCAGGTAAGTCCCGCTTGTAGAGGACTTAGCGCAATGGAGCGTCAGATAACACAGTAATAGTGTGTGATAAAAAGTAAGCCCTTAATTTTTGGACAAGAATAACAACGCAGTTGGCCAACTTTTAAATATTAAAATAACGACTCTCAATGGGACTGAGAGCCTTGGAAACATAATAGACGGGTTTTTGAAGGGTACCATCCTCCTTGACAAGAGTAGCAGCGACAACCCGATCTGAGGCCGCTAGATACAGAAATAAAATGTCCCCAATCATGGGACTGACCAGGAACGGCGGGCTTGATAAGTAGGCCTTCAGCTTTTTGAAAGCTTGCGAGAACTCCCCTGTCCAAACAAAGGTTTTGTTCCATTTTAGGATTTTGAAGAAAGGTAGGCTTTTTTCAGCAGATTTGGAGATGAATCTCCCCAGAGCAATTATCCTTCCGTTTAGCCTCTGCATTTCCTTGACTGTGGTAGGCTCGCCCATGTTTATCAGCGCCTCTATTTTATTTTTTTTCAGGATTTGCCTCGATCCCCCTGTTAGGAACATTTTATTATGTTTTGATGATGGCCATACTAGCTGTTGTAGCAAGCCTGAAATAAGTTAGAACTCTATGTATAAGTCTTTATTTAGAGTCTGACATGTTGTATAAGTTGAGTCAGATAAGTATTGTACTAGTTGGTAGGACGGCAAAGCAAAAACATATTTTCGGCAGAGTAAAGCCAGTCAAGTACTAGCATAGAAGCAATGAAGACATTATGGTCTGACTTATAACCAAGGAAGTCTGTGATGACCTTGGATAAGTCTAAATTATGTTTTGAGTGATGAAACTTAATGTTTAAATATGGTGTACACTGATCTCACCCAAATCAAGGATCAGTGAAGTACAAGGATTCTCCTTAAACTGAAAGAATGAAGGATACAGTGAATCGGCAAAGTAAACTGACTTTCGGCTGAATGAAGACAAAGCAGTGAAGGAAGATCTGAGCGGCAAAGTCAGATGGATCACTTGACCGATCAAAGAACGGCTGAGTAAACCTTACCCGATGAAAGAACGGCTGAGTAAACCTTACTTAGTTAGATTATTGAAATATGAAGAAGATATAGAAGATCAAGCATTAAATGCACAATCAATAGAGGATCAATCAAGGACGGATTTCCTGATAAACGTTTGAAGAAAAATCCGATCACTGAAATCAAGGAGAATACAATTAAGGGGGAATTAAGAATAAAATCAAGGATTATTCCCCTCATTAATATAGCCAACGGACGGAAATTCAAATCAAGAATAATCAAGGCTATAAATAGAGGGCATTGACAGAAAAAGAAAAGAAGAGAGCACGCACGATCATAAATCTGAGCAAAAACTCTGTCAAAGTGAAAAGTCTTCTATCTGTGCTAAAAAGAAATATCTAGTAATCAACTCAAATCTGAGAGCTACAAATCAAACATCAAGCATTGAGATTGATCAATGAGTTTGTGAATCCAATTCACATCAATCAAGTAACTGAATCAGAGCCATCTGAGAAGGAGTTGTGTTTGTGATAGCTGCTGAAGGATTTGATCCCAAGGAGCAGTGAAAGAGACAGAGTCACTAAAGCTGTTGCAGTCAAGGAGTGATAGTCTTATAGATTGTGAAGCTTGTGATGTCAAGGACAATCGTACTATTGTATCTGTGAAAACAATAGTGAATTCCTCCAATCATCACAGAAGAAGAGTGGATTAAGGGATTACACCACCCTGAACCACTATAAGCCTTGTGTCAATTTATTTTCTGCAATTTACCTTACTGCATTCATTTAATTTCTTATATTATATCATATATTTGTGATTGCTTAAACTACCTTGAAATAACTTAGTAAGAAGGGACTTATCCGCTTCCCAAAAGCTTTTAAATAAAAAAAATTTGAAACTCCACTATAGTCATTCACCCCCCTCTGACTATAGTTTTACCCTTCTCTGGGACCAACAATTGGTATCAGAGCTGTGTACCTAGTATCAGAACCTGTTCAGATCTAATTTCTGGTAACAAGGAGATCACATATTTTCAAAGTAGTTTTCAATTCTGTGCTTTCTACTTATATACATAAATATCTCAAATCTGTACTTATGGATTCCTCAAACTTTATGTCTAAAGTACCAGTTTTCAATGTTAATAATTTTGATGAATATAAAATAAGAATGTTATCTCATCTTGCAGCAACTCATGAGGAGATGCCGGATGTAATTAATGATTGCCCAATCATGATCATGACTGTGATAACCACAGGAGCAGATCAAGGAAAAGATGTGGATAAACCCAAGAAAGATTGGACCAAGGATGACAGGAGAAGAGCAAATCTAGACTTTGTTGCAAAAGATATGATCTTGAAGACCACGGACAACAACATGTTCATGAGAATCAAAGGCGCAAAACGACAAAGGAGATGTGGGACAAGTCGGCACCGATAAATGAAGGATCTCGAAGCGGTTAAAGAAAACAAACTATCTGTTGCAAAACAGAAATTTGAGAACTTCAAAATGAAGGCTGGTGAATCCATTGATCAAATGGACAACAGATTCTCAAGCATCATCAGTGAAATGCAACAGCTTGGGCACACATATCCTCAGAAAGAAGTATGTTTAAAGATCTTGAGAGGCTTACATGAAAGATGGAAGATCATAACATCAGGAATCAGAGGAACAACAAATCTTGCAAAACAATGACACCCTGACTCTGATGTCCCAACTAAAAGCTCATGAATTCGAATTGAACGGTGGAGATGGTGCTCCGGCAGAGACACAAAGAACCAGTGCACTGATAGCACCACATCAAAGTAACTTTGCTGATTGCATCAGCAAAGAGACACTAAAACTCAAAGAACATGTAGCTTTATTAGTTAAACATTTTGACAGGTTTAGCAAAAAGAAGCCATTCAAAGGAAACTCATCATCAAACAAGAGGTCAAGCTCAAACAAAGATATGAAGAAAAGAGATGATGAATACATATGCTTCAACTGCAATAAGAAAGGTCACTTCAAGGTTGATTGCCCTGAAGAAAACAATAAAGATGAGGAAGAGAAGAAGTACAAAGCATCTGAAAAGAAGAAAGGCAAGAAAGCACTCAAGGCTGAATCCAACAGTGAAAAGAATGAAGAATCATCTGAAAATGATTCAGATAATAGTGATGAAGAAGACAGTTCAGACAATGAGAAAGCATGTCTATGTCTCATGACCAAAAAATTAGATGAAGATGAAGGTGACAGCTCAGATAATGAGAAAGCAAGTCTATGTCTTATGGCCAAAGAGTCTGATTAAACTGAGGTAACATCTAGTTCTTACTCTTCATCAAATGCATCCACATCTAACACTGCACAATCTTCTATTCTCAAATTAGATCCAACAGCCCTAGTCCAAAATCTCATGACTAAATTTGATGAAATTGAGATGAATCATGAAATTCTGGAAAATGAATGTAAGGATCTAAGAAAAGAAAATAAAAGATTGAAGGAACAACTGGACAAATTGAAAGCTGAACTAGCTACTAAGGAGATATACTCACTTAATCAAAAAGCAACAGATGACAACTCATCCACTGCTAGCAGATCAACTGAGGAAATCCACCTAGCATCTAAAAACACCACTGCACCACTAAATGCACCAGCTTACAAACCCTCAAAAAGGTTTGGATCCAGATCTGGTCTTGGCTACAACAGTCAGGATGAGATTAGAAATAATGGACAACACAATTCTGAATCCGGGACCAATAATGGACCAAAGTTCAGAAAAGGACAGACCATAATTTCAACCACTCATCCTGTACCAATGAAGTCAAAACCGAATGTAGTGAAACAGCAGATTAAACCATCATTCCAGTCAACCAAAAACAAAGATCTACTGAAAGGTAAAGGAAGACTTTATCCTTCAGAGGATGATTGGAATGTTGCACATCCAAAATACAAGAAGAAATCATACCATGACATACATCATGTGTTTAAGAAAAATCAACCAAGATATGTTCCTAGACACATGAAGCAAAATAGGTTTCCCACTGCATATTGGAAGGTGAAGAAATATGCAAATGCACCAAAAAGTAAAGAAAAGTATCAGAATACCTTCAGTAGAAATATTAGAAGCTATTTTGTCATGCCTTATACATATGAAGTTGATGATTTCAATTATCCAAAAAGAAGATCACTTGGATATACACTTGGAGTAGGAGGCATGACTGCTAACAGATATGGACCCAAATAGTGTTGGGTACCTAAACATATTTAATTTGTTTTGTAGGATGTCTGGTACATAGACAGTGGATGTTCCAGACACATGACAGGAAACAAGAGATGGCTTACTGACTTCAAAGCTTTTGATGGACCCAAAGTCACATTTGGAGGCAAAGAAAACCCTGGCAAGATTAAGGGGGAAGGCACAATTCTCAAGAACAACTTGAAGATTCAAAATGTGGCATATGTTAAGGGACTCAATTTCAATCTGCTAAGCATCAGTCAATTCTGTGACAAAGGCTACAATGTACACTTTAACAAGGAAGGATGCAAAGTGATTCACAGCCAAACCAACATAGTAGTTCTTGCAGGAAAAAGGGAAGACAACATGTATGTGGTGGATTGGAGAACAGCTAAAGCAGAAACATGTTTATTTGTTAAAAATAAACAATCAACCAGTTGGATTTGGCATAGAAGATTAAATCATCTAAATTTCAAGACCATCAACATATTATCAAAGAACAAGTTAGTTGAAGGGCTGCCAGAGATCACATTCAAGAAGGAAAGTCTCTGTGATGCATGCCAAAAAGGAAAGAAAATCAAAAGCTCCTTTAAGTCAAAGCCCTACCAATCTACAACAAGAATTCTGCATCTGTTACATATGGACCTGTTTGGACCAGTCACACCAGTAAGTGTAAGTGGAAAGAAATACACTTTAGTAGTGGTAGATGATTTCTCCAAATTCACCTGGACCATATTCATGAACAAGAAGAGAGAGATACTCAAGAAGATGCCAGATCTACTGAGAAGAATTCAAAATGAGAAAGAACTAAAGATTATCAAGATCAGATCAGATACAGGCACAGAGTTTCTAAATGAAGTGATCAGAACTTATTGTGAAGAAAATGGAGTATTACATCAATTATCTGCAGTAAGAACTCCACAACAAAATGGTAGCAGAAAGAAGAAACAGAAATCTCAAAGAAGCAGTCAGAACAATGATTGCAGAAGCATGCCTACCAAAGAGATTTTGGGCTGAAGCAAAAAACACAACATGCTATACTCAGAACAGATCAATTATCAACAAACATCATGGAACAACTCCATATGAGATATGGAATGGAAGAAATCCTAACATCTCACCTTTACACATGTTTGGATCTAAATGTTTTGTTTTGAACAGGAATCAGTTACACACCTTTGATGAAAAAGCTGATGAAGCAATCTTTATAGGATACTCAGACACCAGCAAAGCATTCAGAGTACTCAATAAAAGAACATTGGTGATTGAAGAATCAATACATGTAGTCTTTGATGAACCAAACACAAATGGTGAAAGTCTTCAAAAACAAGAAGAAGAAGAAGCAGCACAAAGGCAAGTGTATAGGAACACAACCGTACCAACCACTATTCTGAATCACAATTTTGGAAATCAAGATGAGCCACAAGTCATTACAACAGAAGAAGCACCAGAACTTGAAGCTCATGCAGAACCTGAAGTTGCAGAAGCACCAAGTGAAGAACAACTTCATCCTGACCTAAATTGGCTACGAGATCATCCTGAAGAACAAGTCATTGGAGACATTCACATAGGAGTTAGAACTAGAAGACAACTGGAGCATATGCTAACATGTTTTCTATCACAAGTGGAATCCAAGACAATAGATGATGCAATCCAAGATGCAGATTGGATTATAGCCATGCAAGAAGAACTAAATGAATTTGAATGAAATAAGGTCTGGGAACTTGTAGACAGACCAGACACAGCCAACATCATTGGAACAAAATGGGTATTCAGAAACAAGATGGATGAGCAAGGAACAGTTGTCAGAAACAAAGAAAGGCTAGTTGCAAAAGGATATTCTCAAGTAGAAGGAATAGATTATGATGAAACATTTGCACCAGTGGCAAGACTGGAGGCAATCAGACTCTTTCTAGCTTTTGCTGCACACAAAGACTTCAAAGTTTATCAAATGGATGTTGATGTATAACATTTATATGATAAAAATTACGATGTTTTATATACGTTATCGACTATTTTTATATAAAATATAAGTAATTATAACAGATAATCTTATAAAATATTAATAGCTATGAATAAATCTAAATATTATAAAAATCTAGTAAAAATGATAAAAAGTTATAAATTTTGTACCGGGTTAATAACCGGAGTGTCGTGTCGATTCACGTGGGTATTTTTGGTATTTTACAGACCTTAGGTAAACCAAGACCCCGAGTGACGACATTTTGTGGAGTAAAATCATATCTTTTGAAGGAATAAAGGAAGTGCCACGAGATTTAAAGTTCAAGTGGATCAATGGTTCGTGACGCCGTATCAAGTTATATTTTCGACGAACAAATGGCCCAGCAAAAAGGCATTTTCTGAAAAAGAAGTCTTCATGGAAGTTATAGATCTCCTCAAGAGCTTTCCAACGCATCTTGAATTATGTCATTTGGAGATCCAGAGCTCAAGTTATGATTTTATCAAGTTTCGGATTAAGATTGGAAAAAATCTATCCGGATCGATCCGGATTTACCTCGGATCGATCCGAGGAAACATCATGATTAGACCAGCATGTGGCCCCTGCAGAGAATATCCTGGGATAATATTTTTTATTCCCGGATCGATCCGGCCCTTTCTCGGATCGATCCGGCTGGGGAAAAACTGCCTATAAATAGAGCAGCATTGCAGGCACATAAAGGGGTACCAAATATATTTTCTTCACCTCTTTTTAGTAGTAGTAGTATGTATATATATAGGCCTTATGCCATAAATAAAGTAGTATCGTTATAATGCTCGAGAAATTATCGAAGATCATTAATGTTGTTGAAGTTGTTGTAGCATCCGGAAGAATACAGCTTCGATTCAATCGTTGTAATCGGGTAAAATTTCTAAAGTATTTATGTTTGTTTTGTCTGTTTCTATTTTCGTATAATGTTAGTAGGCTAAATCTAATAACTAGCCAAAGTTATGTAATCGTTTTATTTCGATCTTTTCGGTAAAGGAATGTTGTCTAAATAAAATTGAATAAAATTGAGTTAATTGAATCTTTTTCTATTGATAAAGTTTGACTTGAAAGAATTCATAATCTAATTATGAATTGACACCTCGTAATTAAGTTATGAACTCGTTAATAGAAAAACCGGAGGGTAAAATTGGCCGAGTGAAAACGTGACAACGGAAACCAGTTTCCTACCCGGGGCAGATTTGTTCTAAAAGATGAATCTTATTAAAATTTGTACTCAAGATCGTAATAATGTTAAATTCATCAGTTTAATTGAAACTTAAACCGGAAAGTTGAATCGCCCGGCCTTGACAACCGGAGCCTTTAAATAAAATTGACCGTTTGACGAACGGAATGACTCCTTTTTATTCAAAGGTAGAATCGTACTCGGGACCTGTTCAGAAAAACCGTAACAGTTGTGGACTTTGGACTGATGACAATGGACATATGACAATTTCACACGCTAATGTGAGGAGGAATTGTTAACCTTAGGAGTGCACCGTTTCATTTACTCAATTGAACCTAAAGATCGAGCACATTCCATTCACTGAAAAGATCGTATAAATCAATTATATAAACTTTGGCTAGTTCTTTAATTATATATCTGGTATCTGTATATTTATATCTATATATATATTTTGCAACTTATGCATATCTATATATATTTATATATCTATATATATTATATTAGAATAAATTTTAAATTACGCATTTATTTTATGTTAAGTAAAATAGTAGTTATCCGTGCTATAAACCGAGATTTAGATTGAGTTAATAACTGCTTTTTGGTGTTTAACCACACTTAGAAGAATTACAAAGTTCCCTGAGGATACGATACTCTGACTCACCATACTAGCACTACAGTTTGACCCGATACACTGTCGGTTAAGGACTGGTATTAGCACTAGAAAAGGCCACGTCAGATGTCAAGAGTGCATTTCTGAATGGACTTTTGCAAGAAGAAGTATATGTGGAACAACCTCCTGGTTTCAACTCAAAGGAAAAGAAGACAAAGTATACAAGCTCAAGATAGCTCTTTATGGACTCAAACAGGCACCTAGAGCTTGGTATGAAACACTATCACAATTTCTGATCAAGAGTGGATTCAACAAGGGAACTATAGATAAGACTCTGTTCAAATTAGAGAAAGGATCAAGTACATTGCTAGTACAAATTTATGTTGATGATATCATCTTTGGATCAGAGGATGAAAAGCTGTGTGAGAAATTTGCAAACCTGATGAAAAGCGAATTTCAGATGAGCATGATGGGAGAATTAAATTACTTTCTTGGTCTTCAAGTGAAACAAATGAAGGATGGTATTTTCATTAGTCAAGCCAAGTATACAAAAGACTTAATACACAAATATGGGATGGACACAAGTGGCACATCAGATACACCAATGTGTGCTAGAGTCATTCTTGGAAAAGATGAAGCTGGAAAAAATGTTGATCAGAAAATGTATAGAGGAATCATTGGATCCCTACTTTATCTAACTGCAAGCAGACCTGATATAGCATTTGCAGTAGGAGTATGTGCAAGATTTCAAGCTCAACCAAAAGAATCACATCTCTAGCAGCCAAAAGAATAATCAAATACCTGAAGAACACCATCAATGTTGGAATTTGGTATCCAAAAGATGGAGGATTCAAGTTAATATCATATTCAGACTCTAACTATGCTGGATGCAAGATAGATAGAAAGAGAACTTCTGGAACATGCCAGATGCTAGGCACCAGACTAGTCTCTTGGTTCACTAAGAAGCAAAACTCCATATCAACATCAACAGTTGAAGCAGAGTATATAACAACAGGCAGTTGTTGCGCACAAGTACTATGGATTAGACAACAGCTAAGGGATTATGGAATGGAGGAGAAGACAATTCCAATCATGTGTGACAACACAAGTGCCATATCCATTACTGAAAATCCAGTGTTGCACTCAAGAACAAAGCATATTGATGTGAGACATCATTTCATCAGAGATCATGTTGAGAAAGGAGATATTATCTTAAGATACATACCCACTGAAGATCAATTGGCTGATATCTTCACAAAACCCCTCAATCATGAAAGATTTAGCATGTTGAGAACTGAGTTAGGAATGATTGAAATTGACTAAGTATCAACGAGTGGCTAACTAGAGTAATCAGCTAAGTGACTTCACCAGCTGATCAACCCTTTGCCATTACAGGAGATGAAGCAGGTAAGGCACTGGTACTCAACGAAGTTAACTTAACTGATTGTTAGGAATAGTTGAATAAAGCAGCTCAGTGAAAAATCCACTACACCGGCTGAGTGACCAGCTAAAGCACTCCACCGAAATAAAGATTAGTGTTATAGGCACATTAAAGTGTGAACCAAATCAACTTCTATACACGTGGAGAATAAGGAAGTTATGGAGGATTATACTATGAAAGTTACACACGTGGAGATCAATTAACAATCATGAGGTAACCATATTATTTTTTGAATTACAAACGCCTCGATTCCTGGGATCTATCATTACTTACCTCAATCCACTCCCCCACTAAACTCGAATGCCGGGATTTATATACATAAAATCACGCCATTATGTCATCAAATCCTTCCATATTCAACCACGTTCACACTACCCAAATCATCCTATATAAACGACACTTAGAGGTTTCTCAGAAATCTTTACGCTCATTTACAAATTACAAACCTCATTTATTCCCTTGAAAGATCGAAACTTTTCAATTTATCAATCACATTCAACAATGGCTTCATCCTCTACAATATCTCCCACAGAAAGATTCTATGAAAAATCGATCATCACTGGATCGTTTTTCAAACCTGAACCCTATCTTTCCTTCTGTGATAATGATGCACAAGCTCAACACCTGGTTGATTGCTGCTAAAATATGGGGTTAATGACCTTCATAAACCCCCAATCAACGGAATTTGCTATGAAAATCTTATTGCATTCTGGAAAAATGCCAAGTTTGTGCCCAGCACAAAGAAAACCGATATCGATTGCATAAAGAGTTCAATCTTTGGGAAAGAAGTAGTCATTACGCCTGGTCTTCTCAATAGATTCCTACACCTACCCATGATAGGTCCGGCTAATGTAAAGTTTGTGAAGATTGACATCAAGAAATTCTGGGCTGAGATAGCCAAGAACCCCAAGAAAAACAGCAAAACATAATATCAGCACTAAAACTTATGTTTGCTGAATTTGCACCGGTCATCACCAAGAACATCGAAGGCAGAAAAGGGTCGATGGAAAACTTAACTGAGTTACGAGTCATGCTAATGGCAATCATCTAAGAAGGTACTAAATTTGACTGGGCAACATTTGTATTCAATAGGTTGAAAGACCAGATTCAAAAGGAGATTGATCTGTCAATTACGGCACCAAGCAAGGGTTTGCAGAAGAAAGGTGATTTCTGGGAGTGGAAATCATATGGGTTCCCACTTCAACACTTGTTTGACGCATTGAAAGTGAAACCCACAAATCTGCAGGCTCCACACAAGTCCAAGGTAATGTTTACCTACATCAAGGCATCTATGAAACCCAAACCCACTACCGGGAGAAAAAGAAAACAACCTGAAAGCAGCAGATCCGGAGTGGGACGAAGAACCAGATCCCAGAAGGCAAGAGAGAACACCTCTGGACTGGCACCAGCAACTTGAAGGAACCTATGGTAATCAGTGATGATGCAGCAACAGAGGAAGAAAAGCAACAAAAGGACATCACCTATCTAGAAGAAGGTGAGGAAGGATATGCTCTCACTTCATCTGAAGAAGAAGAGATGGATGAGGAAGAAGCTGGGGCAGAGGATGAGCACTCAGAGGGCGACCACCTTGAAGCCAATCAAGAAAACATGGAGATTTCTGATGATGAGCTGACACTTCAAGAGGTACTCTTCAAGAGCATCAGCAAAGTTGACAAACAGACAAGTGAGCCAGCTGATCAAACTCACTCCGCTGAACTTGTCAACGCTCCCATTATTGACCAAGGGGGAACAGCAGTAGAGAAAGTTACATCTCCAACAGATAAAAAAGCCAACACCCCAGAGCAACCTCTAAATGACCCTGAGTCTAATGAGGAAGAAAGGGAAGAAGAGGCAGAAAGTAAACAGGAAGAAGAGAAGGAGGAATATGAAGATGATGAAAATGTTGAAGTGGCACCAGAGGAAGTTGATCCAGAAAGAATCTTCAATCTGGACATTCAACCTCTAATTGTAGACATGGAGAAGCAGTATCACAGCAGGCAAAACCTGAAGGCTGCTCTAAGGAGTGATGCAACCTCCTTAAACCACAAGATTGAAGCCCTCATCGTCACATCAAAATACAGGATGAGGTAATGGAAAAACAAGGGAACTTGCTTTGCAACTTACATCATCTCATTCCCTACCATGTCCAAACCAACCTTGAGTTTCATGCTGAGAAGATTGACGACAATCTTAAACCTCTGGTGGACACTCTAAATGCACACACTCATCAAATTCAGCACCTGGATGAGGTTATGGAATTCTCTGGCCAACAACTTGATACTCTGATAAACATCAATACGGCCAACAACAAAATTCTGGAGCAAAGGTATGGTCCTCTCCCTGAGTCTGAAAAAGTGAATGCAAATCTTGAAGCACGTTTTTGTGCTGCCAAAAAGAGGGAAGGAAGCTCAAAGCCCGAGAGTGAGAGATCCAGTGGAAAGAAGGCAAGCCCAACTGATAAGGGCAAGGGCATCAAAGGCAAAGGCATCAAGTTTGAAGAAAAGAAGTAGCACTTCTTCCTTAACTGAATTAATTGAATTCTATTTGCCTTTGTTTTTTTTAATAAAAAGATGCAATATCTTATTGCCCTTAAATGGATGAATAAAATTATTGAGCTATATTCTGTTGTTCTTTTATGAAATTTGGCATACTTATGTTCAGGCTTATAAGGGTTTTGGCATCATCAAAAAGGGGGAAATTGTTAGGAACATTTTATTATGTTTTGATGATGGCCATACTAGCTGTTGTAGCAAGCCTGAAATAAGTTAGAACTCTCTGTATAAGTCTTTATTTAGAGTCTGACATGTTGTATAAGTTGAGTCAGACAAGTATTGTACTAGTTGGTAGGACGGCAAAGCAAAAACAGATTTTCGGCAGAGTAAAGCCAGTCAAGTACCAGCAGAGAAGCAATGAAGACATTATGGTCTGACTTATAACCAAGGAAGTCTGTGATGACCTTGGATAAGTCTAAATTATGTTTTGAGTGATGAAACTTAATGTTTAAATATGGTGTACACTGATCTCACCCAAATCAAGGATCAGTGAAGTACAAGGATTCTCCTTAAACTGAAAGAATGAAGGAAACAGTGAATCGGCAAAGTAAACTGACTTTCGGCTGAGTGAAGACAAAGCAGTGAAGGAAGATCTGAGCGGCAAAGTCAGATGGATCACTTGACCGATCAAAGAACGGCTGAGTAAACCTTACCCGATCAAAGAACGGCTGAGTAAACCTTACTTAGTCAGATTATTGAAATATGAAGAAGATAAGAAGATCAAGCATTAAATGCACAATCAATAGAGGATCAATCAAGGACGGATTTCTTGATAAACGTTTGAAGAAAAATCCGATCACTGAAATCTAGGAGAATACAATTAAGGGGGAATCGAGAATAAAATCAAGGATTATTCCCCTCATTAATATAGCCAACGGACGGAAATTCAAATCAAGAATAATCAAGGCTATAAATAGAGGGCATTGACAGAAAAAGAAAAGAAGAGAGCACACACGATCATAAATCTGAGCAAAAACTCTATCAAAGTGAAAAGTCTTCTATCTGTGCTAAAAAGAAATATCTAGTGATCAACTCAAATCTGAGAGCTACAAATCAAACATCAAGCATTGAGATTGATCTACGAGTTTGTGAATCCAATTCACATCAATCAAACAACTGAATCAGAGCCATCTGAGAAGGAGTTGTGTTTGTGATAGCTGCTGAAGGATTTGATCCCAAGGAGCAGTGAAAGAGACAGAGTCACTGAAGCTGTTGCAGTCAAGGAGTGATAGTCTTGTAGATTGTGAAGCTTGTGAAGTCAAGGACAATCGTACTACTGTATCTGTGAAAACAATAGTGAATTCCTCGAATCATCACAGGAGAAGAGTGGATTAAGGGATTACACCACCC
The DNA here is from genome assembly GCA_036785695.1 of Gentiana straminea. Classification (NCBI taxonomy): domain Eukaryota; kingdom Viridiplantae; phylum Streptophyta; class Magnoliopsida; order Gentianales; family Gentianaceae; genus Gentiana; species Gentiana straminea. The sequence continues at coordinate 2,121,916 of JAVUPR010000477.1, forward strand.
TGAACCACTATAAGCCTTGTGTCAATTTATTTTCTGCAATTTACCTTATTGTATTCATTTAATTGCTTATATTATATAATATATTTGTGATTGCTTAAACTACCTTGAAATAACTTAGTAAGAAGGGACTTATCTGCTGCCCAAAAGCTTTTAAATTAAAAAAAAAAGTTTTTGAAACTCCACTATAGTCATTCACCCCCCCCCCCCCCTCTGACTATAGTTTTACCCTTCTCTGGGACCAACACCCCCTTTGACTCACCATGAACCCCAAAAGTTTTCCCGCCTGGACCCCAAAAGTGCATTTGGCGGGGTTAAGCTTCATTGAGTGCCTCTTTACATTCACAAGAGTTTCTTTCAGATCTGCCAAATGATCTTGGCGACTTGATTTGATGACCATGTCGTCGATGTATGCTTCCATATTTCTGCCTATTTGTGAACTGAAAATTCTATTCACCATCATCTGATATGTCAAGCCGGTGTTCTTCAGACCAAAAGACATCATTTCATAATAATAGAGCCCTCCAACGGCCCTGAAAGCCGTCATTTCCTTGTCACAGTCTGCCATTTTGACTTGATGATAGCCTGAATAGGCGTCCAGGAAGCTTAGCATCTCAAAACCAGCGATCCCATCTACCATCTTGTCGATCCTTGGTAGCGCGTAGGGATCTTTCAGATAAGCTTTGTTTAGGTCGGCGAAGTCAGCGTACATCCACCACTTTCCATTATGTTTCTTCACCATTACAATGTTTTCCAACCAGGTCGGATATTGTAGCTCCCTGATTATGCCCGCCGCCAAAAGTTTTCCAACCTCGCCCTTGATGGAGACCTCTTTCTCTTTAGAGAACTGATGTGTTTGTCGAATTGGTTTGAAGTTGGGATCGACACTAAGATAGTGTAGCGCGACGTCAAGCTCCACACCTCTCATATCTGTTACCTCCCAGGCGAAGACGTCCATATTTTCTTTCAAAAGCAAGATGATATCCTCTCTTTCTATCTCGGTCATTTGGGATCCGATCTTTACTTTTTGATCTGGATATTTTTCATTCACGATGATCACGCTTAGCTCATCGTCGTCTGTGAAATCTGCCTAATCTCTGATCTGTAAAGTCTCTACCTCCACTACTTTGTTTGCGGTTCCTTTATCATGTTGACCCCACTTGAACCCACACTGAATTCTTCGATTCTGGGCTTTTTGGAGTCATCTCTATTTTTGGTCATGCACTCAAGGAAAAATCCCGGTCGACTCATGGCGACCCCGATGTCATCTCCCACATGAAATTTGACCCTTTGGTGCGGGACGGATACGACCATTTGGAACTTCTTCATGGCCAGGATTCCCAAAATCATATTATAGTAAGGGGGAAGATCAACGACCATAAAAGTTATTACCTCGGTTTGGCATGGCTCATAGTCGCCTATGGTGACGCTGAGGTCGATAGTGCCCTTGACTCTCACCGTGTCATTGGAGAAACCCTCCAACACTCCGACGTATGGCTTTAGCTTGGCCTCTCTGAACACGATCTGTTTTAAACAGTCGAGATAAATGATATTGCGGCCCGCGCCGGTGTCCACCATGACTCAATTGATCCTGTTTTCTTGTTTACTCTGGCCTTGAGGATGATGGGTATCTCCATGATACCTTCCACAGTTGTGAGTTCACTTTTGGTGAACATGATTCCCTTTTCAGTTTCTCCCAAAACGATTTGTTTATCACAGCCATGAGTGTTTATCGAGTGTATCTGTGATTTCAACTGATTATTGCTTGGGAGATCTTCATGGATGACCTGGACCTCTTTCTGATACACACGAGGTTGCCACCCTTTATTAGCACCGGCATCCCTATCCCGCTTGTATTCGGATGCGGGTCCTTCCTCAATCAACCTATCTATCTCTTTCCTCAAAGTGAAACACTCATCAGTCAGATGACCGTGATCCTTATAGTACTTGCACCATTTTATTTTATCACGAGTATCAAGGTCACCTTTCATGAGCCTTGGCCTCTGAAAGTGCTCTCAGATTTCAAAAAGGATCTGTAACGGCTTGGCGTTAAGTGGGATGAAGTCGCTTTCAGTGAACTTGAACGCTTTCTTTACCTCGCGGTCTTGGTTTGCATCCCTACCGCGATCATGTTTGAGATCTTCTCCATGATCCTCTTTTTATGAATGGTGCTCTTCTTTTGATTTTCCTTTCCTAGAGGAAGATGGCGCCTTACTCAGGCCGATCATTCTGGCTCTCTCCAACATCCCCCTTAGGCCAGATTTAGGTGCCCGTAGGTTAAACTCTGTTTTCATAGGACCCTTTTCTATTCCTATTTTAAAATAAGTCATGATGGCGTCGTCTGGGATGTTTCTGGTTTTGTCGTAGACCTTGATTAACCGCTCATAATAGCCGCTTTCGGATTCATTTTCTCCTATGCAAACCTCATAATATCCTCAATGGTTTTCTTCGGTCTGCTCTCCGACTCAACCTCTTTTACGAACTTTTCTGATAAATCATCCCAGCTTTTGACCGAACCTCGAGGAAGCTCGTGAATCCAGGATGTGGCTTTATCTTGCATGCTGCCTACAAGGGCAATGCACTAGGCTGATCTGTTTTGGGTCGCTAAAGTGATGCGACCTAGGAATGCGGTGAGCCAATCATATGGACAAGTGTTCCTATTGTAGTAATTGTAACTGGGATAGCTAACCTTTTCCTTATTTGTTGGCAAAGTTTCGGTGATTCTCTTTGGGAGTACATCAATTCCAGATATTGGGGCGGCTTTTTCAACGGGCCCCAACTTTTTCAGCTCTGCGATTTCCTTTTTCATTATCTCCATTTTGTTCGGCCATGACGGGATCAACTCCCCACCTAGGTGGAGATGGCTCAGCTGCTCGCTCCGGCCTGCGTCCTGAGTCCACATGGTTTTGCGATTCCTCCTGTTGGGCTCGCTTTTCTCTTATTATCAAACGAGCATCTTTTCCATTCTTTCCCTCTTGTCAAGGCGTTACATCTCTTTCCGGGGGATCCAGACGACTTAGGACCGAACCTCTCTCTTTTTTGCCCAACCTTTTCAAGGCGGACCTCTTTCCTTCGCTTTTTTCTGGATCTTTTTCATGGTCGTATCGGGCTGAAGTCTAAACGATCTCATGTTCCTTTCGATGGCCCTGTCGGTCTGATGAATGAACGCTCTCATTGATTTTAACTCTTTTAGGTTGACACTGTTGACTTCTGTCAAGCGCCCTTGGGTTGATTTCATTTCTTGAGGGGATCGCTTCCCGGACCGGTAAGGGTTCCCAGCCCAGAGCTACCAGTCAAGAGTTGGTCAGATACATTCTCTCCACATACTTGGCATATTTCCTCACTTCTAAGACCTCGGTATCCTCTTGGAATCCGGGAACCCTTTCTGGTATCATCTCTTGGGTTCGACTGCTGGTTTTTCCTTGTGAGCCATTTCTAAATCCGCCACGGCCTCTTTGGATTTGGTCCTATGGTTCATGACATTTCTTGCATCGTCAGTGGCTAAAACCTCTCTCTGTGACCTGTCCCACTCTGTAGGGGGATTATCAAAAGTTTCTCCCCCTCGTACCCTAAGTGCGGCGCTGATCGTGTATGCCACCTTTGGCTGGAGACCAACGATGAATCTTTGCTACCTGCCATCGCCTTTTAATGCGAACTGGTTCTGTTTGGAGATAAGGTTGTTATTCTGGTCACCACCGACTCTATGACAACCGGACCTTTTCTGACACCTTCAACTACTTTGTACTACTTTGAATTTCAGGCAGCTGGATGAAGATCTTTTGGATGGTGACATCTCAGATGAGGTAGTGGCCGGAAATATGAATTTTAGGGGAAGAAGGTGATGACTCCAACGCAAAAACCACAGAAATTCGTATGATCTTAATCTCGAAAATAGATGTACTATCAAGAATACAGCATCGGCTTTTATCACAATGTCGATTCAGGGAAATAAGAACTCAAAGAGATGGTTTTGGCTATTTTCTGGTCAGACGATGATGTTTAACCTTAAAGATATCGAGAGAGGTGATTTCTCAAATGCAAGCTCGGTATATTTCAGGCTTTGTAACACAAACAAACATATAACTTCCAAGATTGCAAGATCTTAACTAAAAACAAGAACTTGAGCGAAGAACACTACGAGAAATATGATTTCTCAAATGCTAACTCATGTGTTTCGCGCAAGCTTCGTTAATGTTACCTCTTTATAGTCTTTCTTTCTTGATGATGTTGATTCTGAGATGCTCTTTGAGCGATAAGAGCCTTGCTGGACGTAAAGAAATGATGAAGATGATGATCTTCAGCTCCGCCGTACGTAGGGTTTCTGGGTGATTTTCACGTCTGAAAGACCGAAAAGCTTGCTGGTGTTTCCCGTTAACGGAGCCAACTGATAACGTTGAAATTATCATGGCTGTTTAACGGTGGTTTATATAATGGATATCTGGCATATGTAATGAATTTGAGTGATGATAGCCGGTGGTGCACGGCGGTGTGATGGTGGCGTGTATGAATTCTTGAGAGAGTGGATATTTTGACAGAGTTTGGTCCTCTTTATTATTTGCCTCCCCCTTTTCTATTACACAAGGCCTTCTTTTATAAGAAGAAGGGTAAACTAGGGTTTAAGCTAAAGACAAGATTACATGATATGGCCGCGACGTATAATCATATGGACGATCAGGTCGCCCTCTACGGGGTCACGTGCTCTCCATCCTGTCTCAGCTCCTTCCTCATTTATTCCCACCAAGGGCTTGTGCAGTCTCTAGTGGACCTCTTTTAGGGTCACAGGTCGGCCCCCTGTGCTTTTAGTGACCTTTAAGGTTTGAAGGCTCTTGGCGGGGACTGAGTTCGGCGACCCCAACTTGAACGTCATCACGGACGCTATGGCCGCGGGCCTTATTATCCCGCCTAGTTCTAGTAGGCTTTATCCGGGGACTCATAGGCAGCGGCACTATTTAGGCGTATCACTATTGAAAGACAATTCGAATTTCTGAAATTACATCGAAAAAATATCAAATGATATATAAGAGTAAAGAAGACATAATAATTTGGAAGATGATGAAAAATTGTGATAAACTCGGTCTTCTTCTTGGAGACTCAAGGCTACAGGAAAACGAGCACTGTTCGTTGTTGGTCTGAAGGATTCCGAAACCGAGCGTATTGCCCAATTTCTATTTCTTTTTTGTTTTTTTTTTGTTTTTGTTTTTGTTTTTTTTTGAAAGGGTCATGCAACTGACGACACGAGGATCATGCAATTGTGGGCGCCTAACAAGCGCTCTCATCTAAATGTCACACAATTGTTTTTCTTTTTGATTTTTTATTTTGATTTTCGAGTCCTCATTTTTTTCCCTTAACCAACGCAAAACCATGGGATGACTTCCTTTCACCGAGCAATAAGAGAATAAAACAAGTCAATGATCGATACGTATGTTGACACTAAACTCGCATAATCCTCATCTAATCATGAAACAACTACATTCAAAGTCATACATGCTTTAATTTTGTTCATAATCGATTTCGTGAAATGAAAAACGCTTAATAAAGTGCTACTTCAAGAATCAAACACATGATATGATCGATCTTTCATTTTGTTTGTACTAACTCGGGTGTAAAACATGTCAAGGTTCAACTTCAACATAACGCATGCACCGGAATTCACAAAAAATCAAGTGATAAAACTATAACTACTTTACCCAAGATAGTGTACCTTACTCCCCACTTAAGAACGCACAATGTCCTCTATGTGAAAGAAAAATAAGCTAAAAGCCAAGACACTTAGCTTTGGTAAAGCCGGAGGAGCAAATCCTCGAACACGAAGCAAATCCGAGCGTGAAACAATAATACTAAACCAAGAGATCTGTCAAAAATAAAAAATGAGCCAAGAACTGCCAAAAACCAAGTCTAACACACTCCAAGAAACTATTAGTGCAACACAGGACAGAACACCCGTGCTAGAAAAACAATGTCATAATGCCGGCAATAAGGAGACGCAATAAAATATCGAATGACAAATTAAAGTGCACCGAACATGATTAATCCAATACTAATTCCATTGCAATTCACCTTAAAATTTGACAAACAAACCCGACTCGATAAATAAAAACTTATACATACTCCAAATAAAAATAAGGAGAAAAACAATCAAAACGACTTTACAACAATCAAATTATAGTGTAGAGTAAAAAACTCGCACATCCATTGCTCAAAAGCCTTTGGAACACGGCGATAAACCTCTACATGATAAAATAATCGTGACTCGATCTAACAAAAAATCCAAGACTCAATGACTCGATCTAACTACGAGAAAAAAGGATCTAAGAAGTAGTTCTGAGTTTAAGGTCGTCAGGTCGACCGTACGACCACTCATATCTAAACCGGGCCATCGAAGTAATGGACCTTCTTCGATCTAACAGAGTTAACATCCGCATAATGCTTCAACTGATTGATTTGGACAATCAAGGTCTTATCCTTACCTAGAATTTTCACTCCCACGGTTCCTGAAAGATCTACCTTAACCACGACATATGGGGCACACATTCTAGACCTCATATATTGAAAAATAAACTAAAAAAAATAGAAAGTAACCTAATTCTAAAACCAAAAATCAAGAAATCAAAAATAGGAATTGAGATAAAAGAAAAGACTATAACCTGAACTTCGTAACTACACCTACGTTACCGAAACAAAGTCCTCAGCAACAGCGCCGAAACTTCTTCGTGAAAATCGCGACTACACTAGCAAGTAGACTAGGTTAACCGTAGTATAGCTCAATTCATGAGCAAGGTCGATCCCACAGAGACTTGTTCGATAATTATGTAAACTTAATTACAAAAATTCAAGATTACGAAGGTTTGTGGTCTTTGACCAAAATAAACGCGGAAAATAAAGTAAAAACCAAGGATTATCAACTCAAGACAAGTTTTAACCACATTTAATAAAGTTGATCGAACTGAACTAGTGGATTTTTCCCCAATCGTTTTCTATATTGATTCATACACTTTTATCATTAAAGTTCCAATAATCGAGTCAATTACTGGTGTATTCCCCTAAAGTGGTTCATAGATCATGCACGGACTCTAGAACCCTATGAACAACTAAACGTATACCGTGTGCGGGCTAGAACAATATTAACTAAACACGAATTAAGAACTAGGAAATACCGATGATTAACACCGTAAACCTCGCTACGTAACCACCGTGCACGGGCTAGTTAACTAATAACGATCTAATTGTTTTGTGTCCAATTACCATCTTCAACCTTAGTTCCTTTGAAAGTAATTACGGAAACATGCAAAGAAGTGGCCAATTTTTAAACACGTAAATTAAAACGAAACGATAGACGTAATCGAAAAAATTCATTCAGGGAGACTAAATCGTTAAGGCTTTTCTCCAATATAGACCATTGGGTACTCTTCCAAAACAAAGTCTTTTCCCCGAGACTGGGCATTTCTCATGTACGAATGAACATTCAATTCGATATACAAGTAATTTAACCTAAAATGCTTGTACCAACGATAATCATAACAAATTCGTAAAACATAGAAGAAAGAATCAAAATGATTACCTAGAAACACGAGATCAATCTTCTAGCTATTCCTCCATGATGAATCACCAACCATACAACTAAGAATAGGCTAAAGAACTCTTAAACAATGAAAATCATCCATAAACGGATGTATTACATCTTATTTCTAGCAAAATAACCAATGTCGGGCTAAAAAAGGTACATCTAGAAGTTTTGGGGTTAAGTCGGCTCACTTAACCGTCAATGCCTCTCGATTCAGCATCCGGGCTGATCCTGGACATGTCCAGACATGTCCTAGGCATGTCCAGGACACATGGGTCGCTTTACCGAGCACACAACTCGGTTTAGCGAGTTAGGTTGTCCTGTGGGCTTGTCTATAACGTGTCCTGAGTGGTCCTGAGCATTCCTTGGGCACCTGGGTCGCGTTACCGAGCACTATGCTCGGTTCAGCGTCCTAGGCTCTTCCTGGGCTTGTCCAGGACTGATCGTGGACATGTCTGGGGCATCCTGGACTGATCCCGGGACTTGTCTGGGGCATCCTGGACTGATCATTGGACATGTCTCAGCTTGTCCAGGACTGATCTAGGACTTGTCCAACAGCTCGACTTGGTTCTCCTCCTGTTCGATCTCGATCTTTCTACATGTTTCGGCAAATCCTCTTCGGCTAAAGTTATTCCTTCAAAGAACCATAAAACATGTAGTAATATAATTTGAAATAGAAATAAGATACAAATCTGAAATAATCACGATAAAAGCTCGTACATAACATCCAATCAAATTAAGCACTTTTACGTATAGTTAATCATGAATTAATCATGTTTAATTATGTCCCATTTCGATGGTAAATTGATATAGAAAATGTCATAAAGTTGATTCGCATCAAATGTGTATATAAAAAGATACGGGTGCCAATGAGGCTTGCTTTAATGGTTAAGCTAAGGTCCATGACCTAATGGTCCTGGATTCGAGTCACACCGTGTGCAAGTGTGAGTTATAATCCTCTGAATGAGGTAATTTCGCTTCGGTGAAAAAAAAATAAAAAAAATATGGGTGTTCGAAAAATTGAGTAGGAGAGAGAAATAATATTGTTTTTTTTCCTTCATTTTTACCTATTTCTTCCAACATCCTATGGTTAGTTTGTTTGTTTGTTTTTTTGGATATTATGGGTAGAATTCTCAGCCATAAGCCCTGATCTTATATTTAAACTACCGTGATAATCTCTTACAATCAAGGGATTGACACTGTTTAATTTAATCCTTAGGGAACATGGAACATGGTCCACCCGGGACATGACCCATGCATGCCTAGGGCACAAGCCCCTTCATATAAACGAACATAAGAACTACAAACGGACTTGATTCCTGACTCATACACAGGATACGTAGGAAACTTGTGGTACAATATCTCAGGCTCAGTCTAAAAATAACACAAAGCACCCCCATTCTCATATTTCTTCTAGGGTTCATCCTTGAACGAATTGTCACTAGATCCGACGGGACTGACGGGGCTCGAACCCGCAGCTTCCGCCTTGACAGGGCGCCCATATTTATTACCCGACGAGATCCAACATCGTCAATTAACAAAAACAAAACAGGAGGAAAAAAGAAATAAATATTTGGGGCAAGGGAGAAGGTTGCGGGTGTAAGGTGGGGGTGTCAAGGAAATTAAAAGCCAAATTTTAAGGACTTTTTTTTTTTTCAGGGGGAAGGGGGTTATGAAGGGGTGGGGATTCTAAGGAAAAATCATTGTTCTAGACAAAAATATATTACGAAGTGCGAGAGAAACATAAATTTTTATGCAACGGTCAGGGACGGAACTAGGAATTGTATGTCGGTGGGCTAATTGACTATATATGTCGATCGGGTGGGCTAGATTAAAACAATTAACCGTGTTAGACTGAATTATATAAGGTTTTTTATGTATGGAAAATAAAAATCGGGTGGACTGCGCCCACCCAAGCATAGGGCCTAGTTCCGTGGCAGCTGGTATGTATAAGGCGATTTTTGGTAAATACAGGGCAAATGTGTCGCTAAAATATTTTTAGCAACACATTTGCATTTTTTGCGACATATCAAATGTGTCGCTAAAAATCTTTTTAAAGACACATTGCATTTTTAGCGACACATTTGTCCTGTATTTACCAAAAATCGTCATGTTCATACCAGATGCCTAGTTCCGTCCCTGGCAAGGGTAGGGTCGGAGGTTGGAGTGAGGGGGTGTTTTTTTTCAAACCGTTATGGATTTTTTTATATTTTAATTAATGACTTTATTGTCTTAAGTGTTTGAGACTTTTCTATGCAATTTCTGGCGAGAACTGGGGTTTAATTCATATCCCGCTTCAAATTATATCTATTTTCCCTTAAAAAATGTGTGAGATACAATTTAACAATGTTTTTAAACTTTATTGATCATTTCCTCTTGTTTTTCTATGGGGTAAGAGAAATTCGACCGGACCAAATATCTTATGATGTTTCAAATAGAGTTATAGAGCATTTGTATGTTTATTTTCGTTGTTTATGATTTGTTTAAGTTGGAGTTTGGGGTGGAATTGGGTTGGAAATCATATTTTGACAGTTGCAGATTTCTGGGAAAAACCCAGGCAAACGAGCGTTTGCACAAGGGCAAACGGGCGTTTGCGATCGTTGCAACTCAAACGAGTGTTTGGGGGTTATGGACGAGCGTTTGAGTGTTTGACATTTGATACAGGATGTGGATACTTTTCACGAACGAGCGTTTGGGGAGTAGTAAACGTTCGTTCGAGGCAAACGTGCGTTTACAGGGTGTCAAACGTGCGTTTGACCTGTTTATTCCGTTTCTTTACTGTTTTATCGTTTCAGCTTGGTTTCAGGCTTTATAACCATGTCCTTACCGCTTAACCTTATGTGACAAAGCCTTGAACTAGCTTTTGATGCGTTTAGTTCCGACACCATATGGATTCCCTAAAAAGAGATGAAGTGTGGGACCGTCAAAAGCTTGGGATTTGCCTTGTGCTTCGATAAGCTAGGGTTTATCGATGTCTGTGTATGTGCTAGGTTTTTTTAGAGTCTAGTGGGCTTAAGAAGAGAGAGTAGACTGATAGGTGAGCCTTTTATGTGGCTAGTTAAACATCTAATCAAACGTATGCGTTAGATTAATAATCTTAAATATCATGCAGTGCTTGGTAAGGCATAGTACAATATCGCGATGTGTCCTCTGACTAGACAAAGTAGACTGTACCCACGCAGGTCAATCGATTGGCTAGATAAAGTGTCTGGTTCTCTCTGCTGGTCATCACACTATCGGGACTCAGATATTCCCGGGGCTACTAGAGCGTGTCTCTAAGTGGGTTGCACCCAGTTGTCCTAGTACATCCTATTACTAGGCGTAGTGCCCTCGTTATTCATGATGTAACAAACTTGAGCTAAGCAAGATAACTTTGGAACCTCATGTTATGCTATGACCATAATATGATAGTTAGATAGGGTTAATAACGGAATGAACTAATAAAAGACGGCGTTGCTTTTATTTCTTTATGAGACCGACGTTATACGATCTTCTACGCGTTACTAAGTACTTATGTACTTACTCCGTTACTTTATGTTTGTCTTTCCCTTTACTCAAAGAAGATGAACAGGTTGCTAATGATGATGAGTTCTTCGACGATGACGTGTGAGGTGGAGCTCTTCAAGATTTAGTTTCTTTTAATTTTTGTTTCTTTCAATAAAGTTTTGAATCAATGTTCAAACAATGTTGTCTTTCTTTTGGATTAGTACCGTTTGAGTTCTTTTGGATTTGAATGTTGGATGATTTAGTTTTCTTTATTGGATTTAGTTTCCGCAGCGTTGAAAACCGTGAGTTCGATCTTTTGTTTCCCGAGTCGTTTTATCTTCTGCGTCGTTTTAGTTCTGATGTATGATGTAAGGCTTACATATATTATTGAACTTATTTGATAATATATGTGCCGAGCGCTCTTTCCGGATAAGGACTCGGTGTCCGGGAACGGGGCGTTACAACTCGATTCTGATATCGGGTGAATGATAAATCAATGCCTAAAGATAGAGTGATTTATGTGGGTGTTGTAATGGAAATATGTTCTATTTGTCCCACACGGGTAATGAGACTCAAGTAGAATCACTACTTAAGAAATAGTGTGGCACTTAGAGGTAAGCCCTAAGGGGCAAGAGAATTTTGTGAAGGAAGGAAGACGTAGAAGCTTGTTAATTCACACACGCGCACGCCGCCGCCACCGCTAGGGGTGTTCACGGATACGGTTTACCTGAAAACCGAACCGATCTGAGGTCATTCGGTTCGGTTAATACTCGTTTTGGGTTCGGTTAATAATATAGAGAAACCGAAAATTTTGGTTCGGTTACGATTAACGCTACAAACCGAACCGAACAGAACCGAAAACCGAACAATTAACCGAACCGAATTAAAAACCAAATAATTGGCCGAACCGAAACCGTATCAAACAAAAACTGTTAACCGAACCGTTTGTATCAACATGTATAATTAGTTTTTATAACCAAAATATTACAATTATTTTTATAAAAATAGCTTATAACCGAACCGTTTATTACTGAAAGAAAAAATCGAATAAAAAACAGAACCATATAGAATTGTTAAATAGTATTCGGTTTTCGGTTAACCGAACCGAATCGAACCATATATTTTCGTTCGGTTCGGTTTCCTAAAACAAATGGTTCGGTTTCGGTTTCGGATATCTATTAACCGAAATTTTCAGTTCGGTTTCGGTTACGGCTATTAACCGTACCGAATCGAACCGTGAACACCCCTATCCACCGCCATCCGGCCGGCTCGGGCTTGAGGCTTGGCCCAATATTAACATTTTTGGGTCAGCTCATCATTGGATTTCACCGCTACATGAAAAAGAAGACCGAAAAATTCTGGCTTCACCGCTACAAGGGAATTATTCTGGCTTGATCGATTTCAGCAAGTTTTTATCTACAATTTTTTTTGAACTACTCTTTATTTTTTCACTTTGGCTCTTTTTGTCTGTTTTCATCATTTGTCTTGAATCTTTTGTTTACTTCTGCACTTTGGTCTCGTCCTTTTTGATGTCCACTTTGGATATTTCCATTTCCGTTGAATAAATGATTGTTTTGCGCCAACATACTTGCTTTACTTCAATGTGCTTACTTTTTCTTACTTTATAAGTCCATCCGACCGGTACACCCTGTCCTTAAAATTTCACGCTAGACATCAGTCCGATCTGGCCCTGCTCGCCGTGCATTTAAACAGGAAGTCAGCACTAGCCTGGCCCTGCCCGTCCTTAAAATTTCACGTGAGACGTCAGTCCGATCTGGCCCTGCTCGCCGTGCATTTAAATGAGAAGTCAGTACTAGTCTGGCCCTGCTCGCCCCTAAAACAGTACGTGAGATAGCAGTCTAGGATGTCAAATTTAATTCATCTAACCTTATTCAGTTGGTCCTAAGGATAGTGTAACTTAAACCAGTTTATTGTAAGCTAAAGCTAACCTAATGTACGAAAACTCAGTAGCTAACCTAACTCGTAGTTACCCGAGCTCGTGAAGGGAGCTCGGCCTTATATATAAACACATGCAATCTAAACACTCTGAGCCGCATATCGGGCAACAAGCACCGTAAACTTAGTTAAGCTTGATCCGAGCGTTGAGCTCGGTGTAAAACATAATCTAAAAGTGCCTAGGTAGTGCGTACTGGGGGGCATACCCTCCCTAACAATAACAGACCAATCACCAAACATATCAACGATAAATAAATAAAATATAACTCAAAACAAGTAGAGCAACCCTCACCTGCTCGTCCTTACAATTTTACGATTAGTAGATAGGCCAATCTTGCCTTGCTCGCCATGAAGTTATTCGCCTAAAATCAGGCGACCAGACTCCGTCATGTTCGTCGTAAGACAAGCTAGTAGGACAGGAGATTCCAGCAAATAGATTCCCGAGCCCACAGATGGGCTCGGCCGTACGTGTAATAATAAGCGTGCAATCTGAAAACTCAGAATTGCATTCTGATGTCATTAACTAAACTTAGCTTGGCACGAAGCTCAACAACACACACAACTATGCCATCCAAAATTTAATACCACTGGGGGGCACACCCCTCCGGCAATACTTCCCCAACAATAACAAAATAAAACTCAACAGCAAACAACAAACAAGAATACATAAACTTTGTTAACAGAATCATAGTACAAAATCTTCAAATCAAAAACTTTTCAAATCCTAAAACTTTTAGAGTATGGAGTAGGACTCTTTCGAGGCTCTGATGGAGGAGCCGAACCATAGGTAGCAGTCGGCTGGACAACGTACTTGGATACAATGTTCACCCCGGCCTTAAAATCTTGGACGCACACGGTATAAGCCGCGCCCATCCCCTGCTGGTAGTAGGCCTTCTTAGGAAGGTAATCCAGCACTAGAGAGGGATATTGCATCCTCGCCTCGTCCACTCCCTAGGTATATCCATGGTAAAGAATGGGGATCGAAACACCTTCAGAGCCTCGGCAAAATCTGCCGAAGCTTTATATTCCTGGATGACCTCGGCAGTCCGAGCCGAGTTTGTGGCCTTCAGGTCGGCCACCCTTTCCAGAAGGTCGCCGACCTCCTTCTCCTTCATCTTCTTCTCCTCAGCAAGTTCAATCGCTAAGGTCTTCAACTCACCCTCTTGAGCTAGCAGCTGCGCTTACAAAGCCTTCATCTCTGTATCCTTAAGGCGAGCCGCCGCCTTGAGCTTCTCTCGCATCTGCCTCAACTCGGCAGCCTTACTCCTTTAGGCAGCTAGGTCTGTAGAGGCCTTGCCCAACCTCTTGAAAACCTCCTGGCCGATCATGCCACCCTGAACAAACAGAGGAAATGTTAGGATCACAGATAGCTAGTTTCTAAAACAAAAATGGAATAAGGATAGAACGCTTACCAGCTCCATAGTTTTGCATCTGAGAATCGCCAATTCTTCATCTAACATACTGGCGACCCGCTGTTGTTGAAGGTAGCTTCTTTCTGAGCTCCCTTGAGAGCTTTAGACTTGCTTTTCTTTGAGGAACGACCCTCATACGAGGTCGGCCTCAGACGTATCGTCTTCCCAACGACCAGCTCTTTCCCCGCATCTTTCTCGAGAGCGTCTTTGTCGACCTGCTCTTGAGGAAGGGCAGAGGAAGTACCCACCTCATCCACTGCAGGATCCTCCAAGGGCACGAGCCGGACGGTCGGCGTCGGCACGGGTTGGCGAACCACCACCTCTCTCTCAGCTCCAACTAGTAGATCAGCAAAGTCGGCCACTGCAAGTACAAACAAAACGGATGGTCAGAAAAAAGCAAAAATACAACAGTAAAGCTAGGTTGTAAAGGAAAAGATCCTACAAGTCTTCATTTCGGCCTCATTGAGTTCCACGTAGGGATCATGTCCCACATCCTCTAACCGAGCCGCTGTGATCAACTCTGCATACAAGGTCTGCCATTCAATCGAATACCCAGACTCTCGAATCTTCTCAACCCATGTGCCCGGTAGGTCCGGATGATCATCGTTGTCCAAATCAGCCATGTTCCACACTCTCAGCTCGGGATGACCTTCGTGGCGCACGTAGAAGAACTTTTCTTTCCATTGTTTAAAAGAGTCCTTTCCAGGGGGCAGTATGGGGATATCGGAAGCTTTGGCCAGCCACCTAGAAAAGTAGTACCGATAGGGGTGGTCCTTTACCCCTACACAGTGGTAGAAGTATCTAAAATTCTTTACACCAAACTTTATGTTTAGCAATCGACACCAGATAGCAAACATGATGACGGCCCTGATGCCATTGAGGGCTATCTGGGAGATCCCGAGCCCATAAATCCGGAGTACGGTAAGGAGCACCGGGTAGAAAGATAGTCTCAGACCTACCTCAAAGTACTCCCAGTGAACCATACAAAAGCCCTCCAATGGGTTTGGAGCAAACAAATTTGGCTCTGAAGGCAGCTTCGGAACAAACCTCACCCTATCCAACCCATACAATTCACAAATCTCATCTACATCTTATTGTTTCAAAATCGACCCAACGTTTCTGCTATCCGCTATAGCCATTTCGGAAAAGTCGGACTTAGGATTCCGAATGAATAAGGTTTTATCTAAAGGAAATCAAGTTAAAATCGGAATGCAAAGGAAGAAGCACTTACTTGCAAAAAATAGATTTGAAGATTGAGAATGACAAGCGGCAACCGGCAGGAGATCCTCTGATTTAATAGCCCACGTAATTATGAAACGATTGATCTGACGGGGTTATAACCCTCTCACTTACCTCGAAAAACACCCTTAGATAAGTTAGTGGGCAACGATGCCTCGATTCCTGGTACAGCTGTAGTGACATCACAGCTGGCTTTTCCACCTAGCAAGGCAAATCCAAAACTTATATGTTAAACACCCGAGTCGAGCCGCCACGACTCGCAGATCCGAGCCGACTAACCAAAGGTCGGCCGGAGCTGGGGGGCTTATAACAATGCCAAGGATTGAACCGACCTACGTGGCGCCTCTCTAATGGCCCAACCTTAGGTTTAGAGGAAAAATAGAGAGGATTACCCCAATGACCGGGCTAGGGTAGTTCGGCTATTGATTAGATCAACCAATACTTGGAACCTCGAGCAGACGACACATCATAGGTCGGCCAACACTCGTATTCCAACCTGCACATGTCTGATCTTACTGATCGGACTAGGTCTCTTTCAGACCTATCTTTCCATGAACCTAAGAGTCCGAGCTAATGCTAGCTCGGCCACTTCCCCCGACCTTCATAGGTCGACTAGTTCAGCTCGGGCCGTCTAAGTCCGCCAAGGTCAATCTCAAGTAGCATTTCCCACGTGAATGATCAAATAGATAACTATGGAAAAAATCCCAAGTCTTAAAGGCTCCAATCTTTATCTCTTAAATACGAATATCTGAGTACCATAATTATCTCCTAAAATCAAGGAGATCAACTAGTCATAATCTTTTTCTTAGGGAATACGTTAATCAGTGTCCACCTTGGACACGCTACACATTCGCCCTAGGGCACAAGCCCCTCTATATAAACAATCCCTAAGGAACTACGGAGACTTGATTCCAATCCCAGCATTGGATATGTAGGCAGCTTGATCACTATCAAGTGCAGTCTAAATCATCCCCAAAACACCCCATTTGTAACTATCTTTCTGGATCAAAGGAGCACCCTTAGGTTATCACCAAGAGAAAGAACCCTAGAAGATTACCTTGACAATTTTTGGATCGTCAACTTGTAACGAAAAAATCTGCAATTTGGTTGAAAATTTGGTTGTGCCGAAAAATTATAAATATAGTCACGACTTTTCTAGAAATTGTAATTGCCTACATTGTTTGTAGTTTGTTTGTTTACAACTACTTGTGTAAGGTTTGAACATATAATTGCATCTGCATTTCTGAAAAATTAACATCGAAAAAGGTTGTAGTAATAGAAACAATTTTTACACATTTTTCAGAAAATTGGCACGACTAACTGCATTGTTTTCAAGGCCTAAATACTTTGTAATTACTACGATTTTTCTGAAAACTCGAAGAATAAAAATTGTTTCTAAGGTGTTATAGATTACAAATCCGTTTGTGTTATTTGTTAAAAGTGTTCGTGAATTTTTAAAATTCCATTCAAAGACACAAGAATTTTTTGGTTTTAACACTGAGACAACGAAAGACTCGTTTGTGTTGCAAACTTTGTTTGTTGATCTTCTGTTTGTGAAACAGAAATGAAAGGAACATTGGAATCAACCAATTCATTATCAATGGTGGTGTTAGAATGCAACACGGTTGGAAATCCCGAGAATGGTTCGTAGACATGGGGGCTACGCGTCATGTTTGTGCTATTAAAGTCATATTTTCCGACTACCAAGTAGTGGAAGGTGAAAAATTGTTCATGGGAAATTCAGCCCGTTCTAAGGTTGAAGGCCAAAGAAAAGTTGTCTTGAAGATTACTTCTGACATGTTTTTGACTATGAACAATGTGTTGCACATGCTTGACATTCGTAAAAAAATTGGTGTAATACAGTTCCGGTGAAAATAATGGCAAAGGCCAGTAAAGAAAGTTCAAGGGTGAAAGTTCAAAGGGCAATCAGGAGGCTAAGCCATTTAATGGTAAGTGATTCAATTGTGGGAAACAAGAACACCGCAGGAATGAATGCCGAAAGCCTCGGAAAATTGAACAGTCAAACGTGGCATAAATAGTCACCGAGACTATGGAAGAATGAATCTGTCCGTGTGGTGATTGCATGAACATGATGGTAGAACTTCTTTTGTTAAACATTGAATTTAGTTCATGGTTTGTATTAAACAATTTAATTTATACATTATTTTAGATGTGTAATATTTGTATAAATTTGTATGTATTGTATGTAGGTGTTTAAGTAAACACCTTAATGTTGTATATGTTATTGTGACATGTTAATACTATGAATATATGTACATATCTTTGTAGTCATATTTATATTATTTATAGATTTTCTTTCGGCTGTGTGTTGTACATTTCAAGATGTGGAAAGTTGTTTATGCGTTTGTTGAGACGCTTAACTCGAATACATAAGTAAGTTAATCAATTCGTGGTGATGAAGGTGGAAAAGTGAGATTCAAGGTTTAATTAATTTTGTTTTGGTACCAACAACATTCATCAAATCGTTGAACTATACTTACCTTAATCAATTAATGTTGCGAAATGATGATGATTAACTTGAGGTTTACCCAAAACCTGTGAGGGAAGAATATCCTCTTGACGTAAACTTCATAGTATTCTTGGAAATGTGGGGGTGATTGGTAAAGAAAGTTTACCTAAATAAAATGATATAATGAAAGCAATGAAATAGAAAGGAGTTGAATACTGGAAAAGATATTGCGTGTGGCTCAGAATTTGTCACTGTTATTAGCATGCAATAGTCAGTAAGTAATAGAAAAGCACACAGTAATACGGAGAATGGTAAGTCACGATTAATAAATCGTATACATAATACCATTTATTAATTGATCTCTAATGGTTTGATCTCCTCGATTGTATAAAGTCGAAGGAGAATCTTGCGGATCCGCTTATAAAAAGGTTTAGCTAGAGACCGGGTGTCAAATTTTGACAAACGGAACCTATTACGCATGTTCCCTTATAATGGCAACCCAACCATAGTGACTGGAGATCTCAGGATCATGGTTCAAAAGGGACAACTAAGTTATGAGGGACAATTAACACTTATCCATTCTGTTAAAACAAAAGTGATGTATGCTGAAGGGTTCAGGTTAAGCATAAAGCTTTTAATGATTCCTATATCTTGGTAAAGCCAAGTGGGGTAATGCAGATTACTCTTTATAGGAGGTCGATCACCTATGTAAGTGGAAGTGGGGCCGCTTCAGTGAGAATTTGAGGGCTGAATTCTCTAACAAACTTACTGAAACCAAGGTGTTCCAGGGCCAAAATGGACACAACCATGAGAACTTCAAGAAGGCCAAGGGGTGTATTGTGTTGATATCATTGTCTAGGCATGCACCAAAGCCTAAGCAGTTCAAGACCTAGTTCATTTCTTAGCCGAGTATGTCCGATGGTATTCTACTAGGGAAGGTTCAAGGCAGCAAACCACCTCGCCCGATGCAATAAAGCTCTATTTGTTATCTCTATAGATTCTGCATAGCATATGCATTAATTTTCATTCATGTGGGGGATTTTTGGAACTTTATGGTAGTTTAGCTCCGAAATGGGTTTAAGTGTAAGTGACGAACAGTCAACTTCAGGCCCGTATTTCGATGAGTTTCAGAATGAATTTCTAGGAGCTAAAATCAGTTTTAGAAACTACTAAGATAGTAGTTGATGTTAGGCTTTTGAATCACTCGATTCCGATATCGGGTGAATGAGAAATCAATGCCTAAAGGTAGAGTGATTTATGTGGGTGTTGTAATGGAAATGTGTTCCATTTGTCCCACACATGTAATGAGACTCAAGTGGAATCACTACTTAAGAAGTAGTGTGGCACTTTGAGGTAAGCCCCAAGGGGCAAGAGAATTTTGTGAAGGATGGAGGACGTAGATGCTTGTTGATTCACACGCGCGCGCGCCGCCGCCGCCGTCCGGCCGGCTGGGCTCGGATCGGTTCGGGCTCGGGCTTGAGGCTTGGCTTGGCCCAATATTAATATTTTTGGATCAGATCAACGTTGGATTTCTAAATCAAATCAAAACGGAATTGTTCAGCTCGAAAAACCTGAACAGATGCATCAGATTCATACGAACAGAGAGGCACCAGTTCGCATGAATAGTCTTGGATGAAATTCTGTTGGTTTCAACCAACCAATAGCTTCCAAACTTCCATTCTGAAAGGTTGCTACTCTACATATTTTCTGGCTATAAAATCCCTACACTGCTACATGAAAAAGAAGACAGAAAAATTATTCGTTTACTATACCAAAACTCTGCAAAAATTGAAGCACAATTTTCTGCATACATATTTTATGAAAAACTTAAAAGGCAATTCTACACAAACACAATTTCATAGTCAAAGATAACAAGGTCCGATCAGTTCGCCGCCCTCTTCACATTCAAGTACAGAACTAGAAGAGTTAAAGATTGTTGTATCTTGGGAGACGTGTTGCCATATCCGTGTGCACATAGTCGGGGCAATAACGTCTTAAGGACAGCGTTCTACGTGCCTCAATCTACGAATAAGTTTTTATTTTACTTTATGTTTTCTGCATTTTTCGTTCAATGTGTTGCAGTAATTGTTTGTGAATAAAATGTTCGTTCTTATGTGTTCTTCATGCCTGCAATATGCTTCTATAATTTTATGATTTTTCTTTCAGAAAAATTAGCAAACCGGTACTACACTACTAGTTTTCCCAACAGAACATGCTACATGCACGTGTGATGAAGACTTTGGTTTTTGTGAGACCGTCAAAGAAAAGTTGTAAACTTACTTTGCAATAAATATGTTTTATGATCATGATTTCATGATTCAAATATGGGCATTGTTAACACTCACACATGAATATCATAGTGCTAAGCGCGTCAATGTGGCTATTATGCTCAAATGATGATGTGCAGGCCATGATTTGTGTTGCTGAATCTTATAGTGCTAAGCGCGTTAATATGGAGATTGTAGGCACTAGTGTGGTTGGTTTTTCCTCTTCTTACAATGGTAGTAGTTGTGTTGGAGTGGAGGATAATGTTGATGATGAAGTTTTTATGTTAACATCTCTTCCATCTTCGAATGATAGTAATCAGTTGACTTTTAGTTGGGACAAAATATTAATCAGGGAAGGCCAACGTTTTGTTGGTGGTGCATATTTTTTAGGGCGCATTTGCAGAAATTTTCTATAGAAACTGGCTTTAAGTATGTGTACACGAAGAATGATACTAACAAGATTTATGTTGTCTGTGCTAATAATAATGAAGCAAACTGTGTTTGGAATGTGCGTGCTTCGAAACAGAAATCAAATGGATTCTTTTACGTAAATGAATTGTGCAATGTTCATACTTGTGGTACATCTTCGAGATCTTTTGTCTGAGATCGTCGTATGACTTCTGATCTTCTTGAGAAGTTGATTGTTTCTAAGGTTCGTGATGACCCAAGTTATTCTGCAACAGATCTGCAACGTGGGCAACCACTGATTATAGGCATCCAGTTTCTTATGATATTTCTTGGTCTACTGTTAAAAAATCTAGGGATTCGTTATATGGTGATGTTGAAAAGTCATTCAAAAGTTTACCAGGTTATGTTACTAGTGTGCGTGAAATGAATCCTGGTTCTATTGTATTTTTAGTAGTGCATCTTGAATCTCGATGTTTTCAACGGATTTTTATTGCCTTTGATGCTTGTATTCGTGGGTTCAAGTATTGTCAACCAATGTTGTTTCTCGATGGGGCACATTTGAAGTTTGATATCAATGGTCATTTGTTGGCTACAACTGGGAAGGACGGTGAGAATGGTATGTTTTATTTTCAGTTACAATTGATATTTTATGATGTGTCCATGTATTAACTTCCCTTACATTTACTTTGTGCTTTTTTAATCATTATTTTGTTTTTGTACTTTCTTCCCTTGGTAGTTATGGTTTTTGTTGCAGTGACATTCCTTTTCTGTTTTTTTAGTGACATTGCTTTGAAATTCTTTGAGGAATATATCATATGTGTTATGCTGTTGTCGATTCTGAGGATTTTGATAATTGGAAATGGTTCTTGTTGCATTTGAAGGATTTACTTACACCAATTCGTCGGATTATGTTAATGACAGATAGGAATCCTGGATTATTGGTTGCTATACCGCAAGTGTTTCCTAATGCATTCCATTCTTTTTGCATTTACCATTTGAAGTTGAATCTGAATACTAGTTTTAGTGGTAAATCTGCAAGTAAAGCTTTGCGTGACAAATTGGTTCATTTGCTTTACCAATATGCTTATGCTCTGATTGTTCAAGAGTATCAGAAGTACATGGATGATCTCTTACTTGAAGGTGGAGCCCATGCAAGAAAGTTCTTTGAGAATTTAGAGCCGGAGCATTGGTCCAATGCTTATTTCAAAGGTTGTTGATATGGTCATATGGCATCTTCTTTGGCTGAATCTTTTAATTCATAGATATTTAAGGAGAGGCACATTCATGTATTGAATATGGTTGATGGCATTCGTATCAAGATGGTGACAAGATTTTCAGATAGGCGTACTGATGCGGCATCATTCAAGTCTTTGATATGCCCAAAGGTTGATGCTATTTTGTATAAGTCGATGGATTTGGGGAGAGGGTTTATGGTTGCTAGTTCTACTTATTACAAGTATGAACTTTTTTCATCTCCGCCGGAAAGTGTTGATTTAGATGTCCGTGCTTGCTCATGCACTGAGTGGCAGCGGATGGCTATCCGTGGGTTCATGGATTGGTTGTGATTAAGAGTACTGGTTTTCTATTGACTGACTAAGTCGATCCTTGTTATTTGACAAAGTCGTATGTTGGTTCATACGAGTTTGCAATACATCCAATTCCTGGTCAATTTTTTAAGAACAAATTTAAAGATGTTATTGTGCTTGCTCCTGTTGCAAAGAAGCAACCTGGTAGGCCACGGATGAAGCGTATTCAATCTCATGGTGAGTCGTCAAAGCATCTTATCCAATGTGGTCGTTGTGGTGAGTTTGGCCGACATAATAATAGGACATCTTTTGCTCGTCTTGAGTGATAGTTAATGTATGTTTTTTGTTTTGTAACTATTCATATTTGGATTTAATATTCATGTTTTGTGACATTTCCCTGATGCAGTGACATTACTCTCATTGTATCAATATGCTTATTGAGATTACTATTAATGCACTGATCATATTATGTATTTTGTACTTATTGCTTTCATATTTGTAATCCTTTTTATTCCCCACATATTATTGGCATTAGTATATTTGTATTCCCATTGAAGTGATGAAGTAATGAATGCAGTGACATGAGTGTCACTGCATTTTTATGTTTGTGCACTGACAATACTAGTAATTCATTGACTTGTTATTGTACTAGATGGAATGAGCTTATTATATGTGAAGTCATTTGTATTGTATTTTATTCCCTATGTGTTAATGACACTTGTATCTTTGTATTTGTTTTGTGAATGCATTGAAATGATTGTTTAGTGAGTGCAGTGACATCAGTGTCACTGCATCTGAATGTAGCTGCATTTTAGTGTTTAGGAATTGTCGTGCTAGTGTATTTAATGCAATTACTTGAATGTTAAAAATCAATGCACAAAAATTAGAAATGTTACTACCATTGTATTAAAAACGTGAAGCATCAAACATTTACAATTTGTTTAAATATACCGAACCACGAAAATCAACAATCAGTTTTGAACCATCAACACAAACTTTGACTACATTATGTCACTCTACTCTTCAACTATTTTACATAAATGATTAACCATCAGCATACCACACAAAGTAGAACAGTCAAAATACAAGTTACAACCATTTTAGTTCCCTCTGTAAATTCTTTTAAGCACTAATGAATTTACAATCATTCCTTTCAGCTGCTGCACTTGTTCATCTGATAGTTGTTGTGGTATTTTCAAATCTTGTGCTAGCCTGTACATGTAATATGCCAAGTAAAGGCCACAGTTCCTACAATGGATTTCAATGATTATGTTATTATTGTGTATCTTTAGTTATGGTCAGTATGTTAAGTAATTTGTATTGACACTTACGTTTGATTATCCTGTAAAGGTAGGTTTTGAACATTTTCCACTTTTGTTGATATGCCATGTTGCTGCCTGGTTTTTGCACCTATTTTTGGTTGAATGGCTTGTGAAAGAATATCTATATGCAAATAAGATAATTATATGTTCAATGCTTTTGTTATATTGCAGGATATTGTGAACACAATGCAGTGCTAGTAAATGCAGTGACATTACTGTTTTTTGTTAAGATTTCTTTGATAACTTACTATAGCTTCACACTCGTTGATGAATATGTCCTTGATGTTCTCTTTCACTGGTGCAGAATGATGCATTTTCCATGTGGTGTCTCCTAACGTGTATGTTAGGAGTACCTAGTGGTATGGCCTTGGCTCTAATCCCATACAGCATAACGGGAGGAAAACTTTATGTCCTTGCTCTACTATTTAGAGCATCTCGACCAAATTTTCATGTCCTTGCTCTACTATGTCCACGCTCGACCATGTCCACGCTCTACTATGTCCACGCTCGACCATGTCCTTGCTCTACTATGTTCATGAGGAAAACTTTATGTCCTTGCTCTACTATGTCCACGCTCAATCTGTTCAAATATTGCATGCACATTCAATGTTGATGAGATTATGAATGTGAATTTAAAGGTAGTTATTCAAATTAGTTTGTATGCATACCCATGACCCCGTATCAAATGTGGTAGTTAGGCTTAACTAAACGTTCACGTTTTATGAGCTCAATGAACCCTTGAACCGCCTGTTGCAAATTTCATTATACTAAGTTAGTTTATGTATTCAAGGTCGTGGAACATAAAAAGAAATATTCAAATAAGTTTTCTTCAAACTTTGACTTCAAATAATGCAGTGACATCAAATAATGCAGTGATAGTAAGATGCATGGAGAGTAAGATGCTGTGACAGTAAGATTTTACCGCTTCGTTTATGCAGAGATCATTTGGAATTTCCATTATTGAGTTCACGTTGACAAATGGATAAGCACTCATTGACTTTGCCCAGACTATAGCCCTGCATTTAGTAATTTATTGTTAGTATTCAATATATCAATAATTTTGATGTTCTGTGTTGTTTTTTACTAATTCGTGTTTACTCTTTCCCCTCCTTGTCATCTAATTCCCAAATTTTTTGGAAATACTTCTGGAAGAATGTATGGTCCACATTGGTATTGATCTTTGTCCTTGTGGATTATGAGTCTTCCTTGAACTCCTGATTTCCATCAGGGATGTAGTATTCTTTCTGTTTGACTTTCTCAGCTTTTTTTTCTTCTGTCCACCGTACTGAAAATCAGGATCCTGATTTTTTTGCCTCTTTCTTGCATTTTTTTCACCCCTTTTCAATTGTGAATTCTTGGGTCTGTTGATGAATATGAGCTTGTTGTTTTCCTGCAACCTGATGAGTAAGAGGAGTGAGTTGATGAGTATCAGCATGTTCTTCTGGTACAGATTCCGCCAGATTTTGTGTCACTTGATGAGTAGCAATTAAGATTATCAATGTCATCTTGGAATTCTTGGATTTTTTCCAGTTCTTGAATTTTTCTTTCTTGCCTCTGTACCTTCTCTTTCAAGCCTTCATTTCTCTCTTTCTTATCTTCAAGTTCAGCTTTCAAATCCCCAATTGTGGTCTCCCTGTCGAACAAGGTTTTCTCAAGTGCTTCCATTTTTCCTCTAAGCTCCTCCATTACTTTTCTGTTTTTTTCTTGATCTTCCAACATAGCAGCAATATTTTTCTTTTGTCCCTATTCATGGTAACTCTCCAGTAGTATTTCTAGGTACACATTATTCTTTTTTCATTATCTTTTTGCCGATTAATTGTACACAAAGCAATTGTAAGCTTATCATTCAATTCAGTAACTTGAATCTGCAATTCCGTTTTTTCAGCATTGATGACGTCTAGTGTCTCGTTGATGTCTCTATACTGTGCTTCAAGTTCTTCACAATTCTTCGAGATATCCACTTCTACTTGCTTCAATTTTTCCACTTTCGATCTTATGCTTACATTCTCATGTTCTACCTCTTCAATTCTCCTCATCATCATCTCAACATTGGCCTTATCACTCTTGTATTTTGCATGTTAACATATTTGAAGATAGAATACTTAGTAAATCATGCATGTTAGAAGAATTGTCCTTGTCTGTTTGCAGTGACATCAGCTGATGCAGTGACATTATATAATGTCACTGCATTGAGAGTTATAGTAATTTGTAGTAGTTATTTGCCATGGCTTGCTTGAGTTCTTGAATTTTCATGTTGGCATATTCTAATGTTTTGACAAGGTGATGTTTTGCTCTTTTATTTATTGAATTTCATCCTGAACATCCTGCACCAGTTGTAGATAATGTCAATTTTAATTGTAGTGACACAATTTTTTATGGATTCTGTGTGGTGACAAAAAATTGAATAAGTAGTTGTACATTTGGTGGTGTTGGTGTTGGTGTTGGTGTCAGCAATCTGAATGATGGAGTTCTTCCAAATCTAATTCTAGATTTATGTGGCTACTTAGGAGTGTGTTGTTCTTGTACTTCTTTATTCTGTGGTTCTGGTTTTGGTTCCGATTCTTCATGGTTGTCATCTGCTTCAGGTTGTCCCTCATTGTCTTCAGACTGTCCCTCATTTGCTTCTGCTTCCATGCCACCCCCTTCAGATTCCAGATCATCACTTTCAAAATTTGTTTCATCCTCTTCAGACTGCTCCACTTTCCTTCTTCTTCCATGCCATCCTCTTCACATTGTCCTTCATTTTCATCTTCTTCCATGCCATCCCATCTAGATTCCAGCTCATCACTTTCAGAATTTCTTTCATCATCTGTAGTGTCATTTCATCCTTTGTAGTTGTCATTTCATCATCTGTAGGCTTTTCCCTGCTTCGTGTTTCTTGGTTTTGTGCCAAGCTTGGTATCAGGAACAACTCGATCAATGTTGGATTCAATTCTTCAGGATTGAACTGTTTAATTTTGCATTACCAAAGTATTTAGTTATGTTTTGTATCATGCAGTGACATACAAGGATTCTAGCTTATTGTACAACAAACTACAATAAGAATGCAGTGACATGCAATAAGAATGCAGTGACCATTGAGTGACCATGACATTATCAATTCATATGTTATTATTTACCTGATGTTCTCCAATGTCTTCAAGTTTTCTTTTGGTAAGAATGTCATGTAGTTTTCTCAGATTCCACTTTGTTATCATTGGAATCCTTCTATGTGAGATACTTTTCTTTCCTTGTGCTGCTCTTTTTTCGTTTTGCTCCTTGACAACATCTTTTATGATGTCTGTGTGCTCGCAGAATCAGTACTCTAACATACCAGTGGATAAACTTGCAGTAGAATGCAGTGACATCCTGTCCAAGTAGCATTTATAATGAAATATAATTATAATGAAATGTTGAGTGAGTAACATACCAGCAGGAACACAGTGCATCCTTTTACATATCTTGCATGTGTCCATTTCCGATTAAGGCCATTTTCTAGTTCTTTGAGTATATGAGATGACCAATCAAATGAACTTAAGCTACTCAACTTATCCATATAATACAGTAATGACCATGGGATGTGCTTCCTTGAGTTGGCAAAGAAGACTGTTCCAAGTAAAAAGACATTGTAGGTTCATTGTGTCTTCTACTGATGTTGAATCGGTTTCCTTACTGTTTTCTTTATTATTTCCTTCACACCACTTACATTAATTCTCTCAACATCAAAGAACAGTCATGTTTTAATTGATATGTCTTTTGTTGAGTTAGTTTTCATGTCTCCTGCCTCCTTCTTTCCATCTTCTATCGCAAATATAAGCTTCACATCATTTCTAGTTGGCATGTGATGGTCCTTGCCAATCTTGAAACCTCATTTCTCTTTGTTGTATGCCATTATCAGCTCATCCAGCATCTCATTCTTTTTTACTCCAATATAATCTTTTTCTTTTCCAATGCCCTAAACATATGTCTGAATGGAGTTTCATTCATGAATTTCCGATGCCTTATGTTATATCTTGGTTTATATCATTGAATATATGTTGTATACTGTTAAGTGTTGATCTGTATTGTTCTCTCGTTCTGTAAGAAAACAGAAAGCATGAGTTTTTTCATTCAGTGACATCTAAGTTTTTGTAGTTTCAATGGAATGACAATGCAGTTGCATGATATTTGAATCTTATGACTGCAGGGACATGATATTTTTCAAGGTTCTCATTGCAGTGACATTATATTTTGCAATGTAGTGAATTCACTCATATGATATTTTCAAGGTTATAATGCAGTGACATCAAAGTTTGCATTTTCAACTTTACGGAAACTGCACTCATTATGCAGTGACATGACATTCTTATTTTTGTTAATGCAATGACATGATATTTTCAAGATTAAATGCAGTAGATTCAAAAAAAAAAGATTATAATGCAATGACATCAGAGTTTGCATGTCAATAACAACACAGACACTTGAATCCTTATGCGGTGACATGACATTTTCTGTAGTATTTACAGCAATATAGTTGCAATCATGTACACACAAAACTTATTCGAATCAGAATGCAGTGACATCATCTTTTATACTTCAATAACTAAGCATATACTTGTTCGTAGATGCACTGACACGCTTCTTCAATATACAAAACAGTTAGAACTCTTCATAGTATGATTTCAAGTATTTCACTCAATGTCTACACTTGTGCCCTATTATTGTCTTTTCTACTGTATTTCAATTTTCGAACTCAAAAAACAAATCTTATTTTCTTGCAGATCTGTCTTTCTGTTTTATTCAATTGTTGCATGCTCAGTTTGAATGGATACTTACTTGTTTTTCTTTGTCTTTTTTGCTGCGCGTTTTTTTTTCGTTTTTTGTGCTCCTCGTCTCTTCTCTGCTGATACGACTTGCTTCTTCCTCGCCATTGTACAATGACAGTATCAATCGATGCTTCTTCTCTCTGATTTTGCTCCGATTTTCGTCCAATTTTGCTGCTTCTTCGTTCGACTTGGCTCCGATTTCACTGGTGATTTTGCCGTTTTTCGATCAAGAATGAATGTGGTTCCGTTTTCTGATTAAAGTGTCGGGTTCTGTTTTTCAAAATCGTGGTTTCATGCCTTTAGGGCATAACTGTTTCTGATATTGAATTTGGGGGTATTTTGGTCCGTTTCTCCATTTTGTGTCTTTGTAACCAATGAAATGTTTTTTCACAAAAAAAAAAAAAAAAAAAAAAAAAAAAACAATGAAATGTTTTGTATGTTCTTTTTGCCTAATTAAATCCATATTGTGTCCTTTTAGCCCATTCGGCTTTTCTTTTTTATAATAATCACATAAACAATACATCGAGTCTCTAAAATATTAACTAATAAGGTGATATATATTTTCATATCATTATTTAGTTGAATATTACCTGTCAAAAGTTGTATTTTCATGATAAAAAAAGGTTATATTTTTCATGATTTATTATATTGTTTAATACTATATATAACATGCCAATTGAACTGATGACCCAATGGTTGAATCAGTGACCCAGTGTTTTTGACAAATCAACGACCGAACCGGGTTTGATAACTATGGTTTCAAGCTCTTTAGTAGGAAAAAAAAAAACATTTATACCATAAGATCGAATGTCGATTGCGGTTGAACAATTGATTTTCTGCTGCCAAAACAGAAGTACTATCCAAGGAACATTCACAATAAACTTCATTGTGTTCAGCAGTGTAAATGGTACCATGTACACTCTTTTCCACAAAGAATAACATCAAGATTACATTTTCGAAATATATAAATATTTATATATAAACATGTTAATAATAATAGATATGAACTAGAACTTCAAGTCATTTAACGGCTCATATCGTTTCAAATGGAGTGAAACTCAATCTGATCCTCCCAGTTTATACTACTAGGGAGAAGGCACAGAAACTATAAGTTAAAAGGGCACATAGAACCCCTCCCTACCCTATCACACCATTCCACACCTTGAGATTTCTACAGGGAAAGACACACACACACAGAGAGAGAGAGAGAAACCATCCAATTTAATCCATTTCGAGTGCTTTTAACAGCCTCCCATGCATGATACAAGTATACAAAGACCGTCTCTGATTTGACATTTGAAAAGTCGAGAAATTTGATGGTACAACAGTAGGTTGTAACAAGCCGATGGATGTAATGTATCCACGTCATTTCTGCACATTCTTGCTATGTGAAAAGAGTAAAAAACGGTTACAACACATATCCATCCACTTGATACAATGGTTATACCTTGAAAAATTCTTTGTTAAGAAGAGCCACTAGTGAAATATGCCACCACTCCTCCAAGCAAAGCACCAGCAAGAACCTGCAACAAAACACGGTTAAAATGGGCGGTAACATGCAAAATACAAAATGGATAAGACAAACTAAAGGACATGAACAAACAGTGGCAGATCCAGGAAATTTTTCTAGTGGGGTCACGGGACCGTAAAACCACATTTTTTATCCAAAAATTTGTTCCAGTGGGGTCACCGGACGCTAAAACTACATTTTTTACCAACAAAACGACACTTTTTAACAACAAAACTACATCGTTTTAATTCTAAAAAAAATTCCCCGGATCTCAGTGGGGTCACGTCACCCCCCTAAGTGTACATACCTCCGCCCCTGTGTACAAATATACCAAATTTAACATCGCATCAATAGAAGAAAGAACTTCAAATAATAAGACTACCAAACAGAAGTTATAAGAGAAATGAGTGTGCCTAAACTTCATCGTTAGGGCAAGCAGCAAGCAGAAGTAACAAAATGCATTTTTTAAACTATACCAGCAAAAAAATCAACCAGTAAAAGTCAGCAAAATATGCTCAGATTTTGAGTTATTGAAAAAAAAGAAACCCTTTTATACGGCATTGTTATGGTTTTTTGATGATTTGGTTTTCTGTAGAACCATCAAGAAACATAATATTCTAATATTCCAAAAGCTGGGCATATTTTTCCAACATTTTCAATACTAGAACCAAGGCAAGAGAATAACAGCAATTCCAAAAACATGAAAATATTTGACAATTTGGAATTAAATATGATTACTTTAAAGGCAATCAAACCTGCAGAGGAGTATGACCAAGTGAATCGCGTAGAGGCCTCACACTGGCAACAGGATGTTCAGGAGGCAATTCACATACAATCTGGTTCAATAACTGCAGAAGTATCATTCTCAACAAGATTAAAAGGATAATTTTTTGTGCCACAGCATTAGCATTTACAAAACACAAGCCACATTAAGAAACCTAAAAGAATTATAATGGCTTCATTCCTTAACCGGAAACAGCAAGAGCGGTAGCAAGAAAATCCATGCGACAGATAGTAACTTGTACAGGGAAACCAGAAATGTCTTTATGCAAAGTTTAATCATTAGTTATTAATTATGTTTGACATAGAAGCTCATCTTACTTCAGCTTGGCGACCGGCGTGTAGTCTAACACCAGTAGCATCATACATTACCTGCAACCAAAATGAAAAGAATAATATATATTAAAAAAAATACAACAAACCTTTTGTAAAAGACTATTTTGTAACAATATGTGTTCCGAACAACTGAAAGAGAAAATAAAATAGCTTGTAAAAGTTATTAAGACATAAGCATTGTGGTGGACTGACACTCCATGTTTAGACAACAAAAAAAGCTGAAAACATTACCGTACAGTGTGTGATGAATGCTGTACAAAAGGATGATAACAAACATAAAAGAAGAATCAAAATGAGATTCTTTTCAGATCCTAGTTCAAGCCAAGTCAGCTTAATGATACTTCTCGGAATGGATACCACAAATAAATAAGAGTTAGAAGGCAGAATCAAGCAGGGAACCACAAGAATGGAAAAAACCTGCGATAGAAAGTACATACAACACAAGCCAAAACAACTGCTATTGCGAAAGATGATCCACCAGTGCCTTCTCGTAGACCAATTGCCACAGCAAGTGCAATCACAGTTGCTGAATGTGAAGATGGCATTCCACCTGAGCTTAGCATCCTCCTTGAATCCCACTTCTTGTCTTTAAACCTGTAAATCCAAGACACCAGAATGACATACTAGGCAATATATAGCAATGCAGAATTGAGTAATCTTTAGTTTCACATTTAATTCATAACCAATGCGCATCAAACAACTAAAATCATTTTTCCTGTAACTACAACTCTAAAACCTTACTCCCACAATGTGAGTCCGGATTTTTCTTTTCTTTTATGTTTGGAATCAACAACTTATACCGTTATCCTCTTAACTTGTCATTTTTAGTTAGAGGGGGTTTTTCAGAACCCTGAAAAAATAAGTCTACCTCCATAGTTAAACATGTGCAACATTCAGCCCTCTGTCAACAGGAAGAACAACTTAAATGGGAAAATTTTGAGCTCTTATCGAATTAATTTGAACATAAACAACGAGAACCATCTTCCTTGTGCATATATGTGTAGCTGAATACAGAACATTAAAGGATACGTTCCTTAAACTTTGTAAATAAATCAGTTTAGTTAAAATAACTTAGATTCTAAAGGCAAATCTAGTAGCACAATCAACACAAACTCATTGATAGCTCTTACACTACACGTTGTGATTAAACTGAGACAAAGAGGAAAAGAAATTCACAGAATAGTAAAAGAAAGGCTCTCTTTTTTAATCTGATTATAAAAAAACAAATGAAACCAGGAAAAATGAAACAGCTTCAGAAAAAGAATTGTCTACCAGTGGGTGAAGACCTTAAGAAACTGAGCAATAGCACAGGCGAGAAAAGCTGAGACAATCGGGAAATTCGCCGGAGCAACGGAAGATACCGATGAATTTGATTGCAGGCTAGAAACTGCATCGCCAGCTGTCATTACCTCGACCATGTCAACGCTTCCTCAGAGAAAGTATTTTACTGGTCCAAGAGGTGGCCCGTTTAAGAAAGATCTCGAAGGTAGAGAGCCGGATTTGATTCCCGACACGGCAATCAAATATCGATCCAGGCAGTTGCCGGCCGCCGGCGAGACGGTAGGAAATTTTTTTTTTTTTTTTTCCTTCTGTCGTTTGACACACGGAGTCTGGTAACAATTATTTCGGTCTTTTTTCCTGTGAAAACAAAAGAAAATAAGGTGCAAATTTTATCATGATCCGATCACGATTATAATTTGGTGTAACGGTTGTAGAAATTGTGTATCGAGTGACATATAATATATTTTACTCTCTATACATAATACAACTTTATCGTGTGTGGGAGATTAAAAATAAAATTGTAATGTATATCACTTAATACTACTTTAATACAACGGTTGTATTATAAAATTTTCCGTGATCCGGAGCAAATAACGTTTAAAGATATACTTGTGGCCCCATCTTTCTAGAAAAAAAAAACATCTATTGAAAATTTCTTATATTTCACAAATGGTGACATGGTGGTCCATTAACTTGTGGTCGAATCAGCATAAACAAGACAATGACTTTGGTGTTAAAAAAACGGGAGACTATTGTGTGGTGTCTCCACACAGTGGGGAGACACCGTGTGGCAGCCTCCACACCATACAGTTTTATTCTGTATTTAAACTGTGTGGTTCTGATCGTTTCACCCGTTATTTTACCCTCCCTCACCACACAATAACTTCCCTAAAAAAACACACAATCATTTTGGCATTTAAGTATCCGATAAGTCTAGTCTTTTCATGAAAAAGAAGGTCACCGGAGGTGAGAAAATATGAAATCAGGAGCGTGTAGAACTCCTTATTTAATTTCAGATCGTGTCAGACATGACATTTTTTTCGAGTAGCGGGTTCAATTTTACGCGGGCTCGGCCCCACCCCTATAAAATATCACGGGGTCTAGGCAAGCCACGTTGAATTCAAAACATGTGCAAACTTGATGCAAACGTGCAATTTTGCACGTGTGGTGGTATTTTTATGCCAAGAAGTAAAATTGCACGGGGCGTGTCATCAGCCCGTGTCAATTTGCACGTGTTGAGGGATATTTGCACATGGCACAAGAGCCCCGTGGAACTTTGCACGTTCTCTGTCAATAAATGTCAAATACGAACTCCTATCGTCTTCTTCTTCACCCAATTTTTCACAAAACAAACTCATATCATAATATCAGCAAATCCGAGAAAAACATTCATCATATTTCAAATTGCATGGGGGCTATCAACCAACAGGAAATCAAACTAAACCGGGCTTGTTACTTTAAAGAAATGGGAGCCATTTTACTTAAGATTTTGTCTAAATAAGATTTTTCCGGGTGAATTCTTGTTCATCGCCGGTGGTGGTTTCGGTGTCACTAGTGGCTTGCCGTCTATGCATTCGGTAGGAGATGTCAGGCTTGCGGGCTCTTTTCCCGTATAGTGGCGGCTTGAGGCGGTGTATACTGGCGGTTGTTTTGTATTAGTGTTGTTGCTATTTACTATGGTTGTATTAGTTTGTTCCGTTTTAGTTTGTAATATGTGTTTGTCCAGTAATAGATTGCATTAGGGGATCCATGTGTCTGGACGTCCATCCTTTGGTGAATTTTTTCTCTTTTTGTTCTACACCTTCTTCCCAATCTATTACTTAGCTTCGTTGTGTTGTATACTTGGTTCGTGTTGGCTGGTTAGTCCGGCGTTAGGCCGGGTTGTAGTGCGGCATTAGGCTGCGATATAGTTCGGTGGATGACCGCATCTCTAGTCTACCTTTGGCTAGCTTTTGTTGTAAATTAGTTATTTTCATGGTAATAAAACTTTCGTCTTTCGTGGGAAAAAAAAAGCTTCAGTCACTTTTTTATTTTAATTGTTATTCTTACACATCAATAGATGATTATGTTTGAGGTAATTAACTTGTTAGAGTTATGTATTTTTATTTTTAGGGTAGTGAAAGGATTAATTTTGTTGAGATAGTTCGATAACGAAATTGACATTTGATGAAGAAATATGTAGTTGATCCATTTTTATTTTGCTTGATATCAATGTGATTGTTCGTAGTAAAACATGAAACTTTTATTAGATAGTGTTTTATTGGTTTGGTTATTAGTTGAATATGGTATTATGGTAGTTGATGATACAAATTCGCATTTGGGGGGAAAGGCACGTGAAATTAATAAATTTATTTACATTTCATTACGTTTTTTGTAATCGTATCAGCACGTCCCATGAAATTTTCGGTAACAACATAATGAAGTGTTTTAAAAACGTGAACCATACGACGAATCTCGATATATTCTATGGTATGCCTCGAAATGATGAGGTTCGTAGAAATATATGCTTCCTTAGGGTGTTTTCGATTCATTCTAATCCGCTGTGTCGGCCTAATCCCCAGGCATTGTATTGGCTCCTTATATAGCGTAGCTCGTAGAAAATTTCATTAAGTCTGCTCAATAGAACATCTTTTCCCATTTTCAACAACTTGGTAAAGCCTTAACCGGAAGTGAGTCATCTGTTAGGTAAAAAATCTAAGGTATGTTCTACTGGCACTGTACAACATATGTTATCCCTTGTCATTATCAATTATTTTATGACGGTGGTACAAACACACTCTTCAATTACCCATCTAATGATATATAAACAACACAACACAACAACATTCGGAAAACCTAACCATGTGTAAATATATACTAAATATATATATATATATATATATATATATATATATATATATATATTATATATATATATATATATACACAGTAACATTTTTTAACGTATTATCGGTCAGTATGTACACATACGTGTGTGTGTGCGGACAACACAACAATATTCGTAATACCTAACCATGTATATATATATATATATATATATATATATATATGTGTGTGTGTGTGTGTGTGTATCTACATACATACGCACACATATATACTTACATACAAATACATACATGTAGACATATACATACTTATGGTCTAAGTATTATTGTCTTTTTGGTATTTATATATTTACTGATGTAAATAAATGATTGTTTCACAGATAACAACATGATGTATGACAAGTTTTTATAGGATGGAGAGTGGAAATACCTAGAAAAATGCCACAAATGGTCTTACAAAAAAGGAAAATGTTTTTTGATTCGTGTGAAAACTGATATGATATTGGATGAATCGAAACACAAAGTGTGTGAGAAAGTAGGAATTCATGTCTCAAACAATGCATTGATCATGTGTAACGCCCCATTCCCGGACACCGAGTCCTTATCCGGAAAAGGAACGTCCGGCACGTATAAAATAAAATAAATTTCACTTTATACGTAAGCATCTACTACGTCGTATCGAGTTAAGCAAACGGAAGCAAAAGACTCGGGTAATTTTTCAAACATCCAAGAATAGAAACTCAATATCCAAAGGGAGAAATGTAACATTTATTACATTGAAAAAAGAAACCAACTAAATCCAAAACGTACGAAACTTCCAAAAGTACTATGGTAAGAGTCAACTTTACTATGCTTCGGTGCACGTTTTAACCCCCATTTACGACACTTTTGGCTTATATTGGATAGTTTTAGACCATATATAGGGAAAAATCACATTGAGCACTCACTTTGAGGTAAACCGTCAAATAGATGGTAAACCTCATCACTTTACGGTGTTTTTGGCCCATTTCGAGCCCTTTTTATCTTGCGGAATTATGCTCGGTATATTTTGCTATGGAAATGCAGGAAATAGGTGACTCGTAAACCCGGAAGACAAGGCATGAGGTCTAGAAAGACGAAACCGAAGCCCGGGAATGGAAACGGATCAAAAATAGTTGATGTTTTCACCTTACATTCACTTTATCTGTACTTTGAGCAATGTTGAAGGCATGTTCTGGACTTTTGGTCTTCAAAAAAGTTGTAGATAATTTAATGAGCTTTCCAACGCATTTTGAATCACTCAAATTGGAGCTCTACACGCAAAGATATTTCCAGATTACTGAAGGTGAATCAGTTCAGATTTTTGGCGCGCGCTGAAGACTTTGGGGCGAGCCAAAGTAGAACAGAGACCACAGAAAGTCACAAAACAGCTTCAGCGCGCGCCGAGTACTTTGGGCACGCCAAAACTGCTTTATCTGCACATTTTTGGGCGCTTTTAAATAGATTTTTCACCCCCGTTTCATATGAACTGATACCTAGACTTAATTAGGACACCCTTAGGCCGATTTTCATCTCTTTTCTCCCTTAGATTTGCTCATCTCTTAGATTAAACACAATTTACCATAGATTTCCCTCTTTCTTGTTG
Source organism: Gentiana straminea (assembly GCA_036785695.1). Taxonomy (NCBI): domain Eukaryota; kingdom Viridiplantae; phylum Streptophyta; class Magnoliopsida; order Gentianales; family Gentianaceae; genus Gentiana; species Gentiana straminea. Next base: position 2,158,700 of record JAVUPR010000477.1, read on the forward strand.
GTGTTTTGAGGTCTTCTTCCCCAAGTGACAATGGGTTTGGATGAAGATTGATGTAACCACAACTTTTCTGTGTTTTTGGTAATTAATTTCATTTCTTCTCTTGATTAATGCCTTTAATCATTTCTTTGATTGTTATTTCTTGTTTTGTGATGAATAGCTAAACATATCATAGTCAAATCATATGAAGATTGAAGAAATCCCCCTCTAATTGATGAAATTGGGAATAGGTAGTGCTTAATTGTTGTTATATTGACGAATTCATGTCTTAAAACTTGTTCTTAATGCTTGAATTAGCTTGTACACCTAGTTTATGAGCTCACACACCACTTTTATAAATGTATGTTGCGAAGGGGTGTGGGAAAAGGGGTTATAAGATCGTTATTTATAGTTGACTGAGTTGTTTAGATCGATTGGGTAACGAGGTTTGTCGGTGTAAATCGAGCGGCTCTAGAGCGTTTATCTTGTTCCGGTCAGTTAAATCCTGAAAGGCGGACTGTTGAACCGGGCTAAGGGTACTAGGTTGTTGCATGGCGTCTAGTACTATCTTAGGAGCTTGCACCCATGAACGAGTCGATATAAGTATAGGTTGGTAGGTTGGTTAATCCAATTCCCGAGTTAATCGATTAGAGGGGCGAAAGTAATCAATTGGATCATTGTTTGACTATGTCTCTTTCTCTCTTTAGTATCTTTAGTTTATATTTCGTTTTAGTGTAATTGAACTTGAAACATCATGATTGACTTAAACTAAATCCGAAAACGACTTTGGTATTCGATAAATTCCTCGTGGGATACAACATTGCTCGCTACTATAGTGCATCCGACTCGGTACACTGCCGATTAAAGTTGGACCGTCACTATTTTGGCCATCAAGTTTTCTGGCGCCGTTGCCGGGGAATCAAATCGATATCACATAAGTCTTTTGAAGACTTGGGCTTAGGTTGTTTTATTTCTTTTGCTTTTTTTTCTTTCTTGATGTTGGATTTTTGTTGAAGAGTCACACCACCTACTTTGGTGGTGGTGGTGACTAGATACCGTGATTGTGTTCTTGTTTTTCCCTTGAATCGCAGTGTATGGATCCATATGGCCATGAGGGCTCTCCTCCCTACTCATTTGGAGCCTTTAATTTCGGTGGTATGAGTTTTGGATTCCAACCATATTATCAGTTCAACCCATACACATCACCATACAACAATGAGTGGGTGAGTCCTCCAAGTTCTCAGTTTCAACACACCAATGCCTATCTACAATGTACACAACCTTCACAAGTACCTCTTCCTCCACAAAAGAGCTCAACCGACATCCTCTTGGAGCAAATCAATGAAACTTTGCAAGAGCAAGGCCGGACTTTGCAAGAGCAAGGTCGGGAGTTGTTGGATATTAAAACGAATGCTACTACTCTTCAATCGGCATTAAATAATTTGGAGAACCAGGTAGAGCAATTGATTGAGAAGAGGAAGGTTGAGATGAATCTAAAAATTATGAAATTTCATTTTCTCCACCGTCGACTCTTGAGGTAATCACCCGTCATGAGTGTTATGAAGAAGGTATGAAACATGCTACTAGTGAATCAATTATTCCTTCTCCTTTGAACCTTATTGAAAAAGTTGTGGTGGTAGATCACATTGAATATGTTGATGTTGTGGTTGAGACAAAATATTATTGCTTGGTGTTTGATCCTTTTTACTTGGCATATGCTCTCATTCGGGGAAGTTAAATTCATTGTGTTGCACGGTGAATTTCTTGAACCAATCATGGTGGTGGGGATTGAGCCCCTTGTTTTTCTTGCTCTATTTTAAAGGTGTGCTCAATTCTTATGATGTGTGTAGGGAGACGCAACGGTTTGCTCTCATTTGGTATAATTATCCTTAGCATTGTTCTGGGTAGAAAGTCGAATAAGGACTTTAAACTTAGAATATTTTAAATAATGTGTTCTTTTTTGTTCTCAATAAAAGTGGATGAAAGTTTTTTTAAATTTCCATGTTCTTGAGGCTTTCGAGCAAAATATGTGCAATTTTTTTCTTTCATTCCATTCGTGCTTTTTTGCTTTTATTTTAGTTTCTTAATAAGTCAAGTCAATGACGTAAAACAAAGGCGCTCGAGGGAGGCAACCCATCGTTTCTCTGTTTTTGCTTTAGTTTTTGGTGCTAGGAGTGGTCTAGGGTGATACTTTGGGGGATCTTGGTACCGTTTTTGAGTGGTTCTTCTTCGGTCCGTTGTCGGCTCGTATCTTTATGCATGGATGTTGTTTTACTTGTTTGATTGTCTTTGCATCGCATGCGCCCCGAGTCGGTTCCCCTTGTTGCTTTCATATGATCGTGTTTATGACTTTGCATTTTTTATTATATCTCGATATCTGTTGCTTGCTTTTGGCGCGGTGGTTGTTCCCCGTGCATGCATTTTCTTGGTGTTTTTGTCCCATGGCTTTAGGTATTCGAGTGGAGCTTTTGTGGATAAGTCATATACATGGTTTGTGCCTCTCTACTGGGTTAAGCTAAGCCTCTTTCTCCTTTATCATTCACACACTGAGGACAGTGTTGCATTTAAAGTTGGGGGTGGTAAGCTTAGCTATGATATGTGCTTAATTGATATGTAAGCCATTGTGGTGTATTGATGTGGCCAAACGAGGGGTCCAATCTAACCGGCAGTGTACCGGGTCGACTATAGTCTAGTTTGGTGAGTCAAGGTCGTCTCCTCGGGGAATATCCACTCCAAATGAGGTTACACACTAAAAAGTCTATATTAATTCGTTCTAGGTCGCAAATTTGTGAAAGGTTAATCGATTGCATAAATAAAATGCTGAATGAACAATGATGGGAAATTATAAAGCTAACCAAGATAATGCGCAGACTAGCTATCCTCTTGCAATGCCATGGGAACGACTTCCTACCTACCTACCATTCGTGTTTGAAAGTGTGAAGCGGTGCATTCCTAAACAAGCAATTCCCCCTCATACGAGTGAATGAAATTGCTCTCTACCTCCTCCTTGGTCTAGACAAGCTAAACCTAATGAATCGGAATGCTACGCCCGTGAATGCAATGACAAAGCCAATGATCCCCGGATAAGAAATCGAATGCCTACGAGAGGTCGATTTTACCTTCCGGTTCACCTACCCTCTTCCCACGTCTAACATCTCCGTTCGGTATCCGTTAAACGTGTAAGGTGCTAACACTAGGCAATTACTCCAATGTCAACAAACAATGCAAACAAGTAGGTAAAGCTTCACAACAATCAAAACTAACAACACAAACAATCATTCCCAATCAATCACAAGAGGATAAACTACTACTACAACATAATCTTGGCTAGAAAAATTGATAACGGTCATTTTGTGCCCATTATTCTATGACCTTTATCCCCGATTCTAGTTTAAAGGAGCTATATTATAGTAATAATAAGTCGTAATACGCTTAATTCACATATGTCGAGAGTTACGATTCATTATTATGTATTAAGAGGTTTTATTATATTATTTGGTATTACAGACTGTATTTCACGTTATATTTGTAGTAACTCATTTGGGAGCACATGGATGGACTTTGGAAAAGCTTTGATGGATCACGAGACAAGTTCAGAGGCCCAAGACAGAAAAGAGGAGAAAGCCGGGAGCATGTAAGGCTCGGTCGACCGAGCCTATGCATTCGGTCGACCGAGTGGGCCTATAGTCCAAAGGAAGTTCGGCACATTAATTGAGTCGGTTAGGGTTCGAATGTCGGCATTTTTAAGTCGGTTGTCTATGACGGCCGAGGCTCTATATAAACACAAGTCCTTTGTACTTTTTATTATGCATTCATCAACATTGCTTCATATTTACAAATAAACACATAAGGATTCTTTAGGCTTGTGGAGGTTGCTAGGGTTGCAAACATGTAAGCCCTAGTTTATCTTCTTGTTTTCTTTTCGTAATCAATTTCCCAATTATGCTTTGATTATTTGAGTAGGTATTCATATCTAGATGATGTAGATCTAGGATATGACGTTAGTGGCAGCGGTGATACCTTGTCTATAAGGATCCCAAACCCTACGTCCTCTACCTAACATCTACGGATGAATCCGTGTGTTTAATTTACGTGTATTTAGATTAGTTTATATGATGCCCCGATAATTCGCTATATAATCCGATTTGTATACGAGACGCCGAGAAATATGTTCGGGGATGTAAATCGGGAGTTAGACTCTCGGGTGACCGAGAGGTGTCACTCGGTCGACCGAGAGCACCTATTCGGTCGACCGAGAGTTAGCAAACCCGTTTTCATCCGTTAATCATCACGTCTTTATGATTAGGTTAGCTTAATTGAATCTGTTATCTCAGTAGGTATGGCTATGGCTACGTCACTCACTTGATTTAATTAAAACGTGTAAAAAGGAAATACCGGTATAAAACTCTTAGGTAGGCTTATGAATTGATCTTCGGACTTTCAGCGTTATCTAGGTAGGTTTATATTAGGGAATTGCGCGCACCTTGATACACGTAGATCGTAAACTAGCATGAGACTATAACTTGGTAATTGTTAGTTGGACGAGAGTTTGAGTGATCGTCTAGGAAGTACGCCTAACCAAAGGAATGTTGCCTGGACGAGGTGTACGGTTAATATCGGCATCCTTAGAGTAGTAAGCGTGTGAGTTATATGAGATGGAGGCACCAAAAGGCGAAGTCACGTAACAATACCACAGTGATATAGTGACCTACCGGTGCTACATCAAGTTGTAGAGGATGACTCCCGTAGCCAATATAAAGAGATATGAACGGATTAATAGTAGATGAGTTTTGTTGTCATATAAATTATCTAGATCCAAATGATTATGGTTATAATTGGGTAGTTGATTACGTTATGTGTTTACATGTTGTTTATATATTTGAGTGTGTCTTTCTTTCCTCGTACGTTATGTTGGTCATAGACCGTATTTGTTCAACGAAGTAACTAGTTGACTATTTAAGTAGGATCCACAAATTGATTCTCTGTGGGATCGACCTCGACTCTATCTAGCTATACTGCGATTGAACCTAGTTCACTTGCTAGTGGTTATTTAGGCATCGAGTTAGTAATTTAACTTGACCTTCCATCAAAAATCTAGCCACTCATAACTACAAACATTAACACAACAAAGCTAACATTCATAATCATAAGAGTACTTGAATCAAAAATAAAGATTAAGAATTACCAATCAAAAGCAAAACTCAAAATTGGTATCTTCATTCAAGCTCCAAAACCTTCAATGGAGTTACAAACTTATGTCTTCAAACTCCAACCAAAAGTGATAGAAATTAAACTAAGATTCTTAATAATTACAATGATAACCAAGGGCTAATTTCTATAAGAATTTGGCTGTAAGAGCCTGGGGTGGGGTTTTTGGCTGCAAGATGGAAGAAAATTGGAGAAGATGATGTATATTCTTGATAATAATGTTAATGGAAGGATAAAAGAGATTAAACTTTTCTGACTCTGCACAAATGGCGCGCGTCATCCCATCTTGGCGCACGTCATTCACCAATTTGCACTGATGGCGCAAGTCATAGCTTCTTGACGCACGTCATGTCCAAATGTGGTGACTGACTGAATGATATCTGCATTAATTGCTCAACCACTCAGTGACGCGGGTCATGTGACATGGCGCAGGTCATCAACAAATAAAATCACAAAATCATCATTTTATTCTCCCACCTGGCTTGGATTGACCCTCTAATGTGTGTCAAATAATCCTTAGGGCTGAAATCCTTGCCACGGCACAAAATCATCACAAAAGAATCCACTGCCATCCTATGGTCAAAATCCACACTCCCCACCGTGGTATTTGTGCTGCAAAAATAAACACAAAGATACCACGTGTAAATCGATAACAAAATCGGCTAATACTAATATAATACAGCTAAAAAACATGGTTTCCTACAATTTCTATGTACACAAAATATGGTTACAATCCTCATTCAAAATTGCTCAAGTTGATGTCAAAATAGCGCTAATTGTAGTAGAAACAGGGGTAAATCATCCGAAATCATATCATCAGGTTGACTTACATCATGTATGCTTATCGTTTGGTCACTTCTTTAGTAAAATTGAGCAATTTTTAAAATTTTCCAAGCTTTTGATGTTGCATTCGTATGTTGAGTCTTCACGTTGATAGGATAAATGATGTAGTGAATGTTTAAATGCATTTTACTTAGCTTACTGCCTTATCTTGGAGACGGGATTTTCATGCACGTATAGCTTTGACTTCATAAACCATGGTGACTAGTGACCGATTATGGTAGATGTTCGGTAAAAACGTGTTTTAAATTTATAAACCGAAACACCCCAAGTATAAGGATCGTAGTATAGGGTGTTTACGGGTCGTCCTAAGGGAGTGGAATGTTTATCGGATTCAAGTATAAATTTATATCGATTATGTCACAATTATCTATCTAAACTAAGGCTGAAACTAACTAAAACCTAAACCTAAGAATTAAAACTAAAACAGGAATAAAAACAGCTTAGAAAATAAAAACAGAAAGATGGACGAGCGTTCACTAAAGTGAACGAGCGTCTGAAAGTATAAACTAGTGGACGACCGTTCAATATTTCGGACGGGCGTCTGGCTACGAATTGAAGCAGAAAAGTGCAGAAAAAAAAAACTAAGGCTTTGAAAACTAAACTCAACCAAATGAATACGAACGAATTGATTAACAAATAAGTAAAGGAAAACAGCGAGGCAACGAATCCACCCATCAACCAACAACCCCCAACTAGATGGTGATCTAAAGATGTAGTTTTTAGTAGTGATCTATTCACGAATTCAATTAAATTTCCTCAACCAAATTCTAGGGTTTCGTTTATCTTTTCCAAGTAAACTAAACAGCATACCAAACATGATCACGAGATTATCTCTAATACTCTTACTCAATCAACTATGCATAATCTCTTATAACACAATTAATCGCATCACTTGAACGAAATAAGACTTAAACCAATATATTTTCATACATAGATCCAAGCATATAGATATAGATAAATCGTTTCATCGAATCGTTAATTCCAACAAAACATGATCAATACAAAACAAAGATCCAAAGTGATGAAAAACTATAAATTAAACTCACTAACATAAAGCATCGAACTCTCTAGTTGGTTGTGTTGATGATGGGCTTCCTCCGTCGACTCACTGCAAGGTTTCTAGCCAACAATCATGTTGAATATGATTGTTGGGTTGGAGAAATTCATCTTTATGGAATTAGGGTTCTGGCCGCAGCTTTTTGGTGTGAAAGTGCGATCTCAATGATGTGGTAAAAAGTATCCAATTAGGGTTGGGGCTGCCGCTTTATTTATAGGAATTTGATGTCGGTAGGGTTACAAGAATCGGCCTTGGACGCCCGTCCGAATATCCGGACGCCGTCGAAACTTCGGACGGAGCCGGACGCTTAGTTTAGCCAACGTCTAAAGACGTATGTAAAATACGATCCGGATGCCGCATGGACGCCGATTTACTCTCGACGCTCGTCCAAGATCGCGTGGACGCCCGTCTGTAATGGACGGGATGCAGACGCTCGGCTGGACTGCTTTGAGGTCGGATTTCTTCATCTTTATCCAATTTCTTTGAGCCAATTCCAACTCTATCTTGAATAATTCGACTTGAGCTTCATTAATCCACTTATAGCACTCGAAATTAAGCCTCCTAAAGGATAAATAAACATTGCAAAATGTAATAAAGTCCAAATCATAATAAATCAATCAATTCAATACTTAAAATAACCAATTTTGCAAATAACCATACTAAAATCATCCTTACTAAACAATTGCACTTAAACCCTTAATTCTTATATAAATTATGCAAATGTGGGGAAAATAATAATGAAATACACCCTTAATAACCATATAAATATGGCCTTAACAGTAGACTTAGGCACAATTCGGCTACCTAGAACTCATATCATTAACTTCGAGACGAAATAGAAAGGCCGACCTTGGTAGAGTTTGGGATGACAATTATGGTTTTTCTTTGACCCGACCAGAGCCAAATAGCCATCTCATTACATATTCCACAGTAATGTTAGGAAATCACTAGTTTAACGCAGCGGAATTTAAAATTTGATTTCCTTTTCTTAGATCGTTCTTCGTTTAATGCAATAAACACGTTAAGTAGTTTGACGGTTATACCTTGATGATCTAATAGATCGCTTTGACCGCCAACGGAGAGTAGTTCAATGCGCAAGCCGTCCACGCGTCCGGCCTCTATCGCTAATCCACACGAACCCCTTGCCGGAATCCTCCTTGGATTGCTATCGAAAACTCCGGTCGCTAGACCGGACCTTTTCTTCCCTCACAAACTCACTATGGAAGGCTCTCTATTTTACACAAGAATTATGAACTCTTGCAATTGTGATGTACAAAAGAGCTTGACACCCACCTCTTATTTATAGTGATAAGTGGCGCCCCATTAGTGTGTAGGAGAAGAAAACTTTTTTCCAATAAAATAAGGAAAATCAACTAGATTGATTTATCTCTTTAATTATAATTTATTTTGCCAATATCATATATTGATTATAATTATATTATTACCATAAATCTATTTTTCCAAAATCAATTAATATCTTATATTAATATTATGGCAATCTTTATTAATTAAAGTGCACAATCCAAGTGTATCTCATACACTTAAATGTGGCGCCCCATATGCCAATAAATTGGCTTCCGGAATATTCTTTAATTAATCTAATTTGTATATAATTAATATCTTGTATTTTATTTATACATAATAAATAAATACCACCATATTAATTTACCACTATAACCTTTATAGTCTAGAGATAAACTTTCCTTATTTGGTTATCAACTATAACCGCATTTTAATCCGACTCGAAGTTCATATGTGTGTGACCCGATAGGCTTCCGAATATGTTGGCCGTAGACACAAAGTGCAATTTACTAAAATGCCCTTCATACCTAACGATCACGGGATAGCGTCTAGCAACACACCGTGACCCCCAAATATCGGAAGAGTCAAAAGCAATGACTACTACCTTTCATGTGAAGCAGTTACCGTGTAACTTACAATCCTATCGCTGTAATAATATCCATACGATCGTATCTCGAGTGTCTATACATTAACGATCGTATCTTATAATCTGGATATCATGCTCTCTCGGAATAACACATTTACTCCCACTTTGCAAAGATTCTCGAGAGCTAGACATTCCTTATAAGAAGGCCATTTCGGATATTCGATCCCAATCATAGGATACGCGATTCCCGGACGACCAATCATGTATACTCCGCATGCTTCAATATCATACCCAATCACTACCGCATGATCGCCCCGTGGTTAGGAGAAATCTCAATAGTGTCAAAGCATGACAATCCACACCGTGATGCCATGAAGACTCCGGTCAAAAGGATAATTACACAACCGCCACATAGTGTGACACTTAATGTAAGTGGGTCAGTCTAACGTACGCATTCTCTAATACACGTCCACGTACAGTCCAAGTGTCTCTACACTTCGATAGACGAGATCTACCCCTACCTTCTAAAAGATAGAAGACATCCAATACGTGCTAGTCTGAATACACTATCAATGTCCCATTTGATAATATGTAAGACTAGAGACTTTTAAGTACCAACCTTGTTATAGTGATTAGAGATCTCATCAACCATAATCACTCATGGTTTCTCTATCACAGATTGATACTAGGGACGTTACTATATATATACAACAAACAATATGAAGATAAACAATATACAATAACATAAGTGCTTTTATTAATCATAATAAAGTTATTACATGAACTAAATAGACTGTAAATGACCCGACCTGGTCGGATCCGGTCCAACCCGATTGGGTTTAGGACACCTTTCCAACAATCTCCCACTTGGCCTAAAGCCAATCACCCATATGCCTAAGCCCGTGCAAGTGAACATGTTTCTCATGCTTAGCTTGAGACAATGCCTTGGTTAACGGATCGCCTATGTTATCATCCGTGTGGACTTTCTCTATCTTTACATCTCCTCTATCTACTATCTCTCTAATCAAGTGATAGCGCCGTAGCACATGTTTGGACTTCTGATGAGACCTTGGTTCCTTTGACTGAGATATCGCTCCATTATTATCACAATACAGAGGAACTGGACCTTCAATGGAGGGAACCACACCAAGTTCAGTAATGAACTTCTTCATCCAAACTGCTTCCTTCGCCGCCTCCGAGGCTGCTATGTATTCGGCTTCCGTTGTAGAGTCCGCAGTAGTCTCCTGCTTGGAACTCTTCCAGCTCACTGCCCCGCCGTTAAGCGTGAAAACAAATCCAGATTGTGACTTAAAGTCATCCTTGTCAGTTTGGAAACTGGCATCTGTGTAACCTCGTAATACTAAATCATCATTCCCGAAAACCAGGAACATATCCTTAGTACGTCTCAAGTACTTGAGGATATTCTTAACAAAGCAATCCAGTGACCATCACCTGGATTGGACTGGTACCTACTAGTCATACTAAGAGGGTACGAGACATCTGGTCTTGTGCATAACATGGCATACATGATAGACCCGATTGCCGAAGCATAAGGGACCTTACTCATTTGTGCCCTTTCCTCCTCTCGTCTTAGGACTCATTCCTTTCGACAGTAGACCCCATGTGACATGGGCAAGCAATCCTTTCTTGGATCGCTCCATGCCGAATCTCTTCAAAGCATCTTGTCTATATAGGTGGACCTGCGACGGACCAAGCAACCTTTTAGATCTATCTCTATAGATCTTTATTCCTAGAATATAGGCTGCATCACCCAATTCCTTCATTGAGAAGTTCTTGGATAACCAAGCTTTGACTGATTGTAACATAGGCACATCATTCCCTATGAGCAATATGTCATCTACATAAAGCACTAAGAACACAATGGCACTCCCACTAACCTTCTTGTAAACACAGGGCTCATCTTCGTTCTTGATGAAATCAAACTGTTTGATTATCTCATCAAAGTGAAGATTCCAACTCCGAGAAGCTTGCTTTAATCCATAAATGGATCTTTGCAGTTTACATACCATCACAGCGTCATTGGTTGTGAAACCCTCAGGCTGTGTCATATACACTTCCTCAGACAGGTTCCCGTTAAGGAAAGCTGTTTTCACATCCATCTGCCAGATTTCGTAGTCATGATATGCTACAATAGCGAGCAAAATTCTAATGGATTTTAACATGGCAACAGGCGAAAAGGTTTCATCATAGTCAACTCCTTGTCTTTGCTTATAACCCTTTGCCACTAACCTAGCCTTGTAGGTAGTCACGTTACCGTCCATGTCGGTCTTTCTCTTAAAGACCCATTTACACCCTATGGGAACTATTCCCTTAGGTGGATCAACTAAGTTCCAAACTTGGTTGTCTTTCATGGATTCCATTTCAGAATTCATGGCTTCCAGCCATTTCTCTTTGTCATGCCTCAATACCACTTCCTCATAAGTTCTAGGGTCCTCATCTTCCATGAGATATACGCATGTGTACCTTTCAGGTTCACGGCGTTCCCTGGTGGATCTTCAAGGTGCTAGTGTGTCCACGGTAGAGGCTGGTGTCACATCTGTGTGTGGCAAGTCCTCTACTTCCATCAACTGACTATTATCCGTAAGTGGTTCTCGAATTTCTTCAAGATCAATTTTACTCCCACTGACCCTATCCAGAATAAACTCTTTCTCCAGAAAGTGGCCAGTCCTGGCAACAAACACCTTTTGTTCCTCAGATGGTAAAATTGGTACCCTTTGGTTTCCCTAGAATATCCCACAAATAGACATTTGTCGACACGGGCTCTAATTTGCCTGTGCATCATCCGCTTCACGTAAGTCGGACAACCCCAAGGTTTTAGATGACCTAGGCTCGGTTTTCTCTTAGTCCATACCTCGTACGGCGTAGAGTCAACCGTCTTTGATGGAACTCGGTTCAGTGTATAGGATGCGGTTTCTAGAGCATACCCCCAAAACGATTTTGGAAGAACTGCGTAGCTCATCATGGATCGCACCATGTCTAACAAGGTGCGGTTCCTCCTCTCAGACACGCCATTCATTTGTGGCGTTCCGGGAGGAGTCCATCCAGGTAGAATCCCATTCTCCTTCAAATAATCTTGAAACTCTCCATCTAGGTATTCTCCGCCTCGATCGGATCGAAGTGTCTTGATTTCTTTACCTAGTTGTTTCTCCACCTCACTTCTGAATTCCTTGAACTTTTCAAAGGCTTCAGACTTATACTTCATTAAGTATATATAACCATAGCGAGAATGGTCATCAGTGAAGGTGATAAAATAAGAGTATCCTCCTTTGGCTTGAATTGACATTGGGCCACACACATCAGTATGTATGAGCTCAAGCAATTCATTGGATCTTATCCCTTTGCCACTAAAAGGTGACTTTGTCATCTTGCCAAGTAAACAAGCTTCGCATACGTCAAACGATTCGTAATCGAATTGATCCAACATTCCATCTTTATGGAGTTTGGAAATGCGATTCTTATTTATATGGCCAAGTCTACAATGCCATAAGTAGGATTCATTCAAGTCATTTGTTTTGGCTTTCTTGTTATTTATATTAAGTACGTCAACATTCATATCTAATATGTAGAGACCATTGCTAAGTATGCCAGTACCATAAAAGATTCCATCACGTGAAAAAGAACAACATTTATTCTCAAACGTAAATGAAAAACCATCAACATCTAATGCGGAAATGGAAATAATGCTTTTCCTAAGAGCAGGAACAAAATAACAGTTATTGAGTTCTAGTACTAGCCCACTGGGCAATGAAAGAAAATAAACTCCTACGGCCAGCGCAGCAACGCTTGCTCCATTTCCAACGCGTAGGTCCACCTCTCCTTTCCTCAGATCTCTAGTTCTTCTTAGTGCCTGCATATTCGTACAAATATGAGAACCACAACCAGTATCTAATACCCAGTGGTTAGACTTAGAAGAAGCAATATTGATCTCAATCATAAATATACCTGAAGTCGAAGAATAAGAATGCTTCTTCTTGGTACTCAAGAAGCCTTTGCAGTTTCTCCTCCAATGTCCGGTCTCACCGCAATGGAAGCAAGCATCCTTGGATTTGTCTTTCGCTATCTTAGGTGTTGGCTTAGGTGCAGCCTTCGCCTTCTTGGACTTCTTCTGGGCTTTTGCCTTGCCCTTGCTCGAAGTGACCAGCAACACATGCTTTCCCTTCCCCACAGTGCCCTCAGCAGTCTTCAACATCAATAACTCCGCAAGGGAGAAATCTATCTTGTTCATGTGATAGTTCATTGTTCAGAGGGATTTTGCATCATTAAACAAAAGAAAATTTATAAACCCTAACTACCATGCAAAACTAACTCCTAACCGGCCGAATACCGGGTAATTGATAGTAGAGCGAAGTGAGTAAGGGGTCGATCCACAGGGAATTGGGATGTTGAATCTAATTTCACTAATTCCTTTCAATTGTTACTTAGGAAAAACGAATAAACGAAAGAACAAATAAAATAAACGAAAGAGCAATTAAAATAAATCTAACCTACAAAATAAAATAACACAACCTAAACTAAACTAAAGATACATGGGATTAAACAGTGCACAAACCAAGTGATTTCAATCCTAGTTAATCTCATGATTTTAATTCAAATTGTGGTTTCACCTTTACACGAGATACAAATCCCTAATTCCTTAGTGAATTTAATCTCAAGCTATGGATTCCTAATTCCTTAGTGAGTCCAATTTATCAATCTCTCATCTTCCGAATGTTGAGATCGATTTACCAAACAAAACTCGGTGTAGATTCAAAGTTAACTCTCGTATTTTAGAATCTAACAACCTAGATAATTAACCAATTAATTTGTCACATAATTAATGATTAAAGATCCTATCTTTCTATGGTGATCTAGTCTACGCAACTTCGTATGTTGTAAACGTATCAATAGCAAACCGATCTCTCGATCTAATTCACATCATAGCATCAAAATCATAAAACGATACAAAATAAATTAAAGATCATAAAAAACGAATAAGGACTGAATAAATTAAATAAATAAACTCACGTAGTTTGGTACATGATTGAATCCATGAATCGAAAACGGAAGAAAAACGACATCCTAATCTAACCCGGATCACCCGAGCACAAGGCTCGGGTGACCGGCCTTGGAACTCCAAAAGTTGCTGCTGCTGTGATTTGCGGCTGGATAATAATTTGTATGAATAATTGGATGTAGGGTTACAAGCTGCTGCTTAAATAGAGTTGAGAGGCGGCTGAAAAAATTATGTATGTCGGCTGCTACAGTGACCTCCTGGACGTCCGTTCGATTAGATATTTATTGGAATAAAACTTCTAAAATTCATATCTTGAGTTTTAGACCTCCAAAAATTATGATCCGAATGTCATAAAAAAGCTCTCGGAAAACTCTACAACATTCATTAAGGACTCTTCTTCAGAAAACGCCTTTTTGATTAGCCCGTCGTATTACGAGTCATTTCGGGATTTTCCACTCGAATTCATCTCTTTAAAATCATCCTTTCCATCAACAATGTGTATCTACACAAGGAGCAAAACATACCAAAGCGTAACATAATTCCAAAATAACATAAAATCACAATTTAAGCATATAATTTGCTACGTTTTGCAATTTAACCTATTAGAAACACCATTTACTCAATTAATCGATTATAAGCTCGATTTCTATGAAAAATATCTATATATGGGGAAAATTGATATAAAATATATCCTTATAAACAGTACAAATTGACCCTGAACAACACCCCCACACTTAAACTTTTGCTCGTCCCGAGCAAAACAAAACAAAGTCAAGCTCGAGACAAATAAACATCCATACAAATATGAAGTATATTCAATAATTTAGAAGTTCACCCGTGTAGTGTGTGCATAGCCATAATAAACTTCCACTAAGTTCCACAATTTGAAAGTTATTCAAACCAAAACTAGCCCGGTTTCCCATCTAAGTTAGAAATATTCAAAAATTATAACAGGCACTTTACAAAACATGCATATCCCAAAAAGAAATAGTAGAGAATATCTAAAACATTTCTGACAGACTCAGAGGATAATCCCTACAACATATCCTTCAGTTTATACTGGGTATAAGATTAACGATAACTAAGTCCTTACTTATTCATAATAATATATTTCAATATTTTCACTTTTTTCACACTTTTCTAACACACATCAGAATAAGCTTTTGCCCTCATAGCAGAATAGGACATTTCAAGATAATCCCCTACCTTACTCCAATCATAAGGCAGCTATAAACTGACTGTCGTGAGCTTTTAGTCATCATAATGGAATAGGACATACGTGGTACACCCTACCTCACCCAAATCATAAACCAGCTTCCGACACACACAATTACAATTATGTTTACTTAGAGATTTTCGGGCAAAGTGGAAAAGATTATTTTCTAGTAGCACGTACCACCGAGCATAACACCTCAAGTAAACAATTTATTACTATTGCAAAGACTTAATCACGTTTCACTTATCACATTCAAACTTACGATATTCACAAGTATGTCATACTTTAATCCTAGAATACAAACTACTAAACTTTTCAAGAATTGTACATAAGCAAAGAAACATGCTATAATCATCAAAAATCTCCAACTAAAATGGGGTAGGCTTTCAACATTTAGCTCATCATTTACTATGGCATGTGAAAAAGAGTGTCGGGTGAAACAACTAAAATTACTAAATATACGAATATAGCAAAAATGATATAAACTCAAGCAAAGATATGCCTTTGTCTACTCGGGATATAACAAACAAATTTGAAAATTAAGCACTTTTCATAGAAATACTAAAAATATGAGCAAACGAAAGTAGACACATAAATCATCTATCCCTTCCCCCACACTTAGATTGCAACTTGTCCTCAAGTTATACGTAAATAATAAATTAGAGAACTTAGCCGATTGGATGTCGGAAATTCCGGAAAAATCGGTAAAAACCAAAATTGCCGCATAGCTCGCAGATCGTGGAGCATCACAGACAACCGAATACATCTTTAAAGTGCACAATAGCTATAGAAAGTATCCCGCAGACTTGATTAGTGCAAAAAGAGTCTACGGGGAAAAAGAAAAGATTACATATATAAAGCACATGAAGAAAAGGATCATAGAGATTTTTCAACTTAAGCTCAACTAAAGATTGAATACTATACATGAAACATTACACAACAGTAGGCTAGGTGCAACTACATGAAAATATACTACAATGCAGCCTACATGATATGCAATCCTAAAAATAAAATAAATAAAAATAAATTCTGACAGGCTCAGGCTGAGCGAGTTGACCCCTGACAACTCTACAGTGACTACGGCCTATGCAGAAACTAAAATAAAAACGAGGTAGTATTACGGAAACCCACAGTTAACTACACTCAAGAAAAATAAAAGAAAAATAGAAAAACAATGCAACTAGATGACATGCAACTAAATGATATGCATCTGAATGATATGCAAAAATAAAAGAAAATAAAAGAAAGAAAACTAGCCCACTCATTTGCAACATGACATGTATATAATAAACGTCTACCAGATAATGACAGGTTACGATAAACGACAGTACTGTTCATTACATGCAGTGTAGACGCGCTTTAAGACTCGTCAAAGGTGATAGCATTATGGAAAACCAACAAGATTAGCTATACTAAACAGATATAACTCATAAGGTTTCCATCGTAGCAACGGAAAACCGACAAGTTACTACCCAAATGAGTTATAAAAATAACAAGGAAGCACATAAGTCTCAAAGCTCACAAGATTCATCACAAAGCGGTATGTAGCATACGGAAACCGACATTAGCTACTAATTAACACGAAGACCGCTTATAGCATACGAGAACCGACAAGAACTATAACTTGCATAGATGAATCATGTATAAGGAATAAGATCATTTACTTAGCATGAATTCATAGATGGAAAGGTATAACATTCATATTCAGGACATCTATGTAAAAAATAAATAGGCACAGATGCTCGAATGTAAGCAATCCATACTAAATAAAAGCATTAGGAATGAGATCAAGAAAAACCTGGACTACTGAACTGGCGTTCAGCACAACAGACGGGCGTTCACCTCAAAATACAGCTTTGGATGAGCGTTCAGCAAAACAAACGCTCGTTTGACTTGAAAACCAACCGGACGGACGTTCGTAAAGCATAGACGCTCGTCCGGTCCTTTAAACTGTAACGAGTCGAAAATATTTGAACGGACGAGCGTCCAATACTTTCAAACGCTCGTTTACCGCAGCCTAAAGAAGCGGACGGGCGTTCAATAACTTGAACGCTCGTCCATACAACGAATACACAAGCAGAGAGCAGAAAACGCAGACAAACCCTAAAAACTTAAAACACATATTAACACATATCACAAAGCGGCCCACTTTCAATTAAAGCACAAAGAGGTTAGATCGTAAAACACATAAACACATACTTCACGTTTAAACAAATCGAGTAAAAAACTTTTGCACATTCTTAACCTTATGGTCATCGAAACACGGCAAAATAAAAACTCTCGATTTGGTAAACGCTACTTTTATTAAAACGATAAATAAACGTAACAAAATCGAAGAATTAACTCAATTAAATTCAACAAAACACCGATTCCCCGGCAACGGCGCCACTTTTGTTCGGAGGGATTTTGCATCATTAAACAAAAGAAAATTTATAAACCCTAACTACCATGCAAAACTAACTCCTAACCGGCCGAATACCGGGTAATTGATAGTAGAGCGAAGTGAGTAAGGGGTCGATCCACAGGGAATTGGGATGTTGAATCTAATTTCACTAATTCCTTTCAATTGTTACTTAGGAAAAACGAATAAACGAAAGAACAAATATAATAAACGAAAGAGCAATTAAAATAAATCTAACCTACGAAATAAAATAACACAACCTAAACTAAACTAAAGATACATGGGATCAAACAGTGTACAAACCAAGTGATTTCAATCCTAGTTCATCTCATGATTTTAATTCAAATTGTGGTTTCACCTTTACACGAGATACAAATCCCTAATTCCTTAGTGAATTTAATCTCAAGCTATGGATTCCTAATTCCTTAGTGAGTCCAATTTATCAATCTCTTATCTTCCGAATGTTGAGATCGATTTACCAAACAAAACTCGGTGTAGATTCAGGTTAACTCTCGTATTTTAGAATCTAACAACCTAGATAATTAACCAATTAATTTGTCACATAATTAATGATTAAAGATCCTATCTTTCTATGGTGATCTAGTCTACGCAACTTCGTATGTTGTAAACGTATCAATAGCAAACCGATCTCTCGATCTAATTCACATCATAGCATCAAAATCATAGAACGATACAAAATAAATTAAAGATCATAAAAAACGAATAAGGACCTGAATAAATTAAATAAATAAACTCACGTAGTTTGGTACATGATTGAATCCATGAATCGAAAACGGAAGAAAAACGACATCCTAATCTAACCCGGATCACCCGAGCACAAGGCTCGGGTGACCGGCCTTGGAACTCCAAAAGCTGCTGCTGCTGTGATTTGCGGCTGGATAATAATTTGTATGAATAATTGGATGTAGGGTTACAAGCTGCTGTTTAAATAGAGTTGAGAGGCGGCTGAAAAAATTATGTATGTAGGCTGCTACAGTGACCTCCTGGACGTCCGTTCGATTAGATATTTATTGGAATAAAACTTCTAAAATTCATATCTTGAGTTTTAGACCTCCAAAAATTATGATCCGAATGTCATAAAAAAGCTCTCGGAAAACTCTACAACTTTCATTAAGGACTCTTCTTCAGAAAACGCCTTTTTGATTAGCCCGTCGTTTCGGGATTTTCCACTCGAATTCATCTCTTTAAAATCATCCTTTCCATCAACAATGTGTATCTACACAAGGAGCAAAACATACCAAAGCGTAACATAATTCCAAAATAACATAAAATCACAATTTAAGCATATAATTTGCTACGTTTTGCAATTTAACCTATCAGAAACACCATTTACTCAATTAATCGATTATAAGCTCGATTTCTATGAAAAACATCTATATATGGGGAAAATTGATATAAAATATATCCTTATAAACACTACAAATTGACCCTGAACATTCATCACGAACTGCGAGAATGAGTCACGTAGAGATTGCAGAATCAAGTCAATACTCAACTCTCGTTCCAACTTGTGGCCCAGCTTCTCAAGCCTCTCTATGTACCCGATCATTTTAAGCACGTGTGACCCCACAGCAGTCCCGGATGCCATCTTACAACTAAACAGGGCCTTCGAGACCTCGTACCTCTCGGTGCGAGACCGAGAAGCATAAAGTTCCTTCGGGTGGACCATGATAGAGTAGGCGTCCATAGACTCATGTCGTTTCGCAGATTCGAGGTGTCATAGAAGCAAGCATGATACATGTAGCATCAGTACTGTCAGAACAGTGCTTGTTGTACTTCTCGACAACATCTGCAGCCGAACCCTCAGTGGGCTTTTCAGGTAGGGCCTCGTCCAAGACATAGCCAATCATCTCGTGCCTCAAAACGATTTTGAGGTTTCTTTCCCAATCGAGAAAATTTGTCTCGTCAAGCTTGTTTTCGATGATAAAACGAAGGTTCAATTTGTTTGACATTTTTCTACAACAGTAAATAAAGATAGAATAAGTAAAAGCTCATGTATAAAAACCCTAAATTTGCACTTAATAACTCTATAAGGTTTTTACTCCCACTAGTCAACTATTCCCTATTGGCTTTCAAGGAAAATTCCTTTAGTGGGCAAGATCACATTGAACTACCCCGACCCCCAACTTTGGCTGATGGGCCGAAAATAATTAAATAGGTGGACAACGATTTGTCGATCGTATCTTATACGATTCTTGTTGTTTGACCAGTCAACTCTTTGACAATATTTCATCTTATGAAAGTAGCCAAACCCTTGCCTCTAAAATCCAAACGACCCCGCTTTGGCTGGTGGCCGAGAGAATTCTTAGTCGAGTCTTAACCCCAATATTCATGAGATCTCATTCAATCATATCTCGATAACGACGATATACCCGAGGTAGGTCAACCCCCGCTTTGGCTGGTGAGTTGGGTCCGAACAAGGGCTCTTCACCGTCGTTATAATATGGGGAGGCAATTCCGACTTGATTTTTGATGTGGGAATAATTTTAAATTAATTCACTTAATTAGTTTGGTTTAATTATGGTCTCATCTACTATGTGCATATTACTACGATATCATATAAAGTAAAACATACACAACATTCCGCGCATAAAATAACCGGTATGATCATGGATTTTTCCTAGGTGCGGTTTCGAATACAAACTGACGAAACCGCGGGTCACAAACTAAGGGTATCTGCAACCGCCAATAGGATCTTTATTGTTGTACGCCAATGGGTTATTTATCTCTCCTTGGTCTTCAACTTATTGCTCCATTCTTGTTACATAATAAATAATTACACCCGCCGCACACGGGGGGAGCTAACGGGAATGGGATATTTGCAAAAAGTAAACTAGGTCACGTTCTTCATAACGGCCTAGGACAATTTTTCAAAAAAAACCAACATAAAGAAAACATTCCCATCTATCCTATTGGTCGAGTCCATGATCAATCGGGGTCCATATAATCACATTATATCTACACATCTAATCCATACAATTTTATCTTATGAAAAAGATTAAATTCTAATTTTAACTACTACTACTCATGCGTCTTTATTTTATCACGTCAAATAATTAAATAACTTTTAATTAATTATATGACTTAATCGAAAATTAAAATTAACATTTAATTTTAATTAAATTTGAACTATTCAAAATTAAATTAAAATTACAAAGTCTCCTATTTACTTCCTTTCCAAAACTAAATTTAGCTTAGGCCTGGCCACTATCCAAAATCAAAATTTTGGAAGTGGCCTAGGCCTAGGCCTTTTACAAATCAAATATTTGAAAAGGGCCTAGGCCTATTCCAAATCAAATATTTGGAAAGACCAAATTATTTTAGTCTAGGCTCTGGCCACTTTCCAAAATCAAAATTTTGGAAGTGGCCTAGCCTAGGCTTTTACAAATCAAATATTTGAAAAGGGCCTAGGCCTATTCCAAATCAAATATTTGGAAAGGCCAAATAATTTTGGTTTAGGCCTGACCACTTTCCAAATCAAAATTTTGAAAGTGGCCTAGGCCTAGGCCTTTTACAAATCAAATATTTGAAAAGGGGCCTAGGCCTATTCCAAATCAAAATTTGGAAAGGCCAACATGCCATATGGTTTCCCAATGGTCCAAACCATTTGAACCATTGGTTGGCCATATGACACAACTAAACAAACGAGATATCTATGCACAATAAAATATCACAAAACGAATAGGGTTGATCTCCCCCATTGGAAGAAGAGAGCCGACGGACGGCAGCCCGAAGACCACCGCCGCCGCCGCCGCCGAGGGATTGGGGCGCCGCCAGTCGGCCGACCCCCATAAACCCTTTTTTTTGTTTTAACGTTTCGTGATTTAAATCTTGCATCTATCGATTAAATACTACGCAATTAATTTATGCTTATTGCTTAAGCTCGAAGTCTGGCTCCGATACCACTGTTAGGAAATCACTAGTTTAACGCAGCGGAATTTAAAATTTGATTTCCTTTTCTTAGATCGTTCTTCGTTTAATGCAATAAACACGTTAAGTAGTTTGACGGTATACCTTGATGATCTAATAGATCGTCGCTTTGACCGCCAACGGAGAGTAGTTCAATGCGCAAGCCGTCCACGCGTCCGGCCTCTATCGCTAATCCACACGAACCCCTTGCCGGAATCCTCCTTGGATTGCTATCAGAAAAACTCCGGCTGCTAGACCGGACCTTTTCTTCCCTCACAAACTCACTATGGAAGGCTCTCTATTTTACACAAGAATTATGAACTCTTGCAATTGTGATGTACAAAAGAGCTTGACACCCACCTTTATTTATAATGATAAGTGGCACCCCATTAGTGTGTAGGAGAAGAAAACATTTTTCCAATAAAATAAGGAAAATCAACTAGATTGATTTATCTCTTTAATTATAATTTATTTTGCCAATATCATATATTGATTATAATTATCTTATTACCATAAATCTATTTTTCCAAAATCAATTAATATCTTATATTAATATTATGGCAATCTTTATTAATTAAAGTGCACAATCCAAGTGTATCTCATAAACTTAAATGTGGCACCCCATATGCCAATAAATTGGCTTCCGGAATATTCTTTAATTAATCTAATTTGTATATAATTAATATCTTGTATTTTATTTATTCATAATAAATAAATACCACAATATTAATTTACCACTATAACCTTTATAGTCTAGAGATAAACTTTCCTTATTTGGTTATCAACTATAACCGCATTTTAATCCGACTCGAAGTTCATATGTGTGTGACCCGATAGACTTCCGAATATGTTGGCCGTAGACACAAAGTGCAATTTACTAAAATGCCCTTCATACCTAACGATCACGGGATAGCGTCTAGCAACACACCGTGACCCCCAAATATCGGAAGAGTCAAAAGCAATGACTACTACCTTTCATGTGAAGCAGTTACCGTGTAACTTACAATCCTATCGCTGTAATAATATCCATACGATCGTATCTCGAGTGTCTATACATTAACGATCGTATCTTATAATCTGGATATCATGCTCTCTCGGAATAACACATTTACTCCCACTTTGCAAAGATTCTCGAGAGCATTCCTTATAAGAAGGCCATTTCGGATATTCGATCCCAATCATAGGATACGCGATTCCCGGACGACCAATCATGTATACTCCGCATGCTTCAATATCATACCCAATCACTACCGCATGATCGCCCCGTGGTTAGGAGAAATCTCAATAGTGTCAAAGCATGACAATCCACACCGTGATGCCATGAAGACTCCGGTCAAAAGGATAATTACACAACCGCCACATAGTGTGACACTTAATGTAAGTGGGTCAGTCTAACGTACGCATTCTCTAATACACGTCCACGTACAGTCCAAGTGTCTCTACACTTTGATAGACGAGATCTACCCCTACCTTCTAAAAGATAGAAGACATCCAATACGTGCTAGTCTGAATACACTATCAATGTCCCATTTGATAATATGTAAGACTAGAGACTTTTAAGTACCAACCTTGTTATAGTGATTAAAGTTCTCATCAACCATAATCACTATCATGGTTTCTCTATCACAGATTGATACTAGGGACGTTACTATATATATACAACAAACAATATGAAGATAAACAATATACAATAACATAAGTGCTTTTATTAATCATAATAAAGTTATTACATGAACTAAATAAACTGTAAATGACCCGACCCGGTCGGATCCGATTGGGTTTAGGACACCTTTCCAACAAGTAACCCCTCTAAGCCTTGGTAGGATGGTTAGACCCCCATCCGACACTTAGCCGTACGGATTTAGCCCGTAATTTCCCAACCCCGAGCCTTATTTGTGGTCTACATTCCCTTGAACACCCTACGAGTTGAGCTTAAACATTTCTTTCTATCACACTTGCTTAGGCAAGTGAAGGGTGGTAGAGTGGTTTGTATTCTTTACAGGAGTTGGTGTGTTTTACGAGCTATGTCACGATTTGGAGAGTATGAGCTCGATTTATTTATTGTGTATGTGATGGCCTTTGACTGAAACCTAATAAAAATTCAAGTTCAAATTAAAAAATTAAAAAAAAGAAAAAAAAAATCAAAGAAAGCTTGCAAATAAAGTGTTGAAAAGTGTAATAAATGTTGAGTAAAAGAAAGCCAAGTGTCTAGGACTCATGTATTGACTTGTTATGTGATGTTGGTGTTGGGTTGAGTCCTTAGTGTAGTAACATGATTCTTATACATTTTTGCCTCGTTACACTTGAGACATAGTGCGATATGGCATTTTATTTTGTGGATACGTCAATCATGACGACGTTGGATTTGCCAACCCAACATCAGACACACTGACATTCTGGATCTGTATTTTTTCATTTTGCCCACCATGTGTTTTACTTGGTTTATTACTATTGAATCCATAGAAACAATGTAATGACGCAAATCATGATAAAAGCAATGATGATGGGCCAGTACTAGACGAGGAGGAGGAGTATTTGAAGGTGAGAAACTATTAAATGGATATGTTATTTTCTTATTCTCATCCAATTGACTATGACAAATATACGTTTCCTTGTAGTTTTTGGCTGATGAAATGATTGAAGAAGATCAAGAAAATCT
Organism: Gentiana straminea; assembly: GCA_036785695.1. Taxonomy (NCBI): domain Eukaryota; kingdom Viridiplantae; phylum Streptophyta; class Magnoliopsida; order Gentianales; family Gentianaceae; genus Gentiana; species Gentiana straminea. Next base: position 2,182,892 of record JAVUPR010000477.1, read on the forward strand.
TCAGAAAGTTCAAGATACCACACTCACAATAATGGATGACCCACATGAAGAGTTATCAGTGGATTTGACTTCAATTTTTACAACTGATCAAGTAAGTCTCTAAAACTTATACTATTTAAATGTATGTGATTTTTAAACTTGACTTGGTATTCATTACATTCATATATTATTCATAGGTATTTGATTCACATGAAGCCGTCACCAAACACCTCAAGGAATTGGCAAGAGAGAAAGGCGTTGTCATTGTGAAAAAGAGATCCAACATGACCGGAAAGCGGACACATTTCATTTTATTCCAATGTGAGAGGGGTGGATTGCCAAGAGAATACGAGAAAAAGGTTGGCGGTACCAGAAAAAATAAGCCAAGAGAATCGTCTACAAAGAAATGCGGTTGTTCGTTTCTATTGAAAACCTTGAAGGATAACTTTAGGGAGGTGTGGACCGTTAGAGTATTGAATGGTGTACATAATCACAAGTTATTAAATTATGAGGAGGGTCATGCATACCTCGGCCGGATAGATAGAGAACAAGTTGATTTTGTTGCAACAATGACTCGCAGCGGTATTTTGCCTAAACATATCTACGTATGTTGAGAAATAATGATAAGTAGAACTGTATGTCATCAAAGGTGATCTACAATGTTCGTGCTAAGATAAAGAAGAAGGCACGAGAGGGCCGTACAGTGATGCAAGAGGTTTTCAATTTGGCAGATAAGAACACATCATTCGTGGAATGTAGGCATGACGAAGGAAATGTAGATAAGGATGTTTTTTGGGCCTTTAATGAAAGCTTGTCCCTTGCAAGGTGCTTTCCTACTGTGATGCTTATGGATTGTGCATACAAGACGAACAAGTACAAGATGCCCCTCTTGCAAATTGTTGGCGTTACGTGTACGGATATGACATTTTCGATTGGATTTGCTCTACTTTGTTTGGAGAGGGAAGAGAACTACACATGGGCTTTGACTAGGATTCGGAAAGCAATTGGTGAGAAAAGTGATCAAACATGTTGTATCATGACAGATAGAGAAGAAGCATTAATGAACGCTTTACGGTTGGTTTATCCAAAAGCAAATAACTTGATATGTAGGTGGCATATAGAGAAAGGTCTTGTGGCGAATCTGAAGACGAAGACTACGGCGAAGATTGGCAAGACTTGATGACTGCTTGGACAGAGGTTGTTAAATTAGAATCAGAAGATGAGTTGAATGAAAGATTGGAAGAGTGTAAGAAGATTTTTAGTTAAGACGCCATGAGTTATGTCTCTTGTACATGGTTGAACGCACATAAGGAGGCATTCGTCTCCGCATGGACCAACTCTGTTTTTCATCTGGGAAACACATCAACCTCGAGAGTCGAGGGAATGCATTCGTATTTAAAAGCGGCTAAAAAGCGGGCTTGGGGACTTGGTTGCGAGTGGGAAGCCAGCCTTTGCTTGATCGATCAAGAGATCAAAAACATCAAAAAGTCATTCGAGACGTCTCTTTTCATGGAGCCAAAAAAATGTAAAGATGTTGTGTTGTTTAAAGAGCTTAAACATCGTGTGTCCATATACGCATTGGGCTTGTTGTATGCTGAGTTGGAAAAAACCAATGATAGTGATGCGTTGAATAAGGAGTGCCGATGTACTATTCGAAAGACACATGGATTTCCGTGTAGACATGAGATGGCTAGATTTAAGAAGAAGCATGGATGCATCCCTTTATCAGCTATCGATATTCATTGGAAGACCCTAGATATCAAAGGGCCACCTCCAAATGAATCCGAGTTAGACTATGTGCCAGTTCTGAATGCTTTAGAAGAAAAGTTGAAGATGGCAGATGTTTGGGAGAGACAACGGTTGATCGTGAAGATACGTGACATTTGTCAACCGGTTAATATGGTTTTGCAAGAGCCAAAAACAAAAACCACGGGTCGTGGCCGCCCTAAGGGTTCCGGAAACAAGAGGAAGTTAGTTGAGGACTCTTCAACTAAGAGAGAAATGAGCAAGTTTGAACACGTTGAGAAAGAATTATCGAGTGTGAATGCCGCGATAGCGTCTAAAGGTGTTTCTTCCACCCCAACTCCACCTGCATCTCAAGGTGCTTCTAATGTCAAAAAGAAAAAAACCCCAATGACTCGAGCGGCATCCAAAGGTAGAATGCCAAAGGTTCCAAAGTTTGAGTGTAAAGTATCTTCTACCGTCAGAAACAGGTATCTTAAAGAGTTTCCACCAAATGTGCATGAGCACATTACGTCTATGGTTGATGTAGAGGGTGATGGAAATTACGGGTTTAGAGTAATAGCACATGCAATAGGTCTTACAGAAAACGACTAGTCATTGGTGAGAAAAGCACTACATTATGAATTGATGATGGACAGGGATCATTATATTGCATTATTTGGCGGACAAGAATGGATCTACGAAAAATGCATGGATTGTGTTTGTCATGAAAAAGGAGCATGCGGAGTGGAAAAGTATTTTGACAGTCACCTTGGTTGGGTTGTGTGCAATGCATATGGTGTGTCCGCAAGTATATTGTCTGTCTCGCATGGAAACCAAACATTATTTCCTAGTAAGAAAAAACCTTCGGTTTGGCCCGCTCGCCATATATGGATGGGGTTGTGCAAGGGTATCCATTTTGTTCGTTTGTTTATGAAAGATACTTGTCCACTTCCTAGAGTGAGCGTAAATTGGCATAAGGCTCGGATGTTGGAAGCAAATGAATGGTATGAGAAATATCAACATAGGATCGATTTATGGCATGATGTGGTCAAGGATCATTGGATGGGAGGATCATATTGATTTGGACAAACTATCTGACTGACCAGGGTGTAGGATGGAACACGGTTTTGTAAATTCAAATGCAATATGTCGAACTAGTTTAATGTATTTTGGCATGATGCACAATGGTCTATATTGTAAATTCCTATGTGTGATATTTCATTGTAAATTCCAATGTTGTATTTCCAAAGTGTGTGATGTGTGATTATTGGTACTCATTTTTGTTGTTGAAATGTGTGATTATTGGTTTAATTTTGTGGTATGATTGTTTGTTAAGAAAGGGGAAAATGTTGGTTCTGGGACACAAAACGTCGGCTAGGTCAACGTTCCTATGAGTGAGAAACGTCCCCCAGGCTGACGTTTTAAGCCCATACAACAAACATACTCTGTACAAAAAAAACATTGAAACGTCCACCATAGTGATGTTTCTCTTGAGTGATAAACGTCGCTCGAGGTGTCGTTTTAAGCCCCAAAATCATCAAACTCTCTATACAAAAAAAATCCTTTAAACGTTAGCAGTAAAGACGTTCCTATCGCATATGGAATGTCAATATGACTGACGTTTCAATGAATTCCAACAACAGAGTCATGCCCACTATGTTTCATCAAAACGCTAGCTAGACCAACGTTCATTGTGTATTATCATTGCCCCTATAACTGACGTTTCTGAAAATACCAACTCACACCAATTCAAATAGTATAAGCCCATAGATCACACCAATTCAATGTAGTCTACAAAATCCAAATACTAAATATAAACACCATTTTAAACAACCCAAACATTAAACTTATGAAAGTAATAAACGTGTCAAAGTTATAAATGTGTCAATGTTATAAGACAACTAAGTCTTTTTCACGGCCCTCGAACGCTTCTTTGGTCTTTGAACTTGTATCTGGCTAGATTCTTGGGCTTCGACACCGTCATCTTCAACATCTTGTGTACATGCACCTGTAGTCAGGAACTCTTTTGCCATCTGAAGCGCTTTCACTAAATCCTTTTTGCTTTTTTAGAAGCATTTCCAATCGCATCTCGTACCGCATCAATCACTCTACCCTTGCATTCATCCTCCTACATGTTAAACATAAAACGTTCATTAAATTGAAAAAGGAAACAACAAAATAGATTGTATATTCAAATACCTTTCTTGAATCTCGTTGCTTTCTTTTGCTGACACCGGTCAAACGACGCACGGCAACACCTCGATACGAAGTCATGTACTCAGACGTGCATTCCCAATCAAACCTAGCTTTTCCCATCATTTGTTCCTTATTGACTAGATGATTTGCAAAATGGATAAAGTCATCGTCGCGTGATTCATGAGTGACATTGTACTGTTTCGCCTTCCCGCTTCGATTCGATGCCTTTGGAGGAATTGGTGACTGATGGATAGTTTGAATATGGCCAAATTGACGAACGACACGGTTTGAGTGATACACCTCTTCAATGTCCAATGTCCTTATGCACCCATAGAACCAACATACGTCATTCTTAGGCACCATTCTAAATTGCCGATAAGCATCCCAAACAACCTACAAAATAGAAGATAATGTAAGTTGAACATAACCAGACAAGTTACAACCTACAAGATAAATTTAGTCAACTTACTTCTCTGGCCTCCATCAAGTCCAAGTCCTCTCTTGTATGCCTTAACGATGACAATGCCACAGTGTCATTAATTCCCGTAACATTTTTCCACTTTAATATCCGTACCATCTCCCCTTCAATGAATTTCGTGTTTGGTGGAGGTCGCAATGAAGGAAAATGTTCGTACACCCATGCCTGCAAAACACATATTACAAAATATTTCTATAAGCATTCAAACATAAACACTAAAAACAAAAAAAAATGTAAAAAACAAGTGTTACCTCCAGCAATGTTAGGTATCCAGAAATTCCAACAGTATTGTTCCTAGTGTCCTTCGATAGCTGTCGGTAAAGATTTGCCAGTGTGGCAGCACCCCAAGCCCAATCACCAACCTTATCCAGATCCCGTAGAAAATGAAGGTAGTTAATGTTTATCTTATCCCCACTACGGGCTTGCATCAAAGTACATGCAAGAAGATACAACAGATATCCACGCACAGCTTGATCCACAATAACTATCAGCGCAGTCTGACCGGAACTCGATGCCTCACCCTGATTGCTTCTTACACCGCATTTACCCGCAAGACTGTTCTTTAGCCAACTTTTGGACAGTCGTAGTCCACCAACATGTTCTAACTCCTTTGTCACGTCTGCTATTGGAATCCCTAACAGCTCGTGAACAAATGTAACTGGGTTGTCCTCTTTTGCAAATTCATAGTTCACAACCATTCCATCAACCGGTAATCCTGTGATATATCGGACATCGTCTAATGTGATTGTCATCTCACCGAATGGCAAATGGAAAGTGTTTGTTACCGGATTCCACCTCTCAACAAAAGCACAAACTACCACACGATTCGCTTGGCTATATGAAGATTGTACCAGATTGTACAACGGGTTAGCTCTCAGCCTTGCCTTGAATTCGTCACATTCTACATCAATCTTCCATATCTTCAAGGAAGATGTGTACTGCTTACATCCAATTATACCTCGGTCCTGTTCAAATGAGTTTATATATAAAGTTAGATATGTGAAAAAAATATAAGTTCACAAATATGTAATAAGATTATAAAACATAAAAAAACATACATTCTTATTCAACAACGCGTAACCAACATGCTCCTTCCAATCCTTCCCCAATAGAACATCAGTGTCTACCACCACACCATCATCACTGTCATATTGTAAACACTCAGCTGCTTCTGCCTTTGTCGGTGCCCCGGCACTTCCGGATGTCTATCCTATACTTGCACCAGCATTACCTGATGCCTCACCTATAGTGGCCCCGGCTGGATTGGCTCTCTGTTCTGTAATGGCACCAGAAGGAGGTTGCACTCCCGATTGTGTCTCCATCTCCACTGACTCAGTGGTGGCCCCAACAGTACTGGAATCTGCAACTGGATCAACTGTCCCAAAAGGAGGCTGCACTCCCGATTGTGTCTCCATCTCCACTGACTCGGTGGTGGCCCGGACACTGGAAACAACTGTAAGTGAAGGAGCCTGCACTCCCAACTGTGTCTCAACAGACTCAATGTTGGCCCTGACACTATCATCTGCAACGGTCTCAACTGTAAGTGAAGGAGCCTCCGCTCCCAACTGTGTTTCAACTGACTCAGTGGTCTCAACTACCTCATATGTCTCTCCTTAACCAGCCTCAGTTGGATCATTCGCATGTCCTATCTCTCCTTGCATATTCTTTAGTCGTTTACTCCTTCTTTTATAGGGCACACTTGTATGTTCAGAAACAATACTAGGCTGAACTTGAGCTTCGAGGGGTGCTTTCGCACCACCTTGATCCACTGCGGTACCTTCATCGCTATCTGCAAAGCGTACAGTCTTACCAGACCTCGTCTTAGTCATAATTTCCAACACATGATACAAGAAATAAATTGTCAGTCAAATGAAGAAATCAACTAACAAAGAAATTAGACATTTATAAACAAAGCTCAAGGATAAGACATAAACCTCATACAATGTAACATTAACAATAATTTGATAAACAAATTCTTAAAAGAGACTAACCGTAAACAAGTTATAAAAAAGGCATAAAACAACAACATATAGGGGCACAAAATATCCTATATAAAACAACCTATTAATGAAATTATGGTAATCAATTAACCAATGTAACCTCTAAACTAACTCAAAACCCTAATCTGTCCTCAAACGTCACCAGTACTGACATTGAAAAAGCCTTTACAACGTCATCACCAGTGACGTTTATGGTGCAAGACATTGGCATGGCAATCTTCTGGAACGTCACCTTCACCAGCGTTTCATAGGTCCTCACAACGTCCACACCACTAACGTTTAAGAGCTAACAAATTGCCAAGCCAATGTTATAAAACGTCATCACGCCTGACGTTGCCCAACATATTACAACGACAACATCACTGACGTTTTAAAGAAATAAAATTTGGACATCTGACTTCTGACACGTCACCCCGACTGACGTTGTAGACACAACTACAACGTCAGCTATACCAGCGTTCCAGGGCTTACCATATTTTCCCACACACAGGCTGGGACGTTAGTGTGGATGACGTTGAAACCTACCACGGGCGTCGGTCACACCGACGTCCCCTGTTTCATCATCTTCTCTGGCCTTCCAACCGGAAAAATGGCCGGAAAAACCAAAATACAACCCAAAAAACATCAATCCAACTAACCCATTACATCCAAATACTAACCCATTACATACAATATAAACCCATTACATCAAACACAAATTCACTTCCATTTAAACACAAATTCACAAACATTCAAACACATTTTCAAAAATTCACATACCTTGAATAGATTGAATTGATTATTCTTCTCTCCTTCTTCTTTTCTTCTACAATTCGAAATCCACTCTCCCTTCTTCTTCCTCTTCTCTTCTCTTTCAATTTTCATTTTTTTTTTTTTTTTTTTTGTAACCGCCGATGGGGAGGTTTTTGGGGAAGAAGGTTAATAAGTTTTTGAATTAAAGTGGTGGGAGAAGAAAATGTGTATGTATGTAGTAGTTGTTATTTAATTTGTACTTATTTTAGTGTTTTGTATAATTTTAGGGACTAAAGTGTAGTTTTAAATTTTTGTTATTTTTATGTTGTGTAAATAGTAATTACGTGGTGTGCGAAAAAAAAAAAAAAAAATCATTAATATGGTGCAAGTACTAAATTGATGGTCCAAATAGAACCCTTTTTTTATTCACTCAATTTTCTTTTTCTATATCCCTCACACCGCACAGCTCAAAATAATGTATACACACAAAAGCTTTTACTTCAACCTTTTTCTTTTGTGAGGGTATTTTTACATCAAACTTCATAAGCTTCCCGCTGACATGTTTGCTTTTAATAATAATAATAATAATAATAATAATAATAATAATTTCATAATAATAATAATAATAATAATAATAATAATAATAATAATAATAATAATAATAATAATAATAATAATAATTAAATTGATCTGATTCCACATAAGTAGAACAATGTGAAAATTTCTCAACAAAAAAAAAAAATCGTACAATTCTTCGTGTTGTCCGAATGACCTCAACAATTTCAATATACATACGAAACTCGGGTAGTAAACGAGTCAAACTATTCGTAAGTAGATCCAGATAGATCGGCTTGAGTTAGAACTCGACTCAACTCGATTTATATATGCTCGAACCTGAACTCGACTCGGCTCGAAGATTAAACGAACAATAATACAATACTCAATTCGACTACTAACGAGCAAGTCGAATTTATTTATGTATAAATATAATCATTGATCCCGAAAAATTTCTTGTGCGAAAGATATTGAATATATTTAAAAAATAATTTAAATTATCACATTGTAATAACAAAATATGTCTTTTCGGACGGTTGTTATACATATTTTTTTAACTAAAGATGTAAATAATATTATTTTATTGAGTACCATACAACATTTTAATATAAGGTATTTTGACAACTTTAACATAGGTATTTTGACAACTTTAACATTTAATATAATAATTACAACGTTTATCATATATAGTAGTGTATACTATTTAAATTTGCATATTTGGTAGTACGGCTTTTTGCGACGTTTTGGTCGTCCGGCTTTAGCGACGTTATGGTCGTCGCTATACCAAATTTTTTGTCTTTTCCCTTTTTTTTTTTGGTTAGATAAAACGAAGTCGTATGATTTGGTACGGTGTTATCACATCAACGTGTTTATCACTAGGGTTTTTATTTGAAGCATTCAATTCTCTGATTCGAGTTTCGGAAATTTTAATTGTGTTATTATGTAGTTTCTATTGGTACACTGAAACTCTGGTTTGACTTTTTGTGCACGAAGGTGCATTTCGATCTTCAGAATTTTTTGGTTAAGTAAAACAAAGTCGTATGATTTGGTACGGTGCCACAAAAACTACTAGAAAATAAAATATTGTACAAATTAGACAAGGAATGAGAATGTTCATTCGATCTATGATACATAAAAGATACATAAAAATAAAAAACGAGATCCAACTCCCATTTATCTTACTTATCCTTCGGTTAATTTACTTCGATAAAAGATAAGAAAATGAAAATCTTCCGAACCTTTTCTTTTTTATTTCCTTTTATTAGTATTAGTCAGGGTTAAGTCTGACATGAATAATATTCTACGACTAATAATTCATTTATTCGAGTTTGGGAAATTTTAATTTTGTTATTATGTAGTTTTTATTGGTTCACAGAAACTCTAGTTTGACTTTTTTTGCACGAAGGTGCATTTTGATCTTCAGGATTTTTTCCCCACATGTAACCTTTCTTGCTACAACACGCAGGCATATTGTCACCTCTAGATGATGGTTTAAATGCTTTTCTAAGCATTGAAATAGGTTGATATCTTCTTTATTTTTGCTAAAGTAAATTTATTGCAGACATAAAAACTATAATCGGTGCATAAAGAAAGTGAGGGCACACCGTGCATCGCACGGTGGTCCCCACTAGTATATATATAAAGATACATATAATCAGGGGTGGTCGCACCCTATGGGTAGGGGCACTCGCCCCCCTCGGATTTTGAGAATAACACAACTATATATGTTATGTATTTTTTCACCCCCTATGAAAATTAATTTCGCTCTATTATAATAAATGGATAATTTGACATAATTTTTTTATCGTGCAAATAAAAATACATAGTTATTACCAAAGTGATACATTTAAATTTGATAGGCCGGCTCCGCCCTCCGGCCCGCAGACCCGATCGGCATCCCGAGTGGACCCACTTAGTATGGGCGAGCGGGGGCCGGACAAAGGACATACGGCCCGGCCCCACCCTTGGACATGCTTCTACTCAGTTGAAGGGTTTTGAAAACAGGTCCACGATGAGTAGAAGGATGATGGATCCGATAGAGATCCTTGTCCCCAACGCTTGGAGGGTACGGACCGACGACACAGTCAGCCGGCTAGGGACACACAACGATAGCTTGAGGATTCGCGCCGCCAATGCTCTAGTGCGGCCCGACCTGCCACCGTAGATTTAGTTATATTATGTCCTTAGATGTAATTATGTTAAACCTAGTCGGTTCCTCCCCTATAAATAGGGCTCCATATGTACATTATGAAAAAGGTGAAATATATGAAAAGCAAGGCTAAACTCTATCAAAATTGTACAACACCTCCACATTCACCACCCCACTCGTACTGTAATATTCCGATTTTCGGGAAAGGGCAGACGTGTCATTTTGCGAAAACGAAATATTGGGTTCGGTTCCTTTTATTAGGAGTTTAATATTTTGGGTATTTATGTATGTATTTTCGACATATATATATTTATATTTAAGGAAGAAAATCTGATTTAATAAGGGTGATTATGGAAAATCATGGAAATTAGGTAATATTGGGATTTTTCCCTATTTAAGGAAAAATCAACCTAATCAGCCCCATAATCTTTTAATCAGACTTTCCACCTCCAAAATCATCTCCTGCGTGTGTGTGTGCAAGAATTAGGGCTGAGGGATTGTTGTCATCGGTTCTAAGTCAATTCTTGACGGTTTTAAGACCAGAGTCGAGCACCGGAATCGTTGTGAAGAGAGCAACGTTGTGACATCAAAAAGTTGAAGCTTTGTTAAGGTATGGTTAAGCCCTAATTCAGTTCACCATCGAGTTTGATGGGTGCAAACTCATCAATTCGTAGTTTTTGTCGTTTAGAAGCGTGTGATTTAATCTAATCTAAGTTTGGATTTATCACACAAGTTTTCCTGAAGAAAAGGATCAGATTTGTTGCTATTTTCTGTGGTTTGGAGTAGGAATTTTCTTCTTAAAAGGTAAGAGGCTCTTCCTACAATTTTAATTATTGTTATTGAGGTTTAGATCAAGTTTTATGATGCGTAGATGCAAGAAAGTTATGCTTTTTCGTTGATCAAAGGATCATAGATGTTTAGATATGTTTTCCACGTTTTTCTGAGTTGAAAACGAGGTTAATTAGGTTAGAGACGATTCATAAATCGAGTTGCGAAGATTTTAGCGTTTTGGGAAAAACCCAGTCGGACGGGCGTCTGCATTAGGCAGACGGGCGTCCGGGACCTTAGTAACTCAGACGGGCGTCTGAAATAGGCAGACGGGCGTTTGAGGTCAGAATTTTGATTCAGGATGTAGCTGTTTTAGACGGACGGGCGTCCGAGGTTAGTGGACGGGCGTTTGGTTACGGACGGGCGTCCAAAGGATGTCAGACGGGCGTCTGGCCTGTTTTACTTTGTCTATACTGTTTTAGCGTTTCAGGTTGGTTTTCAGGCTTCATAATCGTGTTTTCACTATTTTAAACCCTTAATCCTAATACGATAACATTCATTAAAATATGAAAAAGCTTCGATTGAACTTCCGATTCGTTCAATTAAAACACCGAATGTACTCTTAAAGGGAGTTGAAGTTCGGATCCGTCGGAAGGGCATGAAAGGGCTTGTGCTTTGATGAACTAGAGTTCATCAATGTCTGTGTAATTGATAGGATGTGATGTCTAGTTGTCTAAGTGAGGGAGTAGAGCTGATAAGGTGAGATTTTATTCTGAAAACACTTAGGTGACTAGTTAATTCACATTTAATAATTACATATGTGTAGTAAAAGCTAAAACGTAATCTATTCTTGGTTAGGCACTGATTCAAATCGGCGATGTGATACGTTCATACAAAGGTGGACAACGCTACTGGCTCAAAAGGCTGAAGGGTAGTGGAGGAAATCCATCGAACGTATATGCATACCGGGGAGATCCCGGGACTACCGGTGCTAATCACCGCAGTTGGCAAGTATATCTCGTGGTGGAATTTTCACCATGCATTGTGTCCTTGAATAATGGTGTAACAAAGATAAGCTAAGTTAGAAACGTATAGTCATGACGTGTCGATGGGCATGAAGTGAACCTTAGATTGAGTCGGTCTCACCAAGATAATCTTTTAATAATAACCTTAATTAAATTGTAGCTTCTACTTCTTACTTTGTACTTTGTACTTACCTCAAATGCATGTTTATTTATGTGTTTGGGGGAGAGAAGACGAACAGATTAGTCAAGACTTTGATGAGGACTTTGATGACGACGTTTGAGGACGCCGGAGTTGAAGACCTTGTTTATCATTTATTTCATTTATGCCTTAGACTTGGATTATTATTGGATTCTGTAGTTTCCTTTTAGTTTTTGAAATTCGTAAATATTTGGATTCGTTGGTTTCGTTTCGGATGTAATAATATTACGTTTCCTCTTTAGTTCTTTATTTCTATTCTTGGTTATTTGAAAAATTACCCGAGTCTTTTTAGCTTCCGTTTGCTTTCATTTGATACGACGTAGTAGAGGCTTACGTGTAATATTATTTATTTAATATTATGCGTGCCGAACGTTTCGATTTCCGGATAAGGACTCGGTGTCCGGGAACGGGGCGTTACAGTTGGTATCAGAGAAAAGCGTCTTTTAGGCTTTCTTTCTTTAAGATAAGTTTTCTTTAGGCCCCTTAGTGACATTTTGGTTTTCTTGATCATCAGGATGGTGTTCACTAGAACCGGAGCAGGTGTTGAAGCATCAGGAGTTCGACGAGAAAGTCCGACCCCAGTTGTTAGAGGCGGTTTCGTGAGGCAGAATCATTCACCACATCCGAGCCCCACACCACCCCCACATACTGCAACCCCTACACCAAGGTCTCAGCGGATTTTGTCACCGTGACCTCATCAGGAGCAATGCCCCCAATGGCATGTGGGAAGTTCGGGTCAGTTTTCATTGGTAAGTGATGTTCCAGCGGGTTTAGTACCGCCACCAGTGAGCTACCCTCCACCGAGGTATAACTACATTTATGGAGAACCAGGAGAAGCACCTATACGAGTCACTATAGTGGGAGACATTCCACCAGTCTACGTACCCCCAGCAACTAGTATTTATCCACCTCCAGTGAGTGTTTACCCTCCACCGGTGAGCCACCCCTCGCCACCAGTTTTCCATCATCAGCAACATCAGACCTTTTACCCTCCTCCAGTGGGTCATACTCCTCGACCTACTGTACCTCCTTCACCCCGTTTTGATCATCAGCAGGGCTATGGTTATCCACCCTACGGTTTCCACCAGCAACGACCATACCAGCAAGAGATACCGTACGGATACCCACCAGTTTACCCGCAAGCCCCACCAGTCAGACCGGCATATGAGCAAGCACCACCGGTTGATTGGTATACGAGATTAAGGAGGAACAAGGTTCAAGACTTCTTTGGGAATGTGGAGCATTCGAAGGCATAAGAATGGTTGCGAAGCTTTGAGAAAGCTTGTAGGAACATCAATGTTCCTGAGACCGAGATGGCACAGTTAGCAGTTGGGTTTCTTTTGGGTACATCTGAAGCTTGGATCGATGCGATACAGAGCAGCAGCGGGAAGGTGACAGATTGGGAAAGCTTTAAGGCAATGTTCTATAATGAGTATTTTCTAGCGACAGTGCAGGCAGACATGGCAAGTCAATTTCTAAAGCATAAGCAAGGTAATTACATGACAGTATCACAGTACACCAACAAGTTTAACGAGTTGGGAAGATTCTACCCTGAGTTGATGAAGGTAGAAGAAAGGAAGATGGCCCTATACAAGGAAGGGTTATCGTATCAGATACAGTCTGGCATGTTGGGTTTCACAGCTAAGAGTATGGCTGAGTTGTTGAACAAGGAATTAGAGGTTGAGACCTTCAGAAAGAAGGCCACAGTGGTTATTGGGAATAAGAGAAATTTTGGAACAAGCCAGGGCAATAGCCGGGGAGCACCGCAACAGAATTTCAAGAAAACGACAGCCCCTGCAGCGAGTAAACCTCCAACCGGAGCACCTTTATGCTCTAAGTGCAACAGGAATCACTCAGGTGAGTGTAAGGCTAATACGGGAGGCTGCTACTACTGTGGAGATCTAGGGCATTTTGCCAAAATGTGTCCAACGAAGGGGAGTTCGAATATTCCGAAGCAAGGAAGTGGGAAAGGCGGCCCAAGTCGCCCAGTTCGTGTCTTTGCAGTGGATGCTGAGGTAGCGGAACCAGACGATAATGTTATTTCAGGTACAATAATATTAGACAACTTAGCAGTTACGGCATTGTTTGACACGGGAGCGTCTAACACTTTTGTGTCAACTAAGGTAGCTAAGAAGCTTAACTTACCAATGGAACCATTAAGAAACACCTTGGAGATCACAACACCTTTAGGAAAAGTGACTAAGGTAGCCAAGTTGATAGCTCAGGTTGATGTACGAGTAGGAGCGTATCGTTGCAAGAGCGACTTTACGGTTTTGGACTTTTCAGATTTTGATGTGATTCTTGGAATAGATTGGCTATCCGAGAATTTTGACCATTTGGATTGTAGAGAAAAGAGAGTGACCTATAAGATACCGGGAAAGTCAGATAAGACTTATCAGGGGAATGTTTATAAGCCTAGCAAGAAGCGTCACCTTATAATTTCAGCAGTTAAGGCTATAAGAGCTTGTCGGAAGGGTTGTGAAGGCTACTTGTTGTACGCAGTGGATGTGGAACAAGTGAAGCCTAAGTTAGAGGAAACCCCTGTAGTCAAAGAGTACCCTGAAGTGTTTCCAGAAGTTTTTCCGAGAAACATGCCTGACAGAGAGATTGAGTTTGAGATTAAGTTGGTACCCGGAGCGGCACCAGTTGCTAAGGCACCCTATAGAATGGCACCGGCTGAATTGAAGGAGTTGAAAGCTCAACTTAAGGATATGCTTGAGAGGAACATAATTCAGCCTAGTACTTCGCCTTGGGGAGCCCCAGTGTTGTTTGTGAAGAAGAAAGATGGTAGCATGAGGATGTGTATAGATTACAGAGCGTTGAACAACCTTACCATCAAGAATAAATACCCTTTGCCAAGGATTGATGATTTGTTTAACCAGTTGCAAGGCAAGAGAGTGTTTTCCAAGATTGATCTTAGATCAGGATACCACCAGTTGAAGATCAAGGTAGCAGATATACCGAAGAAGGCTTTTAGTACGAGGTTTGGACATTATGAGTTCTTAGTTATGCCTTTTGGACTCACTAATGCTCCATCTTCATTTATGGATTTAATGCAGCGTGTTTTCATGCCATACTTGGACAAGTTTGTGATAGTGTTCATAGATGACATCTTTGTATACTCTAAGGATGAGACGGAACATGAAGAACACTTAAGGATAATGTTGGATACTTTAAAGAAGAACCAGTTGTATGCTAAGTTTTCCAAGTGTGACTTTTGGTTGAAGCAAGTCAGTTTCTTGGGTCATGTCATTTCAGGAGATGGCATTAAGGTTGATCCCGCGAAGATTGAAGCAGTTGAGAAGTGGTCCAGACCGACTACCGTTTCAGAGGTTAGAAGTTTTCTCGGTTTGGCTGGCTATTATAGGAAGTTCGTACAGGACTTCTCAAAGATAGCTACACCACTTACCCGGCTCACTCAAAAGAATGTAAAGTTCGAGTGGACCGGTGAGTGTGAAGAGGCTTTTCAGACATTAAAGACGAAGTTGACTACAGCCCCAGTTTTGGCAGTTCCGGAGATCTTTGATAATTATGACGTTTACACGGATGCTTCGGGACAAGGTTTGGGTTGTGTGTTGATGCAGGGAGGGAAGGTAATTGCTTATGCATCTAGACAGTTGAAGGTGCATGAGAAGAATTACCCAACCCACGACTTGGAGTTAGCAGCAGTTGTGTTTGCCTTGAAGATTTTGGAGGCACTATTTGTATGGAGTTAAGGCCAGGATCTTCCCCGATCACAAGAGCTTGAAGTATTTCTTTATCCAAGAGAATATGAATATGAGACAAAGGAGATGGTTAGAGTTTGTTAAGGATTATGACTTGGATATTCAGTACCATCCGGGCAAGGCAAATGTAGTAGCCGATGCTTTGAGTAGGAAACCAGTGTTTGCGGTTTCAAGTGTTGAAGTTTTTGCAGAAAGGTTAGATGGGCTGCAGATTCGGAGTTTTGAGCAGATTGAAGACCGAAAGTTTATGGTACCATTGTTAGCAAGGTCTGAGTTGATGGATGACATTCGGGAAAAGCAAGACGAAGACCCAGTTTTGGTTGACCTAAAGCGAGTTGCAAGAGAAAAGCCTACGGTGGGATATGTGTTAGACAAGAATGGAAACCTTTGGTACTAGGATCGTTTGTGTGTGCCTAATGTTGGTAATTTAAGACAGAGAGTTATGGAAGAGGCACATAGGATTGCTTTTGCAGTTCATCCAGGTGCTACCAAGATGTACGAGAGACTTGAAGGAAAGGTTTTGGTGGCCCTCGATGAAACTGGAGATAGCCAAGTTCGTTGCAGAGTGTGATACTTGCCGAAGGTTAAGGCAGAACATAGAAGACCAGGAGGAATGCTTAAGCCGTTGGATATCCCGGAATGGAAGTGGGATAAGATCACTATGTACTTTATCACCGGTTTACCTAAGACGAGAGGCGGTAATGATGCGATTTGGGTGATTGTGGATAGATTGACCAAATCCGCTCATTTCTTACCGTATAAAGTTGATATGCCCTTGAAGAAGATGACGACACTATACTTGGATAATATAGTGAAGTTACATGGAGTACCTATCTCGATAGTTTCGGATCGTGATTCGAGATTCGTCAGTAGGTTTTGGAAAAGTTTACAAGCAGCTTTCGGAACCAAGTTGGATTTGAGTACGGCCTTTCATCCTCAGACAGATGGACAATCTGAGAGAACCATCCAAACACTTGAAGATATGTTGAGAGCTTGTGTTTTGGAGGTAGGCGGATCATGGGATGATTACCTACCGGTAGCGGAGTTTGCCTATAATAACAGTTATCATGCAAGTATAGGCATGCCACCGTTTGAAGCATTGTATGGAAGAAGATGTAGAACGCCGTTGTTTTGGGATGAAGTCGGGGAAAGACAAATCACCGGGCCGGAATTGGTTGAGCAAGCTAAAGAGAGAGTTCAGTTGGTTAAGAAGAATTTAAAGGCGGCTCAAGATAGACAGAAGAGTTGGGCAGATGTTAGAAGGAGACCTTTAGAGTTTGAAGTTGGTGAAAGAGTTTACCTACGAGCTTCACCAATGAAGGGAGTGAAACGTTTTGGACAAAAGGGAAAGCTAAGTCCGAGGTATGTTGGACCTTTCGAGATTCTGGAAAGAATTGGACCATTGGCTTACAAGCTTAAGTTACCGGAATCCATGTCAAGAGTCCACAATGTGTTTCATGTCTCGATGTTGAAGAAGTGTTTGACCAAGATGGATGTTGAGACTACGGTTGATCCGGAGATTCTTCAAGACAATCTTTCGTATGATGAGACACCGATCGGAATTTTGGACAGAAAAGAGAAGATAATTAAGAGACGGTTGATTCCTTTGGTTCTGGTGCAATGGAGCAACCATTCACCGGATGAAGCTACTTGGGAAGTTGAGGACGATATGATCAGCGAGTTTCCAGATTTTATGGACTTACCAGGTATGTTGTAAGTTTCGAGGACGAAACTCCTTTTAAGGGAGGAAGAATGTAATATTCCGATTTTCGGGAAAGGGCAGACGTGTCATTTTACGAAAACGAAATATTGGGTTCGGTTCCTTTTATTAGGAGTTTAATATTTTGGGTATTTATGTATGTATTTTCGACATATATATATTTATATTTAAGGAAGAAAATCTGATTTAATAAGGGTGATTATGGAAAATCATGGAAATTAGGTAATATTGGGAATTTTCCCAATTTAAGGAAAAATCAACCTAATCAGCCCCATAATCTTTTAATCAGACTTTCCACCTCCAAAACTCATCTCCTGCGTGTGTGTGTGCAAGAATTAGGGCTGAGGGATTGTTTTCATCGGTTCTAAGTCAATTCTTGACGGTTTTCAGATCAGAGTCGAGCACCGGAATCGTTGTGAAGAGAGCAACGTTGTGACATCAAAAAGTTGAAGCTTTGTTAAGGTATGGTTAAGCCCTAATTCAGTTCACCATCGAGTTTGATGGGTGCAAACTCATCAATTCGTAGTTTTTGTCGTTTAGAAGCGTGTGATTGAATCTAATCTAAGTTTGGATTTATCACACATGTTTTCCTGTAGAAAAGGATCAGATTTGCTGTTGTTTTCTGTGGTTTGGAGTAGGAATTTGCTGCTTAAAAGTAAGAGGCTCTTCCTACAATTTTAATTATTTCTATTGAGGTTTAAATCAAGTTTTATGATGCGTAGATGCAAGAAAGTTATGTTTTTTCGTTGATCAAAGGATCATAGATGTTTAGATATGTTTTCCACGTTTTTCTGAGTTGAAAACGAGGTTAATTAGGTTAGAGACGATTCAGAAATCGAGTTGCGAAGATTTTAGCGTTTTGGGAAAAACCCAGTCGGACGGGCGTCCGGGACCTTAGTAACTCAGACGGGCGTCTGAAATAGGCAGACGGGCGTTTGAGGTCAGAATTTTGATTTAGGATGTAGCTGTTTTAGACGGACAGGCGTCCGAGGTTAGTGGACGGGCGTTTGGTTACGGACGGGCATCCAAAGGATGTCAGACGGGCGTCTGGCCTGTTTTACTTTGTCTATACTGTTTTAGCGTTTCAGGTTGGTTTTCAGGCTTCATAATCGTGTTTTCACTATTTTAAACCCTTAATCCTAATACGATAACATTCATTAAATATGAACAAGCTTCGATTGAACTTCCGATTCGTTCAGTTAAAACACCGAATGTACTCTTAAAGGGAGTTGAAGTTCGGATCCTTCGGAAGGGCATGAAAGGGCTTGTGCTTTGATGAACTAGAGTTCATCAATGTCTGTGTAATTGATAGGATGTGATGTCTAGTTGTCTAAGTGAGGGAGTAGAGGCGATAAGGTGAGATTTTATTCGAAAACACTTAGGTGACTAGTTAATTCACATTTAATAATTACATATGTGTAGTAAAAGCTAAAACGTCATCTATTCTTGGTTAGGCACTGATTCAAATCGGCGATGTGATACGTTCATACAAAGGTGGACAACGCTACTGGCTCAAAAGGCTGAAGGGTAGTGGAGGAAATGTTAGGAAATCTACGCGGGAACGCAGCGGAATTTAAAAAATTTATTTCCTATCGACCCAAGATCGACTTCGTTTAAGCAATAAACAAATAGATAGTAGACGGTGGTTACCTTGGTTGATCTAAAAGATCGACGCTTTGACCGTCTAAGGAGAGTAGTTCTGCATAGAGCCGCCCAAGTGTTCGGCCTCTACCGCTAGTCCACACGAACAGCCCGCCGGAATCCCATCATGGATTGCTATTGGAAAACTCCGGTTGCTAGACCGGCCTTTTTCCCCTCTCTCTAACTCTCTATAGGATGCTCTCTATTTTACACAAGAACTATTAGCTCTTGGAATTATGATGTACAAAAGAGCTTGACACCCACCTCTTATTTATAGTGGTTGGGGCGCCCCTACTAGGTGTGGAGGAGAAGAAAACCTTTTCCCAATAAAATAAGGAAAATATAATTGATTGATTTATCTCATTTAATTTAATATCTCATATCAAATAAATCTAGGATATTGTCAATATCTTATATTGAATATTCCCAAGATATAGTCAATATCTTATATTGAATATTTATCTTTATTATATTACCATAAATCAATTTACACATATGTATAGATCACATATATTTTACACATATAAATCTATACAAATATATTCAACTAATGGAATTATGCACATGTACAATCAATGCACAGCACACACACGCACATTCATTAAAATATATATATTATTTTATTTTATTAATATCTAATATTAATAATAGGTAATATCATTAATTAAATTGCACAATCCAAGTGTATCTTATACACTAATCATATGCGCCCCATATGCCAATTAATTGGCTTCCGGAATATTCTTTAATTAATATGATTATTA
The DNA here is from genome assembly GCA_036785695.1 of Gentiana straminea. Classification (NCBI taxonomy): domain Eukaryota; kingdom Viridiplantae; phylum Streptophyta; class Magnoliopsida; order Gentianales; family Gentianaceae; genus Gentiana; species Gentiana straminea. The sequence goes on from JAVUPR010000477.1 coordinate 2,202,548, forward strand.
TTAATATCTTGTATTTAATTTATTCATAATAAATAAATACCACCATATTAATTTACCACTATAACCTTTATAGTCTCGAGATAAACTTTCCTTATTTGGTTATCATCTATAACCACATTTTAATCCGACTAGATGTTTATATGTGTGTGACCCGATAGGCTTCCGAATATGTTGGCCGTAGACACAAAGTGCAAATTACGAAAATGCCCTTCATGCCTAACGATCACGGGATAGCGTCTAGCAACACACCGTGACCCCAATCATCGGAAGAGTCAAATGCAATGACTACTACCTTTCATGTGAAACGATTACCGTGTAACTTACAATCCTATCGCCGTAATAATATCCATACGGTCGTTAGTCGAGTGTCAAAACATCAACGACCGTATCTTATAATCTACGGATATCATGCTCTCTCGAAGTAACTCGTTTACTCCCACTTTGCAAAGATTCACGAGAGTAAGACATTCCTTATAAGAAGGCCATTTCGGATATTCGATCCCAATCATAGGATACGCGATTCCCGGACGACCAATCATGTATACTCCGCATGCTTCGATATCATACCCAATCACTACCGCATGATCGCCCCGTGGCTGGGGAAACCTCAATAGTGTCAAAGCATGACAATCCACACCGTGATGCCATGAAGACTCCGGTCTTAAGGATAATTACACAACCGCCACATAGTGTGACACTTATCCGTGTAAGTGGGTCGCCTAACGTACGCATTCTCTAATACACGTCCACGTACGGTCCAAGTGTCTCTACACTTCGATAGACGAGATCTATCCACGCCCTAAAGACGAGAAGACATCTAATACGTGCTAGTCTGTTTATACTATCAATGCCCTGTTTAATAGTACATCAGCCTAGAGACATTTAAGTATCAAACTTATTAAAGTGATTAGAGATCTCATCAACCATAATCGCCTATCATGGTTTCTCTATCACGGTCTAATACTAAGGACGTTATCATATAACAATTCACAATTGGTTCTTTAAAAGAACATATATATGACAACAGAAAAGCCATTTAATATATGTATAAACATAAAGAAATAGTAGAGATGATCCGACCCGGTCGGATCCGGTCCAACCCGATTGGGTTTAGGACACTATTTCAACAATCTCCCACTTGGCCTAAAACCAATCACTCGCACACACAAGACCAAGTTGAAACACAAGAATCTTATGCAATACTCGCAACCGGCCCCTAGTCATAAACGGATCGCTATCCGTGGGGACTCGACTATCTTCATATCACGTTCCATATGATCAAGTCAAAGGAACCGCCTCAACACACACACGAATCTACGGCGAGACCCCGGTCCTTGCTTCAAGCAATGAATCCACTTACTATATCGGCTATATAGAAAAGGTGGAAGAACCGTACAAGGTTCGGGAATGAACCTTCTAGATCCATGTATCTTGCTCCCGCCGCGCCTCTAAGGCACTCTTGTGTTTTGGCTAAGTTGTAGAGTTTACGGTGACCCATAGGCTAGAACATTTCCAGCTCACTGTATCACTTAATCAAAGTGATTGCAAACCCAGACTGTAGCTCCCACTTGCCTTCATAAGACTCAGGATATACGTCTGTATAACTATATTTATCTAACTCCAAGTTTCGATAAACAAGGAATTCTCCCTTAACTTGTTTAAGGATATTCTCGACATTCACCAGATTTACTTTCATACTTGCTCATGACTATTCATGGACTATGAACATCCGGCATTATTCTTATGATGGTTTCTATTGCAGTAGCGAAGGAAACCTTCCATAAGCATCATCATTCACCTTATCATTAGGACGAACGTCCTAACATAGATAGATCTTGAGAACACTGGCTAGCAGTATCTCCTTACGCGATCTATGCTAAACTCTTTTAGCATCACATCTATATAAGTAAACTATAATTTAACAGCAATTAAATCTATCACTATAGATTCTTATTTCTAAAATAAGAACTGCTAATCCAAGTGCTTTCGTAAAGACCTTGAACTACCAAACATCAATTGACTGTGACATGGGGTGATGATTCCTGAGAGAGATATCTAATACCTTACTCAAAAAATCGTAACACACTCCCACTATCCATCTTGCACATAGGCATATCCTTCTTTTGACTAAATCAAACTCTTTTGATTATCAAACAAAGAAATCGTCTAGAGAAACTTGTTTGAGTTCATAAATAGATCTCGTGGGCTCACATATCATGTTATCGTCTATGAACATTGAGCTGTTTGCCCAACGTCTTCAACACTATCATATAGTCATGATACGAAGTTATAACAAGCATAGTACGAATAGAAGCGGGCTCGGCCTTACGGGGACATTCCCTACAGGTAAAGACGGTGGGTTCATAACACTGGTTGTCACCGATGGAACCTAATTCAGATATTATGGCTCCTGGCCATATCTCTCAATCTTGCCTCTCAAACGTTCTTTCACAAGTCGTGAGATATCCATTCTTCAAGATGAACATACCAACAGCCTTTTAGGCTTGAGGTTATCCACAGACTTACAGAACTTTTGTGTGCACTGAGCAGTGATCTACACCTCATCGCTATGTGGCGTACGCTTACGTTCCATTGGTTGAATATATATTTTTTTGGTTCTCAAACTCTTTTGAGATCTGATTCACTCCCATTGTTTCTCTTGGAAGAAACACTTCCTTTAGAGGACAGCATGTTTGGAGACAAACATTTTGCTCCGCGGACGGGTAAATAATATCTAGCGTACTTGCTAAGATATTCCACAAAGTTGCATATGTCGTACCGGGCTCCAAGCCTTTCGACTTTGCCTATGACAACTTCAAATCATCGTTTAAGATAGATTCGACATTATCTTCTTCCATATCTAATATGGAATTTATTCAACCTTTATTCTTTGGAACTCGGTTAAGTATAAGGGCACTATCCCGAAGCGGGTAAGGGATACTTCGCATGGCTTGCGTCACACCTTTATCATATAAAGTGTTATTTCCATTTTGGGAACACAATCTAATTGCGTATCCCAAAGATGGTATCCTTCAAGGGAAGAATCTTATTCATTTTCAGACGACTTCTGAAACACCCTTCAGGTATTAATTACTTCAATCCAATTGAAGATTAATTCCTAAGTAGCTCATCAATCTCACACTCGTACTAGCTCGAACTTTTCGGGCTTTCCGAATTATGCACTTCTTGAGTACACTTGACTATTTCTAAAAATAGTCATAGAGATTTAACGAACAATTATTTGTGGCATTAATTGTCACAAGCCACCAAACATCGGTATGTTTAGGCTTCAGACAATTTTTCTAGATTTTACAACATTTTCATAAAAGGGTATTTTAGTCATCTTTAGGTAAGATACGTATTACCCACATGATTCATAATCATATGGTTCAACATCATCAGAATGACGTTTAATTACACGCTTCCTCCCAGAGAGACTATTTCTAGAGTAACCACAAATCAAGGATAATAACCATACAAATATTTAGTTGAGATCTCATCACATATATCAACTATAAAGTGACAACAATCTAGTATGTTAGATTCAGTGACCTTTCAACTTTATCGGAATAACATTTATTCTTTACAATTGAATGTGTCTACTAAATCCTAACAAATAAGCGAACTTGTGTCCTTCATAAGAACCGGAACATAATAACATTTATTTAGTTCCCTTATCGGTTTACTAGATCCGAATGTGGTAAGTGTTACAACGTTTGCTTCACCTTCCCATATACGTATTTAATCTTCCTAATTTAATCACACTCGCAAGATATCATATATCTAAGAGTTGACTTGAACTTAGATAGATTTATCTCAACTCACTTGCCTATAATAGAAACTTCAATAAGTTCTCTATTTAAGCACATGCTACTAAATTTCCCTTTTAATCCTTCAAGCACTTGTAAATATTTCTTGGTGTAGTCTTCATAAGACTTAAGAAAGATCACAAGAGCTATGTCTTTGATTTCCTTTCATAAAGAAAATCTAAAGTTTATTAAATAGTTTATTTAACCTTTTAAATCGTATTTAAAACATTGACTATTTAATTAACCTTTAAGCAATGATTAAAGAAATAAGTCGATACTTAAATCTTACAATTTTGAAAACAACCTTTCCAAAATTAGATGCGGTCATTCTTATCCAACGTTTGAATTAATTGTCATCGTATGATTTGAATGATCATCTTGGATCGTATCCAATATATGACTAATTCCTTGAAACTTATTTCAAATGATTTAATCATATCATGAGCTTCCGCTTTCATTAATAATTAAAGTCTCGAACCTTTGCATCAATTATGTAATCTCCTTGTCTCTAACTACTATAACGGGATGGCTCGTGTCATTGCTTATTTTAAAATGATTAAAATTACTCAACCATATTTGAGAACGTTTCTCAAAATTAACGATCATAATTTGGTTTTACTAATCGAGAATAAAATATAAATATAAAGTTTGCTAAAACTACAACATAAAAATGAAAATAAAAGAGTGTTGTTGTTTATACACGCAAAATCAAAAATGGTCTTTTGATTTATGATTTTGCTCCCACTAGTCAACTACTCCCAATTGACTTTCAAGAATCTTTCAAAATTCTTTAGTGGCCAAGATCCCGTCGGTTACCCCGATTCCCGACGAGGGCCGATCAACCGGAATAATTCGAAAGGTATGTAACTCTTACCAATCACATCTCTATGTGACTCTTGGTGGTTGACTAGTCAACTCTTTGACAATTCACATCTTTATGTGGTAGTCAACCCCTTGCCTACAGAATAAGACGGTCCCGACGAGGGCCAATCACCGCAATACTCTAGTCAAGTCATAACCCAATATTCGCGAGATCTCATACGATCATATCTCAATAACGACGATATACCCGTGGTAGGTCAACTCCCGACGAGGGCCGATCAGTTGGATCCGAACAAAGGCTCTTCACCGTCGCTATAATATTGGGAGACAATTTTAGACTTGATTTTTGTCGTGGAAGTATTTACGTAAATTAATTCACTTAATTAATTTTAATTACGGTCTCATCAAATATATCTATCTCTATAGACATACATCCTACACATTTATCTAGATCGTGCCTAGTCATGCATCTATCGTATCATATAAAATAAATACAAGCACAAAATAAATAAATGCGTAAAGTAACCGGTATGATCATGGACTTTTCCTAGGTGCGGTTTCGAATACAACCGACGAAACCGCGGGTCACAATCTAAGGGTAGGCGCAACCGCCAATAGGATCTTTAATGCTCCATTCTCCAATGGGATCTTTATTTTCGTCTTTCTTTGGTCTTCATCTTCTGCTCCATTCTTGTTACATTTAATTCTATCAAATAAAATAAATACACCCGCCGCAGACGGGGGGGAGCTAACGGGAATGGGACAAATGCAGAAAATAAACTAGGTCACGTTCTTCATAATGGCCTAGGACAATTTTTAAACCAACATAAAATTTAAATCATTCACATCTATCCTATCGGTCGAGTCCATGATCAATCGGGGTCCATACAATCATATTATATCTACTATATCTAATCCATACAATAAAATCTTATGAAAAAGATAAAATTAAAAATTAACTACTTGCGTCTTAATTAATCAATTAACATTTAATCTATTAAATAATTTTATCCAATCAATTAACTAATTAACATTTAATTAATTAAATGATTTTAATCGAAATAAAATTAACGATTAATTTTAAACCGATTTTAATTTTAATTTTAATTAATTAGAACTATTCCAAAAATAAATCAAAATTAAAATTATTTCTCTTTTGTTTCTTTCCTTTTGATTCGTAATCAAAAGGGATGCGCTTTGGTTTCTAAACCAAATTTGGCTTAGGCACGACCACTTTCCAAAATCAAAATTTTGGAAGTGGCGCAAGTCTGGCGCTTTTTACAAATCAAATATTTGAAAAGGGCTGGCCTATTCCAAATCAAATATTTGGAAAGGCCAAATAATTTTGGTTTAGGCACAGCCACTTTCCAAAATCAAAATTTTGGAAGTGGCGCTGGCCAAGCCTTTTCCCAAATCAAATATTTGGAAAGGGCACAGGCTTTATTCCAAACAAAGTTTGGAAAGGCCATTATTATTTTAATGCCGTGTGGCATCCCAATGGCCCAAACTATTTGTTTACGTTGGTTAGCACGACACAACTAAACAAAAGACGAATTACCAATCACAACTATGAACAATAATGAAACACAAAATACACAAAACAAAATTTAGGGATCCACCAAAAGATGCACCGGCCGACGTCGACCGCCCCGAAAGGGGTGCCGCCGCCGCCGCCGCAATTTCCGGTGGGGTGCCGCCGCCGATCGGCCGAGCACCCCATAAGCCGCCCTTTTTTTTTTTTTTTTTTTTTTTTTTTCTTTTCGTGTATCGATTTGCGAATCAAAAATCTTTCATCTTTTAATTATGTGATTTAAACGATAAAATTAACTACGCAAAATAAAATGCTTATTGCTTAAGCTCGAAGCTCTCTCGATACCAGCTTTGTTAGGAAATCTACGCGGGAACGCGGCGGAATTTAAAAATTTATTTCCTATCGACCCAAGATCGACTTCGTTTAAGCAATAAACAAATAGATAGTAGACGGTGGTTACCTTGGTTGATCTAAAAGATCGACGCTTTGACCGTCTAAGGAGAGTAGTTCGCGTAGAGCCGCCCAAGTGTTCGGCCTCTACCGCTAGTCCACACGAACGACCCGCCGGAATCCCATCATGGATTCTTATTGGAAAACTCCGGTTGCTAGACCGGCCTTTTTCCCCTCTCTCCAACTCTCTATAGGATGCTCTCTATTTTACACAAGAACTATTAGCTCTTGGAATTATGATGTACAAAAGAAGCTTGACACCCACCTCTTATTTATAGTGGTTGGGGCGCCCCTACTTAGGTGTGGAGGAGAAGAAAACATTTTCCCAATAAAATAAGGAAAATATAATTGATTGATTTATCTCATTTAATTTAATATCTCATATCAAATAAATCTAGGATATTGTCAATATCTTATATTGAATATTCCCAAGATATAGTCAATATCTTATATTGAATATTTATCTTTATTATATTACCATAAATCAATTTACACATGTGTATATATCACATATATTTTACACATATAAATCTATACAAATATATTCAACTAATGGAATTATGCACATGTACAATCAATGCACAGCACACACACGCACATTCATTAAAATATATATATATTATTTTATTTTATTAATATCTAATATTAATAATAGGTAATATCATTAATTAAATTGCTTGACAATCCAAGTGTATCTTATACACTAATCATATGCGCCCCATATGCCAATTAATTGGCTTCCGGAATATTCTTTAATTAATATAATTATTATTAATATCTTGTATTTAATTTATTCATAATAAATAAATACCACCATATTAATTTACCACTATAACCTTTATAGTCTCGAGATAAACTTTCCTTATTTGGTTATCATCTATAACCACATTTTAATCCGACTAGATGTTCATATGTGTGTGACCCGATAGGCTTCCGAATATGTTGGCCGTAGACACAAAGTGCAAATTACGAAAATGCCCTTCATGCCTAACGATCACGGGATAGCGTCAGCAACACACCGTGACCCCCGATCATCGGAAGAGTCAAATGCAATGACTACTACCTTTCATGTGAAACGATTACCGTGTAACTTACAATCCTATCATTTGTAATAATATCCATACGGTCGTTAGTCGAGTGTCAAAACATCAACGACCGTATCTTATAATCTGGATATCATGCTCTCTCGAAGTAACTCGTTTACTCCCACTTTGCAAAGATTCACGAGAGTAAGACATTCCTTATAAGAAGGCCATTTCGGATATTCGATCCCAATCATAGGATACGCGATTCCCGGACGACCAATCATGTATACTCCGCATGCTTCGATATCATACCCAATCACTACCGCATGATCGCCCCGTGGCTAGGGGAAACCTCAATAGTGTCAAAGCATGACAATCCACACCGTGATGCCATGAAGACTCCGGTCTTAAGGATAATTACACAACCGCCACATAGTGTGACACTTATCCGTGTAAGTGGGTCAGCCTAACGTACGCATTCTCTAATACACGTCCACGTACGGTCCAAATGTCTCTACACTTCGATAGACGAGATCTATCCCCGCCCTAAAGACGAGAAGACATCTAATACGTGCTAGTCCGTTTATACTATCAATGCCCCTGTTTAATAGTACATCGGACTAGAGACATTTAAGTATCAAACTTATTAAAGTGATTAGAGATCTCATCAACCATAATCGCCTATCATGGTTTCTCTATCACGGTCTAATACTAAGGACGTTATCATATAACAATTCACAATTGGTTCTTTAAAAGAACATATATATGACAACGAGAAAAGCCATTTAATATATGTATAAACATAAAGAAATAGTAGAGATGATCCGACCCGGTCGGATCCGGTCCAACCCGATTGGGTTTAGGACACTATTTCAACAGGAAATCCATCGAACGTATATGCATACCGGAGAGATCCCGGGACTACCGGTGCTAATCACCGCAGTTGGCAAGTATATCTCGTGGTGGAATTTTCACCATGCATTGTGTCCTTGAATAATGGTGTAACAAAGATAAGCTAAGTTAGAAACGTATAGTCATGACGTGTCGATGGTCATGAAGTGAACCCTAGATTGAGTCGGTCTCACCAAGATAATCTTTTAATAATAACCTTAATTAAATTGTAGCTTCTACTTCTTACTTTGTACTTTGTACTTACCTCAAATGCATGTTTATTTATGTGTTTGGGGGAGAGAAGACGAACAGGTTAGTCAAGACTTTGAGGAGGACTTTGATGACGACGTTTGAGGACGCCGGAGTTGAAGACCTTGTTTATCATTTATTTCATTTATGCCTTAGACTTGGATTATTATTGGATTCTGTAGTTTTCTTTTAGTTTTTGAAATTCGTAAAGATTTGGATACGTTGGTTTCGTTTCGGATGTAATAATATTACGTTTCCTCTTTAGTTCTTTATTTCTATTCTTGGTTATTTGAAAAATTACCCGAGTCTTTTTAACTTCCGTTTGCTTTCATTTGATACGACGTAGTAGAGGCTTACGTGTAATATTATTTATTTAATATTATGCGTGCCGAACGTTTCGATTTCCGATAAGGACTCGGTGTCCGGGAACGGGGCGTTACACGTACACAGCTCCACCGCAAGCCACCTCCATTTCACTACGTTCACAGTCAGATATCCACCACACGTCCACCGCTGAACACTTATGATAATTTCGACGTTATCAAAATTAATATTAATAAGTTTTGAAATGTTGGTTTCCTTAGAACAATATTGTTTGTAGTATTAGAAATCTTTTCTAATAGGAGTCTAAAGATTAATGTGTTAGGATCTTGTAATATATATTAGTGTTTGTTTTTTTTTTTTCCAATTATACGCAAATTTGTTTAATAATCGTCTTTTTTATTCGATGTATAGAAGTGTTATTTTCGTATCCAAGGGAACAAAAAAAATATATTAGACATCGTTTTTATTGCAAATTTTTTTTAGAATTATCGCTTCCGTTGCCCGGATCCTACGTCTGCCCTTACACATGTGATATTTTATTATACATTAATATATATTCAAGTTGCTCGTGGGTAGTCGAATCGAGTATTGTATTATTATTCGTTTAATCTTCGAGCCGAGTCGATTTCAAGTTCGAGCCGATTCCAAATCGAGTTTAGTCGAGTTTTAACTCAAGTCGATCTATCTCGATCTATTTACGAATAATTTGACTCGTTTACAGCCCTAGTTTTATATGTAGATTGAAAATGTTGAATTCATTCTGAAAACATAAAGAATTGTGCGATCTTTTTTTTTTTTTTTTTTTTGTTGAGAAATTTTCACATTGTTCTACTTGTGTGGAATTAGTTCGATTTAATTAGGCGGATTCTATCGGCACACGCATAATTATTTTTGACACCCATTTATTGAATATTTTTCTGCTGAACAAAACGCCATCCCCACTGGTGTTCCTCCTTCAACACCAACGTCAGTGACACTGACGTTGGTGTTGAAAGAAGAACACCAGTGGACTGACGTCTTTAAGTTGTGCAACTTTTATAACGTGAATGTCAGGAACACTGGTGTTCCTCTTTGAACACCAACGTCAAGGAGGAACACCAGTGGGAATGACGTTCGTCTTTTTGAAAACAATGTGGTGGCGGAAATAAATGGGTGCCAAAACTAATTTAATATGTGCCAATAGAACCCATATTTAATTATTATTATTATTATTATTATTAGTATTATTAGTATTAAAACAAACAACACGTCAGCAGGAAGTTTATGAAGTTTGATGTAAAAGCTTTTGTGTGTATATATTATTTTGAGCAGTGCGGTGTGAGGGATATAGAAAAAGAAATGGTGCAAAACGTTGCCGTAAGAACTTGGATACTGTACATAGACAGTGATCTTTGACAGATGATCCCGATCCACTTTTTCAAGGGATGAGATCACATGTTCAATTTAATAATAATAATAATAATTAAATTGATTTTCCACATAAGTAGAACAATGTGAAAATTTCTTATTATTATTATTAGTATTATTAGTATTAAAACAAACAACACGTCAGCAGGAAGTTTATGACGTTTGATGTAAAAGCATTTGTGTGTATATATTATTTTGAACAGTGCGGTGTGAGGGATATCAGTAATTTTAAGAAATGGTGCAAAACGTTGCCGTAAGAACTTGGACAGAGTACTGTACATAGACAGTGATTTTAAAGATGATATATTAGTGAAAAAATTTACAAGTAGGATTTCATTGATGGAAGTTGAATTCCTATTAATTGAACACATCGAATAGGATTTGATTAAAACCACATAGTAAAATTACATGGAGAGATATAGAAAAGGAAAGGGTGCAAAACGTTGCCGTAAGAACTTGGACAGAGTAAATAGACAGTGATCTTTGACAGATGATCCCGTGCCACTTTTCCAACCTTCAAATATCAAGTTAAATGCACGTACAACCCCCTCACCTATTTCCCACTAACCCCACTAACTAACATCACTCCCATTCCCATAATCCCCATTACTCTATATAATAATTAACCTCTCGCCAAATTATCACTCATTACCCCCAAGTTAATTTCAGCAGCTCGCATGGCTTTTCCCAGAAACAACTTGTTCTACCTCCTTCTCCTTACCCTCTCCTTCCTCCTCCGCTTCAAGCTATCCGATCAGTCCGGTACCATCGGCGTCAACTATGGCCGAATCGCCGACGACCTTCCATCTCCACCTCAGGTCGTTCAGCTCCTTCAATCTCAAGGCCTCACCCGTGTTAAGATCTTTGATTCTGATTCCACCGTCCTTTCTGCTCTCGCCGGAACTAAAATATCCGTTACCGTTGCTCTTCCCAATGAAAACTCTCCGCCGCTGCTTCCGGCCAATCGTTTACTGACACATGGGTTCAATCAAATATTCTCCCTTACCATAACAACGCAGACATCGAAACTATTACGGTAGGAAACGAAGTTTTTGTTGACCCGAAAAACCGAACCCCATTTCTGGTACCTGCTATGAAGAATGTTTACTCCTCCCTCGTTAAATTCAACCTGTCATCAATCAAAGTTTCTTCTCCAATTGCTCTCAGTGCATTACAGACGTCCTACCCGTCTTCCTCCGGTTCTTTCAAAGCTGAATTGATTGAACCGGTTATTAAACCGATGTTAAGCTTTTTTAGACAAACCGGTTCTTACATTATGGTCAATGCGTATCCTTTCTTTGCATATTCTGCAAATTCAGATACGATTCCATTAGATTACGCACTTTTCCGTGGGAACAGTAGTGTTACAGACCCAAACAATGGGCTTGTGTATAACAGTCTTTTCGAAGCTCAAATCGACGCCGTTTTCGCTGCCATGAATGCTTTGAACTACAATGATGTGAAGATGGTGGTTTCCGAGACCGGTTGGCCTTCAAATGGCGACGCAAATGAAGTCGGAGCCGGAAAAGACAACGCAGCGGCTTATAACGGGAATTTGGTTAAAAGAGTGCTTGCAGGTAATGGGACCCCTTTGCATCCGAATGAGCCATTGAACGTTTATTTGTTCGCTTTGTTTAATGAAGATCTCAAACCCGGTCCCACATCCGAGAAGAATTATGGGCTTTTCTATCCGAACGAGCAGAAAGTTTATGATATTCCGCTCACAAAAGATGATTTGATGAGCGACGGTGGTGATAAGAGTAAGGTGGGACCGGCGCCGACGAACGGTGGAGATGGGAACGTGCAGGGGAAGACGTGGTGTGTGGCTGGTGCAGACGTGGAGGAGGAAAAATTACAAGCGGCGATTGAATTTGCATGCAGTGAGGGAGGTGCTGATTGCCGTCCGATTCAGCCAGGTGCCACGTGTTATAATCCGAATACGATTGTGGCTCATGCATCGTATGCATTCAACAGTTATTACCAGAAAAATTACCGTAGGAAGGGGACGTGTTATTTTGGTGGCGCCGCCTATGTCGTTACACAACCACCTAGTGAGTTTCATATCCTCGCTTCTTGATTATTATTATTATTATTATTATTATTATTATTAGACGATAAAAAGTTAATTTTAGGGAAACACATATATTTTATAATATAAGTAGGTTCACAAATAAATAAGTAAACTCATAGTAAAAGAAATTACATTCATATGATGAGACAACTCAGACTCTGCGATGCTTTATACTTAAAAATATTTCAGTGTATTAATTATGATGATTTATGATTTAATATATATATCTAATAAAAACTGACTGGTGAATGAGTTGTTTTCTGTTTTATATGAATTATACATATCATATAATTAAGATGAATTATACATATAATTGTTGCTTTGAAATCAGATAGTGAATAAAATATGAGGAAAAAAATTATATGGAAAAAAACCAAAAAAAAACAAGTTAATTTCTCAGATTGAACCCTTATATCTTATTATGTATAGAAATAAAATCTGCATTGTAAATTTGCTTTTATATATATCTATATTACATGTAAATGTAAAAACAATTGTTGAATTGTTTTTATTTTTATTTTTATATAGGACCTAATTTACTTATTATATACTTGTGTATATATTATGTAAAACAATTGTGGAATGGTTTGCATTTTTACATTCTCACTCAATAATAATTTTGAATAGTCAAGGAACACCATGATCAAGTACAATTATCAATATATAGATGGAAGTTTATGAAATTATGATATTCTAATTCATTAATTACCTACGATCAATCTTTGTTAATGATGATTATTGACTTTTGTAAAACCTGATTTCAAAGTGTTAATAATTTTCTTTTTCCACTCAAAAAAAAAAAAAAAAAAATTTCTTTTAGGCGGTGGCGTGAAAATTTCTTTTATTGCACGTAGTATGTCTGGACAAATTTAGTGTCCAAAGAGTGTAATTCCAAATGGGCTGTCTTGATTTTATATTATCTAATTAAGTGAATAAATCCATTGAATCAATCATTTTAATTCCAGTGAATCAAATATTTTTTTTAATTTTAATGTTGGAAAATCCCATGTTTTATCTTTGTCTTGCAGTTTATGGCACTTGTGTATTTCCAGCAGGCAACTGAAAGGGATATCGACTGAAGCTTCATGATATATATAGCCCTTTTAATTTAATTAGTATCGTCGTATGTATTTGTCGTGATTGCTGTTTTAGATATTTATATTTAATTGTGTTTTAGTATCGTATGTATTTCCCCCTAAAAAAAAAAGTATCACATGTATTTCCTTTTTGTTATTTCTTTAATTAATACCACCAAATATTATGTATTTTGTAACTTAAAAGTACTAGTATTATTGTGACTCCTTTAACAGTTCGTTAAAATTGCTGCTTTGTTTTAGGCCATGTCTTCTTTTTGAATAAACGATTTTTATGTATTTTTTTCATACATAAAAAACAAACACTAGTGTGTGAACAAACACTAATTGTACATCGATGATGATGAAGATCGTCTAGTAATAATTTAGGCCGTATTTTTTTAGATGTCAATGAAACAAAATTCAAAAGCCTATAAATAAAAAAAAACATGAAAAGAGGGGGGGGGGTGGGGGTGATTTGTGGGTTTTTAGACTGGGTCCAGAATAATGCTTATCCCAAGTTATATACGTATCATATGATTGTTTAGAAATCAAGTCTCTTCGTAGTTCTTGGGATCGTTTATATATAGAGGGCCTTGTGCCCTAGGCATGCTTGTGACAATCATATTTCGTATTCCTTAAGGAATGGATATTCATAGATTAATATCCTTGATCTTAAGAGATAATCGTGGGATTTGAATGACGGTTTAAATGATAGGACTAGAGTCCTTATGTGATCTATGCCTTGGACCCTTAACTATGGAGTTGTCAAGAAGCCTAAATAATACAATGAATAACCACGTTTAAAATCCCAAAATGAAATGAATATATAATAGAATAAGATGAAGGAAAAGATTTGAATAAAAGTAGTTTAACTCAAGAATGACACTAGAATAACCAATGGCTATGAATAAGCCAAGACCTTTCTAATGATTCTTAAACCAAAAACTACAATGACACTTTAAGCTTTACTCACAAACTCAAAATGCAATTAACAAAAGTTGTAAAACTCTAATGAGAAAACAACTCACAATAACAATATTATCAATCAATTCAAGGTGTGAAATACATATGGTGTGCCATCCTTTTATAGGCCAATGAAGTTGGCATTTTATTTTCTAGAAAATAAAAATAATAAAATAATAAAAGAAGAAATAACATAGAACCTAATCTCCTTCTATGTCTAGGTGAAGAAGAAACAAAAATAGTTTCTAAAATAAAAAGAAATCTTCAAATAAATCATTAGTAAATAATCTCCCAGATTGATTGATTATATATCAAAATAAGTTGAAAATTTGATGAAATCAATCACCATAAGACTTATAATTTCGTGTTGTACAGCCAAGGTAGGCCTTATTGGACATGAATAATAATAATAATAATAAAACTCCAACAAAAAAGAAAGTAGCAGAAGCCCATCTTCCCTTCTCTTTTAGTGTTTGATCCATCCTCTTTGGCATAAATATGTTAAAATAATTAAAGTAAGAGAACTTTTCTAATAGTGACACAAAGTCGGATGTAACTTGCAGCAAGCGCCTAATACAGAGGGGAAACGTGTGGAGACACCGTGGGCACCATACAAACCATACAGTTTTATTCTGTATTTAAACTGTGTGATTCTGATCGTTTCACCCGTCACTTCACCTCAAATTTCCGGGAGCTTTGCCGATCTACCACTAATTTGGGAGCCTATTTCTAAAAATCCCCAAATTTCCTCAAGTATTTTCCAATACAACGGGCATACATGTGGAAACATAAATAAACATCAGGTTGAGAGTGAAAATTACCACTTTCACCGCTCGGGGATTCCAGATTTTGTCCAGACAGATATTTCATGACAAAGAGTAGTAAACCTTAATTCAAGAAAAACAAACACTTGTACCATATTAGCCTCTCACTCCAACATCTAGTAACTAAACCTCATAGCATTCATGTATCTGATGTAGCAAAAGCATAGCAGTATCTAAAAGTAAGGGAGCTAAAAAAAAAGGCATGGAAGATGAGTTTTTCAGGCCTTCATCATCCGAGCTTTCCGGTGAATTCAAGAATTACAATGGTAGGATTGAGGCGGTTTGTGCTCGAGAAGTATATCATCATACAATAAGTGGCATAAAGTTAATATTGAAGGTACATATAGGAAGGAGCATAAAGTTTTTTTGACCTTTCTCCTGTCTGAATATATATATATATATATATATATATATATATATATATATATATATATATATGATCGAATTTGCACCATCTTTATGCAGGAAGGATGTATGATCTTGGTGGACCAGCAATCTTTCACCTAGACCTAGGGAAAGAAACCGGAACCGTAGTACGTTCACTATTGCTATGAGGAATAAAGAGCAAGGTGAATACTGAGATATATTGTTCAGGCAAATGGCAGAAGAAAAAAACCTTGAGGACGGATACAAAATTAACCGATGCACCAGCGTGGTCAATAACAAAAGATTCATATCTACAAGCAAACATAAACGAGCAGGCTTCTAAAAGCTCTAATTAATGTATGATATTCTGGAAATAGAGTATTTCAGACGCTTGTGAATCGAAATACTGAAGCCCAAAACTATCAAGGTCAATAACACCGTCACCCCCCCTCCTATCCCTGACTCCCAAGAATAAAAATAAAAAAGATCAACAATTATCTCTGATCTAATCCTCATAAGTAGTCCGAGATAAGATTTGGGAAAGTGGGGAGTTGCAGTAAAAGCACACTCTCAAGAACACACTAAAAGGTCACAACAGCAGAAGAAGATACACAAGCACACTCTCAAGAACACACTAGCGCTGCACAAAACATTTAGATGTTAGAACCTGAGCCACTTTTCATTTCTTCAATCTTTCGCTTCACTGCTTCTGCCACTGATTCCCTCGCAAATTGACGCATCTCTTCGCGAAGCTTATGATAAAACGGATCCTCATAAAATGCATCCTTCACCAGCCTCTTCAGTTCATCCCTTGAAAGGATACGAACAGCCCTTTTACCTTCAGAAAGCTGGGAGTCTTTCCTTTCCAGCTGGGTCGAATCGGTCCCTTCGGAGTCTTGGCTGTCCATCTGGGGGGATTGGCAAAAAAGAGACAGTCAACCATATTTGCGTTTTAAGAAGGGGGAAACACCATCAAATTTTTGCGTTTTAGGTGTTTTTTGGGATCCAAACTAAACCCTATTGGGAAGGTGACCCCGATAGGGGATTCTGCGCCTTAAGATCGTGCAGCATTTGTGGAAAAAATGGAAGAAAATGATGGTCAAAATATCACCATGGGTTATTTGTGCCAAAAACTTTAGTGAAACGGGTTATTTTTGCCATTACCCCGTCCATCTGTGTGTGCAGGATTTCAGAATTTCTGACCCACTTTTCATTTCTTCAATCGTTCGCTCCACTTCTACTGCAACCGAGTCCGAGTCTTGGCTGTCCATCTGTGTGTGCAGGATTTCAGAACCTGACCCACTTTTCATTTCTTCAATCGTTCGCTCCACTTCTACTGCAACCGAGTCCGAGTCTTGGCTGTCCATCTGTGTGTGCAGGATTTCAGAACCTGACCCACTTTTCATTTCTTCAATCGCTCGCTCCACTCCTGCTGCAACTGAGTCCTTCACATATTGGCGCAGGCTTTCGGGAAGCTTTTCATAAAATGCATCCTTCATCATCAGCCTTAAAAGGATACTAAGAGCCCTTTTATCTGAAAACTCTATGGTTTCCGGCTGGGTCGAATCGGACCCTTTGGAGTCTTGGCTGTCCATCTGTGTGTCAAACAACCTGGGAGGAAACCGAAGAAATTGGGTCCGATGCGAAAGCGATGCGAGAAATCCCTAATTCCCTATTCTTAGTATGGCCTAGAGGTGGCCCGAAATTCTTAGTATATAAGAAAAACAACATAATTTTTTAAAATAACATTATTTACATATAAATAAAATAACACAATATTAATATTATTTTTAAAACCGAATAGAAATCTATTTAAAAAAATATATATATTACATTCGCTTTAATAATTATAATTAAAATAATAATAATTTGTTATTGTAGTGAAAATAATAAGTGTTATATAAAAATGAAAAGAAAAAAAAATGAAATTTTAAAAGCGTGGCCGGAACCGTGATCGAACCGGGAGCAAACCGGGGGCAAACCGGAACCGGCCCAAACCGGCAACCGGCGGTTTTGAACAGTAAACCGCCGGTTTTTCAAACCGGCGGTTTGACAAACCGGCGGTTCGTCAAACCGGCGGTTCGTCAAACCGGCGGTTCGTCAAACCGGCGGTTCGTCAAACCGGCGGTTAGAAAAACCGGCGGTTACACCATTTGGCCACCTCTAGGACTATGGCCAATTATTTAAAAGAACTGATTTTCAACTTATTATGGGTAATAAGACACTCCGAAATCTTATTTAGTTATAAGGACATTCTAATTTTAAGAATGAAACTTATTTAGTTATAGGGACATTCTAATTTCAAGTGGATAAAGAGGAAGAAAAAAAAAAGGAAAGAGGAAAAAAAAAACGTTCAAAGTATTTAAAAAAAAAAGTAAAAAGAAAAAAAAAACTTACTGAACTGGGTGGGTTTATTTTATTTTTTTATTTTTAATTTATCATATTTCTAAAGATCATATATTTTGATCTAAAATACGGATCATCATAATTTTTTCACTAAAATTCATATTTTTTCGTATTCTTTATTCTAAAATCAAATTTGATATTTTTCCGAATAAATTTCATAAAATCAATTTTTTCTTCATAAAAATCGATGTGACGTATTGATCACCGTCATGCATTGACCACCTACCCGGATGCATTACCGGGATCCATTAACCACCTCGATGCATTGACCGCCGCAATACATTGGCTACCATGATGTATTGACCGCCGCGATCCATTGACAACCTTGATCAGTGACATCTCATTGTAGCGATTTATGCAATGACGTCTCATTGTAGCGATTTATGCAGTGACTTCTTATTGTAGCGATCTATGCGGTGATGTCTTATTGTATCGAATTATGCAGTGACGTGTTATTATAACGATTTATGCAGTGGCGTGTTATTGTAACAATTTATGCATACATTTGGTTGTAAAAATATGCCTTTAAGCCAAAAAAAAAATACAGTTATTTTACAAAGTTATCGAAAATTTAAACCAACACTAATCAAATAAACCAACATCAATCAAATATTTAAAGATAACAAAGAAATAAAGTTACTTTACAAAGTTATCAAATGTGTGTATCAAGTTGTATATGCGGAGACATCAATATCATTGCATCATTTATCTAATTATAAATAGTCATCAATGTCACTGCTTCGGACATCAATGTCACTGCATAAGTCATCAATGTCCCTGCATCAGACATCAATGTCACTGCATAAGTCATCAATGTCACCACGTCGACATCAATGTCACTGCATAAGTCGCCAATGTCACTGCATAAGTCGTCAATGTCACTGCATCAAACATCAATGTAACTGCATAAGTCATCAATGTCCCTGCATCAGACATAAATGTCACTGCATAAAACCTAACAACTGCACCAGTCAGCTCTGCTCTTGTTTTGCATTTCTCCAAATATGGAGCTTTTAATATGGATAGAAGTACAAGTTTGGTGAAACAACAAAGACTCTTCACTATGACTCTTGTAATGGCCACACGTTGTTTGTGCCCTCCTGATAATTCGATTCATTGTGGAATCTCTCAATTCTTTAACACGATCTTGAATAATTTGACGATCTTGTTTAGCTTAATGTCCCTGCATCATTCATCAATATCACTGCATCGGACATCAATGTCCCTACATCAGTCATCAATGTCCCTGCATCAAACATCAATGTCACTGCATAAGTCATCAATGTCCTTGTATCAGACATCAATGTCTCTGCATAAGTCATCAATGTCCCTGCATCGACATCAATATCCTTTGCATAAGTCGGCAAGAATGTCACCTTGCATCGGTCATCAATGTCACTCCATCAAGTAGCATGTAAATCAGAAAAATATTTCTTAATTCGGTAGTTCTTGAGCTTACACTTGTTTGTCAAAATGCATATAAACACAGGGGAGACCGTAAGTGAATGAGGATCATCTTTTTTATTTATAGAAATATCAGTTCCATTGAATGAACATATCAAACGCCATTTAACGCCACAACGATTTTGTTAGAACCTTAATCAATCCTACTTAAGAGTCAAAATATCAACACGTACCGCTCAAGGGGGGAAGGGGACAGTCAGTTTCCAAACAACCTGAACAACCTCCTCCGAGGAGGCAACGCACCGGGGCAAACTTTGTTCACTGGTCAAAACCTTGATGTAAGCTTTACTGGTTAATCTCATTTGTTTAATTATCTTCCCTCATCTTCCCATTAAACTCCTAACAAGCACTTCCGGCACCACCAACCTTGTTACCACTCGTTTTAAGCCGCCATCGCCGCGGTTATGGTGGTGATTGTTCTTACTATTTCTACCTCCTTCCTTGTCCTTAATACCGCCGTAACTTTCATAACTGTCCAAAATCTGTCGTGTACCAAAATCAATGCCTCCCGAAGTGGTGAAAACTCCGGCATGCGTTCCTCCGGAAAGCTCATCCGAGTATCGGAAATCTCAATGACATGCTCGTCGTCGCCGGTGATTAAGTCATGCACACATACACGAGCACCGGTATGTTATCTGATAGACTTTATAATTCCACCACCCTTTCCAATCACACCTCCGGCTACTAGCATCATGACACGGTATTTTAAACCTAGTCGTCACCGTAAAATCCTGTTCACCTACTTTCCGGTCACCGGACCGGCGGTTAAACTGTTCATAACCACAGTCCTTTCCATGAAAACGGTTTTCAGAACGAGAATGAGAGTTATAACGTTGTTTCATTCTTCTTCGCCTTGTTTCATCCTCATTTGTATGGTAAAAAAAAAATCCATCAAAATTGCCACCTACCTTGTATAGTTGTATTAGCCACCTTATATTGACCCCAATAGGCAATAACATCCACATATGGGAATTGTTGAACTATTCATTTCGTTGGCTAAGAATTAATAGCCATTTTCTCTTTAAAAGAAGCCATTTGCTGCTTACCATATGATTAGGCGTGACCCGGACCAGCCCACGTGTCAAACAGGACGAAGCGGACCGACAGAACAGGATAGAACTATACCCGATCTGGTTCCACCAGACCAGAGGAAGGCTAATCAGGGCAGGTCCCTGACCAGAAGAAGAAGGCTGACCAGGCCAGGGCAGGTCTCTGACCGGAAGGAAAAAGCTGATCAGGGCAGGGTCCCTGACCGAAGAAGAAGGCGGATCAGGCCAAGGCAGGTCCCTGACCAGATGAGGCAGGTCGAGGACATACTCATCTGAGTAAAGAGCCGTTATGACTGAACGTGAGGCGTGGGGAGTTAATATAACCGCCCATTAGCCCCATTATCACCAGTAACCGCCTGAACTACGGTTGGACTTGATTCCAAGCATATACTTGGATACGTAGGCAGCTTATTCATGAAGTTGAGTCCATAAGAAAATCTCTGTACGATCCTAGAGCAAGAAAGACCCGATTGTTTATTTGTTACCTATTCAGTTCGATCATTGGCGCTAGAAGGAGGGCCATTTTTTGCTTCTAGTGACGAATTACAGAGTAGCCGATATGAAATCGAAAAAAGTTCAACAAGAGAAGGATCTCGCAGGGTCCTCGCATAATCAAGAAAATATGGGTCAAGATCCAACAAAAAATCCGGAAAAACAACCAGAAGATCAATCCAGTACGAAGGAAATGGCGAAACAACTCCTAGTGGATGCTTTAAAAACAATGGGAGATGAAGACTTTCAGGTCCTTTTTGAAAGTGTGAGAAAAGGAAAGGAAAAGGTAGACGCTATTGGAGAAGAAAAGCAATTATCTTCAGAAAACAGGAGTGGTCATAAGGAAGTGGCAGAATCCAGTGATCAGGTTGTTAAGAGTAAAGCCCGTCACGCTGATGAGGCTGCAAGAGCTGAGTTGGATGCGATGTTAGAAGACGAAGAGGATGAATTTCATCTTGCTTCGCCCTTTGCAGAGCACATTGAAGCATACCCCTGTCCCAGAGGGTTTAAGATACCCAAAATCAGTCCGTATGACGGAACCAGAGACCCGTATGATCATATGCATCAATATATAGCGCATATGCAATTATACAATGCCCCTGATGAAATGAAATGCAAAGCTTTTCCCGCACTCCTTTCTGGAAGGGCTAGGGACTGGTTCAATAAGTTACCGTCCAGATCTATCACCAAACTTTACGGTTTTGACAAAGAAGTTCATGAGCATGTTTATTGTCGCCGGACCGTTCCAAAGGAACGGTACCCATTTGCTCACCATTAAGCAAAAATCCGACGAAACGGTTACGCAATTCATAAAGAGGTTTAACACGGAGTCAACTCGGGTGGGCGATGTGGATGACCGATTTACGGTAGCCTCATTCGTAGCGGGACTACGAGAAGGGCGGCTACACGCTAAGTTAAATGGGAAAAACCCCAAAACCATGGAAGAATGCTTGGCCATCGCTTTTAAACATTGTCAGGGTGAGGAAGCTAATCGTGCCAAGCGCGAGTTGGAGAAAGGAAATCACAGAAAGGAAAAAACAGAGGAAAAATCCGATAAAAAGCGCAAATCAGTTTGGGATAGGGTGCAGGCACCAATAAGCGACGGAGTTGGGCAAAAGAGGCGCTCTGCAGGACAGAGACATGATTCCGTTGAACAGATCACGAGAACAAGTTCTCGCAATTATGGAACGTAAAGGCATAGCCAGAACTCCATTCCCTATGAAGGGACCCAGAGAAAAGAGAGATCAGACCAAGTTCTGTAAATTCCACCAAGATGTTGGTCATGACACAGAGTCATGCAGGGAGTTAATCAGGGATATAGATGCAGCAGTCATGGAAGGACAACTTGATGAGGTTGTGGACAGATCACGTAACGAACAGCCCAGGGGGCGCAGAGAATTTAGAAGGGGACCACATCAGAACGAGAGGGGCAGGAATAACGAACAGGGAAGGCATAAACACCCATCCCCAGATCAGGACGGACAAATTGATAACCGTCCGGTAAATACGATTAACACGATCATGGGAGGTCCCAGACGGACAGACCAAGAGAAGGGAACAAGCTTTGCAGGTCAAACGAGTCAAGATCGGAATTCTGGTAAACGTCTAAAGGTGTCGGGAGAAGTCAGGTATGGACCAGAGGATCCATTACCCCTGGTCATCAATAACGAAGGCCTGGTCATTGAGGCCGTGATCAACAAAAATTGGGTGAAGAGGATTTGCGTCGATACAGGGAGTGCAGTTAACATCTTGTATCATAGAGCTTTCCTGGCAATGAAGTTAAAAGATTCCAGTTTAACACCGATGTAATACACACTATTTGGGTTTGCCGGCCCGCCTATCCACCCTATGGGTATGATCACATTGCCCACAACCTATGGTAAATTACCTCAGGGCAGGACCCTCATGGTAAATTACATTGTGGTTAAAGCACCTTCAGCATACAATGTCATCATGGGAAGACCGGCCATCATTGATCTACGAGCAGTTATCTCACCGGCCCACAACAGCATGAAGTTCCCGGTCGGCTTGGGATCGGTCGAAATTAAAGGAGATGTGGAAACAGCCAGGAGCTGTTATACATCTGTGGTTGGAGAAAAACAGTTGGTTCAACAGGTAGTTCTTGAAGAATTGTTGCCAGAAGAAGAAAAAACCTGGGCAAGCGAGATCGGACCGGGTACGTACGATCGGGGAATCAGGAACCGAATCAGTGGTCAGCATAGGATCATGGATCCCAGACCCCCATAAGAGAGCATTAACAGACCTGCTCAGAGAGTATTATGATGTTTTCGCTTGGAAGACGGATGATATGCCTGGTTTATCACCAGAATTCATAGTACATAGTTTGAATGTGGATCAGCACAGAATCCCAGTTCGTCAAAAGAAGAGGCATTTTGCACCAGAAAGGATCTCAGTCATCGAACAGGAAGTAGCCAAGTTGAAACAAGCAGGAATTGTCAAGGAAGTGGTTTACCCAGAGTGGCTTGCCAATCCGGTTTTAGTAAAGAAATTAGATGGATCATGGAGAATGTGTGTAGACTTTACGGATCTAAATAAGGCTTGCCCTAAAGACAGTTACACCTCCCCCAGAATTGATAGGCTGGTTGATTCAACTGTAGGTTTTGAAATTTTCGGGTTCTTGGATGCGTATAAAGGGTATCACCAGATATTCATGGACCCAAAGGACGCAGAGAAAACGGCCTTTATAACGAGAATTTGGCACGTATTATTATGTGACCATGCCGTTTGGGTGAAAAATGCGGGAGCCACATACCGAGAGAAGCGAGTTAATCGAATTTTCCAAGATCGGATTGTTAGGTGTAGTGCCCGAAAGACAATTTGTGTAATTGTTTTTAATGGATGACGATGAATTTATCTCACCTTATTACTTGCTTTGTGCTTGTGTAAATGTAATTACCAACTCTAAACTCCCCTGCAAACCGAAAGACTAAGTATATCGGTATGTAACCGCTTAACTCGGTGCATGGCATGCACGTGAGGATTGAGTTAGTGGTGATATACTTAAAGCTGTTAGTCCGTGGTGAACTTAATCAGAGTTTAGGGTCTCTTGATTAAAACACCAATAATGCGCCCAGAACACCTTAGGGTGTGATAGTCTTATCCGGTTTGTCGGTAGAGGTACTACGTGGGGCATTTATATATGATGGCATTCATATAGGAATTTGGACCGATTTAATGCGAATTTCTCGGTATAATTCCGTAATCGAGGAATCTTATTAAATCATTAGATGATCATATATGGATCAACCTTAATCTGAGGTGATCACGGGAGTCTTTGCTTGTCCCGGGGTAGTGTTTGATGTGTTAGTTACGGTTCACTTAAATAATGTGTTCCAAGCCACTTCTCATTGGCACTTATCTCAGGATGAGTGAGTAGTTCGATTTTCACGGACATGGAATCCATTCCTTCTGCGGGAAGTAGAGAGACGATCCCCTTATTTGTTAGCCCTAA
This sequence comes from Gentiana straminea, assembly GCA_036785695.1. Classification (NCBI taxonomy): domain Eukaryota; kingdom Viridiplantae; phylum Streptophyta; class Magnoliopsida; order Gentianales; family Gentianaceae; genus Gentiana; species Gentiana straminea. The sequence continues at coordinate 2,227,239 of JAVUPR010000477.1, forward strand.
GAAAGTGATCGATCGGCCGAGTTCATATTTAGACTAATTAGCTACTAGTCGGATATGTGAACTAATTGATCCTTAGGGGGTTGATGGTAAATAAGGATAAGATATTCGAGTCGGGTTTGCGGAGACTTCCCGCTCGGAATGGACGATCTATGGAGGGTTAATCCGTATGTAGTGATTATATCAATGGACGCTTATTCGCTACATGGGTTGAGTATAAGTATACATCTATAATCGGTAGAGTTCGGTTTCGGGTTTATGGTGGCGTAATCCCGGAATTAATAATTAATGTACTTTACGTTCGATGAATAATTAATTATTGGAGCTACTTGGTTATAGGTCCGTGGTCCCCGGTGTGGCACGTAATTCGGACTAATAATCTTGTTATTTGGGCCTCGGTGATAATTAATTGGTGGGCTAATTAATTGATATGCATGGATATTATTTAGTTAAATTTAAATAATATAATACACATAAAAGACATTTTATGTGGGCTTTTTTTGACCCAATATGTGGCGCCATTAATGTCCTAATAATTAGAGAGAAATTAGTTTTCTTGGATAATTATTTAACATGTGATTTATCTTTTATTTGTTAAATGATAATTCATGGAATAATAGATAATAATATGATTTATCTTAATTTGTTTGGGATAATCATTTTATTTATCTTTTATTTGGAAAAGGATTAATGTGATAATTATCACTTAATTATTTAATCCTTGGAGGACATTGATTCTTACTCACTATATAAAGAGAGTTATCCCAAGTCTAATGGCAAGGTACTATTCACGTCACTATTCACCGAGAGAAATTGGCCGAAAAATTTCGGCCTCTATTCTTAGGGTTCGAGTTGGAAAAATCTTCGGGATTTTTAAGTTTGCATATCAAGGAGGCTCGTGTATCAAGAAGGGTGTCCACCAACCGCCGTTTGGAGAACACATCGGAAGATCAAGGCTTCTCTTCCCTATATTGGTAACATGATCTTAACCCCCTTGTAGTAGTTTAAGTCCTTTATTTATGTATTGTACCGTGTAAATCGTGATCCATCCATTGCGTATAGATCTAACTTGGTTAGATCTAAGAACTGCATCCTTCATGTGGTATCGAGCCGGGTTCCACGATTTACATAGTATAATCATAATTAAACGATTTAAAGGAGTGGAATTGCATGTAGGTAAATTTAATTTATTGTTCTATGCATTGTTTATGATTGGTTGTCATGGTTGAAGAGATGGATTGGGGGTTAGCCTTTGTTTACCCGTTAGATCTATTGTAAAGCTCATATGAACGATGAAAATTCGTTCGTATGCGTATAGGAAATTATGTAATTTATTGGTTATTGCAATTTTAATTTCCAGAAAGTAGATCGGTTTAGTAGCTGTTTAGTGTTTTCGTTTTTCCCGTTAATCGAGCCGTTAAAAAGAAGATCCCTCCGGTCAGAATCAAGATTGGAAGTTGATGAACAATCCCACAAAATTTGGCGTCGATCAGAGTCCGTTTGGATTTCCGTTCGTTGCTGCAAAGAAGCTGCTGTAACAGAAAAACGCAGGATTCACAGAAACCCTACCTGTGACTTCCTCGAATTTCTGGGAGAGTTTCGACCGTTGAAACGCAAATCCAACCGGTCAGATTGATAAATATGGAGTTTTGGACGTGGAATAAAAATTTCAGGTCGATCGGGTTTCATCTCGATTCCCGATCGGCAGCGGGAAGTCATTGATGCGCTGCTGTAAAAGTCAGATTCAGCAGCAAGTTGGGCGGCTCACTGGAGAATATTGACAAGTCAAAGCTCCGATCCAACCGTCCATCTTGAAGTCCGAAGAATGAAGATCAGATCTGGAAAGTTTCGTCCCGATCCGAGTTCGTTTGATATGCCAATCGTCGAAGATTCTAAACAGATGCAGATTAGGGTTTTATTTTATTTTCGAATAGATTAGTTACGGGGGTGTCGACGGTCCATCTCGGTGTTTATTTTCCGCACTAGTATACATGTGTAGATTGTATGAATAGAACCGGAAAATTGCCATGACATGCATCATATCATGAATTCCACTCCATATGCATACATGTAGAAATTAATTCGAGGAATTAGTTAGGCATGTATAAAACACGCAATTAGTTTTAATTAATTGTTTGATATTGATTAGAAACTAATTAGGGTAAAAAACCGAGGAACACGGGTTTTTTCAATCGTCGAGGTTGGGTGATGGATTCTCGGTGAATCCCACTGCGAAAGCATAAGGAGTAAAATCCCGAAACCTCGTGGTTAAGGTGTTGGATTCTCGGTGAATTCCACCTTACACAGACGAGATTACGTTTTTGTTCCGTAGTGTCTACGAGAAAGTTTGGTGTTTAAGGATTGGATAATCACGGGCAAACGAGGTTCGAAAGTGGTTTAACCACGGTTGGGTGGTCAACGGTAGCTACGGCTCAATCGACTTCACCCTCCACGTGTGGCGTTTGCACGGGGGTGCGGCAATGCGAGCCATCCGAAGAGCCACTACGGCTCAACGGAGCTCTCCCAGCCTTGACCCGTCCGACGGTCACATATGTTCTAACGAATAGGTCGGGTGGGCTAGCCCACATAACCGACAACATTCGGGCCTATGATTTATTGTTCCTTAATGTAACATCAAGTCCAAAAACGTGATCAGTAAACCCACCACTTTTTCAAAATATTGAGTGGGAGCGGGAGAGGCGACGGCCGACCCCACGGCCTCTGCTTGTTGACACAAGCAACGTGAGAGAATGGTGACGCCTCGTGCCGGCTTTGATTTCGGCCCCCTAAGGAAGGCCTTCACCGCTATCAAAATTCAAGGCTTGGTCTCCGAAAGGATAGGATTTTGGGTACTCGCCGGGTCAGCGACCGACCCAAGGCGGCACACTCGGGGTCTACCTAAAAATGCGAGACGGTAGGTCACACTCATAAAGGGTATTTTTGGTAGTACCTTGATTTGAAAAAGGAAAGGTGATTGACGATCACAAATGAGATGTTCGATTCTCAATCGATCGTCAATATTAATCGAAACCTCTTTGACCTACCCTAAGGCGGCGCGAGGCATTAGATTAAATCCTTGGAACGGTAGGATAGACTATAAGTAATTAGTTTATGTTCTAAAATTTTAGTAGTGTATGATTTGGATTTATTTTTGTCGAGTTTTATTTACAACTATTTATATATCTCTCTAGGGTACTAGGCTTTGCTAGTGTATGTAAAATTGACTAGTAACGACTTCGTTAAAAGTGGTAAGTAACTAGAACGTTGTATTTATTAATCTCACATGCGATTAATTTTTCGGAAGAGATATATCTCTTGAGCCTTCAAAACTTAAGTGACGTAAATAAGTATGTCACTGCTGTCAATCGTGCAGAACGAGAGACAACCGTAGTTAGTTTGAAAGGTGATTGGGACGATAAAATTCTTCCAGTGAATTTTAATTGTGTAGTGTCTACACGAGAAATTTTCTAATAGAAAAATTAGAGAATCATAAATTAAAGTGTCGCTAGTTAGACGGTATTTGGAACCGATAAACTAGTGGGAGCTTTTGTCTTATGTTTTTCTAATTTAGAAAATTAGTCCCCCGGGTAACGCTTTCATTAGACATCCCACGGTTCACGAGTAGTGTCTACTCAATTGAGCTGCTAGTTCAAGACTATTTCCTTTTAAGGAAAGTTGAGAATGGGAAAGAATGTACGTAAGTGTTAATCATCTTAACTAAAGTTTTAAGGCTAAACCGAAACATTAATTAAAGAAAGTATAGGATAAGGAAAGTAATTCCGGATCACTAACCAATGAATCCTTAGCGACTTTCTTAACCGAGTAACTTGACTCGGTAGCTTAGTTCTTTGGAAGAACAAGGAAAGCGTTTGTGCATTAACGATTAATAGAGTAACAACGGGCGGTAATTTCGGCTACAATAGTGGGAGTGATATAAGGAAATGAATTTCGGATTCTATCCTTGAATATCACGAGAAAAATTTATTTTTACGTTTACTGATTCGTTGAAACAAATGGATTCACTTTCAACTCGATATATTGTTGCCTCATAGAAAGTGAATATGACATTTGTAGTACGAATCCAAGACTCGGACTTTTGTTTGATAAAGTCGGAACCACTAAGAAAATTTGAATAAGTATAACACATCTAAAACTATTAAAGGTAAAAGGTTTCCGTATTAAGATAAGCGACCTTTCAATATCTATTAATTAGTGCATATATCCTAGAGATAAGACGACGGCGGCTAAGGGTGATTCCTATCTCCCGGTCTAGGAACACTATCTCAAAGGAACAATGACTAAGTTTCCTTTCAATCGGGAAAGGGTAATAGATTTGAAGGGGTAACATAGCTTGTTCACATGACCTTCGGGGTCTAGTGAGAGATACAAGCCGGTGGGAGTTTTTGAGTGGTGACATATTGTCGATAACTACTCGAAACGTGATTTAGTTTATCAAAAGAATACGAGGAGGAGTCTACGATTTTAGCGAGAGAATAGAGTATTCCATGCTCGAAATAGGCTATCGCATAGTCTTGGGACGATGCTCGGCTGCCTCACAGTGGAATGATTCTCACGAGAAGAAGAAACCATAGACTTGCACGATATAGTTATTAATGTGCTACAATACCTTTGTTAAACTCGATTAAGATAATTGGTTGCAAAATAACGGTTAACATTATTATGTAAACCGAGAAGTCTACTAGAAGATGCCGGTGAATTTATGGATAATGAGTGAATTCGGTTCACACCACTTCCATAAATGTAGGCATTTAGCATTTAATGCTTGAAGGTAGAATTTGGAGATTTTGCGCATACGTTCGGATTGTATTTGTTTGTGAAACATCTTAATGAGACGAGTGAAGGTTGATTATAAGATTCTTGAGATCGAAAGTGACGGTTGAGCTGTCACAAGCCTTCGATAGAATCTATAAGTAACAACCTTAAACCTTGGAGTACGGTTACCCAAAGGTAGTTACTATCGATTTAATCGGACCACATCCAACATCGGTTGTTGGTGATTACAACGATAAATACTACTAGATCGGAATGTCAATCCACCCGAGACACGGTGGGAGTATGGTTTAACCGTTGACCCGTTGTGATTTTGTGGACTTTATAATCTATTTGGGGTGATTGATAACCTATGGCTCTTGGTGGGTTTGTATAGGATTCGATTATAGAGGTTGGTTTGAAAACCTTAACCCTGTGAATGGAGTTTTGGTACTCCGGTTCTGTTCGACCTCTTGTAGAACCACGAGTGTCTCGGGCCCGGTGGGAGCAATTGGATCTACACGGAAAAGAGTCGAATGAATAGGAAAGTTTAAACTTTCGGCGCAAAGTTGAGTGGTATAGGGGTGATTCCACGACAAGTAGAGAGTTAACCGGACCTTGAACTCTCTCACCACTCGGTCTTGCTAGATTTCGTTAGAAAGCGAGAAAATAGGGGTGATTCCACGAGACTTTCTTCTTGAACAACGGAATGCGAATTCATTTAGAACGAAGGGTTTTAGCTAAGAATGAATAACGGATTCGTTACAAAGCGAGAAGATAGGGGTGATTCCCTAAGACCTTTTTTGCGAGACTAACGATATCTTAATTCATTCGAAAGAACCTTTGGTAGGAGGCACTGCCATGGCTTATATCCTTTGTGGATTTAAGAGAACCTCTCGGTCATTTAAAAGTCACATGTTTTAAAATATGTGAACTTGACCGGAGTATTGATAAGTCTTTCGTATTTGGATATCAATATTGGTAAAGTAGTAGTATTAGTGTTCATGAATGATAACAACGAAACGGTTGGAAACAACATGTGTGTGCTATCCGAAGTCGGAAGCGACGAGGCCAAGATTCTCTGGATGAGAGAATTGGACTATATTCTAAGAATACGATTCGGTCAAATTCACGAGAATGAGTCATTGGCTATCCCACCTATCTTATTGAATAAGATGATCATGCATATACGTATGCAACATTCATCGAGAGTAGTCTACCTTACATCTCGGGAATGATTCTCTAAATCTCCGGATAAAGAGAAAATGGGATAGAGTCTCTCTTGGATAACGGCAAGTCAGGTCATAATAAGTCAATTGCAGTTGAATCTTGGATTCAAGCAATAAATAGCGGTTTAGTATGTCCTCAAGTATCGTTAGAGAACGAGGAATGATATGCTTGTATATTTAGGTGCAAACTTGAATATGGTTGACCACAACGATTCGACTTGTAGTCGGATTAAGGATGATCATTAAGTTGATCTCGGGCTCGGTGTTTACTCATAGTGCTTAGAATTTCCTTTTTGGTGCGGGAGTAATTCCGGGTCGATAAGCCGATATCACTTCATTGTGAAAACGGTGAAGATATAGCTTAGAAGGATCTTCTCGGTCACAAGAAGTCAAAAGCATATTGAGAGAGAGTACCGCTTTGATTGGAAGGACCGACAACGTTTCAATCCTAAAGATCGTCTCGAGTCGACAACCTAGCTAATCGGTGTACCAAGTCGAGTGCTTGGAGGGTACGGCATTGATAGATATGTCTCACACTGCTTTTAGAGCAAGTGGGAGAGTGTTGTGAATAAGATAGGGTGTGCTCTAAAAACAATCGTTGCTTGTCATTTCGTGCAAGTGGGAGATTGTTAGGTGTAGTGCCCGAAAGACAATTTGTGTAATTGTTTTTAATGGATGACGAAATTTATCTCACCTTATTACTTGCTTTGTGCTTGTAAGTAATACTGCTACTTTTGCAAACCACTAAGTATATCGGTATGTAACCGCTTAACTCGGTGCATGGCATGCACGTGAGGATTGAGTTAGTGGTGATATACTTAAGCTGATTAGTCCGTGGTGAACTTAATCGAGTTTAGGGTCTCTTGATTAAAACACCAATAATGCGCCCGAACACCTTAGGGTGTGATAGTCTTATCCGGTTTGTCGGTAGAGGGTACTACGTGGGGCATTTATATATGATGGCATTCATATAGAATTTGGACCGATTTAATCGAATTTCTCGGTATAATTCCGTAATCGAGGAATCTTATTAAATCATTAGATGATCATATATGGATCAACCTTAATCTGAGGTGATCACGGGGTCTTTGCTTGTCCCGGGGTAGTGTTTGATGTGTTAGTTACGGTTCACTTAAATAATGTGTTCCAAGCCACTTCTCATTGGCACTATCTCAGGATGAGTGAGTAGTTCGATTTTCACGGACATGGAATCCATTCCTTCTGCGGGAAGTAGAGAGACGATCCCTTATTTGTTAGCCCTAAGAAAGTGATCGATCGGCCGAGTTCATATTTAGACTAATTAGCTACTAGTCGGATATGTGAACTAATTGATCACTTAGGGGTTGATGGTAAATAAGGATAAGATATTCGAGTCGGGTTTGCGGAGACTTCCCACTCGGAATGGACGATCTATGGAGGGTTAATCCGTATGTAGTGATTATATCAATGGACGCTTATTCGCTACATGGGTTGAGTATAAGTATACATCTATAATCGGTAGAGTTCGGTTTCGGGTTTATGGTGGCGTAATCCCGGAATTAATAATTAATGTACTTTACGTTCGATGAATAATTAATTATTGGAGCTACTTGGTTATAGGTCCATGGTCCCCGGTGTGGCTTACGTAATTCGGACTAATAATCTTGTTATTTGGGCCTCGGTGATAATTAATTGGGTGGGCTAATTAATTGATATGCATGGATATTATTTAGTTGGGCTAAATAATATAATACACATAAAAGACATTTTATGTGGGCTTTTTTGACCCGATATGTGGCGCCATTAATGTCTAATAATTAGAGAGAAATTAGTTTTCTTGGATAATTATTTAACATGTGATTTATCTTTTATTTGTTAAATGATAATTCATGGAATAATAGATAATAATATGATTTATCTTAATTTGTTTGGGATAATCATTTTATTTATCTTTTATTTGGAAAAGGATTAATGTGATAATTATCACTTAATTATTTAATCCTTGGAGGACATTGATTACTCTCTATATAAAGAGAGTTCTCCCAAGTCTAATGGCAAGGTACTATTCACGTCACTATTCACCGAGAGAAATTGGCCGAAAAATTTCGGCCTCATTCTTAGGGTTCGAGTTGGAAAAATCTTCGGGATTTTTACGTTTGCATATCAAGGAGGCTCGTGTATCAAGAAGGGTGTCCACCAACCGCCGTTTGGAGAACACATCGGAAGATCAAGGCTTCTCTTCCCTATATTGGTAACATGATCTTAACCCCCTTGTAGTAGTTTAAGTCCTTTATTTATGTATTGTACCGTGTAAATCGTGATCCATCCATTGCGTATAGATCTAACTTGGTTAGATCTAAGAACACTGCATCCTTTGGACCCGAAGTGAGGTACTCGGATGCGAAAAGTTGGTACTAGCATTGGTGCACGCAACCAGGAAACTGAGGTCTTACTTCCAGAGTCATCCAGTAATCGTCTTGACCGATCAGCCACTGAAGCAAATTTTGAGTAGGCCAGATAACTCAGGTCGTTTAGCCAAGTGGGTAGTAGAATTGGCAGGTTATGATCTAGATTATAGACCACGAACAGCTGTGAAAGCACAAGCCCTGGCAGAAGAAAAGTCAATCTCTATTGATCAACAAGTGAATCCAAAAAAATCAGGCCAATGGAAATTGTTCGTTGATGGAGCATCCAGCAAGAATGGGTCAGGAGCAGGTCTCCTCCTCATAAATCCAAGAGGTGAAGAGTTCCCCTATGCTTTACACTTTAATTTCCAGGCAACCAATAATGAAGCTGAATACGAAGCGCTAATTACCGGTTTGAACTTAGCTCTAAAGTTGGGGGTTAAGCAGCTCAAAGTTTACAGTGACTCTCAGTTGGTGGTAAACCACATCAAAGGAAATTATGAAGCGAAGGAGGAACCCATGAAGAAGTATTTATCTCTATCCCAATCACTTATAAACCAGTTTCAAGAAGTACAGGTGGAGCAGGTCTCCAGATCACAAAATACCAGAGCAGATGCCCTGTCTAAGTTGGCCTCTAATTTCTTATCAGATAAGAAAGTTCTCATCGAGCAGTTAAGCCAGCGTAGCTATGAAATTCCTGAGGTGCAACCGGTCACACAAAGGGAAACATGGATGGATACCATTGTATCATACTTAAAACATGGACAGTTACCAGAAGACCGAGGTCAAGCTCGCAAAATTCAGCGCTTATCTGACAGGTATGCCTTATTCAATGATATATTGTACATGAAATCATTCATATCTCCTTGGCTACGTTGTGTTACTGTGGAAGAAGGCAATTATCTATTGAGAGAAATTCATCTTGGGATCTGTGGAAACCATATGGGATCAAGGGCATTAGCCAGAAAATGCAGGTTGTTTGGCTATTATTGGCCTAAAATGCAGCAAGATGCAGAGGAATTAGTCTTGGCGTGCAGGTCATGTCAGATCCATGGTAATCTATCCCATCGACCATCTGAAAATTTGGTTCCAGTCATTGCAGCCTGGCCCTTTGATCAATGGGGTGTCGATCTGGTGGGACCACTCCCAACAGCACCAGGAAATTACAAGTTCTTAGTAGTGGCCGTGGACTATTTCACTAAGTGGGTGGAGGCTGAACCATTAACCACTATCACAGCCAAACAGATCCAAAAATTTTTGTGGAAAAATCTGATTTGCAGGTATGGGATACCAAAGACTATAATCTCAGACAACGGTACCCAATTTGAAGACAGTGGAGTTCAGGAATGGTGTACAGAGTTGGGCATAAAACAGCATTTCACCTCTGTTGGTCACCCCCAGGCAAATGGTCAGGTAGAACAAACTAACAGGCAGATCAAGCTTGGTTTGAAAAGAGGTTTGGAACAAGAGGGAAGCACCTTTGGGTGGAGCACCTCCCAAACATTCTTTGGGCTTATAGGACTACCCCAAATGTGTCAACACATGAAACCCCATTCTCATTGGCCTATGGGTGTGAAGCCGTTATTCCGGCGAGAAATTGGGCCGCCATCTCCCGAGAACCACGCCGCACAATGACCGGACCCGGGAAGAGGAAATAAGGCACACCAAGGATGAAGCTTGGAAGAGAAAAGAGATGTTGCTCTAATCCGGATGGCTAAATATAAGCAACAGGTTTCCCAGTATTACAACTCCAAGGTGAAACAATGCTATTTTAAGATTGGCGATCTGGTGTTGCGCAAAAATGAGATCAGCAAACAGGAGCCAAGCGGAAACCTTGGTCCTAACTGGGAGGGTCCATATCAGATCATCAAGGTACATGGAGGAGGAGCATACCAATTGGCTGATTGCAAAGGGAAAATCATTCCTAGAAGTTGGAATGCAGTTAATTTGAAGAAATTTTATGTTTAAGGCAAGTGACTATCGTTTTTTACTTCTGCAACTGTGTTATGTATTTTGACTTTATGTTGAACCATCGAATTTATCATGGCTGTAATATATTTCTATCATGAACTCTTCAAAAGAGAAAAATTTGTTAAGTCTGAAAAATCAGATCATTTGTTGACCTCAGGTCAGGTCACTTATTTTAGACCTCAGGTCAGGTCGGAAACTCTTTAAAAGAGAAAATTTTGTTAAGTCTGAAGAATCAGATCATTTGTTGACCTCAGGTCAGGTCACTTATTTTAGACCTCAGGTCAGGTGGGAAAATCTTTAAAAGAGAAAAATTTGTTAAGTCTGAAGAATCAGATCATTTATTGACCTCAGGTCAGGTCACTTATTTTAGACCTCAGGTCAGGTCGGAAACTCTTCAAAAGAGAAAAATTTGTTGAGTCTGAAAAATCAGATCGTTTGTTGACCTCAGGTCAGGTCAAAACTCTTTAAAAGAGATAAAATTTACTAAGTAGGGAAATTAAATCTGTTGTAAAACCTCAGGTAAGGTTGCACACCTTAGAATGACAGGTTTGCCCAGGCCAATCACATGTCATCCTAAGAGGGGACAAAATAAGGACACAATAAAAGCACAAGGCACAGAAACAAGGATATTTCAATAATCAGCAAAAATTGTGCAAAAAGCCGAGAGGTAAAACAAAGTTTGAAGGCAACAACAAACAAACAATGTTTTCAAACCAAAAGTGAAATAAAGTTACAAGCTAAGTGATTTCATTTCGAATTGGGAGGAGCTTCAGACTGAGAGGATGAACCAGTTGGTGGAGGCTTTCTACCATACTTGGAAACCAGGTCTACTCCATCTGTGAATTCTTTGAATCTGGTCTCATAAATTTGAGATCCATCATTCCTGTTCCAGCTCGAATGGGTAAGTTTGGCCGCATCAACAGATAGACCAGCAGCTCTCATGTCTTCAATCGCTGAAGAGTACCCAAACCAAATGATGGGGGCAAAAAGCATCTTGATGTTATTGGCTAACTCATCGGACTTCCTGTAATTAGCAAGAGCTTCAGCAATGTGCTCGGGTAGCCTGCTTTTCAGGTTATCCCTCTCCTTTTCAAGAGTGGACACCATCTTCTCCAACTCAGACTTGACTTCATTAGCAGTGGCGAGATTGGCTTGGAATTCATCAGACTTGGCCTTCAACTCGTCAGATAATGCCAGCCTCTCCGCAGCAGAAGTGCTCAACAAATCTTCATATTTAGCCTTCCATTCTGATAAAGATTTGGCTAAGTTTTCCTCAACTTGTGCAGAACTCCTTAATCTGGACAAGATCTCTTTACCTAGTTTGGCTCCCTGGAAAGGAGTACACAGAGCAAGGTTTAAAAAAAAAAAAAAAAAGGGAGAAGAAAAGGGGTTGCTACTTATGAAAAATGATCTTACAAATTTGGACAGATCTTGGTTTGTCCAGTCTTTCCAATCATATCTTTCCCCTTGAGCTCGATCAGAGGCTCCAGCATCTCCGCCAGTGTGATCTTGAGATCTGATACGTTTTGAGGCACGCCTAGTCTCCTCAGTAGTCTCTACCAGAGTGTTGTGAGAGACAATCCTAAAATCATTGGTCTCTTCAGAATCATCATCCCCCTGATCTGTCTCATTTGAGGGTTCAATGGGATGACTATCAACAGTCATAGCGGTCTGATCTGGCACATTGGTCTGAGCACCAGGATCAAGTACCCCCTGCTCACGGGGAGGTGATGTCTCATCGGCAATCTGGATGATACCAGTGAAGCTTGCCACTGCAAGTGCCAATAAAAAAAAATCTTGATCAAAGACATACAATGGAGAAAAAAATGTAAATGTACAAAAATAAGAAGTCCTACTCAAATTATATCTCTCCTCTGATAGCTCAACATAAGGTTCTGGGCCAGCAGTCTCAAGATGGGCAGCATCGATTAGATTGGAGCTATAATGTCTCAGACCCAGATATATCGGGGATGCACTGATATCACTCAACAATTTCTTACCCGCTTTGCTCTCTAACACATCATTGTTCTTAGTTGAGGTATTCCACTTACCTAGATCCCTAATAGTGTTATGCCTGATGAAGAAGAAGTGCTTTTTCCAATCAGAAAAAGATTGGTCGGTTTTCTTAATCAAGCGAACCCCACTCAAATTATCGTTTCTTCTACAAAAGCAGTACCAACCAGGACTTTTCTTAACTTGTTTACATTGATAAAAGGTTCTGAACAGTTGCAATGAAAAAGGGGTGACAAAACACCTACACCAAATTAAAAACCCGTAATGGCCCTTATGCTATTGGGAACTATCGACCAAGCCCAAGGTCATAGTATCGGAGTATTTCCGGGAAAGTTTGGAGGAAGAGGGAATACGAGACCGCATTCAAAGCGTTCTTTATAAACGGTGCGGTACCCGAGCGGGAGGAGCGGCGGCACTCTTTCCGGGGAGCGGGTCGGATAGGGGCATAAATGTTCTTATTTAACCCAAACCTATCACAGATATCAGTGATATCCGAATCCTTTAGTTTGGAGTCAATGGCGTGGCAAGCCATCATTTTCTTAGTCTCGTAAGTTCTCCTCAGTGCACGTATCGGTGCGGACAAGCCAGAGATATTATACTCGGTTGGGGGCGATTCGACAAAACTAGGGACAATAGAAGCAATCAAATGGGGAGGAAGAATAGAGAAGAGAGGATTTTCACCGGGATTGGAAATTTCAGGCGGATTTGGATTCATAAGGAGCAAAAAAAAGAATGAATTTTTACTACAAGAAGATGAAGGACTTACTTGTTAATTTAGGGAGCAAATCTGGCAAATTGGATGCCTGTATCTTTAAATAATGGTGGTTGCTTGCAAAATTCGGTGGATTTAACAACCTTTAACCAAGGGATGGGACGCTTGGGCTACGCATTGATTGAAGTGACAATGCGTGTGCAATTATGGTGACGTTTGAGTTAACCGAGACAGGGTTAGAGAGGCCATCCGGATGGTACACGTGGAGCGATTTTAAATTTCGGATCTTAATCTATTTTAAAGGCCAGACCTGATCGAATAAGATCTGGGGGGCTTTGATTGGGCGTGACCCGGACCAGCCCACGTGTCAAACAGGACGAAGCGGACCGACAGAACAGGATAGAACTATACCCGATCTGGTTCCACCAGACCAGAGGAAGGCTAATCAGGGCAGGTCCCTGACCAGAAGAAGAAGGCTGACCAGGCCAGGGCAGGTCCCTGACCAGAAGAAGAAGGCTGACCAGGCCAGGGCAGGTCTCTGACCGGAAGGAAAAAGGCGATCGGGCGGGGTCCCCGACCGAATAAGAAGGCGGATCGGCCAAGGCAGGTCCCTGACCAGATGAGGCAGATCGAGGACATACTCATCTGAGTAAAGAGCCGTTATGACTGAACGTGAGGCGTGGGGAGTTAATATAACCGCCCATTAGCCCCATTATCACCAGTAACCGCCTGAACTACGGTTGGACTTGATTCCAAGCATATACTTGGATACGTAGGCAGCTTATTCATGAAGTTGAGTCCATAAGAAAATCTCTGTACGATCCTAGAGCAAGAAAGACCCGATTGTTTATTTGTTACCTATTCAGTTCGATCACCATATATATACACATTTGTGCACAAAAATATCACACAATTCACGGGCAAGAAGATTTTTTTTATGTTCTTGGATCGCACGCATGCATAATGGCTTTGACGTCGTTGAATCTCTCGTGGATGTTTTAAACAATCATCATCGCCTTCATCGTAGCCCGAGCCGCCGTCCTCCTCCTCCAATGAAGGTTGTGTTTGCGATGGTAATGTCGTGGTTTACGCGATCGTAAACTATCATCATCTCCCCGACTCCCCATCAAGAAGAAGGATCACCTGCCGCCTTCGGATGCCATTGCCGAGTCCCTAATTACACTCACCAACTAAAATAAATTAGATTGTCCTTATAACCGAATAAGATTTTTGAGTGTCCTAAATGATCATTAATTCTCTAGCGACGGCCTTATAACTAATAACCACTTCTTAGTATATATATGGTACGAAAACCCGTACAATGCACGGAATAATGTAAAATTTGAAAACACGAGAATAGAAGAGCGCTTACATTTGTTAAAGAAAAAATTTGTATTTGAATTTGAAAATTGGAATTAATAAATGTACGCATTAGGTAGGTTTATAATGATTAATAAATATCTATATTTATATTTAAAAGTGAATAACCGCCAATTAACCTAATTTACTCTATTGACCCACTTTTGACCCGGCTTCCAACCCGTTAAAAACACGCGTTTCTTTCTTTTTGATATATCCAGTTTTTAGAAAAATAAAAAAGAAAACACACGCCCCAGCACTAACCTCCTCCTCACCCATTACCACACAACCGCCGCCTCCCATTTTCTCACGGGAATCCTCAACCCCCACTTCCGGTACAACTTTCGTGGGTGATGGTTATCCTTCTTCACTTACACATCTCTTTTGCCCAACTGCAATCCTCAACTATGTCTTTCCAATTACGTTTATTTCTGTCGATGTTCCATTTGCAACCTAATCATCATTTTCTCTCTACCGAATATTCCGATGGAAAGTCAATTGCCACCGGAATCTGATTTCGTCGACGGCCCAGAAGCGGCTGAAACATTCAGTGGCTTTGAAAGTGATTCTGATTTATTTAACCTTAAAATTAGTCTTTTGGGTAATTCTCAAATTGGAAAAACAACGTTCTTGGTAAGCTAATTTTCTGTTTTCCCTCTATCTCTTATTTCAATTTCATATTGGCTGCACCTTCTTGAATTAATTCTTGGTGTTTTTGTTTGCACGTATGTAGGAGATAAACAAGTGAAAGCAAGTTTGCAAATGAAAGGTTTTGAATTTGACGGATAAACTGTGCTCTGTTAAGCGGCTGAAACATTCAGTGGCTTTGAAAGTGATTCTGATTTAGTTAACCTTAAAATTAGCCTTCTGGGTAATTCTCAAATTGGAAAAACAACGTTCTTGGTAAGCTAATTTTCTGTTTTCCCTCTATCTCTTATTTCAATTTCATGTTGGCTGCACCTTCTTGAATTAATTCTTGGTGTTTTTGTTTGCAGGAGATAAACAAGTGAAAGCAAGTTTGCAGATAAAAGGTTTTGAATTTGATGGATAAACTGTGCTCTGTTAAGGGTGCAATAATTGTTTTCAGAATCTAGGATGTTGGAGGTTTGTTATTTTCCACCGTCTTAATTTTTTCATTGTAAAATTCTGTACGGAATGATTGATTTTAATCCTTCATATTTGTAAAATGATTTGGATATAGGTGATCAGATGATTTTTAGATGAGGGATGCGCTCATTTATTTAGGAGGCAAAGGCAATTGTGGATATGGTAAGTTTCTTTTCATGTAATTGTGCTCTCTGTGAATTTTTGCTATGATTTGGTTTGTTTCATTTCATTTCTTCTGGTTTCTTACGCTTGCATATTCATGTCAAAAAGAGAGGGGTTTTTTTGTTTATTTTTTTACCACGGTTACAAGTGCTGATTGTTTTTATGTACACTTCATTTTTCTCTATAAAGTTCTAAGTTTGTCATTTTAATCAATACACTTATACATGGCTTGGGATTTCTAAACATAGAAATGATCAATGGATTTCTGAACGCAGTCTTCATGTTTTGCTTCAAATTTACTGCATATGAGAACACTCATGTACCTTAAAAAAAAAGTGAAAACAGATTAGATTTTAGTATTTTTTCTATTGGTTTATTGTCATCGTCTATTCACGGGTTAATCTTACTTTCAAGTTTTTTTGTCTAAGCTTTCCATATATGGCTTTGTTTACATTTAATTTTCACATTTACAGTTGCATTTTCATAACTTTTCTATTGTCTATTCTTAAATCCAATAACAACGAGCCTTAGATTTGCAGAAGAGATTTTGAGTTAATTACGATGTGTTTGAGCAATTGAATTATAGACCAACATCATCAAACATGGACACTGTTATTCACTCTGTTCTTTTTTGTGGTGCTCTCTAATTGTGGTTGAACAATAAGTAGCAGCCTATATGCCGGCAAGTGTTAAGTCAATATAATGGTTCTTTTTTATGTATGTGAGTGGAAGTTGCCTCTTCATCTGTATGAAGATTCATGTGGCACCTCCTTATAAGGTTGCATTTAATAAAATTATTTCAGTATGCAAGTTTGCCTGTATTTATACAAGTTATACATGTTCTCTGCATAATTTAAGCTACCGCGTTTGACTGCAATTTCACACAACGCAAGCTCAAGTAGCATAAAATGAAGAACACGGGGACTTGGCAAGCTTATTGAAATAGACACTCTTGAAGGCATTAGAAGTTTTCTAATTAAGGTGGCGACTTGCTATTACCCCGTTTCTTCAATGACAGACATGTTATGCCATTTTTTATTACTTAATTAATTAATTGATCCAAATGTGCAGGAAAATCCTGAAGATCGGGATGCTGAAGCACGAGCGAATGCTGTCAAAAGCCTTATGTCGGTTTGCCAAAATCTAACCAGGCCAACAGAATCTTCAAACCTCTTATCTAAAGAAGATAGTAATTATGTTTAATTTCCTTCTTCATCAAATGTGAAGTAATGCATAGTCTATTGAAAGCTCTGGATGACAACTGTGTAGACAACAGGGGTGATGTCGAATCTTGGGTTCGTGAGGCTACCATTAATGGGCTCGAGAAATGCATCAATGTTCTCTGTGAAAATGGGTCTTTAAAGTCTTCAAGAAAACATGGAGAAGCTACAGCTATTACAGAGATATCAGATATGTGAATGAACTTGAAAATTGAGTAAAAACCGCCAGAGAATGAATGAAAAGCTATTCAAAATGATGAACTACCAAAAATGAAGAGAACAATTGAAAAATGTTTTACTTTTTGTTATTTGGTCTTATAGTTTTATTTTGTACTTCTTAGGTAAGAGGAGTGTGGAAGATAGTATTGTTGTTGCTACAAAGTTTCTGCACACCTATGAATGCTTGAAAGTAATGTTACTGCTACAAAATTTGTGGTCATGGTATGGTTATCGTGGATTTATATTTGTTGATATGTATTGGATACTTGGTTGCGTGGGAAAACTTTTGATAGCAATATTCTTGCTAAAAATGGGCATGTGTTTTTTCATACAAAAATGGCTTAGTAAATCATCTCAAAAGATCATGTTGATGGAAAAGACAGGTGATTATCAAACTGAGATCTGTTCGACTGAATGTTATAAAACAAATGAATATTGCACCTGATCGATGAGTGGTGAACCTCTTTCAGACCATATTCAAATCCTACGCACGTTAGTTAATAAAAGCCAATTGTTTTCGGAGCTCCGCCCGCAAGTTAACCAATGGAACCAATTTACATCAGGTGGGTCTTATGGCCGATATGATGATTTGGCACGGGAAGAAATGATCACGGCAATTGCAATTTTAACATGATGATGTGCTCCCCTTCAACTTTTTTCCTTTCAGTTGATATGTTCTTAAAACGATGAAGAGATCGAACCTTATAAAGGATAGAACCTTCTAGGAATAGAACCTTTTATTGTTTTTTAAATGATGTACATTCTTTAATGCATGGATCATTTTCATTTGAATGTTGTGTCGTTCATACGAGTTTTTGAATTTCAGATTTTTTGTCCACATTTTTAAAACTCCCTTGAAATTACGTTTTGAGGTGTTGGATCTCATTTATCTATTACTTATTTTCTCCATGAGTTTCAAATTCTAACAATATGTTTTCTTTAAATGTAATCATTTTTGTTTAATACTTATTTTAAAATCTTAACATTTCTCCCCGTGCATTTCATGAGTTTTTCAACTAGCAATGGCCTATCTAGGGGTTTAAATCGGCCCTTTAATGTTTTTAGGTCTTGCAATGTCTAAGGTATATATCAGGGTCAATGTTATGTAAAATTATTAAACAACACAAACACTAACGGTGATACTTAGAGAAAGACACAAACACTAACTGTCAGTCATGAGCTGCTTTGTTGTGCTGAAAGCTAAGTTTCACAGTCAAGCTGTTGTGCTGTTGTTTAAGGTACTGCTGTCTAACTTAGATAGCACCGAAACAAAGTTCGAAAGTTAAAATTTAGCTTTCAGCACAACAAAGCAACTCATGACTGATAGCAGTACCTTAAACAAAGCACTGCAAATGAATTGTCGAAATTTTATAAGCCAATTGTCTAAATAACTTTGCAATCATTATACTTTCCTGATTCTAACCCATAGTTGTAAGAATCCTTGATTCTTCATGGTAAAATAAACAGAAAGCAAATGAGTTTGGCTGAATATTCACAAATAAGAATGGAGAGGAAACAAAAAGAAAAATCTCTCCAAAACCGCAGTTGTTTACAACGATGGTAAAAGAATACTTACCTCTAGAAATGGATACAAAAAACATTGAAATTGAGAATCCCCATGAAAAACAAATTGTCTTCTTACAATTTGAGCTACAAAAAGAAACCATAAAAAGAATTGCATTGGTTAAAGCAAGAGATATCAATAGGCAAGTGAAAGATGGGAGGACCAAGCATAAAGGATACAAAAAAAATACAACAATCGGACCACTTTGCCTGGATAAATGTGAGGACAAAGTGTGGTTGGTTTGCCAAGGTCTCCTCATTTTCTATTCATAAGAAATCTGCCCTTCTATTCGGTAATTCTCGTCTAGAGGTACGCTAGGTGTAATCGAAAGACGCACTAAGCTTAGGGATAATCCCATTACCTTGGCCATTTTGTCACTGCAAAAACTCAAGATATGAGAGAAATAAAAATAAAGAGAACAGATTATCCAGTCCAGGGATAATTAGAATTGTGCAAGCAAACACGATGTAATAAATCTTCAAGCATCATAAAAACCATTTAGCTAATTTTAGAAAGAAAAAGGCAACAGAAAAAAAAAATTATGCATAAAAAATGTACCTGTTGAACTATCACAGAAGAATACTTTAAGATCAATATTAGCTTTCTTAATGTTTTTCAATGTTAGATAGTTGATGTAATAAAAGGGATATGCTGATGGATTTTTTCCATGGGCCAAAATAGGCAGAGAAAGAGGAAAAGCCATTACCATCCGGAGGTAAGGTTTTTCGTTGGGGCTTTCTCCGTTTCAAAACGAAAAATGAACTCAAAACCCCGTTAACTTAAATCTGCAAAAAATAGTATAGGAATACGAAATTCATAAGTAGAAATGAGGAAATATGATACCTTGAAAGAAGAAGAAGATATAGTTTTGAGGGAGATTGCGGAGAATCAAATTCCCACAGAGCAAGAAACGTAGCAGGCTCCTCTCATGCTTTGAATGTTTTAAGGTAGATGGCGAAGGTTTATAGGAAGTTTGAACCTTTGAGGGAGGTGGGATTGAGCCACGTTTGGAGGGAGTTTGGGAGGTTTTCTTAACTTATCAGGAGCAGAAAATTGCATGGAAGAACGTGGGACCAAGGACCGAACGTGGGATGAGTGCAGGTTTTTTTTAGTGTGTAAACACGAGTTATGGAGCCGGTTAATTGGCCAAATCGGGTTAATTGACAGTTAATTGTTCTTAAATATAAATATAGATAGCATGTATGAGTACGATACAGATGTGTTTATTAGTAAAATGCACTTAAATAAAGTTTGTGAACTTGAAAATTTAAAAATAAATTTTAATAATACATATTTATTCAAATAAACATTACATATTTATAAGTGTTTATTAATATAATACATTAATTATATACTACGTTAAATAATAGAGAAAATAGCATAAAATCCATTTTTTAGTATAAAATAAATAAACATAACACACAATTTGAAAAGGTTGTAAAAATGACCCCAAAAAAAAATCAGAAGGACAAAAATACTCTTCTTTTCTCTTCGCGTTTGTTCAGCGTTCCCATCTTATTCTTATTTCTGCTTCTTCGCCGCCGATGCTTTTTTTTATAAAAAAACAACCTTTAACTTTTGATTTAAAACCCCTATCAGAAAAAAAAATTCATCAAAATTCATATTTTTTCGCTCTTTATTTTGAGATCTAATACGATACCCTTCCGACGTAATTTTTTAAAGCCGAAAATATATTTACATTAATCAGAGCATTTTTCTTATAAACGACCGTAACTTTTGATTTAGAACACCGAACATCAAAATTCTTTCACCAAAGTTCATATTGTTTTCTCTTCATTTTGATATCTCATATGATACCCTTTCGACGTAGTTTTTGAAATCCGAATTTAATCGCAGCGTTTACAGTAACACGATATTACATTAACACAGTAATAGTAACAGATGTAATACAAGGTTCAATAGCATCACGTATAATTCAAAGCATTTAAATATAATACTAGCAGTTTCCAGAATGCAAAAATATGGTTATAATGAATATATAATACTTGTCTGATCTAAAAAAAGACATATTATTGGAAACTGATCAACATTTGGAAAGAGCAAGAAATTGATCACTTAAGCCATTGCTATAATAAACATAGATTCACGAGAACCAACTAACTAGTAGTATGTAAATGCAACATATGGCTCTTAGGCATGTGATGAACTTGAATTTTTCATGTATACTTGTGATGAAACAATCTATCAAAAATGCTTGATATCGTAATAAAACAATCTATCAAAAAATTATGGAGATGCAACTCCCAGGGAATCAAGAGAATAAAAGCCTACCAATATCGGATATAATCAAAAAGCCTATCAGGGGAACTAAAACATTCTTCAAGTTATTGAAGATCAAATCAATCTGTTTACCATCTATGGACCTTTATCCTTCAAACCCGAACCACAGTAAATTTCATGAAAGATGTATGCAGCAACAGAAAATGCATTAAATATCAGCAGCCAAGCCTCATAAAATTAGAAAATCATGAATATAGTGACACTAGTTAGACGGTATTTGGAACCGATGAACTAGTGGAAATTTAATTAAATATTCATGATTTATTGTTTTTCGGATTATTAAGAAATTATGAAAATCCAAATGAGACTACCTAATTTTCAAAATAACGAGTGGGAGCGGGGAAGGTGACAACCGACCCCATGGCCTCTATTGTTGACACAAGCACGTGAGAGAAGGGTGACGCCTCGAGCCGCTTTGATTACGCCCCCCCGCGGATGGCCTTCACCCCCATCAAAATTCAAGGCTTGGTCTACGAAAGTATAGGATTTTGGGTACACGTCGGGTCACTGACCGACCCTGTGCAGCATACTTGGGCGTACTTTGAGATTTGAAACAATGTCACTCTCACAAGGACATTTATGGAAATATCGTGATCTTGATTACGATTAGAGTCAATTCGAAAATTTTGATTTTCAATTGGTTTGCGGTGCGGGTTGGTTTGAGTCAATTGAATTTTTTTCTTGCAACCTTTATTTTTCCTTGGGTATTTTTTTTGTGTGGACAAACTTTATGGCCGTCAACGGGGGCGGCTCCAAAGAGGACCAATATGGGTCAACTGACCCCTAACAAAAAAAAATTCTATGTATTTTTTACGCTATGTAAATTTTTTATACACTAATATATACTAATCGATCGGCTAATTATTTTAAAAATTGACCTTTGACCCACAATTCTACTTGAATTTTTAAAATTAATGCTTATAAACTTAAAATACGATGTGTCGTTCTCCATCACCGACCCGTGTTCCAGAATTCCTACAGCTGCCCCTGCTGTCAATGACCACCAAACTCGATGGACAATGTAATCATATGGGTGATTGTGATCATGTGTATTAATATCAATCAATATCCTACTATATATAATAAGAAGAGAATTTTGGTGAATTGATGACACTTGTTTTTTTTTTCTATTGGTTAGTTTTTTTTTTTTTTTTTACTATTCATGGCCCAGCCCAAAATAAATTTTTTTTTTTAATTTTATATTTTTACTGTTCATGGCCCAGTCCAGAATATTATTATTTTTTTTTTTGAGAAGAAGAGTTTGAATTAAATTGTTCCATTTTGGAGGACTCAATTGTATCTCCTTTTAATGTGCGAATATATGTAGCAAATGTATGACTATTTTCAAAATATAAGGCCACGACTTGTTGCCGACACGATCTTTGTATCATACCAAAAAAATTGTGTTGACGTTTACATGAAATCTTATAAATTTCTTAAAATAAATTCATTTCATAAAAAAAACATATCGTTTGTACACGGCGATATGACTTATTTCAAAATATAAGCCACGACATATTGTCTACACGATCTTTATATCATGCCTAAAAATATTTGGTTTGATGATTACATGAAATATTAAAATTCTGGAAATGAATTTTTTTTCGTAAAAAACATATCGTTTATATAAAATATTAAATATCCTGAAAAAGAAATTATTTCGGCCACAAATATTGTTAAACTGGCTATAGTGTATTGTTGATTTAATTTCTATGGAAATTCGAATTGTGTAGTTACCATGGTCGTTAAAATTAGCCTAGATCTGCGAATACAAAAAAAGGGTTCGGTAGTGTCGAAAGGTGTCGATTTTGTGTCGTGGAGTGTTGATAGTGTGTTAGATTTTAATTAAAATTTTAATTAATATTCATTTCATCAACCGACACCGGTTGGATATGGCGTCGGGGTGTATCGAAGCGTGTCGTGTCGTGTTTTTGGTAGAACACGTGTTGTTGCAAATATTGTCGAAGATAGCTTCATTTTTTCGGTTAGAATAGATTTAAGTATTAATTGAAAAAAATTGTTCAATAGTGTCGAAAAGTATCCATACGATGTCGGGAGGTGTCGAAGATGTGTCGGATATTCATTTCATCAACCGACACGTGCCGGACATGCCATCGTAATGTATCAGAGCGTATCATGTCGTGTTGGTTGTCGGACACGTATCGTATACCTTTTTATAGTTTACTCGGGCTTATCATTTAAGTCATCTATGATTATTACATGTACCGATTCACTTTTGATTTTCGCATTTCAATGATTATAAAAATAAACCGGGACACCGCTCGTGCGGAGCACGAATGTTTACTTTCCTAGTATATCCTACTATAATAAGAAGAGAATTTTGATGAATTGATGACACTTGTTTTTTTTTTCTTCTATTGGTTAGTTTTTTTTTTTTTTTTTACTATTCATGTCCCAGCCCAAAATAAATTTTTTTTTTAATTTTATATTTTTACTGTTCAATGCACGGCCCAGAATATTATTATTTTTTTTTTTTTTGAGAAGAAAGGTTTGAGTTAAATTGTTCCATTTTGGAGGACTCAATTGTATCTCCTTTTAATGTGCGAATATATGTAGCAAATATATGACTATTTTCAAAATATAAGGCCACGACTTGTTGCCGACACGATCTTTGTATCATACCAAAAAAATTGTGTTGACGTTTACATGAAATCTTATAAATTTCTTAAAATAAATTCATTTCATAAAAAAAAACATATCGTTTGTACACGGCGATATGACTTATTTCAAGATATAAGGCCACGACATGTTGCCTACACGATCTTTATATCATGCCTAAAAATATTTGTTTTGATGATTACATGAAATATTAAAATTTTGGAAATGAATTTTTTTTCGTAAAAAAACATATCGTTTATATAAAATATTAAATATCCTGAAAAAAAATTATTTCGGCCACAAATATTGTTAAACTGGCTATAGTGTATTGTTGATTTAATTTCTATGGAAATTCGAATTGTGTAGTTACCATGGCTGTTAAAATTAGCCTAGATCTGCGAATACAAAAAAAGGGTTCGGTAGTGTCGATTTTGTGTCGTGGAGTGTTGATAGTGTGTTGGATTTTAATTAAAATTTTAATTAATATTCATTTCATCAACCGACACCTGTTCGATATGGCGTCGGGGTGTATCGAAGCGTGTCGTGTCGTGCTTTTGGTAGAACACGTGTTGTTGCAAATAATGTCGAAGATAGCTTCATTTTTTCGGTTAGAATAGATTTAAGTATTAATTGAAAAAAATTATTCAGTAGTGTCGAAAAGTATCCATACGATGTCGGGAGGTGTTGAAAATGTGTCGGATATTCATTTCATCAACCGACACGTACCGGACATGCCATCGTAATGTATCAGAGCGTATCATGTCGTGTTGGTTGTCGGACACGTATCGTATACCTTTTTATAGTTTACTCGGGCTTATCATTTCAGTCCTCTATGATTATTACATGTACTGATTCACTTTTGATTTTCGCATTTCAATAATTATAAAAATAAACCGGGCACCGCTCGTGCGGAGCACGAATGTTTACTTTCCTAGTATATATATATATCTAAATAAGAAAGGAAAAGTGGGGGATTTGTGACACTTGTTTTTTTTCATTGGTCCGTCATTTTTACTGTTCATGGGCGGCCCAGCCTAAATTTAATTTTTTATTTTATTTTATACTGTCATGGGCAGGCCCAGCCCAGAAAAGTTTTTTTTTTTTTTTTTTTTTTTTTTTTTTTGAGAAGAAGGGTTTGAGTTAAATTGTTCCATTTTGGAGGACTCAATTGTATCACCTTTTAATGTGTGAATACATGTAGCAAATGTATGACTATTTTCAAAATATAAGGCCATGATTTGTTGCCGACAAGATCTTTGTATCATGCCAAAACAATTTTATTGACGTTTACATGAAATATTATAAATTTTTTAAAATAAATTCATTTCATAAAAAAACCATATCGTTTGTTTATGGCGATATGACTATTTTCAAGATATAAGTCAACGACATGTTGCCTACACGATCTTTATATCAAGCTTAAAAATATTTGGTTTGACGATTACATGAAATATTAAAATTCTTGAAATGAATTTTTTTTTTTTGTAAAAAAACATATCTTTTCTTTTTTCTTTCTTTCCTATCTAAATAAGAAAGGAAAGGGTATGCCACGTGGTACCCTCCTTTTTTTTTCTCCCGGCTCCTCACCTGTATAAACCACCAAAAAAATCATCTCTTCTACTCTCATTTGTTGCTTTTTGTGTTTCGGCCCTTTTTGTTATTTTGGACCGTCTGGTTTGTAAGGCCTGCCATTGTAGGCCCAACAAAAGAATTTAATTTAATTTAATTTAATTTCTTTGGGTGTTAAAAGACACCGGTTTAAGGCAAAAAAAAAAAAAACGATTTAATGTCTTTTGCCGTCCTCGAGAAGCTTGATGAAGAAAAGAAGTTCGCGGGGGGGGGGGGGGGGTGGTGGTTCAGACACGTCTTTTTTTTTTTGCATTTTGTATCATGTGAAAAAGGATGGTATGTTAGGGGCTAAAACAATTGCCTCATTTGTCACCATGTGAAATGATTGACATCGGAATGTTATATATAATATGTATGAGGGGCTAAATTGCATCCTTAACGGAATGATATTTTAGTTACACATTATTTTACTTAATAATTCTTTCGGCATTTGATAAGTTAAAACATTTATCATGGGCACTCTCACCAATAATGCTTGTTTCAGTGCAATCTCATGGTCAATATTCACAAAAATAAAATAAAGATACTACTACAAATTGTATAATTATTCATTGATTTTGCCTCATTGTCAAATCTTAATTTGATTTTTCCATGTAATATAAGTTTTAAGAAAATTTAACACATAATGTGCTCGTTCATAGCTAAAAAATTAATGTGTAAGGCCACACTATAATACAACCCTATCCTAGATGTAGGCATGGCTAAAACAATTGCCTTATTGTCATCGTGTGAAATGATTGTCACTACAAAAAAACAGCAGTTTTGCGACGGAAGATTACCGTCGCAAACAAGGGTTATTCCGTCGCAAACCATAGTTTGCGACGGATTTGCGACGATTTTTCTTTGTCGCATTTTTTAGTCGCAAAACCCCAGTTTTGCGACGGATAAACCGTCGCAAATTGTTTGCGACGGATTTTGCGACGGATAATTACCGTATTTTATTTTATTTTTTAATTATAATTTCCGTCGCAAAAAATGTATAGTCCGTCGCAAATAACAAATAGCGACGGAAATATTCCGTCGCAAACATGTAAAATTGCGTCGCAAAAATGTATAATCCGTCGCAAAAAATGTATAATCCGTCGCAACTTATTTTTATTAAATAATTTATTTATTTTTAGATCTTTTCATATCCGTCGCAAAATGAGCCTTTTCCGTCGCAAATACCATATTGCGACGGATATATTCCGTCGCAAAAAATAAAATTAAACGAGAAAATTATGGGCATTTTGCGCGACCGGCCAAACCACCGCGCAAAACGACCTTAATTTTCCCCGGTAGCATTACAATTGCTACCGGCTATCAACAACAACAATATAAACGGGAATACGATATCAAAGGGGATATGTCAAAAAATACGTCAAAGGGAAATGTCAAAAAATGAATAAAACGATATGTCAAAGGGGATACGATAAGCCAAAATAAATAAAAATGTATCAAAACAATGTCACCCGGTCGGACCCGGTGTACTACCTAAACCCACGTCACCTCCTCAGGGTCCGTGATCGGAATGGTCATCTCGTGTTTGCCTCGTACCCGGGTTGCATCCCTCCGGAGGGATCTTTGCCTAACCATTTGGGTAATCCACGCCTCCATCCGCGCGCTAGTCGTCATCCCGACGCTTTCGTCTCTCTCTAGCTCCTCCAACCTCGCCTGGGTTTCGCATGAGTACGTCTCGTCTCTCGCCATCTCCTGGGTGAGACGGGTGATTATGCCCGGAGAGTATGTCTCGGCGGATGAGTGTCGAGCGACGGCGGAGCTGTCGTAGTACATGGAGGCGGTGACCCCATGCCAAAAACTCTCCCCTTCTTGTCGTAACCACCGGCGGCTTCGTAATAAAGACGCGACTCGTCGACGGGGGTGTCGAGCTGCGTCTCCGGGCTTTCGCCTTCTTCGAGGTGAAGACGTCCGCAAAGTATGATATAAATTTGTTAGTAACAATAATTACATGATATATATATAATGTATATATAATATTTAGAATACATAACGTACCATGATTTTCTCAAACTTCCTCGAGACGAAGTTGCCCGACTTCTTCTTCTTCGAACTACTCACCGGATCACCGGACCGATAGGGGCGCTCCTCTATTGTCCTCCATGGCCCGAGCGAAATCGATAACGCCGCGTACGCCGCATAGCATGTGTCCCGGGGATCTTCCCTTCCTCACCGGATCCGAAGCTCGGTTTAGCTTCTTTTTTCGCGAATGTTTCTGGAACGCCTATTCCGACATAAGATAAACAAGTTAGTACATACATATATATATATATATAAAACAAGTATTGTTAATTTAATATTGAATAATTGCTTACGGGACTCCCAATCCACTCCTCGGGCGACGGAGAATATCCGGGGTCATCCAAAGCCGAGCACGGGGGTTTGTTTGAGCCCGATACATATAATCACGGACCCCTGTTGATAGCATACCGCTCAAAAGCTTCCCTAACCGGGCGCTCGTGGCGTAACTCGAAGCCGAAATGACCCTGCAACATAGTTATATATATATGTTATATGTATAGTTATAATTATAGTTATATTTATATATAGTTATATTTATATGAACGACGTACCCTAAATGCGTTCCACCACCTATCCCCGTTGCTCTGGGCGGCATTATGCCACGTGGTGGCAAAAGTGTTGAAGCCGCCGATTATGGCGTTCTTGGCCATTTTCTTGACATAGTTGTCGGTAAACTGTCATATTGAAAACAATAAGTTGTTAATATATTTGGTTAATCAAAATATAAATAAAAATACAAACAAATTAAAGCAAGATATGTATTAACTTACCATCTCCCCTCGGGATCCAAAACTGGCAATCCAAGGTCACCATTGACAATGACACCAAAATCCTCCTCGCTCATACGGTGTATCTCATCATCCAAACCTCGTCGTTGCGTGAGGAGGAAGACGCTCCGGGGAGGGGGAACTACCCCTACCGCGTCTACCTCTACCTCTACCTCTACCTGACATCTATTTGACACAGAAAATGACGTTTATACTAATATAAATGCAATTATAATAAAAAGGCGTTTATACTAATTAATAATAAATTACAATGTTTAATATCATGACAAAATAAAATATTTAATACATTATTATTCACTATCACTACTAGAATGGAAGAGTTCTTCCTCCTCTTCATCAGTATCTAGATCATCAACCGATTCTTCTTCCTCTCCATCTTCTTGTTGAATGAAATCCTCCATCTCATCATCATCCAAGTCATTATCCCCAACATCGGAGTCAACATCGACATCAAGATCTTGGTGGACAATGTTAAGAGGATCGATAATCGGGAAACATCATTGATCACTTGTTCTTGGAAAACGGTTTCCTCGACGGGAGCATCGATAGTCGATCTTGCCTTTGTTTTGAAAACAACCGACCATTGATCTTTGTCTTTTTTCAAACTTGGATATGGAGCATAGTAGACTTGCTCGACTTGATAAGCGAACAAATGGATCATAAGCGCCATATTTCCTACCACGATGAACTTCAACTATCTTATAATCTTTATGCACATTCATGCCCCGTTCGAATTATCAAACCAATCACATTTGAACAATACGGCTTTGTAGACGGTCGAATGTCCATAATACACCAACTCAATGATTTCATTTAAAGTGCCATAATAGTCGGCACCTTCCGTGGAACCGACACAAACTCCGTTGTTGGTGAAGATTTACCAATATCGGTTGCCCGGTTGAATGTCCGAAAGTTGTAGCCATTAATCGAATAACGTTTCCAAGTTTTGACTTGACGAGAAGGACCACTTGCCAAAGCTTTTAGCAAATCATCATTCAACAATGATGCTTGTTGTCCAAACCATTTGGTAAATTCATGTTCATGTTTATTCCAAATATCTGTCGAGGTCAATTGAGGCTGTTGAACACGAATAAATTGCTCGAACAATCTAAGAATGAATCATTTTGTCAGTTAATGTATATTTGTTCGAAAAAAGCTGTTAAGCATTGTATATATGTAGTAATGAGGTACTTACGGTTCATACGGTTTCATGATTTCGCAGTTAGACAATACGTACTTGTGCACAAAGTCATATTCTTTATTATCCAAGAACCTCGTCTTGCACTTCCCGTTGTTGTACCATTATGATCACGGAATAACTCGGGTAAATCGAAACGATTCGATGCCGAAGTCTCACCAACAACAAGATTCTTTGCTTTTGTTTCAATATGATCATCGTAATACATAGAACGAAGTTTGAAATCTCTTCCAACAAATACGCATTGCATATTGATCCCTCTACGAAAGCTTTGTTACCAATCTTTTGTTTTAAGTGATTCAAAAACCTTTCGAATGGATACATCCATCGATATTGCACGGGACCACCAACTCGACCTCATACGGCAAGTGTACCGGTAAATGCTCCATCGAGTTAAAAAACGCGGAGGCAAAATCTTCTCTAACTTGCAAATAATCTCGGCAATGTTATTCTCTAAACGAATCACGTCTTCTATTTTTAGGGTAGCGACACACAAGTCTCGAAAGAATTGACTTATCTCGGTCAATGCATTCCATTCATTTTTCGGAATCAATTCTCGAAGGGCAAGCGGCAACAAACGTTCCATAAAAACGTGACAATCATGGCTTTTCAAACCACGTAGAATGTATTCATCATGATCTACGCACCTACTCAGTCGAAGCATAACCGTCGGGAATTTCAACTTGGTGACCCATTCACACAACACTTTTCTTTCTCGCTTGTCAAGAACAAGTGTACAATCGGGGCGCTTTCGCAAAGCTCTTTCAAATCTTTAGCGAGATTTTGGACCACAAGCGATCTTGCCTTTAACGTCCATAACCGTGTCAATCAGTTTTTCAAAGAAGTTTTTCTCAATATGCATCACATCCAGGCAATGTCGAAGCGGCAATGTTTTCCAATACGGAAGATCCCAAAAAATGCTTCTTTTCCACCAACCATTCTTGGAGTTTTTAAGCCGTTTCAAGTCGAATCGAGCCATCAATGATGCTTGGTAGGTGTTGTACAAATTCCCATACCTCCTCACCACTCAATCTACGGGGTGGAGTCGCGTGTTCATACTTGTTTGGACTTCAAAAAACCTTTATCGGTGCGAAAAATATGGTCTTCGGGAGAAGCGCCGATGACAATCAAACCAAGTGCATTTACCACTATGTTTGAGCCGAACGACTTGTTTCCATCACCACAATAGGGACAAGCTTTCACACCGGCCGTAGTCCACCCGGATAACATGCCATACGCGGGAAAATCATTGATAGTCCATATTAGTGCGGCCCTCATATGAAAATTCTGTTTTGTGGATACATCGTAAGTAAACAACCCTGTTTCCCACAGCTGCTTCAACTCCTTAATCAATGGTTGCAAATAAACATCGAGGTTTCCTTTCGGATTTTTCGGCCCCGGTACAAGCACTAATAAGAATATAAAGCTGTCTTTTCATGCACAACCGGGGCGGAAGATTGTATGGTGTAACCATGGACCGGCCGGCAAGAGTAGTTCTTCCCAAAATTACCAAAAGGTGCAAAACCGTCTGTGCAAAGTCCTAACCGCACATTTCTAGGCTCCTTAGCAAACTCAGGGTGCATTTGGTCAAAATGCTTCCAAGCTTCAGCGTCACTTGGGTGGGCCATTATACCGCTTGTCCCTGGGGTTTTCCGCGTGCCACCTCATTTCCTTGCCTATATGTTTCGTGGCGTACAACCTTTGCGTCTAGGTCCAATCGGGAAATAAGTCATCACTTTGTTAGGCACACGTTGACCTCTTGCGTTCGTTTTCGGTTTATATCGATCAAGGTCACACTTCCGACACTTGTCCAGATTCGCGTCCTCCTCCCAAAATAACATACACCCCGCGGGACACACGTGTATTTTCTCATGGGGTAGCTCTAATGCCTTTAACAACTTTTTGGTTTGATAGAAGTTCGAGGTCATTAAGTTATTCTTCGGAAGAATATCTCCTATCAAACCGGTAACCCCGTCAACGCATTTGTGAGAGAGGTTGTGATCACATTTCAAAGTGAGCAACCTAGAAGCCGCTTGCAGTACGGAGACACTACTTCCATCACATACAGGTTCCTCTGCGTTTTTCGAAGCATTTCAAAAAACGATGCAACTTCAGGGTTTGGTGTCTCATTGTTCTCCTCTTGGTTAAGAAATTCTTCTCTTACGTGATCAATCCTATCACGTAATGCGTCATTAACCATGTCCTGATAAGGGTTCACATTCCGTTCTTGCTTTGAACGTTGATCGGAATGGGAAACTCTTCACCATGACACACCCAATCATAGTAGTTTGCGCAAAACCCATATTTAGTTAAATGTAATCTCACGTCATGTTCGATTGAAAATTTAGTGTTCTTACACTTACTACATGGACACTTCATCATTCCATTATTTGCCCGAAACGAATCTAAGCGCTTTGCATGTTTTATGAATTCCTCCACTCCATTCACAAATACCGGGTTAAATTTCTTGTTAGCATCCAACCTCTCGTACATCCAACTCCGTTCTATTCTCTTCATTTTCAATCCTACACATCATATCATACAAAATATGAGACTAACAATAGTCTTTAAAGGTTGTCTCAACACTTTTGCAAACTCAGGTTTTACTCAACTTACTATGAAACTAACAACACTATAACCTAAATTTTCGATTCATGGTCAAAGGTTCGACGTCAAAATAATTCGGAGGCTTTGCCGGATAACAAAGTACCCCCCAGTACCATTTTCCAAACGGGTAGGAACAACACCCTTTTCAACAAACCAATTCAACCACATACGTATCATCATTTTCAACCAACATCCGGAACTACCCCTACCGCGTCTACCTCTACCTCTACCTCTACCTGACATCTATTTGACACAGAAAATGACGTTTATACTAATCTAAATGCAATTATAATAAAAAGGCGTTTATTAATAATATGTGCAAGGAAAGCGAGATTTTCTGTAGATCTCGTAACTACGGGGTTTGCAATAGATCCCCTAACTATTGAGATTTGCGGTAGCACCTCTAACTACACGACCTCAAGCAATTTTTTTGTTTGCTAAGCCGAGTAACTACAACACCTTCTTCGGAAAGCGTAAAAAAGTGCAGCAAAGTAAGTGGACCCGCCAAAAAAATAAGTTAGGTAAGTATATAGCCGCACACCGAGTATCATATGTCAATCAAACAAAGGTGGCAGGAATCTCCTCGAAAACACAATTGCACCAAATTGCGTTTTCTTTATATGGTTGGAAAGCTCAGAATGCAAGCTACAAAACGCATATTTCAGATCTCATTTTCATCCATCACACATCACACACCATGTCAAACAAAAACGCATCAGATATTGAAAATCTGTTTTACAGCTTTTTCGATGTGGTTTTGTGTCGAACTTTTGAGTACCCTATACTACTTGGAATGAGCTGAATTTTTGATTTGTTATATATTGCATATAGGGGTACATTTTTCATTGAGAAACCATTCTGGTTTGAGGCCTGTATAATAGTTAAATGTTGGTCACAAACTGCTTAGTCAAAACTGTCCGGTGGGAGCTAATTAGGTTTGTGTGGTGTTTTTGAATGTCGGGTTGAAGCCCAAACGAGCTGAAAATTTAAGGGATTATAATTCAGAATATTATGAGCATTTTATCTTCTTAGACCAACTGATTTTGAGTTCGTTTTGATAGTAAGAAAGTGAGATAAACATAGGTCAAAAGTTCATCAAAAAAATGAACTTTCATCCAAAATCTAACACAAAACAATCAAAACCCCAAACCACCCATCACCAAGCACCAACCGAGCAAACATCACATAGCATCACCACAACCAACATTCAATAAGATCCTTAGTTTTTTTTTCTCTTAAATCGGTTTCTTTTATATGCGAGTTTAAACAAAAATTAAGAAACAAAAATTAAAGAAACAAAACTCGATTCATAAACACGATTTAAGAAACAAAATGAAACAAAAATTAAAGATAAATTACCGAAAGTAGAGAAGATAGAAAGAATGGAGACGGCGGTGGAGGTGCGGGCGAAGAAGGGCGAGACGGTGGAGGAGGTGCGGGCGGCGGGGCTTGTGGAAGTGCGGTGCAGTCCACACAGTTGTTCTTGTATGTGGCTGTGGTTCAAGGTGAAGGAGAGGAGGTGGCTGTGGTTGAAGCCGGAGGAGAGGAGGAGGAGAGGAGGTGGTGTGCGGAGGAGAGGAGGAGGAGACTGAAAAATTCGAAATGAAGAAGAAAGGAGAAGAGAGAGGCGATGCGAAATGCGATCGATATCCGCCATTTTGCGACGGAAACTAATGTCCGTCGCAAACAAAAACCTAATTCCGTCGCAAACATGTGCATACGAGAATAATGAAATAATTTATAATAATTTATTAAATATTCCGTCGCAAACAATAAAAATTCCGTCGCAAAACTCCGTTTTGCGACGGAAATTAAAGTCCGTCGCAAAGTTTATCTAAATTTAGAATAATAAAATAATTTAATAAAATTTTATTCGATGGTCCGTCGCAAAATGATAAAAATTCCGTCGCAAAATTGCCCGCCAAGTGAAAAAATCGGTCCCGCCAAGTGTCCCGTCGCAAACATTAAAATATCCGTCGCAAACGTAAATTTGCGACGGAAATAAGGTCCGTCGCAAAAATGCCGTCGCAAAACTGCTGTTTTTTTGTAGTGTGTGTTGGAAATATTTTTTATGTTTTGATGATGATTCGTCACGAAATTAGACAAATCACTTACA
Source organism: Gentiana straminea (assembly GCA_036785695.1). NCBI lineage: Eukaryota > Viridiplantae > Streptophyta > Magnoliopsida > Gentianales > Gentianaceae > Gentiana > Gentiana straminea. The sequence goes on from JAVUPR010000477.1 coordinate 2,261,223, forward strand.
ACCCATGATGATGAAGTCGTAACTAATCGTTATAGTGCATAATGAAAGAAGAAGCAAGAAATGGTCTCAGAGATAAATGTATAAGTTCTATCTAGAGTCCGAACTTTGTATAGGTTGTTTCGGACAAGCATTGTAATAGAATAGGAACTAGGCGAACAAACCGAGTCACAACAAGAAAAGCGAGTTATAGCAAGAAAACCGAATATGCATACGAAGAACTGAGGGTTCAAACTCAGAACTGAAGAAGATAAGTTCGCTGAGGGACACAGACTCAGTTGGCTTATCTAGAAGAATGAAGAACGGAGGGACATAGACTCGACGTAGAAACCGAAGAAGCGAGGTGGCAAACTCGGTTAGAAGTCGATTAAGTCGTGACTATAAGTCGGGATTCGAGCAAGTCTATGGTGACCGAAACCGAGTTATAGATCATGTAAAAGCGAATAATCTTAAGGACAAAGATTATCGTTACTGGATAAGAAGAAAGCCGATTGGTGTACTCGACTTAGTCAATTGAAGTCGATATTAAGTATACAAGGTACTCAGTTTTGAAGAAGAGTAGAAAACTGAGTTAAGGCCTTGTTAAATTTAAACTGACTATACGACAAAAGATCGTACATGAGAACGTTGGCTAAACGACAAGTGTAACGGCTACAAGAGCTAGTGACCGTTACATCACCCTATAAATACACAAGAGAATCACTTAAAAAAGAGACAGGGAGGAGGATCAGAAAAAGAGCTTTACAAGCATATATTCAAAGATCCAAATCCAGATCCACAAAATCAGATCAGATATATCTAGAAAAAGGGAAGCCAACGGAATTGCCTTGAAGACTTCAAAGAAAGATCCAGTTACACATTGAGGGGGAAAGAAGGCATCTTGGAGCTACAAAGTCAGATCCAGAAGAATCAGACAGCTCACTGAATTAATCCTTGATTAATTCTAAACCTAACCTTTGTGAAAAGGGTTGGCTGTGCATAGTTTGAAGGGAGCAATTCTACCTTTCTTCATACAGTTGCAACTTAGTTGCCACAGCTGTTGGTGCAGTCTGAGGACTGTGTGTTGGTATTAGTGGTGAGCTGGTGAAGGAGCAATTCCACCTCCGAAAGATCAGTGTGCACGATGAAGGGAGCAATCTCACCTTTCTTCATTTTGTGTAGACAGTGAAACTAGGGTGTCGTGAAAGCTGTCATAGTGCTAGGATTTTGTAACGGTTATCTCATTATTCTTGTGATACCTCCTACGCCACAGGAGAAGGGGAGACGTACGGGATTACACCATCCGGAACTTCCATAAACAAATCTTGTGTTGATTTACTTTATGCATTTGGGTTTGTTTTATTTATTGCATTATCACTCGCAAACACTAGACACTGAGTCAGCACTGAACTGATACATAGAGAGTCTTAGAACTTAACTGACACATCTATTGCACTAAAGGCTAGATTTATCCGCTGCCAGTTAACAAGACTAAATATAAGTCAGCATTGACTTATATTCAGTTGCCGCGAGAGGAAGTTAGTAGCAAAGTGGCGCGAGGTCCAGTAAGTTCTGATAAATTGGCACGAGATCAAGTATGTTCGGTATTTTTGCCTCTGCTCGGTAGTGGAGTAGCAGGTTTTTTCGGACGTTTTCTAGGATCAGATGAGCTAACTGAACTCCACACAAGTTAAGGGACAGGAACAAAACTGAACTGGAGATCAGTTTGAGTTTCGGAGAAACTCAGTTCCTAGGGCTTTTCCAGCTCAGGATTAGTTTTTGATGACAAGTTTATTCACTCCCCTCTAAACTTGTGTTAGCCTTTCCAAGGGACCAACAATTGGTATCGGAGCGATTCCTTCTTTTGAAGGTGATGCAAATCGTTTACCGCTTCAAGGTTCAGTTGTTTCTGATACCAACAATTGGTATCAGAGCAAATCTTCCTTTTGGAAGAGATCCGAATTGTTACTGCTCAAGGAGATAACTGTGCATCAGTTATTTGTTCGAAGCATCCAGTTGTTGAAGACCCCTCACTGTATCAGTTCACTTAGTTTCAATGTCTACATCTAGAGCTAGAAGTTGGCTTACTCACCCCCTGACTAATTGCTTGCAAAATATATCTGATTTTCAGGATCAAATGATCGAAAGGTTCAGTGCGACAAATTTATATACAAATCCAGAACCTCAACTCAGTGATGAAGTGAATACAAACTTCAATGTTCACATTAACGAATCCAGAGGAGTTCTATCACTAAGAGACCTCTCAAAAGAAGACGGAATGGAATTGTTGCAAATGGTTGTTGATATAGAAGATTCATCACAGCAACAAAAGAGTGTACATTCAAATCCTAAAACATCATCAAATCATCAAGAAAAGGTACATTCTTCAAATTAGTTATCATTTGCTAAACTCAGTCTGAGAAACTCTGATCTTGTCAAGGTAACTGAAAAACTTACGATAGAACTAAAATTAAAAGACAGGGAACTTGACAAAGCAAAAGATTGGAATGAGTTTCTTGAAACTGAGGTGTCAAATCTAGCTGAAAGATTAATGTCTAGTAAATTTGACAAAAGCAATGATAATCCCCCACCCCTACCTAGTCTTGAGACTTCAAAAAGTATAAACTTTAGAAATCAAGATACTGGAAGATCTAGTGGATTACACAAGGAAACTAAAAATGTTAAATCTAAAAGAATCCTTGTGAAATCAACTAAGATTGAGCGTAATGGTTTATCCAGAAAAGAGTTGAGAAGGTTTAATTCTCTCAACAAAGAAACTGAAAGTAATACTTCAGTAACTAACTTAGCCGGACCCAAAAAGGTATGGGTACCGAAGAAAACTTAAACTGTTTTGCAGGAAAAGTCAGTTCACATTGCAAAATCCTCAGAAAACTGAATTCTATACAAAACTGAGAAGGCAAAGGCTGATGAAGGACAATTTGATCAAAAGAAGTAAACTTTCCAGCTACCATCTGACGTTTGGGCTGACATGACAAATCACTCAAAGCCACGTGTCTATCTGAAGAGAAAAAGTAGATGTACATCCCTACATAATCCCATTGATTATGACACGACTCTTATTTGAAAACGATTGCAAAACAAAATCTTGACGAAATCCTCGCTCACCCAAAATCAAGCATTCAAGGATCCCTAACTCAAAAATCAATGGAGCAATACAACATTGACGATGGAATCACCACCACTGGATAATTTCGTCGTCAAAGATTTTCAAACTCCAAGCTATCAACCCAGATTGTTAGCAAAATCAAAAAGATTCGGGGACTCGAAAACCTGTTCGACACAAAGGTGGATACTTTATGCCCAGAAACCATCAGAGAATTCTACAAGAATGCAGTAATCACCAACGAGGGAAAAAGCTTCAGGATAACTGTTCAAGATAAGAGCTTCACCGTTGATGAACAATTGCTTTCCCTAGTGTTTGGTCTAGACGTAATCAGAGGATCTACATCTTTCACCTTTGGAAATAGAGGAAAGAACAAACTTTGGGACGTCACTGCAATCAACAAGAATGAGAAGAATCTTAGTGGATCTATCTATCAGCAAAAACGAGAATTTGCATTTTTGACGATCCTTCTGACCAAAAATGTCATTGGTCATGCTAGGAATTTCTACACTCTTTCGACTGATAAACTAAAGCTGATCTACGCCATTTGGTTTGGAGAGAGATTGGATTGGAACAAGTTTATTCTCAATCAGTTGATAAAGCAAATCTCAGACGAAAAGGAGAGAATCAAAGAAAGGAAGGAAGTTACTGGAGAAATGTTTCTACTGAAAAAGGGATTTACATATCTAGTGCAAAGGATACTAGATCATTTCTCCATTTCAAAATCTACACAAACGAAGTGGAACACAAATCGTGTCCACCGGGACAAAGAAAAGAAAAATCTCTCGTTGAAGAAGAATCAAGTGAAATCTCGATTCTAGTTCAAGTGAGACCGTGAGTTTGGATGACGGAGAACTCGAGAAGACGAGAAAAGGATGTGGAACAAGTTTCAAGCAAAGAAAACTGAAACTGAGGACGTAATTGAAATTGAGGATGAAACTGAAGAAAGCGAAGGAAGCGAGTCTGATGAATCTGAAAGTGAACGTGAAGAAAGCGAAGAAAGTAAACGAGAATAAAGATGAAGAAAATGAAGAAATTAAAGGAGGCGATGATGAAAGCGAAGATAGTGAATCTTCAAGGCGAGTTGTATGGGGAATACACCGAAAAACGAGAGAGAAGTTTGTGGAAGACGTAGAATTTTGTGAAGCGAGTATGAAAAGGAACCGACGAGTTCATGATACTCAAGCGGCTCCTCATCGCAAGTTCATGAGGCATCCACAAGCGGATTGGCAAGGCGAAGAATCTCAACCTCCGAAACTCATGAATCGAAGAAAAAGCGAAAGGATGGGAAGAGACCATTGAAAGTGTGATGCAAACTCTCTACGAAATCGGCTCTTTGAATTACATGATTTCATTGGAAGATCACATTTCTCAGGTCTATTCGAATACTCTAACCTCATCACCCTCCGTAGATTATTTGAAGATTGCTATAGCTTATCTTCAAACCCCTGGAAAATAAAGCTAGAGATGAAGTTGAAGACCATTGATCTGCTATCTACTCGAAGAATGAAGAAGCAATTGACACTCTGTTTGAGGAATTGATTAAAAGAGAGACCTTCACTGAAACCAGAACTGAAGAAGATGAAGATAACGCAGTTCAAGTTGTGCTGAGCATCAGGAAGAAACTTGTAACCTGTATCAGATTGCAAGAGGGTCTACAAGCAGCAAAAGACAGAGGGACAAGAACTAAGGGGGAAGCTGAACCAGAAAGGGAAGATGAAAAGGAACCAGAAAGAAAAACTGAAAAAGAAAAACTTAATCTCATTTCGGATGAAGAAGAAAAACTGATGGAAGAGGAAATCAAGGAAATTCTGATCAAGCTCAAGAACAAAGACAATGAAGAGGCTAATCGCTTGATCAGTGAATATATGGAGATCAAGCCTAGATATGGTGAATCTGTTGAAGAAGGGAAACAAAGAAGGCTTATGGAAACAAAAAGGAGCATCTTTCTTGGTGAAAAGATATTGGCTCTTGAAAAAGAGAAGTTGTAATTTTATTCAGTTATAACTCAGTTTGTTTCATTTTGAATCTTGTAATAAACTTGGTTGTTCTAGTTTGCTAACTTAATTTGTTTCGTTATGATTTCTTGCACTATTCTTTTATTATTGCTTTTAGGAAGGGTTATGATACATCATCAAAAAGGGGGAAATTGTTGGAAATATTATTTATGTTTTGATGATGATTCGTCATGAAATTAGACAAATCACTTACAACCCATGATGATGAAGTCGTTTAACTGTTATAGTGCATAATGAAAGAAGAAGCAAGAAATGGTCTAGAGATAAATGTATAAGTTCTATCTAGAGTTTGAACTTTGTATAGGTTGTTTCAGACAAGCATTGTAATAGAATAGGAACTAGGCGAACAACAGAGTCACAACAAGAACACTGAGTTATAGCAAGAAAACTGAATATGCACATGAAGAACTGAGGGTTCAAACTCAGAACTGAAGAAGATAAGTTCGCTGAGGGACACAGACTCAGTTGGCTTATTTAGAAGAATGAAGAACTGAGGGACACAGACTCAGTTACAGAAAACTGAAGAACTGAGGTGGCAAACTCGGTTAGAAGTCGATTAAGTCGTGACTATAAGTCGGGATTCGAGCAAGTCCGTGGTTGACACGAAAGCGAGTTATAGATCATGTAAAACTGAATAATCTTAAGGACAAAGATTATCAGTTACCTGGATAAGAAGAAACTGAATAGTGTACTCTGAATTAGTCAATTGAAGTCAGATATTAAGTATACAAGGTACTCAGTTTTAAAGAAGAGTAGAAAACTGAGTTAAGGCCTTGTTAAATTTAAACTGACTATACGACAAAAGATCGTACATGAGAACGTTGGCTAAACGACAAGTGTAACGGCTACAAGAGCTAGTGACCGTTACAAAATCACCCCTATAAATACACAAGAGAATCACTTAAAAATTAGACAGGGAGGAGGATCAGAAAAAGAGCTTTACAAGCATATATTCAAAGATCCAAATCCAGATCCACAAAATCAGATCAGATATATCTAGAAAAAGGGAAGCCAACGGAATTGCCTTGAAGACTTCAAAGAAAGATCCAGTAACCCATTGAGGGGGAAAGAAGGCATCTTGGAGCTACAAAGTCAGATCCAGAAGAATCAGATAGCTCACTGAATTAATCCTTGATTAATTCTAAAACTAAACCTTTGTGAAAAAGGGTTGGCTGTGCATAGTTTGAAGGGAGCAATTTTACCTTTCATCATACAGTTGCAACTTAGTTGCCACAATTGGTGCGGTCGAGACCGTGTGTTGGTATTAGTGGTGAGCTGGTGAAGGAGCAATTCCACCTCCGAAAGCTCAGTGTGCACGATGAAGGGAGCAATCTCACCTTTCTTCATTTTGTGTAGACAGTGAAACTAGGGTGTCATGAAGGACTGTCATAGTGCTAGGATTTTGTAACGGTTATCTCATTATTCTTGTGATACCTCCTACGCCACAGGAGAATGGGAGACGTACGGGATTACACCACCCGGAACTTCCATAAACAAATCTTGTGTTGATTTACTTTATGCATTTGTGTTTGTTTTATTTATTGCATTATCACTCTGCAAACACTAGACACCGAGTCGACCGAACCGATACATAGAGAGTCTTAGAACTTAACCGACACATCTATTGCACTAAAGGCTAGATTTATCCATTTGCCGTTAACAAGACTAAATATAAGTCAGCATTGACTTATATTCAGTTGAGCTAACTGAACTCCACACAAGTTAAGGGACAGGAACAAAACGGAGATCAGTTTGAGTTTCGGAGAAACTCAGTTCCTAGGGCTTTTCCAGCTCAGGATTAGTTTTTGGTGACAAGTTTATTCACCCCCCCTCTAAACTTGTGTTAGCCTTTCCAAGGGACCAAATCACATCGGAATACTATGTGTATTAACTTTGGGGCCTTAATTTCATCGTTTAACTCAGACGTAGCTCCTTACTATTTGGGTGTGAAGAAGAATCCTGCTTCTGTCTTCCCCTACGCCCCACCACAGATTCGTAGATCGGAGGTTTTTGTTTTGAATTGAAAAGGCCCATTAAGAGAGGCTTTCTGAGATCGAGATGTCGTCGGCATATCGCGCGTAACAAATCCTTATTAAGTAATGGGTTTGAATTCGATAATTTTCACAAAAAATTTGACATATTTTCTTTATTATAAGAATAAATCCGACTACTTCCGGTTCTGGTTCCGGGGTTTCCGCGCTTGAAAAAAAAAACCTAGGGCGTATCGTCCAAATCCATTTCGTCGTCCAGTAGCGACAACTGTTTTTTTGATTGGTACCGGGGTTGCCCACCAAGTTCGGGATGGGTTGGTGTGGTTCCTCAACGCCTAGGACACCAGAATATCGAACCATGAACGAAGAAAGGCATGAGAAAAAAGCATATTGGCTAGTGACTAGTGATTAGGAGGCCCCAATTCTTGATTGGAGGGGGCACCAAAGGCCTCTGCCCTTCCATCCCTTAGATAGAGAGAGGGGCCGAGCTTTTGGTGCGCAGCCAGAAATCGGGCTTGAAGCTCTCACCTTACCAACGAGCCGACAACTGATGGCTATATTATGTGTAGTCAGATTGTATGATGTTACACAATCCTTCTCTAATAGGATTGCACATTTACTGGGATGTGGCATATTCACACACACTCTTTGCTATTCTCTTTTAACAAAAATAGTATTTAACTTCATAATTCATGTACACTTAATAGGTTAAATCATATAGCATGGGCCGCACCGTGCTGGGCACGGTGCCTGATCTTACTAGTATATATATATATATATATAGGGTTGGGTTCCCTTACATACCATACTATCCATGCTTACCGTACATACTACTAAAATAGTGCATCGATCACTATTTTAGTGCACCGGTTATTGTTTCGGTGCAACTACAAATTGAGGAGCGAGTTTCTAGTTAGGTTTCTAGTATTACCTAATAGCGATTTCCCCCGCTTCATTAACTAGGTGCACTCAAACAATAACCGGTGTGCACTAAAATAGTGATCGGATGCACTATTTTAGTAGTATGTACGGTAAGCATAGATCAATAGGTATGTATATGATATATATATATATATATATATATATATATATATATATATATATATATATATATATATATATATATATATATATTAAGGGGTGTTTTTTTTTTTCCACGGGACATATAAGGGGGGGGGACGATCCCCTACGGTACAAAGGTGCACAGCGCGGCGTGCTGTTCACCAAAACGACGCCGTTTGGTTCCGATCTATAAAAAAAAAATCACAGTCAAAACGGCGTCGTTTTCACCCGAAACGACACCGTTTCGGGTGCACAGCACCGCACCGCACCCCTTTGCACCGTAGGGGATCGCGTTCCCATATTAAGAGGTATGTTATATTGGTCTTGTGGATTACACTAGGTTCGCCTCCTGCTAAATGTGAAAATGATGTGCGTGTGAATCTTTCGTTTGTGTTATAAATAAAATAAAATAAAAATGAAAAGGTGTGTTAAATATTATATTTTACGGGTGGTGGTCCTAAAGGACAACTTTACATCTTAAATGAAGAATATGACAAAAAAAATAATATTTGGTTGAGAAGGACAAAAAAAGAAGAGATGTACAAAAATACCCTTAATGATAATTAAAGATATTTTTTATTTTGTTTTCAGCAAAATCGGGTAAATTAACGAAACGTTACTACATTTTCCTTAGAAATGTTCAAAGTCAAAATCTCACTCCGTTTTTCGCGTTTCCATTGTTTCTGGTAGCTTTCTATACCCTATTTGGGAAGGGGAACCCCAATTGGGGATTTGTGTACCTTAAGATCGTGCACATTCATGAAAAAAATACCGAAACGTTACTACTTTTTCGTGAAATGTTACTACGATTGTTTGGACTGTTACTACATTATGTAGCAATGTTACTTTAATTTGATTTTTTGTTACTACTTCTCCCGGAAGATTACTCATAGTGAAATTCAAAGAAAATTAACAGAGAAGATTTTGAGAGTGACAAATCGAAATTAAAGTTACTACTTCTCCTGGAAGATTACAAAATCAAATTAAAGTTACTACTTCTCCTGGAAGATTACTCATAGTGAAATTCAAAGAAAATTAACAGAGAAGATTTTGAGAGTGACAAATCGAAAAGCCGAGACCAAAAACCAAAATTTGGCGGTAGAAAGCTAATGATCCTTTCTTCCAGTAACCAAAGCTGCCTGGTTTGATAATTTTGGTCTACATACAATCTCCGGCATCGGAGGGCTCGATCGGGGCAGGGGTTGTTTGAAACCGGCCGGAATCCGCCGTACGTATGAAGAGAGGCCGGACCATATTCTATTTGTTCTTCCGCCGATCGATGATGCCGCAATGGATTCTCCGATCAACGTTTCCGGTGATCGGCTTCTCGTGCCGCCGCTTAACTTCTCTATGGTTGCTGCAATAGATTCGCCGGCGCTTAACTTCTCGTGCCGCCGCTGATGATGCTGCAATGGATTCGCCGCTTAACTCCGCTGAAAATGCAGGATCGGATCTTATCATTTGTTGTAGAAGAATGAGGAGCAATTTGTTGCAGAAGAAGGAGGCGCAGAATGAAGGAGGCTAGGGTTTATTTTAGGATAATGGAGGAATGATGCACATAATGGAGGAATGAGACTAGTTCTAATTATAAAGGGTATTTTTGGATTGACATTATTTTTTGTCCTTTACAACCATTGTATTTTTTTATTGTCCTTTTTACATAAATAAGATGTAAAATAGTCTTTTACAACCTTATCCTAATAAATTTATTTACTAAAATATATTTCAGAGCTGATAATGTGATTAGTGATCTACCATAATCTTAGCTGATTGTAGTGAAAGCTGATTGCCTAATGTCTACAAACGCGGCGGCACTTTCCTTCCTATTAAAACGTGAAGAGCAAGATAATTTATCCTCCTTTCCTCATGGCGCAGATTTGAAAATTTGGACTTGCAGGCTAGCTTCAATCCCTGAAACGAAGCCCCCCTCGCTCCTCCTGATATTTTTGCAAAATGGAGATGGATTCTTCTCCGATGAGTCATTGTTCCAAAGAAAACCTCAAGATTTACGAACAATGGTTTAGTTTTGCAGATTCAGGTCTTTTCTTTTTCTTCACGCAAAATATAAAAGGGAAAATTGGCGCACACATTATGCATGATCGATTAATCGCTAAAAAAAATTTATCGTCTTAATTTCATCTTATTATACATGAATTTTAAATTCAGATGGAGACGGGCGGCTTACTGGAGCTGATGCTACCAAGTTATTTGCACTTTCCAACTTGTCTCGCCAGGATTTGAAACAGGTGCTATGTTTGTTTTTGTTTTGTGTTTTGTCCAGCACTTAATCGTTTTCCATGGTAGTTAATCAATAATCAAATCTTTTGGCTATTTTGATAATAATAATAATAGGATTTTGTATTCAACAGAGTAGTTTGCTCTATTGAGATTAAAAGGAAACAATGACAACAAAAACGTATTTTTTTCATTGTCAAATTCGAGTTCCTTTTTTTTTGGATTTAAATTTGCTTAGAATTTGAGACCATTTCTGGAGTTGGCAAAATTGTGTTGTTCTGGCATACGAAAAAATTCTGTATAGCAGCTTGTGGATTTAGTAGTTATGAATGTTTCAATGCAAATCAAGTGTACAATGCACATTATAAATTGTAGATTCAGTGCCTTGCTTTCTCACCTGACTTATAGCCTTCCAGAAATAGATGGTGGTTGTATACACCTTTCTGTCTTACAAGTAAAGTTGTTGTATGAATACCTTTAATATTTGTGGACATGTGAGTTAAGATATTTGTCCAGGATTACCTTCCTTTTTTGGTTGATATTTGACGTTCAGCTCGCTTATGCCATTCCATTCGTGCACTTTTTCGTGTTATTCAACAGGATTAGAAGCACTTTTGTCAAGTACCATTCATTAGCCTTCATGCATATCCCCTGCTTTATACTACTCTATTCTTCCTTGTATTAGGTGTGGGCTATTGCTGATTCTAGGAGACAAGGATTTCTCGGTTTCAAGGAGTTCATTACTGCAATGCAGGTGCTGGTCTTTTTCCTCTTTTATTGATGTGTTTTAACTTCAAAATTAAGAAATTTCAAGATGCTTATAGCATTTGCTTCTTAATTTGTAGTTGGTTTCTTTGGCACAAGCAGGGCGTCCATTAACTAATGATGCCTTATATTCAGATAGTAAGCTGTATACTCTGCTTCATTTTCAGGATTTTAACGATATGCATATTGAATTCGGTTCTTGTTTTTTCTATAGATTGAGTCTTTTTCTGTAAGGCTGCCTTACCCTGTAAAACATTGTTGTTATTTGCAGTTGACTTCGAAAATCTGAAACCCCCATCAATGGAAGGTTTGGATGATCTACTATCTGTAAGTGTTCTAATATTCTTTTTATCTACATTCGTGGAGCCTTTTGTTCTTGTGTAAATATATCTTCCATTTTACAGAAAAAGAAGCGTTCTAATAAAAGCAAGACCGAACAAAATGGTAAGAACTTCAATGCTAATCATAATTATGTAGATTTTCTTTTTGCTAATTTCCCATTTGATCGCAATAATTGAGTCCATTGTAATGCAGGAACTCAGCTGCAACACTCAATATCTGCTAGTTGGTTTTCTGCTCCAAAATCCGTTAAGAAGGTACCTTGTGATTGAAACTTCTGCTCTGTTCACCTAACTGTTATTATCCTTATTCTGTAGTGACAGAGATAGGTGCCTCTTTTTTAACCCTTATAAGCAAAAAAAAAAAAAAATCATTCTGTATGTAGATATATCTAGCTATTTTGTTGGTGACAAGTACAACGGGCATTCAACTTATCATTTCATAAATACAATACTTCTTGTGTTGGTTGCTTTAAGTTTGCTTAGTCTGATAAGTGTTCTTTTATTCAAGGTTGAGTATGTCATGTCATCCTTCAACATTTCGTGGTCCCTCTTAATTCTGATGAAGCTAGACGAACATTTCTTTTAACCGTATTCTTGTTCATGCCAACCTGTGTTTCCTGGCTATCCTATACCGAACTTCATTACTTTGTTCTAGTTGATTTATACCAATGTGTTACATGATTTTGGTGATTCTCTTGTGCACCTGTTCTTAATTAGACACCAAATCCTTATGTTCCTGTCCTCGTGTGGATCACCATTTTCCCTTTGAAATGTGACTGGACTTCTATTTGTAAATAAAGCATATTTACTGATTATTTATCGTGTCAGGTGTCTTCAACCTCTGTTACCTCAATTGTTGATGGTCTGAAAAAGTTGTACATGAAAAAGTTGAAGCCATTGGAAATGACATACCACTTTAATGATTTTGTTTCCCCTTTGCTGGTGAGTCTTTAGTATGCTTTGAACTTGTGATTGCTTATTACTTATATTTTGAACTCCCTGAAAGTATTATAGTGTCTGTACTGGACTCTTTTTCTGACCCGAAAACTTTTTAGACGGATAGTGATTTCGATGCAAAGCCTATGGTGATGCTATTGGGCCAATACTCAACAGGGAAGACAACATTTATCAAACATCTGCTAAATCAAAGTTATCCAGGTACTTACGAATTACGAGCCATTTAATATTTCATGTTGTCCTTGAGTTTATGTTTATGTTCATTTTCATCATCTTTTATCAGTTTATATTCTTCCGTTATGCAGGAGCTCACATTGGGCCGGAACCTACAACAGACAGATTTGTTGTGGTTATGGTATGATTAGCATTTCCTGTTCGACTATCTTCTTTTGCTTTGAGTTTTCTTTTGCATTTATACTTCTATGCAATCATATCGTAGTCCTCTTCAATGGCCACTCCCCCTTACGGATAATAATGAAGAAGGAAGATCTGTTTTTTTTTTTTCTTCTTTTTTTCGGAAGTATATTCATTGCAAATAATGCTACCTTCATATTCATTACATAAAATCTGATTTTTTCAGAATGGACCTGATGAGAGAAGCATTCCTGGCAACACAGTTGCTGTTCAAGCAGACACGCCATTCAGTGGTCTTACAACTTTTGGAACTGCGTTTTTGTCGAAATTTGAATGCTCTCAAATGCCACACTCAGTAAGTTCTTATTGACCTGATTTTATTATTGTTCTTTTGTCCTGAAAAGTTTACCTTAACTTACCATCCTATTTTTTAGTTGTTGGAGCATATTTCTCTTGTGGATACACCTGGAGTTCTATCAGGAGAAAAGCAACGGACGCAACGAAGTTATGATTTCACCGGTGTAATATCATGGTTTGCTACGAAATGTGACCTAATCCTGCTTCTGTTTGATCCTCACAAACTTGACATAAGCGATGAATTCAAACGTGTACTTTCATCCCTACGAGGTCATGATGATAAGATACGGGTTGTGCTGAACAAATCTGATCAAGTTGAAACACAACAAGTAAGAATATTACTAAAAAATTTCATTTCATATCCAAGCTTCATCTGTCATTGTTTTCTTTATTCTTCCATGAGGGTGTTTTTTTTTCTTTTTTTTTCCCTTTTTTTTTTTGGTTGTGATGTAGCTCATGAGGGTCTATGGAGCATTAATGTGGTCTTTGGGCAAAGTGCTAAATACTCCTGAAGTTACGCGAGTCTATATTGGGTATGCTTTGTTGTTGACAGGATTTTTTAGATGGGATAAACACGCTTTTAGTCTCTTGTGTTTTATGAATAATGCATTTTAATCCCAAATATTCCGATTTTGCGTTTTTATCCTTTAAAAAAAACTAGTTTTCTTCCAATGCGCCACGTGTCGAACAACCAGCCTTGAAGGTATGACGGACTGCCTAATTTTCCAACCAATGAAAACTTAGAATGCGGCAAAGTGGACTGAAAAGGTAAAAAGAAAACGCATAGATGAGGGCTAAAAGTGCAAAAATGAAACACGTGGGGTAAAAATGCAAAGATCGTAAAACACAAGGGACCAAAAGTGCGTCTATCCCTTTCTTATATTGTGCAATACTGGTTGCTATGTCTTTGGGAGATGTTTACTTGGTTATTTAGTGTAATAGTTGGTTTCAATAGAAAGGCATAATGATCCTGTGAGTACACTAATCTAATTCTTGCTTGGTACTTTTTTTTAGGTCATTTAATGACAAACCTATAGTTGAGGCTTCTGCCGGTCCACTTGGCAAAGATCTATTTGAGAGAGAACAAAGTGATCTTCTTGCTGATCTTAAGGACATACCGAAAAAGGCTTGTGATCGTCGAGTAAGTTCAGCATTTTTTTTCTTTCTCAATCAAAAAGCTTCATATTATGCTTCTGATTAGAGTGGTCTAAAGAAATCTAAACAAGGGAATGTTAACCTTTTACAGATCAACGAGTTCGTCAAACGTGCCAGGGCAGCCAAGATTCATGCATATATTATTAGTCATTTGAAAAAGGAGATGCCTGCCATGATGGGCAAAGCTAAGACCCAACAGAAGTTGCTGGATAATCTCGATCTTGAATTCGCGAAGGTATTTGCTCATTCTTCCACATTTGGGACAATCTGTTACACAAATACAGTTGAAGGGCTAAAATGTTATAAAATGAAGATGTTTAAAGTGCTCACATTTTTTTTGTATTATGTTGCTGGTCTCATTTGACAGATTCAAAAGGAGCATCATCTGCCCGCAGGGGATTTTCCGGATATCGAACACTTCCGAGAGGTTTTGAGTGGTTACAACTTTGATAAGTTTGAGAAGCTAAAGCCTAAAATGATACAATCCGTGGATGATATGCTTGGATATAACATCCCAGAACTTCTCAAGAACTTTCGAAATCCTTATGAGTAATATATATATATATATATATTTCCAGGACATTGAAAGAATCCCCCTATATGGCTATGTTTTTGAAGATTGTAGAAGAAGAGTAGTTGCAGCAGTTATAGCTATACACAGCAAAGAGACAGACTCTTCTGTTGTGCCTAAAGATTCAAGCTCGACAAGTCCTCCCCGCCCCCCGCCCCCCCGAAGCATATGTCCGGCCATTTGGAAATGACATTACAAAACACGCCTGATACGTAACGTAACGTGCAAGCTATATATGTTATCTTGTAGCTTACAACATGATGTTTGGTGGTATCTCATTCTCATTCTCATTCTTTTGGCTTAATTAGAAAAAGCAGAATGGTTAGAGCATGTACAGGGTATATATATAGATTATATAAAATGTAATGTTCATTTCCTCTGTACTACATGTTTTTGTTTAACTGTTTTATTCCTTTTCTTTTATACATCTTCTACAAATGTTACATTACTAATGGTCTGATGCACTGCATTGGAAAAACTGGGAAGCATGCTGTCTCCCGAAGAATATGGGTGGATTGGGATTCCAGGGCTTAAAATATTTTAATTTAGCATTGTTGGCCAAGCAGTCGTGGAGGATCCTGTATAATCCGGGATTGTTGGCGGGCGGCACAAGTTCTTAATACGAAGTACTTTGAGGATAGCACTATTTTGGCAGGCCGGGTCCTCGGCTGTTGTTTCTGTTCGGTATATTAAATGCTTATGTTATACTCCCTCCGTTATATCAAATGTAACGGAAGGAGTATCATGACTAAAGCCGAATAATGCTAATAGTATCATCATTTTACTAAAATTTCTTGAATATTTGGCGTTTAATATTTGTCCAATGTTATCATTATATAAAGAA
Source organism: Gentiana straminea (assembly GCA_036785695.1). Taxonomy (NCBI): domain Eukaryota; kingdom Viridiplantae; phylum Streptophyta; class Magnoliopsida; order Gentianales; family Gentianaceae; genus Gentiana; species Gentiana straminea. The sequence continues at coordinate 2,276,973 of JAVUPR010000477.1, forward strand.
AAACATATACTTGTCCACAGTATATGCTGCATTTAATTCGATACGGTAAAGATTGCTGAATTTATATTAATATATTTGGTTGTTCTAAATAAAATAAAATTATAACATGTTAGATTTAAAATATAATCTTTATAGTGTAAAACAAACAAACAAACCCAAAAAAATTGAAAGACCAGACCAAACTGAAGTGATTTCAAAGTTTTCGAACCAAAATGTTTGGTTTGAGTTTATAAATATTTACTACCCAAAACAGACGATGAACACCCCTAGAAATATGTGCTCCTTTATAATTCACATGAGAAACAATAAATAATAAATATGATAACTATTTTAAAAATGCATGACATTTTCTTAACCAATTTCTTAACCAAACATGTTTTTATTAACTCATATATACAATCTAACAAGGTGCTAGAAGAACTATTAAAGAAAAAGATAATAAAAGTTACAGACATTTACCTTATCTCAATCTCAAACGGTAATCCCTCCCTTGAGACGTCATTGTATATATATATATATATATATATGTTCCCGTAATATTCTCACAAAAACAATAATTACATAACGCAACAATTATTCTGACTACAATATTTTTCGATATATATATAATAATAATAAAACATAATTAAGTGTCTTTATATAAAGATAAAGCATAGATTCATATTCACAAATTTCTTGATTATTCCTATTTCTACATCTTGTTCTGGGTGGACTTTCTCTCCTTCAATAATAATATTGTTGGCTGGTGGTGTCTCATCTTCTTCAACGTTTCCTCTCTCTTTATCCTCTGCTTTTGCATTCCGATATATCAAATAGAATATCAACTGAATTATCCCCAATAAAACGCCCAACACATTTGGAACCTGCAAAGGGAAATACAAAATATTGTAAAAAGCCAAGTATATATATAAACAAATTAATCATCTCATTATTTTAATTCATAATTAATACCTTTTAGAATGCGATTAATTTTTGTAGCTAAAAATAATTAATTATTATTGCAGCTTAAATTAATTATTAATTCATACACACTAGCTGGTGTTGCAACTTACTGCAATGAAAGGATCTCTCATGAAGAATCCGTAGAAGAACCAGACGGCAGCATTCGCGGAGAGAAAGAGTGATAATGCAATTGGCATAAACTCCACACTTTTGGTTTTAAAAACATTTACCTGGACCAAAATATTAAAAAAAAAAAATCGTTATTAATGATCTTACATAAATGTATTGTGTTATTTATCGTGATGATTTTGATACGATAATAACAATATTTGATTTTTGGATTTAAATATTTAGAAAGAAACATGAGAAATATATATATATTACCAAGTTACTTAGAGGAGAAGCAAACACAACAACATTAATTACAGCACATATCCATCCAATCACCATAACTCGCCTCTTGCCATCAGCAAAGAACATTGAAAATAGCAAAATCGCACCCAAAAATCCGATTTCCACTAGCAATATTAGACCCGCAGTGATAATCTGCAATGTTATGCCAATAAATCAGGGCATAGAAAAGTGCAAATTAATGTTCATGTTCATGTTCATAGCAAGAAAATTATCATAGGAAAATTCTGACGCATGAGTCTCTATTAGAACGGGTCGTCGAATAAATATATATCACGTATCTAAGGGTCAAAACAGTTTTGTTGCATGTACTCGTGACAGTAATCCGACGACCCCCGTTTTAATGGAGAGTCTTTGCAACGGAATTACCCCATAAGCAATAGACATATACCTTAGTCCGTTTAGGAGCATAAAGAATATATATGAAAATGTAAATCAATTCAATTGCACCCCCGTAAGCATTAATCGTTATAAGGAGCCACACGTTTTTCTTTAAAATGCCATAATATAGCATTAGAGATGCACTGAAAAGCCCTATTATGTAGGGCAATGATGGATATCCAGCCGAAGATTTCTTTTTTACGATATTGTAAAATGTTGGCCTGCATGAAAATATAACACATATATTAATATGTATTTTTATTTATTTAAGATAACTAAATAATTCATAAATAAGAAGATGCTAACTAATGCTACAAGAAATTGTCACAATACATCTATATTCTATACCATTGATTATAACGTGGATTCATTATTATCATTATCAATGATATACAAATTTGTTGTGTCACTTGTGTTCTCTGATTCATTATGGTTGTACTATTACCCTAACTAATAGGGTAATAGATAATTTAAAAAGCATAGGTACTTTTGTCAACAAGAAAAAAAAGAACTTATTAGGTACTCTTTATGGCGAAAACACTAGTGCAAACGTGTTATCTTAAACTAAATATTACATCTCAATTTTCTTTATTTACATTTAATTACCAGGTTTTATTTCCTCAAAAAAAAAAAAAAAAAAATTTACCAGGTTTTATGTTTTGCATAGATCATAAAAATTGGCAATGTTATTCATGATGGCATGAATGAAAAATAAGAAGAAAATCAGACATTTTGGGAGAAAATAATACTAGTTAGTTGATGAGCTTGCATGAAACTTACACCGGAGCTAGAAAGACGAGAAATGATATAATATTTCCTGTAAAAAAAAAAAAAAAAAAATATATATATATATATATCAAAATTAGTTATACAATATTATAATTACAGAAAAATTAAATATTTTAATATATGTATGTGTTCAGGTATGTAAACAGAAGGAATCACATACCTAAAATGCCAAATATAAGGGCAAAATATTCATTGCTGTTAATTTCCATTAAATAGATTTTTTTTTAAACCCTTCTTCTCTTGCAGTGTGCAACCAAATTATAAATCTTGAGTGCAATGTGCCAACGTGAGATGCAAACACAATCAACATCTCTTATTTATAATAGTTTTCACTACAAAGAAAAGGGTTGGGTAGTATTCTTTGTTTTTTTTCTTGTTTAAAGAAACAAAAATGTTACTTTCATACACTTTTCACAGCATAATTTACGGTGAAATACGTATCAACCAATATGTTTTACACCATTATCAATTGTGTAAAAGTATGCTTCGAATATTTGTTGTGGAACAAGCATTACTCTTAACATAATGAAGAGCAAAATATGTGGAGGCGAAAAAACGGTTTCAATAAATAATCATAACACATTTTTACACCATTGATGATTATGACGTAGGATCTAGAGGCGGATCCAAACGTTTAATGCGCCTAAGGCAAAAATTTAAAAAATGGACCCTTTTATAACAAAATTATGTGCATTTTCTATACGCAAATCACGAATAACAGTTTCTAAATTAATATTGTCCAACACATGGCCTTAGACGGTCGAATATGGTAGGTTTTCAATAGTATCATTACTTTGCAAGTGTTTAATTGTAAATTCATATATTATACAATCAAAATGTAATAAAAAAACCAAACTATGTCAATAGCAATAATCGGACTCGTATGGGGATTGAACTTGATCTAGTTGTAAAAACTATTGCACTTCCTAGTGTTGACCAGGATTCGAATCTCTATCCCTACATCTAATAAAAAAAAGTCCGCTTCCCCCCTCCATCCACCCACTTCCCCTTCCCCTTCCCCCCCCCCCTCCCCCCTCCCCCCCCAAAAAAAAATCGAGCTTGCATCGATAGAAGTATATAATCACTGCTTATTTACTGAACTATCTTACACTATTATTAAAACATGTACAATTGGGCTCCCTTAAATCATGGGCACTAGATGGTCGCCCATCGCGCCCCGGGTCAGGATCGCCCTGATACTTTGACTCATTATTTTTATGTATTCACCCCAAAATGAGTTGTCTACAAGTCTAATAATTGTTTGACCCGAAATGCAAGAAATCCTGAAGCCACTCCCGAAACCTGGATAATACCTATTGATTGATATGATTCATTTCATTATTATCAATGGTGTAAATATATACCGTATATATTGTTATGTAACTATCATTTCCGTACAAAGAATGCTTTCCTTTTATTTTTTATTTTTTTATGGTGTGTGTTTTTGCATATAGTTTAATATGTTTTGATTTGATCTGTAACTTCCATTGACAGGAATTTTTGTACACCGGAAGAGTCTTTACGTATAAATTTTACCTTCTCCTAGGTTAAAACCCTAAAGAATGCATTCTTTTTGCAAGGTAAATAAAAGCGTAGCTATTAGGTGTCAGTGTCACCCCCGTAATTATTTTAGGCAAAGTTTTTTAGACGTCTCTACTTGTATTAACGGTTTACTTTTCAAGAATGTAGACAGAAAGGTCTAGGATTTTGATTTAATGGGGCATTGGTTTACTTTTGAAGAATGTAGACAGGCATATATATATATATCTAGGAATTTTATTTAACACCGTGCATCGAAACAAATTTAAAGATCCCTTTAAGACACCTTAAAATGATTTGAAAACGAAACGAATACAACACCTTAAAATGTATGAAAGATGATTTTATGTCTTTGAGGTCTTCATGTTAATTTGCGATCGTCTTCTGAAATACAACATGCACCGATAAACCTTCCTAAATGTTTCGCCTTCCATTATTTTAAGTGTTGAATGATTAGCTGGATGTGATATGTAGATAATGTAGGGAAATTCTAAGCTAGTGTACTCTATTTAAGGAGTGAAGTTATTTGATATCATCCTAATCACATACCGTCAATTATTAATTATCAACTATGATTAGAACGATGCCGCATACCATCATTCCTCAAATGGAGTTACCTGAAAAGAACTACTCAACTACATGAAAATGAGAAAAGTGTTACCTGATAACTCCGGCCATTTCAGAATTGATGCTATGTGACGTGGCACCATCATGACCACAAACCGTAATTCATTCACAATTTGTAGTTATGGTGATGTCACATAACATAACATCATTCATAATACTTCCTTCGTTCTTATTTAATTCTCGCAGTTGCTAAAAAACAAAATTTATTTTTTATCTGTCGTAGTTACATTTTTAAAAAATGCAAAAAAACAAAATTTATTTTTTATCTGTCGTAGTTACATTTTTAAAATATTATTTATTGTATTTTTCTACCTCTACCCTTATTTATTAAGGGGTGAGAGATGAAAAACAATATTGCATTAATTATATTCAAGAGATGTTATTGTCATTTTGATATTAAGTCAAAACGTTAACTATTCTCCTTAATGTGTGTGTTTTTAATAACTACGACAGTTAAATAGAAATAGGGTGAGTAAAAAACATATATTCATAATCATAATGATACTAAATAGCATCACTTCTCAAATGGACTAACTGAGTAAAAACCGTCTCAAAATGCATGTGAAAATTGAAGTGCATTTATAATATTGCACCCTAGAGGAAAAGCAATAAAAAGAACTCTATGGATTGGGAAAAATGTAGACTTTATAGCTTTTATAATTTAAGTAAAGACATGATGAGAACTTTACAACTTCCCTACTTTTAGAAGATTTCCAAGTTGCAACCAAAATAAGACAACTTTTCACGATATTTCGGGGATATGTATACGTATAGTATACAATTATACAAGTATGATACGGTATATGTACGGTCTATACATATACATATATATTAATAACAAATTTTATAATGATCCGACCACAAGTATGATTTGATTGTTCGGAGTTATAAGATTTAAGGATGTATTTGTGGGTCTGGGTCAAATGTTTATAGAAAAAAACCACCTATTAAAAGATTATTATTGGTCACCAATAGTGACCTATACCGTATGTTAATAAACTCATTTTCTCTTTTACTCATAATTTCACATACATTCAAAAATAAAAATAAGTATACTTAAATTATTCTTCGATTTTGAGTTAGACTATAACCTGGCATGGAGACCAGTGTTCGAATCCCGTTTAAGACAAAAAACTATTCTCCGATTTTGTACTAAAAAATACTCCCTCCGTTTTTATATATATGTCGCAGAGAGAAAAATCACACAAATTAATAAAGTAATTAATATATGTATTGGAAATGTATTTTTTTATTGGAGATGTAAATGTTTTGTTGGTAAATGAGTTTTTAGTATTGGAATTGTGTTTTTTTTATTGGAGATGTAAATATTTTATTGGTAAAGGAAGAAAAAATAATAAATGCTGCATTGGAAATGTAAAATGACAGATAAATAAAAAAATGATAAAAACTGAAATGTGACAGATAAAAAAAAACGGAGGGAGTATCAAATAAAATATCATAACTACACAAAGAAATACAGTCTCATCTTGCTTGAATGTTACCAAAAGCCAGAGTCAGAGACCGAGTCAACCTACCCATACCGGATGTGGTCGTTCTCGGTGGTTTTTTTTTTATTTTTTTTTATTTTATTTATTTTTTTTAATATTTTATTTTATGAATGAAAAGATATACATAAGATTTCGTTCCGATGAATATTTTTTAGAGATAAAGAGTCAAAAGTCCTTTTTTGGCACGAAATAAATAAATAGGACACACATATTTTTTTAGTTGTAAAAGGACAAACATTTTCATTAGGACAAAAATAACCCTCGCGCGCGTCCTCGCCATTTACGTGATACATGAGTATATTGATCAGTTTGATCTGTTTGTTTTTTTTTTTTTTTTTTCAAACATCCGTAACTTTTGATTTACAACCCCGATCATCGAAATTTTTTCACCAAAATTCATGTTTTTTTTTGCTCTTCAATTTGAGCCCAAATACGATACCCTTCCGACGTATATTTTGAAAGACGAAAAAATATTTGTATTAACCAAAGCATTTTTTCTTATAAACGACCGTAACTTTTGATTTAGAACACCGATCATCAAAATTGTTTCACCAAAGTTCATATTTTTTTTTATCTTCATTTTGAGACCGCGTTTGATACCTTTTCGACGTAGTATTTGAAAGCCGAATTTAATCGCAGCATTTACACTAACACACGTATCGTATCGTATCGTAGTATCGTATCGTATCGTAGTATCGTATCGGTAGTATCGTATCGTATCGATTATACAAGAATATGCGGGAGAACATTCCACCAGGATCGTTAACAAACTCGCAGATTAATAGCAAGTACAACAAACTATAGATTTAGTACAATATGTACATCGATTAACAACATGAAAAATAATGAAAAAAACAGGATTTCTGCTTGTTTAGTCTCTATTTACCATCATCAAAGCTATTTAATCACCTGAATTTGCTGTAAGGTCTTTATCCAGAGATAAAGATCATTCTCCAAATGCAAAATCCAGATACACTAACACACCGTTAAATTGGTTTATATGATACAATTTAGAAGAGATAGAATCATTAACAGATAACTTGATTAAGGTGTGGTGTTTATAACATGCAGGTTCAGTAGTTAATCACTTGAATTAAGCCTAAAAAGTACATGAGACTAAAAGGTAATACATAGAAGATCAATACAACAGACTATAGATTTAGTACAATAGGTACATCAGACTAAAAGGTAATACATAGAAGAACAATACAAGTCTGAAACGATCGAACTATCACCAAATTATAAGAAGGATATTCAAGTTCAAAGAACTAAATTATCATGCCCGGAATTCACAAGGTGATGAATTACAAGTTCAGTAAGCCAATGAACTAGGCCTATCTATTACATGATGATACAATGTAGATCAAAAACCTCAGCACACCAAGGCACATAGTAAGCCTATGAACTAGGCCTATCTATTGCATTAAGGCACACAGTATCAGTAGTATCAGTATCAGCAGTATCAGTATCAGAAGTATCAGTATCAGTAGTATCACAAAATCAGCCAATAAAACGCGAGAAAATAGAGCGAGGTTATGTGCACTATAAATTCAAAGCAAAATATTAAGTGCGGTACAATGTGATATTAGGGAGTGCAAGGCAAACTTACAAGAATCAATTTCACACAGCCAAGCACAAAGATACAGACACTGAATTTCAGCCCTTGTACTTAATATCATATCTGGCTCATATAAGACTCATATAAGCCATACAATATCACTAATAGTATCATATAAGGCACACAATATCAAGAAACGATATCGTATCGTATCGAAACATGATATCGACTCATATAAGGCTTAATTCAAGTGACTACTTCAAGGCACACATATCTGGCTCATTTAAGGCTTAATTCATTTTCCCCTTCAACAGCAAGGAAAAATAGCTCAAATTAATCAACCATTTTCCAGTGATGAACTAGTTTATCATGGTTGCTGAACAAAAATGATTCAATTTCACAATACCATGAAATTGAATTCCTCAGCCGCTACTTCAAATCTGTTTGGAGGTATGATACTTTCCTGGTTAACCTCCTCGTTTTCATTTGGGGGGCATTTTTTTGCTTCCTTAGATGCCTCATACATCATGATGAGTGCTATCTTCATGTATCGTGTTATCATTATCAGCACAGTTGTTATGAAAGGATAATAATCCCAGAAATGCCTTCTAAATGCTAATGGAAGGTTAAGAAATGCGAAACGAAAGTAAAACTACAATTTACATATATATTGTTTAATATATCTACTATCTGAATTAATCATAAGATTAAAGACGGGTGCTAGGAGATAAAAATGGATGACCGAAATAATTCATTACACCATAGGCATCGTTAGTGCTACCCAAGAAACAAAGCATACATATATTAAAAAAAAAAAAAAAAAAAATCACACATGCTAAAGCAATTCATAGATACAATTGGAGAGAAAATGGGACACCTTTGGAGTGCACGGTGGATCCGTAAACAAAATTTGATCTTCATTGCCAATTTCCCACCCAATTCCCTGTGTAAAGAGTATGGTGCGGCAAAACTTCCATGGCATCCCAATCGAAATAAAACCTCTAACAATTGGTTCTCTTGTCATGCTCTCAACTTCAATAGGATCATCTATAGAAGCGTCGTCCGGGATACGTTTCATTTGTGGTGGGAATATCTAAAAACACACCTCGCGGGTGCCGGAGATGTTTCTCCGGCGGCGGAGTTGCCGGAAGGCGCCGTCGCACGCTCAATTACAGGAAATGGGGCTATTGAAACGGGTCCATGGAAGACCAAGCTTGGAAGAGTTTCAGGTGTGTGTTTGACAGTTGTATCAAATAGGGGTATATTCGTCCGGTGGAATTTATTTGTCCTTAATGCAACTAAAAAATTGAGTCTGGATTAACACTTAATTAAGGAGGAAAAAGTGGACTATAAACTAAATTTTCCTAATTTTTAAGAAAATTGAGTAAAAATAATTGGATGGTAGTAGGGCGGTAAGCGAGCCGAGCTATTCGTGAGTAGCTCGAGATCGGCTCGATTCAAAATTCGATTCGACACGGTTTAAATTAACTCAAATTCGAAATCGACTCGACTCGAAGATTAAGCGCTCGATACTCGACCAACTCAATACTCGACTCGACTACTCGCGAGCAAGCTCGAATATATATTTATATAAGCACAAGGCCGACCCTCCTGTGAGGCCGGAGAGACGCTCTCTTAAGCCCAACGGTGCCGGGAGGGCCCAACGGTACATGTTTCGCTAAAAGGAAAAAAAATTCCGTGTAGATTCAATCTGATCCAACCTAATATATTATGTTAATTTTTTATTTTTTTTATAAAGGCTTAATTTTTATTTAATCCAATCGATAAAGGTGTTGGAAAATTTTGATGAATAAGAATTTGACAGAAATTGTAGAAGATATATTTCAAGGCACGCAGAACGTTATCTTTTAAGAGATGTTTCGTCACACACGAATTGTCACTAAGGGATCAAACGAAAATCTCTCCCAGGATACAACGGAGGTGTTTGATTCAAACAGTGACTTGTTTGAATCAAAACCGAGGACACTCAAAGTTTTTCTGATGATACTGTCAGAACTTATGAATTTTCGTCTGCATACTTGTGTCTTTTATAGGCTCAAGTACCCTATAAACGAATGGAGGTACTCCTTGCATGAAAGGGTATGGTTGTCACTGTTCACCGGATGAAAGAATGCAACCATCACACGAAAGAGTAAGTACATATCAGGTCGAACCCCGTTTCGTTGCGATAACATTATTTCGTTCAGCAACTCGTATGCAAGCGATTACAAAAAATAATTATGAAAAAAATATCTAACAAAAGGTTCCAATAAAAAAATTTACTTGGCCCATACAAAAATTAGACATACAAACAAGTTTTATTAATTTTTTGTTTGGAAAACTATAGAAATTAAAAATATATATATATTATTGTATATATCATTTTGTTTGTGTATACATATGAATTTGGTTTTTGTTTCTAAATATACTAGAAAAGACTACTTTGTAGGTATGTTTTGAGGCTATCAATAAATTGGATTTTGTATTTACGGACGTTAAAAATGCGATAAGTATGTTTTTAAAAAAAAACAACTTCAACTAAAAAGTCTAATTCGGGGACTTGGCCTTAAGCCCAAAATATGCCAGGGCTGGCCCTGTATAAGCATGTATGAATATTTATACACCTATACATACACATATATTATTTTAAATATGTAAAAGTATCTTTATATTTGTAATTAATGTAATTATGATATTACATTCTATTGTTTTCGTTGATTTTATATCTTTTGTATCATGTTTTTTTTTGAAACCAGCCGAATTTTATTAATCAATATCCGCCAAACAGGCGATCAAGACGTCACCCGGGGGCGAAGAACCCCAAAGTGTCCGAGAATAAACCAACAATCCATGTCGAGCTAGAAGATGCGCTGGGACATTTCCCGCACGCCTAATGAAAGAAAAAGAAACAGACTGAAAACTAGACAAAAGTGCCAAACAATCCTGAACTAGACACCCATAAGTGGTGAGATCATCCCCTGGTCGGTGAAGGCTTGCTATACACGTTAAGCAATCACTCTCTACGTCCAGCCGCCCAATCCCTAAGTGCTGCGCCTCCTCCAAAGCCAGAAAAATTGCTCGAAGCTCCATATAGTCCACAGGATTGTCTGGATCAAAATGATACGTGAAAGAATGCAAAACCAATCCATGTGAGTCCTGAAAGATTACCCCAATACCCGTAGCTGTCTCTGTGACCGACGCATCCACATTACACTTTATTACACCTAATTGCGGTTCTGACCATCGATCCGGTAAGTGTTGGCTCGAACCCTGAGACCGATAACTTTCCATTGCTTCTGTATACTCAACTGATGCAGCCAATGACCGCGCACACACATAAACCGCCTGATTATCAAATACTGCCGAGCAACGGGCTTTCCAAATTCCCCACATAAGCCACACGAACCTGGCCTCGTCCGAAACACCCTGATACGCTATCAATCGCTGAAAAAAAATCTGCAAAAGATGCAGAATGAAGACTTCGTAAAGTACTCCTAAACAGTGACGCTTGCCAAACCCGGGAATCCAACTCACACTCAAAGAGAATGTGCCACAAGGTTTCTAAAGTTTCCCTGCATGCCAAGCATAGACCATCCCTTAAACTCCTCTGTACCAAACCCTGGCCAATCGCAAGACAATCATGAAGGCACCACCACAAGAAATGTTGAATGCGCGACTGAACTGAAAGGCCCCAACAACTTTTCCATAAACGGTCCTGACCTGTCGAACTCGAAGGGCCTGCTCCCACCTGTGACCGATAAAGCGATAAAGCCAAAAAGTAACCGGACCGAACAGTATACACTCCCCTACGATGTAATGCCATATCCGCCGGTCTGAGTGCCCCTCGGGGGGCACAGTGGTTTCCAAGATTGCGTCCGATTCCTATGGCCGGAATACAAGCCGCACTTTCTGCACATCCCATAACCTGGACCCTGGTATAAAGAGATCCGAGACAAGAGAGTCTGTCTGAAGCTCATTCCTTGCGAAAGGTATACATAACGAAAATACTTTGCATTCACAATCTAGTTTATGACTCAATAAATTATTCTTTGCATATTAAGTAAGAAAATCATATAATAACCATCCGAAATAACATTTTTAGCTATTACCATGTGATAATTTAAATTATTTCCGAGGTAAATTTCATAACCTATTAGACTCGACAATACAAAACTCGAGCTCGGCTCGAGTTTGTAAAACCTCCTTGAATCTCAGCTCGAGCTTGAGTTCGAAATACTCGTACTCGAACTCGGACTCGATAATATTTTAAAATACTCGACTCGTTTAGAGTAATACTCGATTCAACTCGGCTCGTTTACACCCCTAGATGGTACGAAGAGCTTAGATGCTGGTGCAGTCATGCAACGATGACATTAGCATGTCCGTTAACAGTGGCAGGTCCATAAATACTTTTTAAAAATATTCAAAATAAATTTGTCTCTCTAAAAATATAGAGGGTTCTTTTTTTTTTTTTTTTTTTAATAACCGGATCCACAAATCCCAATAAGGTATACATACTTCCGCCCTCTGTTCGTAAGAGCAAACGTACTAATGCACATCAATTGGCTACCGTGGATCAGTAATTTAGGTGACATGGAAGAAATCTATTGGTTGAAAAATATAGAAGGATTGTGTGGGTGATGTATTATTGATTAGATGGTTGATGCAGTATGAATATTACAAACGGGTAATCGGGTAATTCTAATTAGGAAAATAATGTAAGAACATGAACGTTGGATGTAATTTGGACTGAACTCTTGAGAGAGCTGCCTACGTATCCAATTTAAGTGATAAACTGGAATCAAGTCCCCCTCGTAGTTCAGGGTGTTCTTTATATAGTAGTGGATCGTGTGTTTCTCCCCGGACGTGCCGGGGAGTTATCATAGATCATGTCCTGGACGTGGGATCTACCCACGTCCATAAGCAGTTGAGATGCCGTTGACTCGATCTTCCCCACGTTCAGCGGTCATTCTGTCCAGAAATAACTCCGGTTAGAACACAGTGGAGTCCTGCTCCTGCTCCTCTGACTATTCTGCCCAGCATCTTGACCAGGTCAGCATTCGGCGGTCTAGCTTGATTGGTCTGGGTATCTTTATTATTAAACCTTGGGCCTGGCCCAACTACAAATGACCCGATCCAATGGGCCCACATATCATCATAAGTCCCACCAGACTAGGGTAGACTGCTTTACAGCTGCCCTAGCCTGAAACGGTTCTGCTTCCGTCGTCAGAACTATGCGAAACGAGGCCAAGTTGCACCCCTCCGTTATCATTAAAACCGTAGACTAAAACATCACGTCGTTTCATTTCATGCCACATAACCCTTTCTCTGTCCACTTTACTCTTATAATTTAAACTTTCGGAAACGCCTCTCTGCAACCGCAAGTAAGTCTTTATTTATTTTATTCTGCATTTCTTTGAAATCGTTGATCTTTAATGAGTTTGAGAGCTAATACAGCTTCTAGTGAATCCGTAGAGAAACTGTTTGAATCCCCAGAGAAGATTTCCAGAGCCATAGATAGTGAGGAAGTGAATTCATCTAACCCTGTGCTTTGCCCTGAACCTGTAGGAGAATCCAATCATCCTTCCTCCTCCATTGATTTAAGGAATACCTCCACTTTTGGAGATAATCCATTGTGTATTCTACCTTCCCATCTTCTGCCTCCTGGAATATTTACTCCCGCTTCGATTGTACACCAATATCCGAGAGGATCACACCGCTTTCTTGAATACCTTAAAGAGAGAAATCACTCGATTTGATAAAACGAAGGCAATAATGGCTTGCCATGGTGTTGCCGACAAAATGACCAAGACCGAGATGGCCGGTTTGTTAAAGACCTATAAGATCCGGATGAACCTTTCGAAGTCGTTCTCCCTAAACCGGCGAGTATGCTTATAATCCTCCGGCCCGGTTTCGCACGGTTTACGCCGATCGGCTCACACGGCGGGTTAAGGTTTCCTCTTCCCCCCGGGTGTGTAGAGATAATGAAATATTATAAGCTAGGAGTTGGTCAGATCCATCCGAATAGCATTAAATTTCTCATAGGTTTCATGATTTGGTGTCGTATGAACACCACTCCTTTCACAGTAACCTTATTCAGGAACTTCTATCAATGCAAATTGACACAAGGTAGTGGGGGGTGGTACCATTTTAGTCGTAGGGCCAGTGCTCCGCTCATTCCGATAACCGGCAAAGATAAGACGAAGAAGAAGTGGCAAGAACACTTTTTCTTTGTAAAACACAATTCAGATGCCAGTTTAGGGCGATGGAACACCTCTTCCATGAAAGACAAGTTGGAAGACTTTATTGGTGCCACGTTGTCCCAATATCTTGTTAGTAACAAGATCTCTCTCAATTTAGACTTCATAAGTTCTGCCCTGATAGATGCTGCTCAGCTTCAGACTGCGGGGCCTGTTGGCTATGTGGAGTTTTCCAAGAAACATTACAGAAAATGTATGTTCGTATTTGTATTATGTCTTTATTTTTGATTATAATTTGATTATCCCCTTTTTCTTGTAGTGGCCAACGTTGATGATCTGATCAGCATTGACATCGATGAGGAGGAAGAAACAGAACAAACGATTGATGATTCTGAGCGGACCCTGTCCGTTATTCCAGAAGGAGGTGAACTTCCCGGTCGGCATGAGGATGCACAAACGAGCACTAGCTGCGTGCGCGTGCGGGAAGAAGTTCCCACTGCTGATCCCTCTGAGCAGGATACACTGAACCCCATTTGTCCTGTGGACTTGACCGTTGAAGAAAATCTCCCTGGGGGGCCAAATTACTGGTGTAGATGCTGTTCCCATCAGGACTATCTCTCAAAGACAGAAAAAGAGGCATAGGTCTACTTCTATAAGCAGTTCTGCCAGTGGCTCCTCTTTCAACTTTGAGGACATGTCTGCTGATGATTTTGCAGACTCTGTAAGTGGTCTCTTTCATAAAGTTTTTATATTTTCCTTATCTTTCTCTTTCTCAGATGTTTCCTTTTGTAGTGTTACCGCCTGGGTAAAGCTCTGCACAAAAAGACTGCTAGCATGGCCCAAGACATTTCTGCCCTGCAGCACAAGGTGATCCAGCTGGACGAGGCCAAGGCTAAGGTAGCCAGTCTGGAAGAGTCTAATCATGAGGCCAGTGCTAAGGTGGCCAGTTTGGAAGAGGCCCGCCTTGCTGATCAGCGAGAGATCGAGAAGCTGAAGTCTGATCTTGCCAAAGCTGAGGCTTTGATATTTACTCAGGAGGAGCAGCTAACTTTAAGAAATCAGCAGTTGGCGAAGTTGAACGAGGAGAACCTGCAAAATCTTGCCACCGCAAAGAAAATGAAGGCGATTTTGACGAAACTCGAGGCAAATGGAGGAAATTCCTACTCGAATATCGTCCGAAGGTTGTTTGGGTATAAGTCTTCTCCACGGACCTATGAGGAAATCCGGATCATATTGGCTCCCGCTCGCGCGAGAGGATATACACTTGGCGTTGATGAGGCCAAACCTGCTGACCTGGTGATTAACACTCTGCCTAACCATCGGTTGTATGATAAAAAAGCAGGGGAGATCTTCACGAAGCGATATGATGAATACAAGAATGGAGAAGACATAATTAGCAAATATGCTAAGAAAAGATCTGCCCAACCTTCGGAGAAGCCTGCTCAGCCTGTAGAGAAACCTGTTCAACCCTCAGCTCCCTCTACATCTTAATTTATTTTCCTTTGAAAACTTTGAGTTTGCTCAGCTTTTGATAATAACCATGTATGTAACTTCTTGTCAGTCACATTTTTAATCTCTTTATTTTTGAGTTTGTACCTGTGAATTTGACATTCTCTACGTTCTCTGTTTCCTTATTTTGAGATCCATCTCTGTTTAGAGATCTTTTGTTTTGTCTTCATATTGCGCTGCAAAGAAGTTAGGATCTTTTATCCTTAGCTTCTTTAATTTTACCTTACCTCCGCGCGAATATTCTTGCTCGCAAGTTTAGCCGCATTACTCGTTTATAGTTGGGTCCTTTGCCCAGAATGCCCTTGCACTGCAAGTTTGGCCTTCATAATTTTTAATTATGTGATTTGCACAGAATTTTCTTGCACTGCAAGTTTCAGGAGTTGTTTTGGGTCCTCTGCCCGTAATGCCTTTGCGCTGCAATTTTAGCATTTTCATCACATAAGTGGGACTTTGACGTCACCAAAACCAGACCTTAGAAACGGCGTCAAGAAAGGGACAGACCGATTCTAGGTTAGACGGATCCTAACCGGCAGTGTACTGGATCAAATTGTAGTGATAAAGTGGTGAGTGAGGTGTCGAATCCTCAGGGAAAAAGTGGTAATTCTTTTAAGTGTGGTTAAACACCAAAGAGCTGCTATTAACTCGATCTAAACCGCAATTTTATAACACGATTACTACTACTCTAACCAACATAAAATAAATGCGTAATTTAAAAGTTATTCTAATATAATATATATAGATATATAAATATATATAGATGTACATAAATAGTAAATATATATATATATATATATATATATATATATATATATATATATATATAAATATATAGATACCAATATATAGTTTATAAACTAAACTAGCCAAAGTATATGTAATCAATTTATTCGATCTTTTCAATTAATAGAATGTGCTCGATCTTCCTTTTTATTAGGTCCAATTGAGTAAATGAAACGGTGTACTCCTATTGTCAACAATTCCTCCTCACACGAGCGTATGAAATTGTCATATGTCAAATTGTCATCGGTCGAATGTCCACAATCGCCCTGAGGCTAAACTTAGTTAGTCAAAACGGTACCGAGTATAAATCTACCCCGGATAAAAGAGGTGATTCCATTTGTCAGATGTCCGATGTTATTCAAGAGGCTCCGGTTGTCAAGCGGATCGATTTAACACAAACGGTGTAGTTTCAATTAAACTGTGATTTTAACATTATTAAGATCTCGAGTACAAAGTTAATAAGATTTGTTTTTCTAGGACAAATCGCCCCCGAGTAGGAAATAGGATTCCGTTAATCGACGGCCATTTTTACCCTCCGGTTTTTCTATTTTTACTCATATCCCGACTTCTCTGGTCAGTTCATCGTCAGGTTATATGTGGTATTCATCCTGATTGATTACGTCATTCCGAATATGTTATCTTTACGTAACGAAATAGAAAAAGATTCATTTTAACTCAATTTTAATCACTTTTACTTAAACATCATTCTTTTAACGAAAAGATCGAAATAATACGATTACATAACTTTGGCTAGTTATTAGATCTAGCCTAATAACATTATAAAAACTAAAAAGAAGAAAATAACAAACATAAACATAAATACTTCAGAAAAGTTACCCGATTACGAATCTTTGATTCGAAGTTGTATTCTTCCGGACATAACAACTACTCTAGCAACACCGGACTTCTGATAATTTCCCGAGCATTATCACGATACTACTACTACTACTAATTTATTCCCGGCTTAAGGCCTATTTACAAACTAAAGAAAAGAGGGGATAGAGAATATATATAGAATATTGTGTATATATATTGGTACACTTTGAAATGAGCCTCTGATCTCCCTTTTATAGACTTTCCTCCTTCCCGGACCGGTCCTGAAAATTGGCCGGATCGGTCCGGTGTAATGATGACAATCATTACAGTTAGTTATAAGCATGTGAGCCCATGTTACCTTAATCATCACAGATGCCGTGTAATTATATATATAATTATATATAATTACATAGCTAACTTCTAAAAATCATAACTTGAGTTCTCGATATCAGAATGACATAATCAAACTTCCGTTGAAAAGCTCGTTGAATTCTCTACAACTTTCATCAAGGCCACTTCTTCAGAAAATGTATTCTCGATGAGCCATTTGTATTACGTGTCTTTTTCGGGATTTTTCAATAGTACGAATCAATTAGCCACTTGACCATCATTTGAGTTGTAGACCTCTAATCTTCATGAGTCAAAGTGCTTTAGAAAGCTTATATGAAGATCTTCAACTTTCATGAAGAACATTTTCCCAGAAAATGTCTTTTTAACGAGCCATTCCCAATACGTGTCGTTTTCGGGATTTCATTATTAAAAAAAACAACTAACCACTTGACCATTTAAATTGAGTGACGCTTTATAACTTCCTTCCAACGACTTGAATTGACTTCAAAAAGTGTCTCTACTCGGGATTTCAGTTCATCTTAGGATTCTGCAATGAAATAAACACAAAATACCCGTGTAAAATAGACACAACACTCCGGTCACTAAAAACCGGTACAAAAACTACAATTTTTTACTATAAATACTAACTTTTACTACTAACTATACTAAACTATAAAGATTAATATTTCATACTAATTATATCATAATTTCATATATTTTACATAGAATTCGTCAATAAAACATAATAATATAACGTAAATTTAATCATATAAAAGTCATACATCAACTACTCCCCACTTAGCTTTTGATCGTCTCGAGCAAAAATAAGCGGTAATATATAAATGAAAGATAACATAATTGAATAAATTAAAATTTCCATAGTAATATATATTGCCAATATTATAAACATATAAGTTATAACCTTTATAGAAATTTAATAAGAGAGAAAGTTTATATAACTTAAATAAATTAAGTATCAAATGTTAATCAGATGAAAACATGCATGCAATAATTCATAAATATAAATAAAATATTAGAATTACTTTCTATCTCGATTATTACGAATTTCTGGAATCATTAACTAAGTCAGATAGAAGACACAATGGCTTATAATATATTAGGATAGGACATTGGTTAATCGAAAAGATAGAAAAAGAAATCAAAAAGAGAAAGAGGCAAGTCGTACGTACCTACGTCTTCACATTTCTGATCAAAAACAATTCCGATTAGTAACATCCTTTTATTCCAACTATTTTTCAGATTTTCTCTCTTCTTTTTTTTTTTTTTTTTTTTTTTCGAAAATTTTAATGAAATTTTCTAACCTAACTCTACTCCCCACTTACGAAGTGGCATCGTCCCGATGTTCAATGAGTATGAAAAAGTAGGTTCGAAAATTAAATTAAAATTATAGATGATCGTTATAAACATCGATAACACGCGTATATTAAAAACAAACAAACATATATATTAAACAAAAAGAAACTATTACAACTAAAAGATTCAAAATAAAACAAACTTACTAACTAACTTACTAACCTTAATCAACTTACTAACTTATTAAAGCAAACCAACCTTAAACAAACTTAAATAAAACCAACAACAACTATCTCAAATAGTTGACGAACAACCCGGATTCTCCACCGGTAGCAATCCTCTACGATAATCACGAGACGGATATATCTCGTCAGAAGCAATTTCAGGGACTTCATTCAAATGAATACATAACCTTGAAATTAACCAAGCAAAAGGCATCGGCCTTCCATTATTATACCGTTCCACTGCAAAGTTTACTGCCGTCTTAAAAATCAAAATCCCCCAGTCCACATGAGCTCCGCTTATCAACGCAAATAACAAAAGTATTTCATTATCACTAACCCACGCAAAGTCACTAGTCGAATAGACTCGTGAGTTAATGAAGTGTTTCCATGCTCTCAGATGAGCAGGTAGAGCTGAAGTGGTAGAGTCGTAATTTTGATCGAACTCTGGAAACAAATATGAAAAAGCTTCCGTGACATAGTTGACAACGTTAAAGGAATAAAATTCCCTAACGATAGAAACATTAATCCTACCTCTTGGATTCCTTACAAACTTTCTCCAACCTCTACTCTGAATTAAATCCTTCCCTGACTGATCAATTTTTTCGTAGTTAATACCCTTCTCTACCAATATTGGAGAATTCGCAAACCTCGCACTCACCAACAAATTAACGTTTGAAGCGCTAGACTCCGGGACAGGAACATCTAATGCCTCCGGATCATAAGAATTGACTGACGGTGATGACCGGTTTGACATTTTAGTTGAAACAGATGAAAATAATTTAACAGATAGAAAGGTGAAAGTAACTAAGTGAAATTGTAATTTTTCACTCTCAGCTTTCTTTCCTTAAATGGACAAACATTGAGAGTATACGTGGCTGCATATTAACATTCTCAACATGACTAAGCAAATTTTAACTCCCGGATCGGTCCTGAAAACTGACCGGACCGGTCCGGCTTTAAAATGGTGTCACCGTATAATGGTTGTAAAATTCAAGTTCGCTTGGTTATCTAAAATAGACTTCAAGGCTATTAAAATTTATAAAGGTAAATAAAGATTATCTAAATGATACGATACATGAAAAAAAACGACATATAAATGATACAAATATTTTTTAGATTTTTGATGAAATATTTAAATACTACTAAAAATGATTAAATTTACTACTACGACATAAAACGATTATGAAAACGAAAAACTATTAAATTAGCAAACTTAGCATTTAAGAAAGTTAAAATGCGGAAAATAAAATAAACAGACAGAAAATGTTTAAAACTAACAAAGTTGCTCGAAATCAAACAATGTCAACATCATCATCCTCAGCTGGATAAACTGGATCATTCAAACTTGGAACTGATGACGTAACTGGCTGTGGAAACGTAGTCGTAGTCCGAAGCGAAGCTGTCGAGACCTAACGAACTCATACTCGACGTCATCCTTGCAAAATCCGAAAATCCTCCCCGCCCTAGGTGTAACGACACCACGAGAACCCGTATAAAAGACACCACGACCACTAGGCGGCTTCCAAAAGGATTTGGCATATGATGAAAGCTACGAGATGGTGGGATAGGTGCTATCCAATCGGTAAAGTATATGGGTCGGATTGACGGGCGGATAGGCGGTTTTATCGAAAGAAGGATCAAGATGCATCGCTCGTGTCTCAACATCCCTCTACGTAAATCATCACTCCACCGCCTACTCGCTCGGCAAATAAGGCCATATTAGCTTTGTCCTCGGGCTACGTCGACACTAAGGATTGGAACATATCGTATGTAATGGTGCTTGGAAAAGAAGTTTGTTGCTTCTGATCAGAAAAAGATGAAAATGCGGCGGGTGGGCGGGTGGAGACGTCTAACTATCGAGTCTATCGAACCCTCTGGAGACCTCCTCAGACTAGGGCCTATCAGGGACTCATCTGCCATAGTTAATTTGTCGTTAGATAGGAAAGGAACTCCTGATCTACGACATAAATCCGAAATAAAGCCAGGAAAGTACATGTGCCTTGGCAGTAACAATAAACTCGAAAACCCTTCTATACATGATCTTCCCCACATCCACCTTAATATCATGAATCATTGCCCAAGTAATGCATAAATCTTCTTTACCAAAGGCGGTGTGTTTGGTAGTGGGATAGAGAGTATGGCTCAAAAATCTTTTGATTGCCCTCAGATCTCTAAAACACTTCCCATAATTAAATCTGTTGTCCACCCACTCTGCCGTAGCATCAAATTCCCTCTGAGCTCTAGAGGCAATCTGCTCATACATAGCAGGATCATCTAATCTATAAACAGCTCTGTAATCCTCCTCATCTGGAAAAACTTCTACCCCTAAAACAGCATTGATAAGTTCCGGACTAAAAGAAACATGTCTAGACCTAAGGGGAATAGACTCTATCATACTACCCTCAGTGGGTGTCAAAGTAGACAGAACTGCATAAAACTCGCCACTAAGGTAGTATTGATCTCTTCCTGTCCTCTTAGCTGCAAAATCCAACCATTGGCGTCTCGCAAAAATACGCCTAACTTCCTCTCCTAAGTCATCAAAATCTAAACCTCTTTCCAACACAACTCCACATTTACTATAGATATTCTTATAAGCATTCTTAGCTTGAGGTGAAGCTGTAGCAGCAAAACTAACAGACTCTTCTTCCGGTGTTAAATCTTTAAGACCTACGACTGGTACTTCTATTGGAATATTAGGCTTTCGTTTCTTAGAGATTTTGCGACTAGATGAGGCCATGCTACGAATTTTTGAATAACAAAAAAACAACAAAAACAAAAACAACACAAATAAAATGTCACAACACACTTAAAAATCAAAACAGTTGAAAATAAATCTAAAAATTACAAAAATCATGAAAATGATAACTAGAGTAAACAAATTATACCTTATAATGAACAAAACGGTGAAAAGTGGCCGGAAAAGTCGTAGAAGCCACCGGGATGAAATGGAGCTTGTGTTCAATCTTTTTCGAATTTTTCACTTGTGGTGAAGAGAGGAGAGTAAAAGAGGAAGAATGTATGTAATGGTGTAGTGTAATTTGTATTTTGAAGAGAAAAAGAAAATTTTTGGGGTGGAGGTGGTGGTGCGGCTGTTGAAAAGAGGAGAAATGAAGAAGAAAAAAAGGTCCCGTCCTTTTAGGTTAAATCGAACCCGGATCGGTCCTGGACAAGGGCCGGATCGGTCCGTGTGAAATTTTTATGATTTTTTCGAATTTTGTTTTTTTATTTTTTTGGATTTTTGATATAAAACTTATAAAACTCAATAAAAACTTAATAAAACTAGAAAATAAAATTTTTAAATTTTATAACAATTTCTCAAAATTTATAAAATCTTTATAAAACTTATTTAAAAGTTTATAAAAATTCAATAAATTTCTATTAAAACTAAAAAAAAAACTTTTTATAAAACTTTTATAAAACTCCTTAATTTTATAAAGATCCAATTTTATAAAATTTTCAAAGTTATGCAAAAATTTTATAAAACTAAAAACAATAAAAGACTTGAACTTACGGGGTTTCTAAATCTTCAATTTCTACCAACTCCAAATTTCTAACATACCGTTCAAGCAAACTAAATCCTAGAAACGTAGCGTTTGAATTAAGTCTTAGAATTCCATCGGGATTTTCGGTTAACCACCTAATCGTTCCCTTCTTAATTACATTCAAACACTCATTCTGAGATTGAGTTATATTTTTCCCACATCACCCACTGTGTTCAATCTTTCCACAGCATTTACGCACTTCCTTAGAAACTTAGCCCTTCTCTTTATCGAGCTTCTCGACGTACCATTACAAACTTCTTTCAATTTTTTCTCTCTCAACAATTGCTTGTTCTTTCCAAAAACTAAAGCTTCATAGTAAGGGCAATATCCCTATCAAAACCTAAATTTAAAAGTAAAACAAAAATTCCTAATCTATCTAAAAAAGACATCCAGTTCTTTTACGTCTATCCGGTAAAAGACGAAACTAGTTTAGACATATAAAAGTAAAGATAAAACCTGGTAATTTGATACTTTCAGTTTATCAGAGCACTGCTTTTTAGTCTTTCGGAGGGTCGATCAGCAACATCACTTCATTTATGAGAGAGACTTCTTCACCTTCCAGAAATAGCTTCACCCTGTGACCATTGGCTATAAAAGTTGTATTCCCATCAGTTAGTTCAACAACTCCAGATTTATAAACTCGTGTTACTTTAAATGGTCCTGTCCATCTTGATTTAAGCTTTCCGGAAACAACTTTAAACGTGAATTGTACAATAACACTCGATCACCTACACGGAACTCACGACTATAGATTCTCTTATCATGGAAGGATTTCGTGCGTTCCTTGTAGATTCGAGCATTTTCATATGAATCAAGGCGAAATTCTTCTAATTACGTTAGCGAAGTAGTCTATGATCACCGACGACCTTAGGATCGAAATTTAAAAATCTAATAGCCCGAAGGCTCGGTGTTCTAACTCTACCGGGAGATGACAAGATTTACCAAAGACTAATTTGTAGGGAGAACAGCCAATTGGAGTTTTAAAAGCTGTTCTGTATGCCCATAACGCATCATCTAGTCTAACTGCCCAGTTTTTACGGTTTGAGTCCACTGTTTTTTTATGATTCTTTTAATCTCTCTATTCGACACCTCTACTTGACCACTGGTTTGTGGATGATAAGGTGTTCCTAACTTATGCGTTACACCATATTTTTCAATTAACTTAGTAAATGGTCGATTGCAAAAGTGTGAACCTCTATCACTAATGATCGCCCTTGGAATGCCATATCTAGTGAATATGTTCTTTTTAAGGAATCGTATGACAACCTTGGTATCATTAGTGGGAAGAGCTTCAGCTTCTACCCATTTCGAGACATAATCTACCATTACAAGAATAAATCTTTTTCCAAACGATACAGGGAAAGGTCCCATGAAATCTATACCCCAAACATCAAATAACTCACATTCTAAAATAGGTTGCATAGGCATTTCATGTTTTTTCGAAATATTTCCCCATTTTTGACATGACTCACAAGATTTAACATATGTATACGCATCTTTATAAAGTGTAGGCCAATAAAAACCACATTGCAAAACTTTAAAAGCGAGTTTTCCAACCTCCATGATGACCTCGCCTCACGATCATGACAAAACGATAAAACACTTAAAATTTCATTATCGGGCACACATTTTACGATTATCCCATCCGAACATTTACGGAAAAGGTACGGTTCCTCCCGGTAATAAAATTTTAAGTCATAAAAGAACTTCTTTTTCTCGTTGCCAAGTCCAATGAGACGGAATGTAATCACGAGTTAAGTAGTTAATGATATCTCCAAACCAAGGTGAATTTTCCTTAGAAGGAATTTTTTTCTTTAATAAGCGCATGGTTGAAGGAGTATCTATTCTAAACGATTGTTCATCGGGAAATGAATCTTTAATTTCAATTCCTATTTCTTCATCGGTTTCCATTCTACTTAGATGATGCGCTACTACATTCTCACTTCCTTTTTTTATCTTTAATCTCAATATCAAATTCTTGAAGTAGGAGAATCCATCTAAGAAGACGTGGTTTCGCATCTTTCTTACTCAGTAAATATTTCAATGCTGAATGGTCTGTATAAACTATTACCTTAGAGCCAACAATATACGATCTAAACTTATCTAAGGCAAAAATCACGACCAACGTTCTTTTTCTCGTAGTTGCATAGTTCGGTTGATTTGCATTTAACGTATGAGATGCATAGTAAATAGCTTTGAGAATTCTATTATATCTTTGACCTAAAACAGCTCCTACTGACTAAATCGCTTGCATCACACATAATCTCAAAAGGTAAATTCCGATCTGGTGCTACCAATACTGGTGCAGTAATCAACTTCGCTTTCAGGGTCTTAAATGCTTCCATACATTTACTATCAAAATTAAAAGGTACTTCTTTTTCAAGCAAATGACTTAGAGGTTTTGCTATCTTTGAAAAATACGCAATAAATCTCCTATAAAATCCGCATGTCCAAGAAATCCTCTTAGCGTTCTTAGATTAGCTGGTGGAGGCAATTTCTCGATTACCTCGACTTTAGCTTTATCAACTTCGATTCCTACTTCAGAGATTCTATGACCTAGTACAATTCCTTCTGATACCATCAAATGACATTTTCCCAGTTAAGCACTAAATTGGTATCCTCACAGCGTTGTAACACTCGTTCTAAGTGTAACAAACAGCCCTTAAAAGAGTCTCCGTAAACACTAAAGTCGTCCATAAAAATCTCCAAGAATTTCTCAACCATATCAGAAAATATAGACATCATACATCTTTGAAACGTAGCAGGAGCATTACATAAACCAAACGGCATTCTTTTATACGCGAAAGTTCCATAAGGACAAGTGAAAGTAGTTTTTTCCCTATCTCCTGCTGCAATGAATATCTGTAAATATCCTGAATAACCATCTAAGAAACAGTAATACTTATGTCCACTTAAACGTTCCAACATTTGCACTATGAATGGAAGTGGATGATGATCTTTCTTAGTATGATCATTTAGTTTTCTAAAATCAATGCACATTCGATATCCTGTAATTTCCCTTGTTGGAATCCATTCATTCTTATCATTCTCTTTCACTGTGAAACCTCCTTTCTTTGGTACAACTTGAGTTGGACTTACCCATTCACTATCCGATATAGGAAAGATTATTCCCATTTCTAATAGCTTAATAACCTCTTTCTTAACGATTAACTGCAAATTCGGGTTGAGGCGGCGTTGTGGTTGAATACAAGGTTTAGCATCTTCTTTCGAATTATCTTATGAACACAAATCTCGGGGCTAATACCTCGAATATCGGCAAGCTTGTCCATCCAAAAGCTTTCTTATGCTTTCTTAACATTCCTAGTAATTGATCTTCTTGTTGCTCCGTTAAAGACGATGAAATAATAAGCGGTAAAAGGTTATTAGTTTCAAGAAAAGCATATTTCGATTTAAAGGTAACGGTTTCAATTCCGGATTCTTAGGCGGATCTTCTATTGATGATTTAAGAAGCGGTCCTTCTAGTTCTAACTCCAAATACTTATGCCATGGTGGTTTAAAAGTAAAAGCGCCTTTGTCTAGAGAAAGGATTTTCTCTTTCATTTCAATGTCTTCCTCATCTTCTTTATAGATAGACGAGAGTTAAGCATTCTTCTAATCTGTCTTCAAAAGTTGGTAAGCGATTATCATAGACGGAATGAATATCTTCTATAAAAGAACATGATTCGGTGATGTGTATTGATGGTTCATAGCTTTGAAAATATTGAAAGCAACTTCATCTTCATTGACTCTCAAAATTAACTCTCCTTTCGAACATCGATTAAAGTTCTCCCCGTAGCTAGAAATGGACGTCCTAAGATAAGTGGCGCCGAAAATCCTTCTTCCATTTCCATAACTACAAAGTCTCTTGGAAAATAGAACTTGTCTACCTTAACCAATATGTCCTCAATTATTCCTTTAGGGTACTTAATCGATCTATCCGCCATTTGCGAGTCATTTCGATCTTAGTAAGCTTTCCTATGCCTAGCTTTCTATAATCCTCATAAGACATGAGATTTATACTAGCTCCAAGATCACATAAGACCCTCTTAAACGAAATCCTCCAATTTCACATGGAATCGTAAAACTTCCGGGATCTTTCGGTTTAGGTGGTAACTTATGCCGCAAAATTGCAAGAACATTCTTCATTTAGGCATATATTCTCATATTCCTCTAATTTTTTCTTATTTGATAGTATATCTTTCAAAAACTTTCCATAGGCGGGCATATTTATCAGAGCTTCGATAACAGGGATATTAACATGAATATGACGAAAAGTATCAAGGAAACGAGCATACTTCTGATCAGTCTTAATCTTTTTAATTTGATCTTTAGGAGGAAAAGGTAAAGACTCTAAATCTATAACCTTTGGCTTCGAAGTCATGTTCTCTTTTCCTTTATCCTTAAACTTTTGAGTATTACTTGATCGCCATGTTTCAGGTTCTTGAATTTTTTCTTTTAAAATATTCCCCGAATCAATCTCTACTTGATTCCTTCGAGTTCTTCCCGTTTCTCATCCTTGTTCTCTTTATCTTCTACTCTAACATGCTCCTTGAATAGATTCCTTAAATCTTTATCCATGGGATCTTTCAAAATTCTAGGGATTTTTACCCATTTTTCACCTTCATTCTCAGGTTCCAAACTTCTATTCCTTTTCAAGAAATTCTCTATGATTTCTTCTTCCTCATCAGTAAATTCAAGTTCATCTTTAGTCTCTTCATTTTTACCATCTAAATCATTTTCTACTTCATTATTCCCGAAGTTTTCTACTCCATTACTACCGTAGAGTTTCCTACTTCTCGTAACTACAACATTTACCTCTCTTGGGTTTCTTTCAGTATTACTTGGTAATCCTCCAGGAGGTCTACTGTTGTTACGTTCACCTTACCTACTCAAATGATCTTCCATATTCCTTAATGAAGCTTCTATCGTTCTCATTCTGGTATCGTGTCCATTCATAGATGTTTTCATTGAACTCATATCCTTACTGACTGAACCTATAGAAGTCATCATTGTTTCCATATTCTTAGCTTGAGTAGATACTACACCCATCATATTTTCCATCAGTTTTTCCCATTTTTCAACCCCTTCACGGGTTGAGTTGAACTTTGAGTTACCGGCATACTTTGAGTGGTATGCGAGGATAGGATCTAGGTAATGATTGTAAATTCGATTAGATGTATTTCCTTGATAAACTTGATTATTATTCATATTCTTATACCGAACTGGATACGGCGGTTGTCCTGGCTTACTAGGGTTTTCAGACCATCTAAAAGTTGGGTGGTCTCTTCTAATAGCATTAAACGAGTTTGAATATGCATTGTTCAAATTCCTATGCTGCTGAAGAAAACTCACCTCCTCTCTTGAATATCCTGTTGGTTCTTCTATCCCTAATGACACATTATCATGACTTGAGTATTCAGTTGGCATACTATTTTCTGAATTTTTATTCTTTCCTTGTTGTAATCCATCAAACTTTCTACTCAAATTCTCCAAGTGTGCTAGAACTTCTGTATTTGACGTACATTCTCATGCAAAAGCTACTTTTCTAGTGCTAGAACCGGTTTCCCACATTCTGTTATTTTTGGAAATCTTTTCTATAGCATCGTAAACTATTTGAGCTTCACTCATCATTAACGAACCACCACATGCATGATCTACATCTGCACGTGAATCCTTTCTTAGTTTACGACAGAAAAGTTGAATTTGCATATCTAAGGAATAACCATGATCGGGACAAGCTCTTAACAATTTTTTAAACCTTTCCCAGGCATTCCCAAGCGTTTCTTCAGATCCTTGTCTAAAATTAGCAACCTCGACCTTTAATTCCAAATTCCGTCCTGGAGTGAAATATTGTTTCAGAAATTCAGTTTGAATATCCTCCAAACTAGTTAACAAGTGGTGTGGAAGAGACATAAACCAATCTCGGGCTCGTCCTTTTAAAGAAAAAGGAAACATAGTCATCCTCGTTAATTCCTTATGAGCACCTTGACTTTTGGTCGTATTGCACGTTCTTCAAACGAGATAGAGATGATGATGTGGATCTTCATCATCTTCTCCTAGAAATTGGGCTCTTGCGTCAATTAAACCAAAAAGATGAGACTTAATTTCGAAATTATTCGCTCCTTCATTAGGTAACAGTATGGGATTATTAGTCTGGTTTCTCCTAACAGTTTGATCACAGATAGGTCTTGGGTTTGGCGGATTGTTACGATTATTCTGGTTACGATCTTGATTGATTCTATTATTATTATCTTGATTATTATTAAGATTAACAGGATTTTGGCCATGCCCTAAAGCATGATCTAGCCTCGTTCGTTTGTTTCATCACTAGTTTCGACCATTTTTATATTTTGATTAGAAGATGATTCCGTTGGAGATTTTCCAAGGAGTCCTAAATTTGGTTTGACCACGTTTACTCTCTATCCGTTGTTGCCTTTCGTAAGCGTTTATATCGAGCTTATAAGGAGTAAGTGAGGCTTTACCGCTTCTGGTCATCAACTAACGAAAATAGAAAAATGCTCGAGTTTTAAAGAAGAAGAAAATTGGTACTAAAAGAAAGTAGATACCAACGAAAAATAAAAAAAAAAGAAATGTGATAAGAAGAGTGTTGGTTTATCCTCGAGAATTTTTAAGCTAATACAAGTAGTAACCATAGACACAAAAAAAGAAATTAGCGACGTTTTTCCCCGGCAACGGCGCCAGAAAGCTGACGTCACCAAAACCAGACCTTAGAAACGGCGTCAAGAAAGGGACAGACCGATTCTAGGTTAGACGGATCCTAACCGGCAGTGTACCGGATCAAATTGTAGTGATAAAGTGGTGAGTCAGGTGTCGAATCCTCAGGGAAAAAGTGGTAATTCTTTTAAGTGTGGTTAAACACCAAAGAGCTGCTATTAACTCGATCTAAACCGCAATTTTATAACACAGATTACTACTACTCTAACCAACATAAAATAAATGCGTAATTTAAAAGTTATTCTAATATAATATATATAAATATATAAATATATATAGATGTACATAAATAGTAAAATATATATATATATATATATATATATATATATATATATAGATACCAATATATAGTTTATAAACCGAACTAGCCAAAGTATATGTAATCAATTTATTCGATCTTTTCAATTAATAGAATGTGCTCGATCTTCCTTTTTATTAGGTCCAATTGAGTAAATGAAACGGTGTACTCCTATTGTCAACAATTCCTCCTCACACGAACGTATGAAATTGTCATCAGTCCAATGTCCACAACTGCCCCAGGCTAAACTTAGTTAGTCAAAACAGGTACCGAGTATAAATCTACCCCGGATAAAAGAGGTGATTCCATTTGTCAGATGTCCGATGTTATTCAAGAGGCTCCGGTTGTCAAGCGGATCGATTTAACACAAACGGTGTAGTTTCAATTAAACTGTGATTTTAACATTATTAAGATCTCGAGTACAAAGTTAATAAGATTTGTTTTTCTAGGACAAATGCCCCGAGTAGGAAATAGGATTCCGTTAATCGGACGGCCATTTTTACCCTCCGGTTTTTCTATTTTTACTCATATCCCGACTTCTCCGGTCGGTTCATCGTCGGAGTTATATGTGGTATTCATCCGATTGATTACGTCATTTCGAATATGTTATCTTTACGTAGCGAAATAGAAAAAGATTCATTTTAACTCAATTTTAATCACTTTTACTTAAACATCATTCTTTTAACGAAAAGATCGAAATAATACGATTACATAACTTTGGCTAGTTATTAGATCTAGCCTAATAACATTATAAAAACTAAAAAGAAGAAAATAACAAACATAAACATAAATACTTCAGAAAAGTTATCCGATTACGAATCTTTGATTCGAAGTTGTATTCTTCCGGACATAACAACTACTCAGCAACACCGGACTTCGATAATTTCCCGAGCATTATCACGATACTACTACTACTACTAATTTATTCCCGGCTTAAGGCCTATTTACAAACTAAAGAAAAGAGGGGATAGAGAATATATATAGAATATTGTGTATATATATTGGTACACTTTGAAATGAGCCTCGATCTCCCTTTTATAGACTTTCCTCCTTCCCGGACCGGTCCGAAAATTGGCCGGATCGGTCCGGTGTAATGATGACAATCATTACGGTTAGTTATAAGCATGTGAGCCCATGTTACCTTAATCATCACAGATCTTTGTGTAATTATATATATAATTATATATAATTACATAGCTAACTTCTAAAAATCATAACTTGAGTTCTCGATATCGAATGACATAATCAAACTTCCGTTGAAAAGCTCGTTGAATTCTCTACAACTTTCATCAAGGCCACTTCTTCGAAAACGTATTCTCGATGAGCCATTTGTATTACGTGTCTTTTTCGGGATTTTTCAATAGTACGAATCAATTAGCCACTTGACCATCATTTGAGTTGTAGACCTCTAATCTTCATGAGTCAAAGTGCATTAGAAAGCTTATATGAAGATCTTCAACTTTCATGAAGAACATTTTCCCAGAAAATGTCTTTTTAACGAGCCATTCCCAATACGTGTCGTTTTCGGGATTTCATTATTAAAAAAAACAACTAACCACTTGACCATTTAAATTGAGTGACGCTTTATAACTTCCTTCCAACGACTTGAATTGACTTCAAAAAGTGTCTCTACTCGGGATTTCAGTTTATCTTAGGATTCTGCAATGAAATAAACACAAAATACCCGTGTAAAATATACACAACACTCCGGTCACTAAAAACCGGTACAAAAACTACAACTTTTTACTATAAATACTAACTTTTACTACTAACTATACTAAACTATAAAGATTAATATTTCATACTAATTATATCATAATTTCATATATTTTACATAGAATTCGTCAATAAAACATAATAATATAACGTAAATTTAATCATATAAAAGTCATACATCAGACTTCTGCCCAGAATGCTCTTGCGCTGCAATTTTGGCATTATAGCTGTTTAAGTGGGACTTCTGCCCAGAATTTTTGCATTGCAATTTTACTGATAAATTAAGTATCCTGACCTTAATTCCTGGTTTTAGCACAAGTAAAAACAAATACACGTATAATCATAAAATCGAGAAAGAAACATCGATTCAAAGTAACATTATTTACAGGAATAAAATTGCTTTAAGGAAAAAATTTCCTTAAATGAACAGCATTCCAGCTTCTAGGAACCGTTTTCCCAGAGGCATTAGCTAGTTGATAAGATCCTTTTCCATGTACTTTGACAATTTTATAAGGACCTTCCCAATTTGGGTCTAGCTTTCCAGTGGGGCCTTGCTTGCTAGCCTCATTTCGCCTCAGAACTAAATCGCCTTCTTTAAAATACGTACCTTTAACTTTGGAGTTGTAGTATTGGGCAACCCGTTGTTTGTATTTTGCCATTTGTATTAGGGCTATGTCCCTTTTGTGCTCTAATTCGTCCTTGGCATGCAACATGTCCACTTCCTGAGTTTCTGGACAGTATAATTCTGTCCTGGGAGATTTGTGTCCGATCTCTGCAGGTATCACTGCTTCACATCCGTATGCCAAAGAGTATGGAGTTTCCTGTGTTGCAGCATTGGGTGTAGTTCTATATGCCCATAAGATATTTGGGAGATGATCTACCCAATGAGACCCCTCTTGTTCCAATCTTTTCTTCAGTCCTTGCTTTATTTGCCTGTTGGTTTGCTCCACTTGACCATTGGCTTGGGGATAAGCTACTGATGTAAAGTGTTGGGAAATTCCTAAGTTTGTGCACCAAGCCTGCACTCCTTGATCTTCAAACTGTGTGCCATTGTCAAAAATAAGAACTTTAGGGATTCCATACCTGCATAGAATATTTTTCCATAGGAATTTCTGTATTTGATTGGCAGTATGGTCGTTAAAGGTTCTGCTTCCACCCATTTAGTGAAATAATCCACTGCCACCACTAAAAATTTAAATCTTCCCGGTGCTAGGGGTAATGGTCCCACTAAGTCTACTCCCCATTGATCGAAAGGCCACGGAGACACAATCGGCATCATTTCCTGTGCAGGGTTATGCGACAAGTTACTATGCACCTGGCATGTTCGGCAAGTCCTGACCAGAGTCTCTGCGTCTTCCTGCATGGCTGGCCTGTAATATCCGTATAGCCTACATTTCCTGGCCAGAGCTCTTTCCCCTAGATGGTTTCCACAAATTCCGAGATGGATCTCTCTTAATACATAATCTCCTTCATCCGGAGTAACGCATCTCAACCAAGGTGCTGCATAGGATTTTCTGTACAGAACATCGTTGAACAGGGCATACCTGGCTGATAGTCTTATCAATCTTCTGGCATGTACTTTGTCTTCAGGTAGTCTCCCATCTTTTAGATATACTACAATTGGATCCATCCAAGTTTCTGCCTGTGTGATTGGTTGTACTTCAATTTAATCACAACTCTTGTGCTTCAACTGCTCAACCAACACCTTCTTGTGGGACAAGAAATTCGATCCTAGTTTGGATAACGCATCTGCTCTGGTATTTTGGGCTCGAGTTATCTGTTCTACTTCTATCGTTAAGAAGTTCTGCAATTTTTTCTATGCCACTGCAAGGTACTTTTTCATGGGGCCTTCTTTTGCTTCATACTCTCCCTTGATATGGTTTGTTACCAGCTGTGAGTCTGTGTAGACCTTCAAATCTTGCACGCCTAAATTTTGCGCTAAGTTTAATCCAGTTATCAAAGCTTCATATTCTGCCTCATTGTTAGTAGCCTGAAAGTCAAAATGAAGAGCATATGGGAATTCTTCACCCTTTGGGCTGATGAGTAGGAGTCCTGCTCCTGCTCCCTCTTTGTTGGAGGCTCCGTCTACATAAAGCTGCCACTGTTCAGAATCAGTCTTCTCAGCCTTGTTCTTCTCAGCCTCTTGTTCTATAGCCAAAGCTTTCTCTTCTGCCAAGAAATCTGCTAATGCTTGAGCTTTAATTGTTGTTCTTGGTTTGTATTCGATATCAAATCCTGCCAATTCAACCACCCACTTTGCCAGCCTTCCAGACTTGTCTGGTTTCTCCAAAATCTGCTTCAAAGGTTGGTTTGTTAACACAATCACTGGATGACTTTGGAAGTACGGTCTCAATTTCCTTGTAGCATGTACTAGGGCTAAGACCAATTTCTCCACCTCAGAATATCTAATCTCGGGCCCTTGTAGGGCTTTGCTTACAAAGTATACTGGTCTTTGTATCATGCCATGTTGCTTTACTAACACAGCACTTACTGCCTCATTGCAAAAAGACAAGTATAGGAACAGTATTTCACCTTCCTGTGGAGGAGTTAGAGTTGGCAAATGGCTGATATGATCTTTTAACTCCTGAAAAGCTTGTTTACATTCTTCATTCCACTCAAACGGACTGGCCTTCCTAAGGACTTTGAAGAATGGCAATGATTTCTGTGCAGATTTCGACAAGAATCTGTTTAGAGCTGCTAATCTTCCCGTTAATCGTTGTACTTCTTTGATATTCTTCGGTTCAGGCATGGTCTCCAACGCTTTCAATTTATCGGGATTGGCCCTGATACCTTCTTTAGATATCATATAGCCCAGGAATTTGCCTGACCTTACTCCAAAAGTACACTTTTTTGGGTTCAGTTTCATTCCTGTTTGTCTCAAAACTTGGCAAACCTCTGCTACATCCTTCAAATATTGGTCAAGAGTCCTGCTCTTGATCAATAGATCATCCACGTATACTTCCATAGATTTGCCAATCTGTTGTTTGAAAATGGTATTGACTGCCCTTTGGTAGGTAGCCCCTGCGTTCTTTAATCCAAAAGGCATAGACACATAGTAGTTGGAACCAAATTCAGTAATAAAGGCAGTTTTTACAGCATCTACAGGGTCCATCATAATCTGATGATATCCCTTATAAGCATCTAGAAAAGCAAAAATTTCATAACCAGCTGTAGAGTCTACTAGCTTTGTCAATTCTAGGGGAAGTGTAACTATCTTTAGGACAAGCTTTGTTTAAATCGGTGAAGTCCACGCACATTCTCCAGCGCCATCGGTTTAACTTAACTACCTTTGGGTTTGCTAGCCATTACGGGTAGATAACTTCTTTAATCATGTTGGCCACGCAACAGTTTTCCACTTCTTCTTTGGACGGACTGTATCCTTTCGGAGCAAATGATCTCTTCTTTTGTTTCTTTGGTTTCTGGTTGGGTCGATGTTGAGCTTATGAGCGCCAACTCGTTGACAATCCGGGCATGTCACTTGCCTTCCATGCAAACACATCTTGATAATTTTTCAAAGTCTTGATTAACATATGCTTCGTTCGCCGGTATCCAAGATCCTACGCCGTTGTGGATTCGGGATCCAATTCATTTAGCATTATTGATTCCACTGGATCGTTTGACTGCCAACTTTTTTCTTCATCTGGAACCAGGTCTTCCATTGTCACCTGCTGCACCTTCATTTTTCCACTGATTGTGGCTGTGTAGCAATTTTTTGCAGCATCTACGTCCCCTTTAACAGTAGCTTCTCCATCGAAAGTCGGGAATTTCATGCTGTTGTGTGCGGACGACACCACTGCTCTCAGGTCAATTAGTGCTGGCCTTCCAAGAATCACATTGTATGCAGATGGAGCCTTTACCACCACATAGTTCACCATCAGAGTCCTGCTCTGTTGCCCTTTGCCAAAAGTTGTCAATAATTTTAACATACCCACAGGATGTATGGGCGGCCCGGTAAATCCGAAAATAGGAGTTGATACGGGAGTCAACTCCGAATCTGAGAGTTTCATCGCTTGGAAGGCGCTATGATACAGCACGTTCTTACCGCGCCGTACATGTGTCTACGCGGATCCTTCGACCGATTTTTACGGATAACCGCCTCTATTACCGGTCCTTCGTTACTTACAACGGTGGTAGGGCATCTCAGGACCGTATTGAACGGTTCCCATAACTTTCTGCTTTTTTGCTTCCTTTTGCTCCTCTGCGCAGCCCCTTTTATCTTCCTGAGCAGATTTGCTACCTTCTCCTGGTCCACCCACAATGGTATTCACGGTATTAATTGGGGCATTTTCTCTATGCCCATCTGCATCCGGAGACGGATCTCTATGTCTCCTACGGTTGTACTGTCATGTTGTTATTTTGTTTTTTCGAACTCTCTCCTTCCTACGGGATTATCTCCTGCGCTCGATCGATACACTCATCGATTTTTCCTTCCATTCTTCTTTGCGTCAATATCTACGATCGGATCTCTACACATTGTTCGAGTCATGTCCGATGTCTTTATGGTACTTACACCACCTAGTGTGGTCTCTTTTCTCCCTTGGACCCCTCAACGGAGGAGGAGTCTTAGCAATTCCTTTCTTCTCCATGATTGCCAGCACTTGGTCACGAGACCTGTTCAGAGGAATAAGGTCTCTGTCCTGCAAAGCACCATTTTTCCCTAATCTTTCAGAGACGGGAGCGGTTACCCTATCCCATACAGATTTCCTTTTCTTGTCACTCATATCCTCGGTTTTTCCTTTCTTAGCATCCCTATGGGATTCTTCTCTCTTGGCTCTGTTAGCCTCTTCTCCCTGACAATGTCTGTATGCTATTTCCAGACATTCTTCCATCGTGCTTGGATCTTTCTTTGCTCGGCTTTGCATGTAACCGTCCTTCTCTAAGTCCTGCTATGAAGGATGCTACCAAGAACTTATCATCCGGATCGCTATCCGGGATGATTCTCCATTGAATCTCTTGATGAATTGTAACACTTTGTTTCATCACTTTTTTGCCTAACGATCGGCAAATACGTCCGGTTTCTTTGGAAAGGTCTTCTTTGCGATGAATGCATGCATGAACTTTACGGTCGAGTGGGGAAATCCGGTATAGATGCGGGGTTCAACTTGTTGAACCAATCTCTTGCCTTTCCTGTTAGAAGAGTTGCAAATGCCCTGCATTTCATCTCTTCTGGAGCGTTATACAAATTCATGTGTTGAATGTACTGATGCATATGATCGTATGGATCCTTAGTTCCATCATATGCTTGAATTTTTGGAATTTTGAACCCTGGAGGACATGGGAATGCATCAATGTCCTCAGTGAAAGGAGACACCAGCCTGAATTCATCTTGTTTGGGTTTAAGTATGGCATCTAACTCAGCTCTGGCGCTATCACCTCCTGGGTGAGTAACTACCACTTGTATGCTTGATTCTGCTTCCTGCTTCTCTTTTTTAGCAGTTTGAAATGGTCGGAAACATCATTATCTTGATTTCTCGCTTTCAAAACGGCCTCGAATATGGCTTTTATCTCCTCACCTTTGAGATTTGCCAGGTTTTCGACCAACATTTGTTTAATTGCATCTGGATTGCTGGTCTGTCCTTCTTCCATAACTTTTTTCCCAGTTTCTTGGTCATTTCGACCTGGGCTTCTGTCTCCGATCTGATTCTTTTCTTTCTCTTGTTCATTTTGTTGTTTCTTTGAATGTCCTTGGTTTCTTTCCATTTTTCTCTATTAATCACTCACTAACTAGAATTAGCCCTCCTTCTAGCGCCAAATGATGCAGTATGAATATTACAAACGGGTAATCGGGTAATTCTAATTAGGAAAATAATGTAAGAACATGAACGTTGGATGTAATTTGGGTGAACTCTTGAGAGAAATTCGCCTACGTATCCAATTTAAGTGATAAGCGGAATCAAGTCCCCCTCGTAGTTCGGGGTGTTCTTTATATAGTAGTGGATCGTGTGTTTCTCCCGGGACGTGCCGGGGAGTTATCATAGATCATGTCCCGGACGTGGGATCTACCCACGTCCGCAAGCGATTGAGATGCTTGTTGACTCGATCTTCCCCACGTTCGGCGGTCATTACGTCCGAAATAACTCCGGTTAGAACACAGTGGAGTCCTGCTCCTGCTCCTCTGACTATTCTGCCCAGCATCCTGACCAGGTCAGCATTCGGCGGTCTAGCTTGATTGGTCTGGGTATCTTTATTATTAAACCTTGGGCCTGGCCCAACTACAAAAGACCCGATCCAATGGGCCCACATATCATCAATGGTGTAGTGGTTGTAAAAAGTAGATGGTATATAATTGATTTGATGGTGTAGTGGTTGTAAAAAAAGTTAAATGTATTTAGTAAAATAATAATAAAAACCTATAAAAAATAATTATAATTATAATAATAATAAATAAATAAAAATTAAAAAGGCAACTGATCGAAAGGGAGAGAAGAAAAGTCCATTGATATGACTGAAATTGCAGAGATTGGCATTCTTGTGAAAGCGCGACGGATCCGAGGGAGGGTGATCTTTGTCTCTCAAGATGCCAGCTATTTTGGCCTCATTATTTTATGTTTACTGTTAAAAAAAACAATTTTCTGACAAAAAAAAATTAAAGCCAACTATTTTGTCCTCAGTAAGTTTGCTCTAAGAGCAGATGGTGCGGCACAAATCGTTCAATGACTAAGGATAAGAACCTCCTTAGGGTACGGCTAGAGGAGCCCACATATGACCGTTAATTGACTAAGCACGAGGACCTACTTAGGGTTACTTCTTCCGAGGTTAATTGTTGTATTTGAGAGGTGACCTGATGTAACATTATCCATCGCAAACTAACTATAAATGGTTAAACATTTTCTGTGGCCAAAATCATGTCACGTCTAAAATTCTTTAATCTATTAGATATTCCCAAAATAAAATACAAAGCCCAGCCCCTAAAAAAAAAAAAAAAAAAAAAGACAAAGCCCTAAAAGACAAAGCCCTCATACAAAGATGAAATACACATGAAGTCGAAAGAAAAGCCCTGAAATTATTTTATTATTACAATCAAGAAGTTGGCATATGTCAAGTCTATTATTGGATTCTCATGCTCTAGTAAAAATAAAAATAAAAAAACAAAATGAACAGTAATCACCATGAAATTACATATTGACGGAGGTTGGGCTAGTCCTCAACCACGTGTCAAACCAACAATAAACTCAACATTAAATAAGACAGGGAAAGTACAACTCCCCAGGAGCCCCTCCTTAAGCCTAAAGGCAGACCAACACCCCAACTGGGAGCTCAGCCTGACTCACTCCTCAGTCCACTCCAGGCCGGTCAGGGCGCAACGGAACTGGGTGTGCGCTGTTCGGCCATAATGGCCTGGGGAGCTCGATGCAGGTCGGCCAGTGTCCTCCTAGTTGTTTAGCACACGTGCTCAAAGTACCGGATAATTAAGGAAAGAATCCTAACCCATAAAGGCTCTGATCCTATCATTAAACTATCGTTCGAATCCCGTGATTATCTCCTAAAATCAAGGGATAAACACAGTTAAATCCTAGACTTGAGGGATACGAAATAGAGTCCACAAAGGACACGACACATGCATGGCTAGGGCACAAGGCCCTTTATATAAACGATCCCAAGAGCTACGAAGAGACTTGATTCCTGAACAATTACAGGATACGTAGGCAACTTGGGATAAACAATATCTCAGGCTCAGTCTAAACATACACACCCTCTTTTCAAATTTATTCTAGATTTTGGATCTTGATTAGTTGTCACTAGGAAAATACGGCCCGGATTATTAACAAACGATTTCCAGCATTGTCAATTGGCGCTAGAAGGAGGGCCGCAACTACAGATAATTCTATCTCAGATTCATCATCATCATGCCACCAAAGACACATTAGCAAACGGCAGTAGAAAATGCCCAGAATGGGCAAAACAATGACGGTGGAGAAACAACAACAACCAATACTGAAAGCCAGACGCACCAGTCTGGAGAAATTGTTTTGGATTCCACCTAACAAGAATTGGTGGACCAACTTGTGGCTATAGATGCCGATACACGTCAAGATATCCTCCACGCAGCCGCAATGGATGAATATCCAGAAGAGGATGAGAAAGTAAAGACTCCTACTCCTCCCAACCCAAGGCCAGGCAGTTAGGATGACCAGGCATCCACCTCAAATCTAGGGAAGATCCAGTGAATTTGCGTTCGCGTCACTTTTCACGGTGCATATTGATGAGTACCCACGCCCTACGGGGTTCAAGGTTCCAAAGATGGATCCAATGATCCTTCCAATGATCTCTTCCAGTACATAACACACATGAATATGTACAACGCTCCAAACGAGATGAAGTGCAAGGCCTTCCCTACGCTATTCACAGGCAGGGCCCGCGAATGGTTCAAGAAACTACCAGCAAGGTCGATCTTTAACTTTCAGGTACTGGGCAAGGCGTTTGCCAATGCCTTCATCATTGCTAATCCATTCTAGAGGAATGCAACTCATCTTCTCACTCTTAAGTAGAAGAAGGATGAGACTGTGTTGCAGTACCTCAAAAGGTTCAATGAAGAATCTGCACAAGTCAAAGACGCGGGTGAGCACATTTTGATCACTTCCATTGTAGCAGGGCTACAAGAAGAAAGACTGTATGCTAAGTCGAATAGCAAGCTGCCCAGATCCAT
This sequence comes from Gentiana straminea, assembly GCA_036785695.1. NCBI lineage: Eukaryota > Viridiplantae > Streptophyta > Magnoliopsida > Gentianales > Gentianaceae > Gentiana > Gentiana straminea. The sequence goes on from JAVUPR010000477.1 coordinate 2,316,839, forward strand.
GGAGGAATGCATGGAAATGGAGTACAAGCATTGCCAATGAGAAGAAGCAAACCGGTTAAAAAGAGAATCGGAAAAAGGAGAAAGCAAGAAAGAAAAATCTAAAGAGAAGTCAGATAAAAAGAGGAAGCCGGTCTGGGACCGGATGACTGCCCCAGTCACAGATCGAATGGGCAAGAAATGAGCTTTGTAAGAGAGGGACTTCATCCATTTGAACAAGTCATACGAGCAGGTTCTCACGATAATGAAAAGGAAGGGCTTGGCCCGAGTTCCAACACTGATGAAAGGACCTCCAGAGAGGAGGGATCAGAACAAGTTTTGTGTCCTATCATAAAGTGTTGGGCATGACTCAGAAAGCTGCAGGGGCTACAACGCGATATCGACACAACGATTATGAAGGGGAAGTTAGATGAGGTGGTTGACCGGTCTCAGAGCTCCGAGTTAATCATCTTCTTCCAGAAGAAATTCTTTGATTTCCTGGGAATCGTACAAGATCCGTTCATTCTTTTTCTCTGATAGAAGGTCAGAACTCCATTTGGGTTCTAATCCTACTGAGAGGTTCACTAGAGATCCAAAATTGTTGAAAAAATGGCCAGATTTGTCTTTTGTCCCTTCCAGGCGACCGGAAAATAAAGAAATGGTTAATATATTCAAGATAATTACATACAAGGGATTTTTCACCTTTCCTACCTAATTGTATAGAATCTTTTGGTTTGTGATTCATATTCATGAATTATTCATTAGAATTAGTATTCTTCACTCTATTCTATGTATGAAGATACGAGGTCATAGAGACTTTAAACGGCATAATTATAATCAAGATCGTGGTAGGCAGGCTGAGCCCCAATGAAGAAAAGACCGATCTCTGGACTCAGATCGGCATATAGACAACCGCCCAATAAACACCATCAACACTATTGTGGGCAGCCCCATCAATGAACTAGGAGCAATGAATGGGCAGATCAGTCGATCTGAAATAGCTTCTGCATCCAACAGAAGTCAGAGCCTAACTGGTGAAGTAACCTATGGTCTGAGGGATCCACTTCCTTTAGTAATTAATAAACAATGAAGGCCTAGTCATTGAGGCCGTCGTGCACAAAAACATGGTGAAAAGGGTCTGTATCGACACCGAAAGCGCTGCCAGTATCCTCTATTACTCAATCTTTCAATCCATGAAGTTGAAGGACGCAGATCTTGTTGAAATAGTGTCCTAAACCGAATCGGGTTGGACCGGATCCGACCGGGTCGGATCATTTCTACTATTTCTTTATGTTTATGCATATATTAAATGGCTTTTATGTTGTCATATATATGTTCTTTTAGGGAACCAATTATGAATTGTTATATGATAACGTCCTTAGTATTAAACTGTGATAGAGAAACCATGATAGGCGATCATGGTTGATGAGATCTCTAATCACTTTAATAAGTTTGATGATTAAATGTCTCTGGGCTAATGTACTATTAAACAGGGCATTGATAGTATAAACAGGCTAGCACATATTAGATGTCTTCTGTCTTTAAGGGCAAAGATAGATCTCGTCTATCGAAGTGTGGAGACACTTGGACTGTACGTGGACGTGTATTAGAGAATGCGTACGTTAGACTGACCCACTTACACGGATAAGTGTCATACTATGTGACGGCTGTGTAATTATCCTTAGGACCGGAGTCTACATGGCATCACGGTGTGGATTGTCATGCTTTGACACTATTGAGGTTTCCCCTAGCCACGGGGCGATCATGCGGTAGTGATTGGGTGTGATACTGAAGCATAAGGAGTATACATGTTTGGTCGTCTGGAAATCGCGTACCCTATCAGTAGGGGTGAATATCCTAAAGGGAATTCTTTTAATGAATGTCTTACTCTCGTGAATCTTTGCAAAGTGAAAGTAAATGAGTTACCTCGAGAGAGCTTGATATCCAGATTATAAGATACGGTCGTTAATGTTTGACACTCGACGTACGACCGTATGGATGTTATTACAGCGATAGGATTGTAAGTTACACGGTAACTGTTTCACATGAAAGGTAGTAGTCATTGCATTTGACTCTTCCGATGATTGGGGGTCACGGTATGTTGCTAGACGATATCCCGTGATCGTTAGGCATGAAGGGCATTTTCATAATTTGCACTTTGTGTGTACGGCCAACATATTTGGAAGCCTATCGGGTCACACACATATGAACATCTAGCCGGATTAAAATGTGGTTATAGATGATAACCAAATAAGGAAAGTTTATCACACGACTATAAAGGTTATAGTAGTAAATTAATATGGTGGTATTTATTTATTATGAATAAATATAATACAAGATATTAATTATGTTGATTAGTTAAATATACATATGATGTATGTATGTAGAAATTATTATGTGTATATGATACACATGTATTTTATAAATTAATTAATCATAGTATTATATTAATTAAAGAATGTTCCGGATTCCAAATCTTTGGCATATGGGGCGCCACTGTTGGTGTATAAAGATACACTTGGATTGTGCAATTTAATTAATAAGATTACCATATATTAATATTAGATATTAATGACTATAGATTTGCACACATGTGTAAATTGATTTATGGTAATAAGATAAATATATTCAATATAAGATATTGACAATATCTTGGAAATATTTAATATAGGATATTAAATTAAATGAGATAAATCAATCAATTATATTTTCTTTATTTTATTGGGAAAATGTTTTCTTCTCCTCCACTCTAGTTGGGGCGCCCCTCTCACTATAAATAAGAGGTGGGTGTCAAGCTCTTTTGTATATCACAATTCCAAGAGCTAATAGTTCTTGTGTAAAATAGAGAGCATCCTATAGAGAGTTGGAGAGAGGGGAAAAATGCCGGTCTAGCAACCGGAGTTTTCCAATAGCAATCCATGATGGGATTCCGGTGGGCTGTTCGTGTGGACTAGCGGTAGAGGCCGAACACTTGGGCGGCTCTATGCAGAGCTACTCTCCTTAGACGGTCAAAGCATCGATCTTTTAGATCAAGCAAGGTAACCACCGTCTTTAGCTTATTTGTTTATTGCTTAAACGAAGTCAATCTTGGGTAAAAGGAAATCAAAATTTTGAATTCCATTGTGTTCCCGCATAGATTTTCTAACAGATCTGATACTTGTCTCTGCACAGATTCGCCAGACCCTCAATTCATCCCATGGGGATGATAAGGCGTGCCACAACATTTGGCATGGAACCCAGGAGCAAGTCTCTCATGGTGAACTACATCGTTGTCAAAGCTCCATCTGCATATACCATTATCATGGGAAGACCCGCACAGATTGAGCCCCGATCCATGATTGAAATTCCCTACAACAGAAGGCTCGGTGTGGAGATCAAAGGAGATGTGAAAGTAGCTAGGAGATGCTATGCTGCTACAATTAAAAGGAAAAGTGTGGATCTGAACTGAGAAAGTCAAGAAAGAAGGCAGATCTTGAATAAAGCTAAGTCATTTGGTCCAGGACATGTTCCAGACACTTATGATTTATTTTAACTTTTATTGCATTTTATTCCTACACTTTTGATACAAACTTTTTTGCGCCCAGTGATTGCCTTTTATTATTTCAATAATATGTTGATTTCTCTTTTTACGCAACGTGAAAGGCTCTAATTAAAGTTTGCAGGACAAACATGTATGCATAAAAAGTCTGCAAAAGACAAAATCATTAAGTCTGTAGGTGTTGGTCCCTTGGAAAGGCTAACACAAGTTTAGAGAGGGGGGGGGGGGGGGGTGAATAAACTTGTCCCTAAAATTGGATTTTAAACAAATTATGGTTCAGTTAAAACTTGTGTGGAGTTAAGCTAACTAAGCCGAGTTTAAGTCAAACTGACTTAACCAAAACTGAGTCAACCGGCAGCGGATATAGTTCTAGCCTTTTTCTTGATCTTGTTGTTCTATGTGAAAGCTGAGTGTGTTAAACTGAATTCTGGTGAATGTCAGTCTGTGAATTGTGAGATGTATAACAATCAATTATCAAAATGCTGTAGATAAATGCTAAGTGAATAAATGAATACGTAAAGTAAATGAACAAGAATTATAGAGGTTCCAGGTGGTGTAATCCTGTCAATCCTCTCTTCCCCTGTGGTGCGGAGGAAAATTCCACTAGAACTTCTTGAGGTGAACTGTTACAAAAAGTCCTAAACAATAGTCCTTGGCTAATCCCTAGTTTCACTATCTAAACAATTGTAGAACATGTAGAATTGCTGCTCTTCAATTGCTTGAACATTGGCCCTTGAAGGGTTACGTATGCCTCTTCACCAGCTACCACCACAAACACAGTCTACCCGACTGCTTGTAACAACTGTCCTTGGCAAAACCTTCCTGGTTTGCTTCACAGTCTAAACCTTTGATGTAGAATCAAAGTTGGGCTGAGAATCAATAAATTGATTCTTGTTTGTGGTTCTTCAAAGTGTCTGAATCTGGATAAAATCTGTGTAGTTTGAACACTTGAAGAAATTCTTGATTTGATCTTGTTATAGCGCAGAGATGATAGTAATTCGAATAGATAAGACTAGTGCACAAAAATGCTTGTAAATCTGTTAAATCTTCGTATCTAATCCTTGGTGCAAAGTTCTCTATTTATAGTGTGAGGTCCAATGTTCATCTTGCATTGATTCGAATTGTATCAACGTCTATCTTGTAACGGCTATATTTTCTGACCGTTCTGATGTGTCAGTATTTCATCCAATAAGATTGCTTCCTTTACAACGTTCGACTGTACTATCATTTTATCGGATGGCTAACATATAAAACGAGTTTACGATCGGTTTATATCGTGTTCATCGGTGTCGATTTCTTGACTGACTTGGAGCATTAACTGAGATTTTACTCTTCTTCAAATATCAGTTCTCCAGTTTATATCTGATTTTAAATGACTTAATCAGAGTACACCATAAACAATTATCTTCTAAGAATTCATTGCCTTTATGATCCTTAGGTCTTCATACAAGATCCACAAAGTCAGTTCAGGTCACCACAACCTTGCCTGAAGTCTAACTTTATAGTCTCGACTTACAATCTTCATAATTGAGTTTGAACCCTCAGTTCTTCAATCTTTCATAACTGAGTCTGTGACCCTCAGTTCTTCAATCTTCTAGATAAGCCAACCGAGTTTGTGTCCCTCAGCGAACTTACCTTCTTCAGTTTCATATAGGTGTATTCTGAGTCAGTTTGTTTATCTTAATGATTTCCAGTTTTCTAAATGACTTCCAGATTTCAGTTTCACGACACACTAACTATTACAGTGCTTGTCTGATGTAAACCTATACAAATATCAGACTCTATTAGAACCTATACATTCAGTTCTAAACATCTTTTAGCTTTTCACTATAACAGCTAGCTTCACACTTCATCAATGGGGTTAAGATAATATTCTGAGTAAATATGATGAATTATCATCAAAACATAAATTTTATTTCTAACAATTTCCCCTTTTTTGATGATGCCAAAACTCTCCCTAAAAGAAAAGCTTAAAGATCAAAACAATGTAAAACAATGTAAAACTGGAAAACTGGATTTCATTAGAATGTGCAAAAACTGGAATAGTTACATTTAGCTCAAATAAATTTTGCTAGAGTCTAAGCTCTTTTCTGTGCTTTTTGTGTAACTGAGATATACTTCATCTCTTTGTCATGTAGACGATAATTATGTTCTAGCTTGGAGTCTTCCTTAGAAAAGGTCTTGTTGTAGTCAACTTGACTTCCTTCTTTCCATTTTTATGTTCTAGCTTGGAGTCTTCCTTAGAAAAGGTCTTGTTGTAGTCAACTTGACTTCTTTCTTTCCATTTTCTCCATAAGATTAACTTTGGGAAAGCTGATTCATTCAGGTAGTATTTTTCAAATTCAGCTACATCAGCTTTCATCTGTTCAGTTTTGTCTTGTATCTTCAGTTTGTCTTCAATCCTCTTGATCTTCTTATATTGTGCCATTTCTGATTTGAGAATTCATCAGATAAGAAGTAGTTCAAGGACTCTCCAATTGTCTTGTCCTTGTACTTGGCTTTTGTTGGACTTATTTTTATGTTTTAGTGATGAGTGCCAGACTAGCTGTTATAGAGCAAAGGCAAAAAGATGTCTAGATCAAAGGTATAGGTTTATTAGAGTTTGATCTTATTTAGGTTTGATCAAACAAGCACTGTAAATGGTCAGCTGAATTACATCAGCAGACCTGTCTAGATCAGTTATAACGCCCCGCTCCCGGATACCGAGCCCTCATACGGAAGAGAAACGCTCGGCGCGTATAGCATTAAATAAATCTAATATTATACGCAAGCCTCTACGTCGTCGTATCAAATAAAAGCAAACGGAAGCTAAAAAGACTCGGGTAAAAACGTAAAAGCTACTATGAACGGAAATTTACCATACTAAAGATAGATAGTTAAGATTACAACGATGAAAAACCCAAGGACTTATACAATACGATGCCTTAAAAGTAGAAGTACAACAAATCTAAGAGAGGAAATACAACCAGTCTAATACAACCTTTACAAAGAAAAGGAACTAGAAACTTTGTCAAGACTTCAAAGCCTTCAAAAGTCGTCATCTACCTGATCAACCTGTTCGTCTTCTCACCCCACAATGCATACAAAAGAAAATTCAAAGGAGGTAAGTACAAAGTACTTAGTAAAAGTGAGAAGCTACGACAACAATTAAGATTTATAAAGAAAAGATATTTAATCGTTTAGTTAGTTATCTTTGTGTGACCGACTCAATCTAGAGTTCACTTCATGCCCATCGACACGTCATGACTAAACGTTTCTAGCTTAGATTATCTTTGTTACATCATTACTCAAGGACACTACGCATGGCGTTCATCAGCCTGAAGATATACTTGCTAACTAACGGTGATTAGCACCAATTAGCTCCGGGGTCTCCCCGGTATGCGTATACGTCCGATGAATTTCCTCCACTGCCATTCAGCCGTTTATAGGCCAGCAGCGTTGTTCACCTTTTAAAAACGTATCACATCGCCGATATGAAAGAGTTCCTAACCGAGAATAAGTGACGTTTAATCTTTTACTACACATATGTAATTATTATCTGTTGTTAACTAGCCACCTAAGTGTTTTCAAGTAATCTCCCTCACACATTCTACTCTCTTTCCTAGACCATTAGACACGGACAAGGCCTAGCAATTACACAGACATTGATGAATACTAATCCATCAAAGCACAAGCCCTTTCATGCTCTTCCGACGGATCCGAACTTCAACTCCCTTTAAGAGTACATTCGGTGTTTTAACTGAATGAATCAGAAATTCAATCGAGGCTTGTTCATGTTTATCCAATATTATCATATCATAAATAAGGGTTTAAAATAATAACAACATGATTATGATGCCCGAAACCAAGCTGAAACGATAAAACAGTAAAAACAAGGTAAAACAGGTAAAACGCCCGTTTGACATCCTATGGACGCCCGTTTGGCATTGGACGTCCGTCCACTAAACCCCAGACGCCCGTCCGTCAAAAACAGCTACATCCTGAATCAAAATTCTAACCTCAAACGCCCGTCTGCCTTGTGCAAACGCCGTTTGAGCCACTAGGGTCGCGAACGCCCGTCCGCCTAATGCAGACGCCCGTCCGCCTGGGTTTTTCCCAAAATGCTAAATCTTCTAAACGCGATTTCAAATCCGTTTCTAACCTAATTAACACCAAATTAAGCACAGTAAAACATAGGAGACATATCTAAACATCTATTATCCTTTGATCAATGAAAAAGCAAATCTTTCTTGCGTCTACGCATCTTAAAACATGATCTAAACTTTGCAAATCATAATCGAGATCATAGGAAGAGTCTTTTACCTTATTTGCTTGCAAAACCGACAGCAAAACACCAAGCAACTGCAACAACTGTTGATCCTCAACCCCAAAACCTATGTGATCAACAAGAAACCCTAAAATCCTATTTCTTTGCGAGAAAAACAAAAGCTGAAAAAGCCTGCAAAAGCGAAGATTACCTAGGTTTCCGCTTTGTGAAAATATTTTTAGATTATTCTACGCTTCAAGACTATCGTTTCGACTACTCACGGCTGCGAAACAGAGCTACGGATTAAAAGATACGAATTTTTTTCAAAAATCGAACTCTACGAACACCAAAACTAGGGTTAAACCGAAAACTTACGAAATCGAGAGATGTTATTTTCCAAAGTTGCGTCTCGTAGTGCTGATCACTTTTCTCTCCTGCGGCATCTTGAACAGATGAACGGATTGATCACACGGTTCTTCCTTTTATTTCGTCTTTGCTTCTGCGTTGCTTTTTCTTCTTCAAAGACCGTGCCTCTCTTTTTTTTGGTCAGAATATGCGCTTCAATCTAATAATTATTTTGGGGATTATTTCCTTTTTATAGCCAATAATTAAATCCTTTATAATTAATATGTAAATCCTTTAATTAATTCCTTTTTAATTAAATAAATGGGACAAATAATAATTAGGTCGTAGTAAATACACCCAATGACTATTTTACCTTTTTACGAAAAGTCGGGATGTTACATTCCTTCCCCCTTAAGAGGAGTTTCGTCCTCGAAACTCGAATGTAACCAAGAGGTGCTTGAACTCTGGACTTTACGAAACGTTTCGTCTTTCAACTCTTACACCTGTCTTGAGCTATCCCGAGGTGGCGACGATCTACTTCAATCCTTTGTTGGCTTGCTTGATCAATTCTGGTCTCGTAATCCGTTATCGCTCCACTTCATCCAAGAAACTCATGTTCTTCTATCTCTATCTTCATGAAAGATCTCCAGCAGTATTGTTCCAATTCTTGTACTTCTTGGTCGCTCCGAGAGGAATTGCAATTGTCATCTCGAGGTTTTCATTCTTCATTGTCCTTCACAATCTTCCACATTCGGAACCCAAAGCTGATTCCGATGCCGACGGTTGCTATCTTCATCAAACTCGGGAGCAATGGCTGGTTGGACTCCAGCCACTCACTTGTAACCGGAGACAACTGGGTCTTTGTCTTGTTTCTTCACAGACGCATCAACTGCCTCGAATCTTGCAATCATCGGTTCAACACTCTTTGCTTGCTCCTGCTGACCTATACCCGGAAAGCTGATTCTTCCCAGCCGAAACTACACTTCTGGCACACTTGACTTCTTTCAATCTCAACTTCCATCATGGCACCACAAGCTTGCTGAAGAACTACAAGGATTCTGGCGGTAGTGTTTCTAAGACTTCTTTGGGAAATGAGAAGCATGCATCTGCCACCCTTTCTCTCTCTGACGGTCTAATCCAATTCTTATGCCAAGGGAGTTAGCTTGGAGAATAAAAGAAGTTGAAAAGTAACAAGTTGAGTACCAGGGTGGTATGTCAACTAGGTAAGCCAAGGAAGGGTACAATGCACTTGAAATAAGAAAGGTTGCTTGGGTTACAAGCAATGCAAGAAAAATCCGCGTTGAGGAAAGTTGAAGTTGGTTCTGGAATGAAGAAAGAGGCATTGTATCATAATACAAAAGATGGCCACCAGAAGGACAACAAAAGAACCCCTTGCAGATGGAATTCTTTTGAGAGAGTGGAATTCTGCAAGATACGGTGGTCTAAAAGGACTTCAGAGGCAACTTGGAAGAATGGTAATAGGCTTTCATATAAGCCTTTAGAAAGTGGAGACGTTAGAACATCACCAGATGGACTTGAAGATATTCTCAATGTATGAAAAGAGAACACCGAGCTTGAGAACATTATGAAAGTGACCTTGATTGTTAATCATTTGGTTAACAAAGATGGATGTTGGCTAACTAGAAAAATCTTCAGTTCACATGAGTTTCGTAAGGGAAACATCACAAAACAGAAAAGCAAAGTAAATGTGCAAGGTCGAGCACCAGAAGAACTAGAAAGATAGAAATCAAAAGAGAGCAAGAATCTCATCATGAAGGAGCCATGGAGACAAAACGAGTACACCAAAAGGTCTCAGAATAAGATAAACACTTGTCAAGAAGTGTCCAAGTTTGCAATAGTCAAAGAGGGGTTATTTCAAAATTTAAGGGAAATTAGAAATTTCCCTCAAGGAATTGTAAGGGAAAAATCAAAAGTTTGAATAATTAAGCGTCAAACAAGATTTTTAAGTGAAGAGGAAATGACACTTTAGAATTGTCGGGTAAGGTTTGATTTCAAAGAATTAATTCAAACCTTCAAATGAAGTTTAAACGATCATTGACGACTCAAATAAAAGGTTCAATGTTGCACTACTCGAGAGGAATAGTACACTGCCAAGGAATAAATGCTCGAGGTTATTCCCCGTGTGGAAATGAAACGGTTAAAATAAAATAGACTTTCAACCGGTGTAACAAAATTGTAGTAGAAACGCCAAAACAGAAAGTGGAAAGTCAAAATGATGTATATGGCGGTTCATGGCTCTAAATGGCCCGAAAGAGATTTAAAACTGAATCGTACAAGGTGCAATAACCTGAAATGGAGATCAAATGTTTAGGAACTCAAACGTCGGTTGGCTAAATAAGTTCGGAAGGCACATTGGAAAAGGCTACCTTCTGCTTGAAACTAGCTTAGCATAAATTGCTAGAAGGTTAAAGATAAGTAACTGAAGAGGAATGTCATGATAGGTTTAGAAAAATATGACCAGCTAACGAAGATATGCATACCTTAAAGGAACATGCAGCATTAGGTGAAATAGTTACAATATCGACACTACCCTTAGGAGGGGAGCTGAGAATAGACACAAATAAGAAAAATGTTCTGACATCAGAAGGCTTAGTCAAATTTGAATTTGAAAGGAAAGATGGGAGTGCAACAATTTAGGACTTTGAAGAGAATTTGTTTCTTGATTTGAAAAGTAAGAAAGAATGAATTTGTTCAAAAGAAGGGCTTATGGAGATATGTTTCGGAGATAATTCATGACACCAAGCAGAGAGGATTTGTTGCGTTTTAAGATCTCAAGTGAGGGATTACATGAGAAACAAATTACCAGAAAAGTATAATTACAAGAGGGAACGAAAAGGGAGTGAACATCAAACATGGCCTGTTGGAGGGTAGCATCTTGATTCTTGTTTAACCCTGCAAAAGAAACTATAACGTTAGCTTTATAAGCATCCTACCAAAAGGTTTAACTCAGAAGGAGATCAAACTTCAGGGAACTCCTAAACATGACAATCATAGCTTACTACCCTCTTAGCCCAAACTCTAAGTCAAGGAGGTGAAAATTCCTTTTAGGTTGCTGTGTAAGATTTTTACTCCGGATCTGACATTATCAATTTTTACAGAACAAACGAAGAGGAATTTGAGCATGATCCAAAGAGAAAAGATTTAGATACTGGAGTTTTCAAGGTGATATAAAAATATTAGAATTTTTGAATGAAGATAAGTTGGTCAAAAACAGTTATTTCTGACGATTGCACAAGCTGCCAGAATTTCCAGATTAATAAACACTGTGTTGAATCGCAAATCGAGATCAAACGAAAGAGAATCTGAACTTAATTCCAAAGTAAAAGCTGTAGATAAAATTGTTGTCTGAAACATATCAAAAATTCAGGTCATTTGAAGATATTTAACCTGTTCAAAACAGAATAAGAAATGAAGGTGCTGCTGCAGATTTTCTGGACAGAGTGTCCGGTATAAACATGAATTTTATGAATAATCCATAATGATTATCGAGTTGATGTAAAAAGAGAAATTGTAGATAAGACAATAATATACTTTGCTGAAAATTTGCAGAATTTTTTGGAGTATAGAGAGACAGTCTTATGTTAAAGGGAAAACACGGAAACAAAGCATTCACTCATGTTGGGTAAATCCAAACACGAGAACAATGAAAAGTATGTGCCAAAGTAAGAGACCTTTAACACTATGAATTGAAACGACGAAGGAGTACTTGGAAATAATAGATTTACACATGGAGTTCGTGTAGAACCATCTCAGGCAAGGCAAAGGTCAAAGAATGTTGATGAACTCAACCAAGTGATAGTGAAAAGAGAAAGTGGAGGACTTGTAGAGCTGAATCAAATATCATTCTCTACAAAGTTAGGCCAAGATAAAAGTAAACTTAGATATTCATGTGTAGAGAAGGTGAAGAGATTTCAATAGAGAAGTTAAGGAAATCAACCAAGAGGACCTCGACTTTAAGGTGTAGGCATAAGACTCCGATCCCAAAGCTTTACTTAAAAGGGGTTTCGCTTAACCCTATGAGACAAGTTACGGTTTGGAAACTTCAAAAGAAGAAAGAGTTTCTACTAAGGATACTAGGAGAAACAAAACTGAGATGATCACATAAAAGATGTGAACGGAGAACTCAACTTAACCTCCATCTAAGATGAATCTTCACTTGGTCCTAAAGCAACCTAACCACGTTTTAAGGATTCTTAGTCATACGGGGAATACCACCAAGCTCAACTTCTAAAAGGTCTAAAGGATTCTTATCTTAGAGGAAGAGATGCCTAGAACAGAAAGGACGCTTCTCTCTGATACCAACTATAACGCCCCGCTCCCGAATACCGAGCCCTCATCCGGAAGAGAAACGCTCGGCGCGAATAGCATTAAATAAATCTAATATTATACGCAAGCCTCTACGTCGTCGTATCAAATAAAAGCAAACGGAAGCTAAAAAGACTCGGGCAAAAACGTAAAAGCTACTAATGAACGGAAATTTACCATACTAAATATAGATAGTTAAGACTACAACGATGAAAAAACCAAGGACTTATACAATACGATGGCTTAAAAGTAGAAGTACAAAAAATCTAAGAGAGGAAATACAACCAGTCTAATACAACCTTTACAAAGAAAAGGAACTAGAAACTTCATCAAGACTTCAAAGCCTTCAAAAGTCGTCATCTACCTGATCAACCTGTTCGTCTTCTCACCCCACAATGCATACAAAAGAAAATGCAAAGGAGGTAAGTACAAAGTACTTAGTAAAAGTGAGAAGCTATGACAACAATTAAGATTTATAAAGAAAAGATATTTAATCGTTTAGTTAGTTATCTTTGTGTGACCGACTCAATCTAGAGTTCACTTCATGCCCATCGACACGTCATGACTAAACGTTTCTAGCTTAGCTTATCTTTGTTACATCATTACTCAAGGAAACTACGCATGGCGTTCATCAGCCTGAAGATATACTTGCTAACTAACTGTGATTAGCACCAATTAGCTCCGGGGTCACCCCGGTATGCGTATACGTCCGATGAATTTCCTCCACTGCCATTCAACCGTTTATAGGCCAGCATCATTGTTCACCTTTTAAGAACGTATCACATCGCCGATATGAAAGAGTGCCTAACCGAGAATAAGTGACGTTTTATCTTTTACTACACATATGTAATTATTATCTGTTGTTAACTAGCCACCTAAGTGTTTTCAAGTAATCTCCCTCACACATTCTACTCTATTTCCTAGACCATTAGACACGGACAAGGCCTAGCAATTACACAGACATTGATGAATACTAATCCATCAAAGCACAAGCCCTTTCATGCTCTTCCGACGGATCCGAACTTCAAATCCCTTTAAGAGTACATTCGGTGTTTTAACTGAACGAATCAGAAATTCAATCGAGGCTTGTTCATGTTTATCCATTATTATCATATCATAAATAAGGGTTTAAAACTATAACAACATGATTATGAAGCCCGAAACCAAGCTAAAACGATAAAACAGTAAAAACAAGGTAAAACAGGTCAAACGCCCATTTGACATCCTATGGACGCCCGTTTGGCATTGGACGCCCGTCCGTCAAAAACAGCTACATCCTGAATCAAAATTCTAACCTCAAACGCCCGTCTGCCTTGTGCAAACGCCCGTTTGAGCTACTAAGGTCGCGAACGCCCGTCCGCCTAATGCAGGCGCCCGTCCGCCTAATGCAGACGCCCGTCCGCCTGGGTTTTTCCCAAAATGCTAAATCTTCTAAACGCGATTTCAAATCCGTTTCTAACCTAATTAACACCAAATTAAGCACAGTAAAACATAGGAGATATATCTAAACATCTATGATCCTTTGATCAACGAAAAAACACATCTTTTTTGCGTCTACGCATCTTAAAACATGATCTAAACTTTACAAATCATAATCGAGATCATAGGAAGAGTCTCTTACCTTATTTGCTTGCAAAACCGACAGCAAAACACCAAGCAACTGCAACAACTGTTGATCCTCAACCCCAAAACCTATGTGATCAACAAGAAACCCTAAAATCCTATTTCTTTGCAGAAAAACGAAACTGAAAAATCCTGCAAAACTGAAGATTACCTGGGTTTACTGCTGTGAAACTATTTTTAGATTATTCTACGCTTCAAGACGATCGTTTCGACTACTCACGGCTGCGAAACAGAGCTACGGATTAAAAGATACGAATTTTTTTTCAAGAATCGAACTCTACGAACACCAAAACTAGGGTTAAACCGAAAACTTACGAAATCGAGAGATGTTATTTTCAAAAGTTGCGTCTCGTCGTGCTGATCACTTTTCTCTCCTGCGGCATCTTGAACAGATGAACGTATTGATCACGCGGTTCTTCCTTTTATTTCGTCTTTGCTTCTGCGTTGCTTTCTTCTTCAGCGCCGTTCCTCTCTTTTTTTTTTGTCAGAATATGCGCTTCAATCTAATAATTATTTTGGGGATTATTTCCTTTTTATAGCCAATAATTAAATCCTTTATAATTAATAGCTAAATCCTTTAATTAATTCCTTTTTAATTAAATAAATGGGACAAATAATAATTAGGTCGTAGTAAATACACCCAATGACTATTTTACCCTTTTACGAAAAGTCGGGATGTTACATTCCTTCCCCCTTTAAGAGGAGTTTCGTCCTCGAAACTCGAATGTAACCAAGAGGTGCTTGAACTCTGGACTTTACAAAACGTTTCGTCTTCCAACTCTTACACCTGTCTTGAGCTATCTCGAGGTGGCGACGATCTACTTCAATCTTTTGTTGGCTTGCTTGATCAATTCTGGTCTCGTACTCCGTTATCGCTCCACTTCATCCCAGAAACTCATGTTATTCTATCTCTATCTTCATGAAAGATCTCCAGCAGTATTGTTCCAATTCTTGTACTTCTTGGTCGCTCCGAGAGGAATTGCAATTGTCATCTCGAGGTTTTCATTCTTCATTATCCTTCACAATCTTCCACATTCGGAACCCAAAGCTGATTCCGATGCCGACGGTTGCTATCTTCATCAAACTCGTGACCAATGACTGGTTGGGCTCCAGCCACTCACTTGTAACCGGAGACAACTGGGTCTTTGTCTTGTTTCTTCAAGGACGCATCAACTGCCTCGAATCTTGCAATCATCGGTTCAACACTCTTTGCTTGCTCCTGCTGACCTATACCCGGAAAGCTGAATCTTCCCAGCCGAAACTACACTTCTGGCACACTTGACTTCTGTGGAAATACTATGGTTAATATTACATTATTATTACACTCATAACATGTTACAATGTAACGTGTTACTTTCTATCAAGGGACATATTAATTGCATTGAATAAACAATTAATATGTCCTAATAGTCATAAAGTAACTATCCTTTGTCCTATTATGTAATAGCATTGACATAGCCGACTCTAGCATTTATTGTAGCCGGCTCTAGTTACTTTTACTTTACTAGCTAGGATCCTCTCTTGTAAGGATCCTCTCTTGTATCTATTTATACTCATTCTTTCAACATGAATAAATAAGTTGGAGTTTACTCAAGTATTATTACTTTCTCAAACTCTCTTCATGGTAGCGAGCCTTAAACTCCCGAAATCCTTTGCAAACTCTCGGCACCTATTTGAATCAAGAATGTCTTCACTATACGAGCTTCCTCACCTTCAGTTGAGTCCCAGCTGCCTCAGCAGACTGGGGTCACTGAATCTTCATCTTATACTAATCATAGACTTGATGGCAACAACTATTTGCTATGGTCAAGATCTATGAAAATGTACATCTCTGGACAAGGTAAGATGGGATACTGTCCGGCTCTAAACCCGCCCCTCTTTGAATATGACCCAGGATTTGAAGCATGGGATACTGCTAATAATCAAGTCATGACCATTCTCACAAGATCAATGACAAAAGAGATTAGTGAGAACCTTATGATGTATGATACGCAAAGGAAATGCGGGATAATGCCGGGGATCTTTACTCCAAGAAAGACAATACCTCGAAGTGTATGAACTTGAAGCTCGGATTCAAAAGCTGAGGCAAGGAGATATGTCTATAACTCAATACTTCAACCAACTGTCTAGGGCATGGCAACACCTAGATATGCTGGAAACTCACCCCTGGAATGACCACACACTCCTGCCCTCATCTTATTTCCCAATTACCACCAAAAATCTTTGGTTGTACTGTATTTGTTTATATCCATGCCCAACACAGAAGCAAACTTGATCCCAAAGCTCACAAGTGCATTTTCCTAGGATATGCAAAGGACGGGAAAGGTTACAAGTGTTACTCTCCTTCGAAAAGAGATTTTACAATTCTATGGATGTAAAGTTCTTTGAAAGGACTCCCTACTACTAAGCAAGTCCACCGAGGCGAGTCAACGATGGAAACCGATTGAACTTGACCTAAATCCTTTCCCTCGGCAAACTCTTGAACCTCGGCACACCCCACCGACTCTCGGCATCCCTGCGATCCTCGGCAACCTCCCGAACCGAGTCTGCGACCCGAGCCTGCCGAACCGAGACTGCGACACTCGGCAACCTGCGAGTCACGGCGGATCGAACCTCGGCACCCCACCGACTCTCGGCGGCTGGCGACGTTGATGACGGACCTATTGCTATCGGGAAGGGAAAGAGATCTTGCACTGCGATCACTCTATTCATAATTATCTATCCTATGATCGGTTATCACTGTTTTTGCCATGTTTACACGGGACTTGGATTCTCACTCTATTCCTAAGAATATACGGGAAGCTCTCCAACATGATAAGTGGAAGGCGGTATCAAAGCGAAATGATCGCTCTCCTTGACAACCATACTTGGGATCTCACCACTCTCCCACATGGAAAGAAGACGAGAAGCCGCAAATGGTGTTCACTATCAAGTACAATGCGATGGTACTATTGACAAATACAAAGCTAGACCGGTTGCAAGGGGATTCACTCAAACATATGGCCTTGACTACAAGGAAACCTTTGCACACGTGGCAAAACTAAACAACGTCGAGTGCGATCTCAATTCTTGTCCAACTTGGTCGGCCTCTACACCAATTGGATATCAAGAATGCTTTCCTAAATGGTGACCTTTGCGAGGAAGTCTATATGAATGTGCCTCCCTGGTTTTCCAACACTCACACTCAAGGGAAAGTTTTCAAATTGAGGAAATCTCTATATGGCCTAAAGCGGTCCCCAGAGCCTGGTTTGGCAAACTCACTACCGTGGTTAAAGCTCTTTGGATACCATCAATGCAACTCGGATCACACAATGTTTATCAAAACAACAAACCGAAAAGATCCATTCTTATTGTCTATGTGGATGATATCATCCTTACCGGTGATGACCCTGCGAGATCCAACACTTGAAGACCTTTGGCAAAAGTATTTCAAGTTAAAGATTTGGGCTACCTCAAGTACTTTCTTGGTATGGAAATAGCTAGGAACGCCGGGGTATATCTCGTTTCACGGAGGAAGTATGTCTTTGGACTATTTGAAGGAAGCGGCATCTTTGGGATGCAAACCTACTCTTGTATCCCAGAGTAGACCCCAGTAATACCTGTTTGCATGGTGACATTCTTGTCGAAAGGATCAATATCAAAGACTTGTAGGGAAACTCATTTATCCGTCCCATACAAGACCCGATATTGCATATGGCGTCGATCTGGTTAGCCGATTCATGCATTGCCCTGCGAGCAACATTGGGATGCGTGAACGGGATGCGAGGTACACGAAGTCCACTCGGCCGGGGCTTACATTTCACCAAGTCTCCCGATAGATCAATCAAGGTCTACACCGATGCGATTGGGGTGGATGTCACATTGACGAAGATCTACCACGAGGCTATTGCTCATATGTATGGGGAAACCTAGTTACTTGGAGAAGCAAGAAACGACCTCGTGTCAAGAAGCGATCTTTGAAGGCTGAACTCGGGGCACTTGTACTTGGCATTTGTGAAGCTCGTGGCTAAAAAGGGTACTCACCGAACTTCGGCAACCTCTTGACAACCTATCACACTCTCTTTGTGACAATAATTCAGCCTTATGCATGGCGAGAGGATCCAGTCCATCATGATAAAACCAAACATGTGGACATTGACGGACACTTCCTAAAGGAGAAGATTGATGCCAAGATTATTCAACTCAAGTATGTTCCCTCGGCGGATCGAATGCGATATTCTCACCAAGGCCATACCACCACTTATGTTCGGAGGTAGTGAGTAGCAAACTTGGTTTGTATAAACATATACAACCCGGTTTGAGGGGGGGGGGGTGTGGAAATACTATGGTTAATATTACATTATTATTACACTCATAACATGTTACAATGTAACGTGTTACTTTCTATCAAGGGACATATTAATTGCATTGAATAAACAATTAATATGTCCTAATAGTCATAAAGTAACTATCCTTTGTCCTATTATGTAATAGCATTGACATAGCCGACTCTAGCATTTATTGTAGCCGGCTCTAGTTACTTTTACTTTACTAGCTAGGATCCTCTCTTGTAAGGATCCTCTCTTGTATCTATTTATACTCATTCTTTCAACATGAATAAATAAGTTGGAGTTTACTCAAGTATTATTACTTTCTCAAACTCTCTTCAACTTCTTTCAATCTCAACTTCCATCATGGCACCACAAGCTTGCTGAAGAACTACAAGGATTCTGGCGGTAGTGTTTCTGAGAATTCTTAGGGAAATGAGAAGCATGCATCTACCACCCTTTCTCTCTCTGACGGTCTAATCCAATTCTTATGCCAAGGGAGTTAGCTTGGAGAATAAAAGAAGTTGAAAAGTAACAAGTTGAGTACCAGGGTGGTATATCAACTAGGTAAGCCAAGGAAGGGTACAATGCACTTGAAATAAGAAAGGTTGCTTGGGTTACAAGCAAAGCAAGAAAAATCCGTGTTGAGGAAAGTTGAAGTTGGTTCTGGAATGAAGAAAGAGGCACTGTATCATAATACAAAAGATGGCCACCAGAAGGACAACAAAAGAACACCTTGCAGATGTAATTCTTTTGAGAGAGTGGAATTCTGCAAGATACGGTGGTCTACAAGGACTTCAGAGGCAACTTGGAAGAATGGTAATAGGCTTTCATATAAGCCTTTAGAAAGTGGAGACGTTAGAACATCACCAGATGGACTTGAAGATATTCTCAATGTATGAAAAGATAACACCGAGCTTGAGAACATTATGAAAGTGACCTTGATTGTTAATCATTTGGTTAACAAAGATGGATGTTGGCTAATTAGAAAAATCTTCCGTTAACATGAGTTTCGTAAGGGAAACATCACACAACAGAAAAGCAAAGTAAAGGTGCAAGGTCGAGCACCAGAAGAAATCTCATCATGAAGGAGCCATGGAGACAAAACGAGTACACCAAAAGGTCTCAGAATAAGATAAAAACTTGTCAAGAAGTGTCCAAGTTTGCAATAGTCAAAGAGGGGTTATTTCAAAATTTAAGGGAAATTAGAAATTTCCCTCAAGGAATTGTAAGGGAAAAATCAAAAGTTTGAATAATTAAGCGTCAAACAAGATTTTTAAGTGAAGAGGAAATGACACTTTAGAATTGTCGGGTAAGGTTTGATTTCAAAGAATTAATTCAAACCTTCAAAGGAAGTTTAAACGATCATTGACGACTCAAATAAAAGGTTCAATGTTGCACTCGAGAGGAATAGTACACTGCCAAGGAATAAATGCTCGAGGTTATTCCCCGTGTGGAAATGAAACGGTTAAAATAGAATAGACTTTCAACCGGTGTAACAAAATTGTAGTAGAAACGCCAAAACAGAAAGTGGAAAGTCAAAATGATGTATATGGCAGTTCATGGCTCTAAATGGCACGAAAGAGATTTAAAACTAAAGCGTACAAGGTGCAATAACCTGAAATGGAGATCAAAAGTTTAGGAACTCAAACGTCGGTTGGCTAAATAAGTTCGGAAGGCACATTGGAAAAGGCTACCTTCTGCTTGAAACTAGCTTAGCATAAATTGCTAGAAGGTTAAAGATAAGTAACTGAAGAGGAATGTCATGATAGGCTTAAAAAAATATGACCAGCTAACGAAGATATGCATACCTTAAAGGAACATGTAGCATTAGGTGAAATAGTTACAATATCGACACTACCCTTACGAGGGGAGCTGAGAATAGACACTAATAAGAAAAATGTTCTGACATCAGAAGGCTTAGTCAAATTTGAATTTGAAAGGAAAGATGGGAGTGCAACAATTTAGGACTTTGAAGAGAATTTGTTTCTTGATTTGAAAAGTAAGAAAAAATGAATTTGTTCAAAAGAAGGGCTTATGGAGATATGTTTCGGAGATAATTCATGACACCAAGCAGAGAGGATTTGTTGCGTTTTAAGATCTCAAGTGAGGGATTAAATGAGAAACAAATTACCAGAAAAGTATAATTACAAGAGGGAACGAAAAGGGAGTGAACATCAAACATGGCATGCTGGAGGGTTGCATCTTGATTCTTGTTTAACACTGCAAAAGAAACTATAACGTTAGCTTTATAAGCATCCTACTAAAAGGTTTAACTCAGAAGGAGATCAAACTTCAGGGAACTCCTAAACATGACAATCATATCTTACTATCCTCTTAGCCCAAACTCTAAGTCAAGGAGGTGAAAATTCCTTTTAGGTTGCTGTGTAAGATTTTTACTCCGGATCTGACATTATCAATTTTTACAGAACAAACAAAGAGGAATTTGAGCATGATCCAAAGAGAAAAGATTTAGATACTGGAGTTTTCCAGGTGATATAATAATATTAGAATTTTTGAATGAAGATAAGTTGGTCAAAAACAGTTATTTCTGACGATTGTACAAGCTGCCAGAATTTCCAGATTAATAAACACTGTGTTGAATCGCAAATCGAGATCAAACGAAAGAGAATCTGAACTTAATTCCAAAATAAAAGCTGTAGATAAAATTGTTTTCTGCAACATATCAAAAATTCAGGTCATTTGAAGATGTTTAACCTGTTCAAAACAGAAGAAGAAATGAAGGTGCTGCTGCAGATTTTCTGGACAGAGTGTCCGGTATAAACATGAATTTTCTGAATAATCCATAAAGATTATTGTTAAGGGTGATTTTATACGTTTTATAAGGATATATTTTATTTCAATTTTCCCCATATGTGGATGTTTTTCATAGAAATCGAGCTTTATATTGAAATATTGAGCAAATGAGTTTTAGAAGTATTAAAGTGCAAAATCGAGCTAATTATGTGATTTTATTGGATAAATATCTTTAGATGTAAGATGTTACATTTTGCATGTTTTTATCGTGATGTAGGTACGCTTGCATGAGGTGAAAGGAGCTTAAAAGATGTTCAAGTGATGATTTGCATGGAAGAAAAGAGATAGAGTTGAAGATTTCGAATTTGGATCTAGCTGGACTGGCGTCCAAAGAGTGGACTGGCGTCCAGGAGGAGTTTTTGATTCAGAGAGTTTGGACGCCATAGTGAACGAGCATCCAGAGGCACCAGACTGGCGTCCAGAAAGTCAGACGGGCGTCCTTAAGCCGACATAGCAGCAGCCGCCTTACTTTTCTATAAATAGCAGCGCAATTTCAACCCTAAAACACACATTATTGACTCTTATTGATACATACTCATTAGAGAAAAACCCTAGGCGGCCCCAGCCCCCTTTGGGGAGGCTGGGGTTGCGGATTAGTTAGGTTTTTATTTTCGTTTTCTTTTCTTGTTCGATCTTGATGATGGCCTGAAGATGTGAATTTGGAGCAGCCATGGGAAACTTTTCCAGCAGCGTTTTATTTCTTCCTTTGGATATTTTGTGAGTTTAATTTAAAGTTTGTTTCTTTCCTTTGTTTATTTGTTTATGCAATCGATATCGGAAGATGTATTGCTATTTGATGTTTACCGTATGATGGAAATCGGTGTAAACCTTAGATCACCATAGGAAAGATTAGACTTTTAACCTTGACATAACGGAAGTTGATAGGTTAGATCTCTAGGTTGTTAGATCTAATAAATCTTACACCTTGTTTTGAGAGCGTTAATCTCTATAGATCGGAAGATGATGAGATTGATAGACGGATTACTTACGGAAGTAGGAATTCATACCTTTGATTAGGTGAACCACAACTTTGATTGAATCATCATAAGATAATCTAGGGAAGAATTAAGGGTTGCGGGATGGTGGATCATGTTTGTCCTATGTTGATTTGCTTCAGTCATTATCATGTTTGTTAGTTTTATTGTTTTCCTAGTTGTAGTTTTATTTATTTATTATCGTTTTTATCCTTCCTGGCTTTGGACTGACAATCCCCTGTCCAGTTTATTCTATCGTTTTTAGTTTTGTTTTAGTAGTAACAACCTTAGGAAAATTAATGAACTAGATACCCCGATTCCCTGTGACCGACTCCGGTATTAATCGCTATACTACGATCCCTACACTTGGGGAATACCGGATTTAAAAATTTTATTACTTGTTTGTTTTGTTAGATAAAATCCGTGACAATTATCGAGTTGATGTAAAAAGAGAAATTGTAGATAAGACAGTAATCTACTTTGCTGAAAATTTGCAGAATTTTTTGGAGTATAGAGAGACAGTCTTATGTTAAAGGGAAAACACGGAAACAAAGCATTCACTCATGTTGGGTAAATCCAAACACGAGGACAATGAGAAGTATGTGCCAAAGTAAGAAACATTTAACACTATGAGTTGAAACGATGGAGGAGTACTTGGAAATATTAGATTTACACATGGAGTTCGTGTAGAACCATCTCAAGCAAGGAAAAGGTCAAAGAATGTTGATGAACTCAACCAAGTGATAGTGAAAAGAGAAAGTAGAGGACTTGTAGAGCTGAAGCAAATATCATTCTCTACAAAGTTATGCCAAGATAAAAGTATACTTAGATATTCATGTGTAGAGAAGGTGAAGAGATTTCAACAGAGAAGTTAAGGAAATCAACCAAGAGGACCTCGACTTTAAGGTGTAGGCATAAGACTCCGATCGCAAAGCTTTCCTTAAAAGGGGTTTCACTTAACCCTATGAGACAAGTTACGGTTTGGAAACTTCAAAAGAAGAAATAGTTTCTACTAAGGATACTCGGAGAAACAAAACTGAGATGATCACATAAAAGATGTGAAAGGAGAACTCAACTTAACCTCCGTCTAAGATGACTTTTCACTTGGTCCTAATGCAACCTAACCACGGTTTAAGGATTCTTAGTCATACGGGGATTACCACCAAGCTCAAGTTCTAAAAGGTCTAAAGGATTCTTATCTTAGAGGAAGAGATGCCTAGAACAGAAAGGACACTTCTCTCTGATACCAACTATAACGCCCACTCCCGGATACCGAGCCCTCATCCGGAAGAGAAACGCTCGGCGCGTATAGCATTAAATAAATCTAATATTATACGCAAGCCTCTACGTCGTCGTATCAAATAAAAGCAAACGGAAGCTAAAAAGACTCGGGTAAAAACGTAAAAGCTACTATGAACGGAAATTTACCATACTAAAGATAGATAGTTAAGATTACAACGATGAAAAACCCAAGGACTTATACAATACGATGGCTTAAAAGTAGAAGTACAACAAATCTAAGATAGGAAATACAACCAGTCTAATACAACCTTTACAAAGAAAAGGAACTAGAAACTTCGTCAAGACTTCAAAGCCTTCAAAAGTCGTCATCTACCTGATCAACCTGTTCGTCTTCTCACCCCACAATGCATACAAAAGAAAATGCAAATGAGGTAAGTACAAAGTACTTAGTAAAAGTGAGAAGCTACGACAACAATTAAGATTTATAAAGAAAAGATATTTAATCGTTTAGTTAGTTATCTTTGTGTGACCGACTCAATCTAGAGTTCACTTCATGCCCATCGACACGTCATGACTAAACGTTTCTAGCTTAGCTTATCTTTGTGACATCATTACTCAAGGACACTACGCATGGCGTTCATCAGGCTGAAGATATACTTGCTAACTAACGGTGATTAGCACCAATTAGCTCCGGGGTCTCCCCGGTGTGCGTATACGTCCGATGAATTTCCTCCACTGCCATCAGTCGTTTATAGGCCAGCAGCGTTGTTCACCTTTTAAGAACGTATCACATCGCCGATATGAAAGAGTGCCTAACCGAGAATAAGTGACGTTTTATCATTTACTACACTTATGTAATTATTATCTGTTGTTAACTAGCCACCTAAGTGTTTTCAAGTAATCTCCCTCACACATTCTACTCTCTTTCCTAGACTATTAGACACGGACAAGGCCTAGCAATTACACGGACATTGATGAATACTAATCCATCAAAGCACAAGCCCTTTCATGCTCTTCCGACGGATCCGAACTTCAACTCCCTTTAAGAGTACATTCGGTGTTTTAACTGAACGAATCAAAAATTCAATCGAGGCTTGTTCATGTTTATCCAATATTATCATATCATAAATAAGGGTTTAAAACTATAACAACATGATTATGAAGCCCGAAACCAAGCTGAAACGATAAAACAGTAAAAACAAGGTAAAACAGGTCAAACGCCCGTTTGACATCCTATGGACGCCCGTTTGGCATTGGACGCCCGTCCACTAAACCCCAGACGCCCGTCCGTCAAAAACAGCTACATCCTGAATCAAAATTCTAACCTCAAACGCCCGTCTGCCTTGTGCAAACGCCCGTTTGAGCTACTAGGGTCGCGAACGCCCGTCCGCCTCATGCAGACGCCCGTCCGCCTGGGTTTTTCCCAAAACGCTAAATCTTCTAAACACGATTTCAAACCGTTTCTAACCTAATTAACACCAAATTAAGCACAGTAAAACATAGGAGACATATCTAAACATCTATGATCTTTTGATCAACGAAAAAGCCCATCTTTCTTGCGTTTACGCATCTTAAAACATGATCTAAACTTTACAAATCATAATCGAGATCATAGGAAGAGTCTCTTACCTTATTTTCTTGCAAAACCGACAGCAAAACACCAAGCAACTGCAACAACTGTTGATCCTCAACCCCAAAACCTATGTGATCAATAAGAAACCCTAAAATCCTATTTTTTTTTGCAGAAAAACGAAACTGAAAAAGCCTGCAAAACTGAAGATTACCTAGGTTTACTGCTGTGAAACTATTTTTAGATTATTCTACGCTTCAAGACGATCGTTTCGACTACTCACGGCTGCGAAACAGAGCTACGGATTAAAAGATACGAATTTTTTTCAAGAATCGAACTCTACGAACACCAAAACTAGGGTTAAACCGAAAACTTACGAAATCGAGAGATGTTATTTTCCAAAGTTGCGTCTCGTCGTACTGATCACTTTTCTCTCCTGCGGCATCTTGAACAGATGAACGGATTGATCACACGGTTCTTCCTTTTATTTCGTCTTTGCTTCTGTGTTGCTTTCTTCTTCAGCGCCGTTCTTCTCTTTTTTTTGTCATAATATGCGCTTCAATCTAATAATTATTTTGGGGATTATTTCCTTTTTTATAGCCAATAATTAAATCCTTTATAATTAATAGCTAAATCCTTTAATTAATTCCTTTTTAATTAAATAAATGGGACAAATAATAATTAGGTCGTAGTAAATACACCCAATGACTATTTTACCCTTTTACGAAAAGTCGGGATGTTACATCAGTAGGGTACCTAGGTCAGTACACTAGTTAAGAACCTGCTGAAGACTGAAGGCAGAGGGCTCAAACTCAGTTATTGAAGGCTAAGGGATCAAACTTAGTAATTAAAGTCAAGGATATGGAATCAGAATTTAGGGAAGTCTGTGATGACCTAAACTGATTACATATACCTTGTGTACAAGGTCAAAGTTCCATAAGTTAAGTGGTGATTGGAACTTAGTTATATGTAAAATGGTGTAATCTAACTTCATAAATAAAAGTTAGATAAAATAAGTCAGCTGCATTGTTTTATAAACACAACAAAGTATGGATCAGCTGACTAATATGTATTTCAGCAGACTCATGATCATAGGAACCTGCTGATACATATACTTCGAATTATTCAAAGGCTACATTGGAGGATTACAAAGAAAGGGACAGCTAACAACCTCTGATTTATCAAACAAATCAATGGTTAAGATTAAAGGGACGGTGGGATGAATCAGACCTTTATCCAATGGATACAAGTCAAAGGGTGGACAGACTGTATACTGTCAAAAAGGAATCTGACAGTGTCAGTCCTAGGAACAGTTAGAAAAAGCAAGTCAAATGGGACAAATCAGAAACGGCTAAGTTTGAATTTCAAACATAAGTCACAAGGATTCCTACCTATAAATAGAGGACTCCTAACTCAGATACAAGAAGATGATGATTGATAAAACATAACAGATAATTCTGAGCTGCAAATTCTTATCAAGAAAACACCCTGCTGACCCTGCTGACCCTACTGAGCGAGCTACTGATCCAAAAAAAATCTACAAGTGTAATCTGCATTCAAGCTACATCAAGTTTACACACTTTAATATATCAAGCTGCTGATCATATCATCCTGATCAAGCTGCTGAAAGCTGAATCACTTACTTGATTCAAACTTTCTTTTACAAGGAATCTACTGAAGACAGTGAAGCATCTTTTGGGTGTCAAGGACTGTTGTTTGTGGTGGAGTGGTGAAGAGGAAATCCTACCCTTCAAGGACCGGTGGAAGACTTTGGAGCAAAGCAATCCTACCTGTTCCAAGTGTTCGGTTTGTGAAGCCATAGTTATTGGTGAAGGACAAGCAACTTAGGGATTTTTGTAACAGCTACCTCAAGAATCTCTAGTGAATTTGTTCCAACATCACAGGAGAAGAGTGGACTGACAGGATTACACCACCTGGAACCACTATAAAATCTGCCTACTTACTTTCTGCATTTATATTCTGCATTTAGGATCTAAATACTTGGTATCTAATACTTGGTATCATATTTAACAACAAGTAATAAAGCTTAATTTTTGATAAATTCCGCTGCACAAATTCAGTAAACTCAACGATCGCGGACTACCGACCGATCAAAGTACATTGAAATTTCTTGAGTTTGTTAACTCCAAAAGTTTTAAGTGTTAAGTTTATTCACCCCCCCTCTAAACTTAACCAAAGCCTTTTCCAGGGACCAACAGCTTTGATAGGATTATGATCTTTGACAAACTTTAGCCACAGATCCTTTGTAAGAGTAGCTCTTCGATCTCCGGGTTGACCATATTTTTCAATGAGCTGCTCGTCAGTTAATTCTTTCTTTAAGTACTTTAGATCTGATTTGTATCTTTCCAATTCATCTTCAAGTTGCTTCTTCTCTTTGAGTAACTTCAGCTTCCCCCTTTTTGGCATCATACAATTGATCTACCAAAGCATGGGTTGCCTGTTGATCGGCTGAGATACGTTGCTGAGACGCAAGTACTTCTTTGAGTTGATTCTCTAACCCGTAGATGTGCTTGATTCATATGCCGGTGAGCTTTGTACATGTGTTTCCCTATCTACCGCGGTTGAGTCTTCTAGCTTCTGTTTAAGTAACAAAATTTCCGAGGCAGAACTTGAACTGGATTTATGGATCATCTCTAGTCTTGCATGAACTGAGACATCTGTTCTAGTTCTATAATCTAGATATCCATAAATATTTGATAAGAGGCCATTGTGTGCATCCCTTTGACTAAGCACAATCTTCAAATTTTTATGAACTTTGGCCAATTCATCCTTTGTTAGGATATCAGAAGGATCATATGTTGTTTCTGTTTGATCCTTAGACTGAGTGATATCTTCAAGAATCATGAGTTGTTGATTATCAATCCCATCAGCTGCTTGCTGAGTGTCAGTTGTCTGATTTCCAACTGGAAAATCTTCATGCATAGCTAGAGGTTGAGGTTGAGTGTCTGTCTGCAAAACTGTAGTCATATCAGCTTCTTCTCTTGAATTATCATCTTCATCATCATCCTTCTTCTTTGACATATCTTCGGGAATGAATGATGTGGCTGATCTTCGTTGAGCTAGCTCAGTGACTCTTTTGGAGCAATTTGTAAGAAATTCTGATATAGGAAACATAGTGTATAGGTCTCTAATTTCCAATTATTCCAAGAGTAACATTTCTTCAGATTGTAAGCTAGCTTCACGAGAATCTTCTGGTTTAAGCTTCATCTTCATTAACCTGATGATTCTATCATCATCAAAAACTGGGGCTGATTGCTGAACTGGTTGATGTTGTAACTGAGAAGTTTCATCAGTAAGAATATTTTCTTTTGCAACTTCATTTGTCAGTTGTTGTTGTTCCCCCTCAGTTGGTGCTGTCTTACTTGAGGTTCCTGGGTACAAACATCTCACAACTGATCTTTCTTTTGCTGAGTTAGCCTTTCGCTTGATTCCTCTGTGTTCAGCTTCCTGCTGAGACACTGTTTTCAGTTTGGCTTCAGGTTGGGAAGTTGTTCTTGTGGCTGCTGCAATTTCTTCTGTAGCTGTAGTTTGTCTGGCTTTCTTCCCTTCCTTGAGTTTTTCCAAATAAAATTGAATGATTCCACTGAGTGTTTTCTTCAGTCGAAATCTGCCAGTAGTCGCTTGACCTTCAGCTTGAGATCTTTGTACGCTTTCTAATTCTGCCAAGTGTTGCTTCTTTATCTGATTGACGACATAACCGGCCCAATTGAATTCTATTTCATCCCAAATTATGTTCATCAGATACACATTGTCTTCAGATAGTGTATTGATTCCTTTGGATTTTCCAATAACATGTTTGCTGAGCCATCGGCTGAGAAATCCAAATTCCGGTTTGAGTTTATCAACATGAATACCAACTTCCATTGGTTCCTTAGATAATGTAATCTTCCTAAGAAAGGCGTCTTTTTTCAATGGTAGAAAAGTCAAATCTATTGATGTCACAGATGAATTTGTGAAACCAAATAGCGACCTCATGACTCGTTCATTGATAACTATACGATCTCCATGAACTGTAGTAAATAAAGAGTCTCTTACCAGACGCATATTTTCCCAAAATGGCAAAATACCTTCCACATCGCGTTTTTCGTTGAAGGCGACCTCCAGAATATTTCTTAATCCTGGTTGTTTTTTAATCTTTTCGCTGATATAACTTTCTAACAGAGTGTTGTTGCACATAGTTTCATAAATTTCAAAAGAATATTTATCTAGCTCTGTGATCAACCTTTCTTCTTGCGATTTCTTTGAAGTAGTCATTTCTGAGTTAGGTGTGAAAACAAAAGGTTGAACTTTGAAAGGATTATGAAAAATCTGGATTTTGTTTTCAAGAGAGATTGAATAAAAAGAATTTTGAAACGTTTGATTTTGAGAGGGTGTGAACGTGGGTTGGATATATAGGGGTGATGTACTGGCGGGTGAGTAGTACAAATTTTCAAATTCCATGATGGTTTGGGTAACCAAGGCATGTACTGTTCTGATAGTAAAGGGGTGAACACGCAATACATTCTGACAAATGAACTGCCGTAATTAATTGCGATATAACCGCAGTCGGTTTTATCTTATCAACCTTTGACTTAAGTTGACTGGAGTAAAACTGTTTCTGGGTTCAGTTCGTCAGTTCCATTAAGTCTTTCCGTTTTTAGTTGGTCAGTTTGAGATTGTTGATGTCAATGACTAATCTGTTAAGTGAGCGAACCCAGCATAACAAAGATTAATCCCCTTGACGAATCTCTGGCTTAACTGATTTCAACTGAATTTAATTATCCCCAATTCAGTTCTCTGTCCAATGGCTTTGTAAAGATATTTGCCAACTGATCTTCAGTAGGTACATAAAGAACTGTAATATCCTTTTTCTCCGCATGATCTCTTATAAAGTGGTGACGCACATCAATGTGTTTTGTCCTTGAGTGTAAAACTGGATTGTCAGTTATTGCAATTGCACTTGTGTTATCACACATTATGGGAATCATTCCTTCTTCTATCCCATAATCTCTTAATTGCTGTCTAATCCATAAAACTTGAGCACAACAACTTTCATCTGCTATATATTCTGCTTCAGCTGTTGAAGTTGAGATAGAGTTTTGCTTTTTGCTAAACCAAGACACAAGTCTATTTCCTAGTAACTGACAAGTGCCTGAGGTGCTCTTTCTGTCCACTTTGCATCCTGCATAATCTGAGTCTGAGTAAGATATCAGCTTGAATTCTCCTTCTTTTGAATACCAAATTCCAACACCATCTGTATCTTTCAGATACTTCAAGGTTCTTTTTACAGCTGTGAGATGACTTTCCTTTGGTTTTGACTGAAATCTTGCACATACACCAATAGTAAAAGATATATCTGGCCTACTGGCTGTGAGATAGAGTAAGCTTCCAATCATTCTTCTGTAAAGTGTTTGATCAACATCTTTGCCTTATTTGTCTTCATCTAGCCTGATGTTGGTCCCAATTGGTGTAGAAATTCCAGTTGATTTTTCCATACCAAACTTTTTGATAAGTTCTCTTGTATACTTGGTTTGGTGAATGAAAAGTCCATCAACTAATTGTTTAACTTGTAATCCAAGGAAATAATTCAATTCTCCCATCATACTTATCTGAAATTTGCTCTTCATTAAACTTGCAAATTTCTCACATAATTGTTCATTTTCTGATCCAAAGATGATATCATCAACATAGATCTGAACAAGTAGAGTATTCTCTTCATTCTTCATTCTGAATAAGGTTTTGTCGATAGGTCCTTTGATAAATCTATTATCCATTAGAAACTGAGATAGAGTTTCATACCAAGCTCTTGGTGCTTGTTTAAGTCCATAAAGAGCTTTCCTTAGTCTGAAAACTTTATCAGCTTGATCTTTGATTTCGAATCCAGGTGGTTGTTGAACATACGCTTCTTCTTCAAGAGTTCCATTTAAGAATGCGCTTTTAACGTCCATCTGGTATACTTTGAACTTTTTGTGATCTGCAAAGGCAAGAAATAGCCTGATTGCTTCCAATCTTGCAACTGGTGCATAAATTTCATCAAAGTCTATTCCTTCTGCTTGAGAATATCCTTAGCTACAAGTCTAGCTTTGTTTCTGATGATAATTCCATCTTCATCAAGTTTGTTTCTGAAAACCCATTTGGTTCCGATGACATTTACATGAACTGGTCTTTCTACCAATTCCCATACTTGATTTCTCTCGAATTCATTCAATTCTTCTTGCATGGCTAATATCCAATCTGGATCTTTCAAAGCTTCTTCTATTTCCTTAGGTTCAGATTGAGATAGAAAACATGCAATCATTACATCTAGTTGATGTCTTGTTCGAACGCTAGTTTGAGTATTACCAATAACTTGTTCTTCAGGGTGATCTCTCATCCATTGATAAGCAGGTGTTTGCATCAAGGAGTCTATATTTTGTTCGACTGGTTCTTCAAGAACTGGTTCTTGAGTTTCTTCAACTGAGTCTGAATCATGTTGTTCAGGAGTTGGTTGTTGAGTAGTTGGAAACTGAGACTGATTTGGATCTGAACATTCTGAAATCTGTAGTCTTCCAATGTCAACAAAACTGATTCTGGTAGTACTGGTAACTGGGACTGAGAAACTGGTTCTGGTCCGTCTTCAGTTGTTTCACCAGGGAAGTTTGGTTCATCAAACACTACATGAATAGATTCCTCATGCTTGAGTGTCCTTTTGTTTAGTACTCTAAAAGCTTTAATGACGCTTGAATATCCTAGAAAAATTCCTTCATCAGCTTTGGGTTGAAAAACATAAAGTTGATCTTTCCTATTTTGTTCACAACGGAAAGTGTTTGATCCTAACAATTGGTATCAGAGAGAGGTCACCGGTTCGAATCCCGGTAGTAGCATGCTGCGTAAAGAGACCACCGTGTGGTTGTAGGCTGTGTAAAGAGCCACATGTGTGGTTGCAGGCTGCGTAAAGATGCCGCGGGTATGGTTGCGTATCTTTGGAGGGATTGTTGGGGTGTACCAGCAAAGATGCCACGGGTGTGGTTGTAGATGCTGGAGGGATTGTTGGGATGTACCAGCAATCTTCCTGCCCATGCGTAAGAGGATTCGATTGAGACACTGAAAAGTTGTACTGTGTTAAGAAATAAAGTAGCACATTTACTTTCACCAATTGATTTTAGTACAATGGTAAGCGCTTGATCCTAATAGCTTCTCAAGTCGGACTCAGTCTAAATTCGTTAAGTCTGCAGGACAGACTAACTGACATTTGCAGGATGAACTCAACAAAATCCATTAAGTCTGTAGGAGAGACTAACCGAGATCCATAGATCGGACTCACCATCTGGTAAGCATCTAACTGAACCGAGCAAAACAAACTCAAAAGTCAGTAAACACACAAGCATGCCATCCAAAAACTATAAGTTAATGAATGGCATGTTGGGGGGCAGGATACCCTACCAGACGTCATAAAGTACTTTAATTAAGTGCTGGAATAAAGTTAAGACAAGGCAAAAAGAACTTAACAAAAATTGCATTAATATTGTACAGAGTACAATTTGAAATAAAATTTTCAAAAACAACGAAAAACAAACAACAGAAGCTGGATCATGTTGTTGATCTGAAGAAGCAGCTGAAGAAGGCTCTGACCTAGCAGCTATCTGACGGGAAGTTGTAGCTCGGTGAGGGCGTTTGGATGCAATATCCACCCCATAACTGAACTCCTTCAGACGTTGGTCATAGACCGCACACAAGCCAGGCTTATAATAAGCCTTATTGGCCAGCCCATCCATGGCCAGATCAGGGAACCGATTCCTGGCCTCATCCACACCTAAGGTGTAGCCATGATTCAGACCAGGAGGAAGCAACATCTTCAGGGCCTGAGAAAAATCATTAGAGGCCTTATACTCGTGGATGGCCTTGGCGTTCCGACCTGGAACAACAACTTCACGATCATTCTTTTCAGTACGGAGCTTGGTTATGGCTTGCTCCAGCTCGGTCTTATCCTCTGTATACTTGTCCTCAGCATCTTGAATACTCGCAACATACTTGTCTGCCCTCACCTTTAGCTCCGCCTCCTAAGCCTGGAGATGCTCTTTAAGAGCTTTTTTCTCCTTCTCCCTGGACTCAACCGAGCCCTTGAGCCTTTCCCGATCTCCACGCAGATTGGTGATCTTCTTCTCCAGACTCAGCTGGATGGTGGAAGACTTAGCTAATCTTTCAAAAGCTACCTTGCCAATCCAGGTCCCTTACATGACAAAACAGCAAACATAAGAAACATTATTAAGTTATATTGTAAAACTCAGAAGGAAAGTACAAACTTACATATTCCATGGCCCCATAGCCAGCTGCGGCCAGTTGACCATCAGTCATCTTAGCAATCCGCTGCTGCTTGACATCAACATCTTCTCTTTCATGAGACCGATCTTGAGTCTCATCAGGAAGAGTAGTAGGCCCACTCTTTTTCTCAGGCCTTCCTTTATAAGGATTCACGGTGACCCCAACTGGTCCTCTCTTCTGAAGTCGGTAGCCATCTTCTTCTTCCCGATCAGATTCACCCAGTTCGATTAGGTCAGTATCCCCCATCGAATTAGAAGTGGGTGGGACTACGGCATCATCATAATGACCAGACAATAACTGGACCCCAGCAGCATCCAGGGTAGATCCCGCAGATTGGGCTGGAGAAGGCTCAACACTTGCAGTCCTCTCCGTCCCCTAGCTCAGTTCAGGCTGACTCTCCTCAACCTCATAATCACCCACACCAGCCAATAAAGTTGAAAAATCTTCTACTGCAAACAAAACATGAGCATGGCTAAACATAAGCAAGTATAAAGGCAAAGCTAAAGTATAAAAAGGAAAAGATAGAAGTCCTACGGATATCCCCTTCCGCATCATTAAGGGGTATATAAGGGCTAGGCCCAGCATCTTCTAACCGAGCAGCAGTGATCATCTCGGTAAAAAAGTCCCTGACATCCACCGTGATGCCCGAATCTCGGATACCCCCTAATAGCTCATCGTTAATAGTAGGGCAAACGCCATTGAGAGGCTCACCCAAGTTCCACTGACCCGGCTCAGGTCGGTCTTAAGGAAGGATAAAGAAGAATCTCTCATTCCACTGTTTATCAGTGGTCTTTCCTTTAGGAATGATCGGAATGTCTCTCAGAGGACCTGCTTGGCGTGGGAAATAGTACCACCCATGACATTCCTTTACCCTCTTGTGATGATGGAAAGACGTAAATAACCGTACCGAAAAATTGATGCCAAGCAACCGGCACCAAATCGTAAATCCTATTATGTACCTAACCCCATTGGGGCCTAACTGGGCAGTCCCTAGCCTATAGTAGCATAATATAGCCAAAAGGGCCGGGCAGAAAGGGAGCCTTAACCCACACTCGAAGTATTCCCGAGAAATGGTGTAGAACCCCTCCGGAGGTTGATTGGCAAAGTTATTGGGAGGAGCAGGAAGCCTAGGAGCATACTTTTCTACTTCTATCTCTTAGGTGCTACAAATGCCGTCTAAATCTTCATGAGAAAAGGATATATTTGATCCCCTGACTATCTCTGACGGACCTACTAGCCATTTCGGTTTCTACGGTTACAGCGGAATTCAGACAATCCGTTTACAAAAGAGACGAGCCTAGAAAAGTAAAATATACAGTAAAGAAGGGAGGACGACTTACTTTTAAGAAAGTCAACAGGGAGGCGAGAAAGAAAAACGACCGGAGAGACGAATTCAATCTTCTGATTTAATGGTTGATAGTGGGGAACATTTGATATGATGGGGGTTATAACCCCTAAGCAATTTGGCCTGTTTTGATGCATAAATTGTGATTTTTATATGATAAATTACCTCTTTTGGACTAGGTTACTGCTGTGTCTTTGATATTTTGCAGTTATGATGAATCCGAGCATATAAGGCAATGAAATAAGCTAAAAAAAAGTCAAAATCAGGAAGGCATGAAGAACCCAGGTGTGAAAGAATGAAACATGGTGTGAAATAATGCAAAAACTATTCAGATTTTTTGTAGGCCAACGAAATATTCTGATTGGTGGAGACAATTTCCTACGTGATTTTCATGAAGATGGCGTGAAAAAGAGAAAAAAAAATAGGGGAATAATGCGCTATTATCATCCTATTTTCTAGGAAAATTATTTTAGGAGATAAAATACACAATTTTAATTAAGGAAACCTCCTAAATTTTGTAATTATCTTTTAATCTCTCTCCCAAGTTTACAAACATCCCAATTTTTCAACACAAAATGTAGACTTTGAAGCGTGAAAATAAAACCCCATCATCTTCTATTTTTCTCTCAACTTTTCAAGAACAAGATAACTGCTTAGGGCTTAAGAACGAAGAACAGATCGTGAATTTCATGGTTTATGCTATTTATGAGACAATTCTATTTGCTTTCTCTTAAATTTCTTCCTTTTATTTTATTTTTACGTCTCATGATGCTTAAATCCATGATTCTTGTGATCTTTATAATCAAACGTGAGTAAATTCAATTTTCTAGGATTAGAAATAGGCCGGTAATTGGATATATGAGTTAAAGATTCAATCTTTCCTATCATTATGAATCGACATGCTTTTGTATTGATATTGGTGTGCTATTTCGTATGAATTTATGGATTGATGGATCGAAAGATGAAATTCCATACGTTTATGTGAAGAATTTATTATCAATTAGGTGATGGACTAAAAGGTGAAATTTAATTGATATGTTAGAAACCTAATTTCAATCAAGAGAATTCATGAGAGCGAAAGTTAATTGAAATTTCTTGTGGCGATATGAATAATGATGTTTAATGGGTTTGAATTAATTTAATGAGCGGGAAATCATATTTAATATTAAAAAATCAGATTTAATTAATTTAAGAAAAAGTCTTCTTTTCTCAAAAAGAAAAGTAGTTCGAAAGAATATTGTTAATAACCTTTGATTATTCGTCAACATAAGTAAAAATTCATAATAAGTGGAATGGTCATTGCAAAAATCATATATATGTTATCATGGTAATCCGACATCCTAGAAGTTCTTCCAACTTGATTTCTAACAATTTCTTGGACTTGTGTTGAGTTTTAAATAGGAACTTAGTATTTAGTTATTTTATATCCTAAAACACCAAATTTGATTAGTTTAGCTAATAAAAGTTAATAACTATTCGGTGATTGTCCTAAGTCCCTGTGGGATCGACATCATAAGTATTACTCGATAAGCCGTGCGCTTGCGGTAGCATTTAGTGATTACTTATTGAAAATCACACAACAAAGGGCTTGGCTGGAACATGCTAACTTTGAAGATTTTGTTACAGAGATTTGGGATGTGGACCTTGACATGTTTAAAACGATCTAAGAATAATCATATATGGTGGACTTATCAAACTCCCTCAAGCTTAAACCTTGCTTGTCCCCAAGCAAACAAAAGGACTCAAGAAGAGACGGACTAAGAAGATCACACATGACATAGCATTAGACAAATATGCAAAACACATGAACATTAATAAAATTCATCCTGGCATTCAAAACACAAGATATAGACTAACTAATCCTTTTTAGCATATCATGAGTAAAAGTGAACAAAAATTGTCAATGGGAAACAACATAGACCAAGCAAATAGACCCTTTTAGGATATATCACTCAACGCTAAATATTTATGAGGTGGATAAACTCTCAAGCTCATTCCATTGATATGCCCTACTATATGTTTGTATATCGTCTCATATCAATCACCAAGGCATTGTGCAACACATAAATCATAAGGTATTTGGGAAAAAATGGTAAGTGAGAATAGCCCAAGTAAGAAAAAGAAAGTGATAGGTGTAGGAAAAGATATAAGCGATGGCAAAACCATTAGAACTGGAGAGACACATGACTATTAAACTTCAACATCACACAAGTGCAAGAGGCCCCTACACTTTATTCCAAACAAAAGAGAATACAGTGGATAATTCCGGTACTTTGGGAGAATAATGATACAACTCCCTCGTTATTATTAACAAGTAAAACACCCCTCAAAAAAAAAAAAACAAGTAAAACAAACTGGATTTAGGAGGTCATTTTTAGTTTGCCTCCTTTATTGACTCTCTCTTTTTTTTTTTGTTGATTTTTTTTCACTTTTTTTTCTTTTTTCATTTTTAAACAAAGAATAGCTCAAAAAACATAACAAAAAAAGGCTATACCAAATCAAAACGAAATGAATTTCACTTTAAAAAAAGATTTTGGTTAGTTATAACATACTACAGTGGTAGCAATGGCTTAGTTATGAGAGTAAGAGTCAACAAATTCCAATTTCTTAGTTACGCAGCTATAACGATAAGAATGTAAGCAATGAAAATCGCTGTAAATCTGAAAAAGTGTTCGGACCTAAAGAGTGTGGGAATGCAAATGCAAGAAGGGGATCTGATTCACACAGCGGAAAAATAAGCGAAATTAAACTTACCGATGAAGACTCTATTGAACTTGAAGAGAATTGGCGACTTGCTGCGAACGTGGTAGTGGCGTCAGTTAGAAATAATGCTAGTGTGTAAGGGTATTTTGTTCTTTGTACTGTGATCCTTATCTATTTGTTATCTACCCTAGATTTGGTGTAACAACCTACTACTTATAATCATCCACCACAAACTACTTCTAATCCTGCTTTCCACCACCAAATCCCGTCTTTATCGTTCGGAAGTCTAGCCGGAGCTATGAGCTTCAACACTGCTCTCTCATCTCCTTTCCGTTCCAGTACTTACCCTCTCTACACCACTCTTCCACCTGCATCCACCGTTCTAAACACTGTACCATCTTTACCTCCTTCGTTCACTACACCATCTCCAAATCCTCTTCTAGGAGGAAGTCTGAATCAAACATGCACAGTGAAGCTGGACAGATCAAACTATTTGTTGTGGAGATCCATCATTCTACCCATCATTCGTGGGCATCGACTTGAAAGCTTCATCCAAGGGACTGCACTCCTCCCCCAAAGACCATTCCCTCTCGGTAAGTTTGTACGGTGAAATCTCTAATCACTGCTTATGAAACGTGGATTACTACGGATCAATTACTCGTGGGTTGGCTCATGAGTTCTATGAGTGAACTGTTCTAGTTGAACTGGTAGGAGTCTCATCCTCCTATGAAGTCTGGCATACCCTTGAAGTGCTCTTCAACAATAGATCTGAAGCAAGAATGTTAGAGTATAAGGAGGCCTTGACCAAAACTGAAAAAGGAGCTAGATCTATGACTGAATACCTAGCCCCGATGAAGTCCTATTCTGATGGACTTACTACTGCTGGTTATCCCATCTCAAAGGCCGAACTCATACTTGCTACCCTAGGCGGCTTGGGAAAGGACTATGAATCAGTAATAGTCAACATTACATCTAGAATTGGTGCTCTTACATGGCAAGAAGTCCAATCCCAACTGGTTACCCATGAAAGACTTATTGTCCGCTTTAATCCTTCCTCTGGTTTAGATTTGAACAATCCTACTGCAAACTTGGTTACTGGAAGGGGCAACTTTCGACCTGCATCTAGGGCTCCTTCACCAGATGCCAACAGAGGAAGAGGCTATAGAGGTCGTGGCAGAGGCAGGAACAACAGAGGTGGTTTTCAAGGAAATAGAGGAGGAGCAAACTCTGGTGGAAATGTTGGTGCTCCCAAACCAACATGCCAAGTATGCAACGGGGATTGGCACACCGCCATTGATTGTTACTATAGGTACAATTCCAACTCTGGTAGATCAAACTCAGGGGCAAGACCTACTGGAAATGGTGGACAGAATTTCAGTGGCAATCCTTCAGCCTATTTTGCATCTCCAGAAAGTGTAAGTGACTCCAGCTGGTATGGTGATAGTGGAGCCACTAATCACATAACCTCTGATCTGAACAGTCTTCAACTGAGTCAAGGATATGAAGGATCTGACAATCTAAGCGTGGGCAATGGTGAGTCTTTGACAATTAAAAACATTGGCCAATCTATTATTCCCACACAATCTGCTAATCTTAACTCGAAAAGTATCTTACATGTTCCCCATATCACAAAGAATTTGCTTAGTGTCTCTAAACTTACTAATGATAATCATGTGTTTATGGAATTTCACTCGATTTACGTATTTGTGAAGGACAAAACTACAGGGATACCTCTGCTGCTAGGAACTCTTAAAGAAGGAGTTGTATCAACTGCAGGCACCAAGCACCATCTCTCAGACCTCCCTTCATTCCAAAGGCCATCCTAATGAGTCCCTTTCTAAGTCCTATTGTAATAAGTTCAGTTGTTTAGCTGAATCTAGTCTTGTGGAGTCTAGGTCTAGTAGTCTTGCCAACTTGTGGCATAGAAGGCTAGGGCATCCTTCTTTCAATGTTTTGAAATCTGTTCTGAAAGGGTGTAATGTTTCCATTAATGAAAAATTTGACTTTTGTGAGGCCTGTCAGTATGGAAAAATGCATTCTGTTCCCTATTCTTTGTCTCAAACTGAATCATCTTCTATTCTTGATGTTGTGCACACAGACTTGTGGGGGCCTGCCCCTGTCACTTCTACTACTGGATATCAGTATTACATAAGTTTTGTGGATGACCTAACTAGGTTTGTGTGGATATACCCCTTAATAAACAAATCAGATGCATTCAAAATGTTTATTCAGTTTAAAACTCTGGTAGAAAAACAGTTTAACACTACCATAAAATGCATCCAATCTGATTGGGGGGGTGAATTTAGAAGCTTTGAAAACTACTTAAAAGATCAGGGTATTGTCTTTAGGCATTCATGTCCTTATGCTCATGGTCAAAATGGTAAAGCAGAGAGGAAGCATAGGCACATTGTGGAAGTTGGTCTTACTTTTCTTGCTCAGCCGATATGCCTTTAAAATGCGGTGGGAGAGTTTCCGGTATGCCTCTTATGTCATCAATAGGCTGCATACCCCCTGTATTGAAGTATAAGTCACCCTATGAATGTCTGTTTAACCACAAACCTGATCTGAGTCTCATTAAGGTTTTTGGGTGCAGCTGCTATCCTTATTTAAGACCTTTCAATAAACAGAAGTTTCAGTTCCATACTAAAAGGTGTGTGTTTTTAGGGACTAGTCCTTCACACAAGGGATATCTGTGTCTTGAGTCTTCTGGTAGGGTTTACATTTCCAGAGATGTTATATTTAATGAACAGGAATTTCCCTACAAGACCTTGTTTAACCATGTATCCTCCAAATTCCAGTCCATCCCTAGTGTCTCCACCACTCCTATTGTTCCTATATCTATGGTGCCTGGGTTGAATACTGATCATCTACCAGAACACAGAAGCAGAGGATCCTACAACACATCTCAAACTAGTCCCAATGCTCTCTCCACACCTTCCAATGCTCAGTCCAGGTCCAAAACACCACTTCTTCTTACTCTTGTGCCTTCACAGGATTCACCATCCTTTTCTCCAACTGCTGTCCAGTCTCCCACCATACCTGACTCTCCTATGTTTTCTTCCAACTATAATACCACACCTCTACCATCTGATACCTCACAGCCTTCACCTTCTCCTCCACAATCATCTACTCCTATCCAACCCTCCACTTCATCACCAACACCACCTGTCCATAATGTCCATCCAATGCAAACTAGAGGGAAGGATGGAATCAGAAAACCTAAAACCTTCTCCTATCTAGCTGTCAAGGACTCTACTGATTGTCTCACAGAACCAACCAGAGTGTCAGATGCCATCTCCCAACCTCAGTGGTTGGCTGCAATGAAAGAGGAATTTGAAGCACTTAACAGGAACCATACCTAGGACCTTGTACCACCCAGGCCAGTTGATAAGGGTGATTTTATACGTTTTATAAGGATATATTTTACATTAATTTTCCCCATATATGGATGTTTTTCGTAGAATTCGAGCTTATAATCGATTAATTGAGCAAATGACGTTTTGAATGGTTTAAATGCAAAATCGAGTACATATCGTGGTTTTATTATCTATTTTGTAGGGTTTTACGTTTTGCTCGGTTTTGTCATCTTTTAGGTGCACAAATGTGGAATGGAAGAGGTCTAAATGATGTTTGATTGAAGATTAAAGTGGAAAGAAAGAGATACAAGAGGATGAAGATGAAATAAAGCTTGGGAAAATCCCGAAAACGACTCGTAATACGACGGGCTAGTCAAAAAGGCATTTTTTACGAAGAAGAGTCCTTAATGAAAGATGTAGAGTTTTCCGAGAGCTTTTTTATGACATTCGGATCATAATTTTTGGAGGTCTACAACTCAAGATATGGATTTTAGAAGTTTTATGCCAATAAATATTCCATGCACAAGCAAAGAGGTGAACCGGCGTTCGAATTGTAAACCGGCGTCCGGGAGGCAAAAACATGTACGAGTCTTCGGCATCGACGCATAAACGTGCGTCCATGCTCCGTCCGGACACCCTGGACGGGCGTCCATATGGGTAAACGAGCGTCCGGCCACGGCACCGTAGCAACCGACTTAAACTCGATGCGGCCGACTTACTCCTCTTATAAATACAACATGCATACAAACCCTAATTACACAATTTTACACGGCCGCAACAC
Organism: Gentiana straminea; assembly: GCA_036785695.1. Taxonomy (NCBI): domain Eukaryota; kingdom Viridiplantae; phylum Streptophyta; class Magnoliopsida; order Gentianales; family Gentianaceae; genus Gentiana; species Gentiana straminea. The sequence continues at coordinate 2,358,289 of JAVUPR010000477.1, forward strand.
GGGCGGTTTCAAGGCGGATCACCCGAGCCTTGTGCTCGGGTGATCCGGGTTAGATTAGGTCTTTTATTTTGTTTGTTTTTTTCTTCTTTCTTGTCGTATGAAGATGGGTTAAATTTGTCAAACCATGAACGACCATGTGAATCTTTTTCCGGCTGACTCTTGATTTCTTCCATGGATGATTTTGTGAGTTATTTTATTTAAAGTTGTTTCTTTTCCTATGTTTATTTGTTTATGCATATAAATCGGAAGATGATTGCATGGTTTGATGCTACCGTATGACGGAAGTCGGTGTAGTTTAGATCACCATAGGAAAGATTAGATTTTTAATCTATACATAACGGAAGTTCGTAGGTTAAATATCTAGGTTTACGAGAGAACCACAATTTAATTAATTCGATGCAAGATTATCTTAGATTGAAGTTGAGGGATGTCACCGTTACCGGAAAGATGAGATTTTTCATGTGTTTATTTCATTGCGTTGTTCTTGTTCTCTTTCATGTTTTGTATGGTTTATGTTAATCGAATTTAGATAACGGAAGTTAATAGATTCGTTAGATTGCCATGAGAGAGATTAACAATTATTATTCCAACAAACGGAAGTTGAGGGATAATGTTGTTAGGTTAGGATTCAATCCATATCTTTGATTCGTATCGATATTAGTTAAGACCGGAAGGTAAACTAATTAATGGCGTGATAAATCGGAAGAGGAAACGCTTCTTTAGATAAGATAACAATCAAAGATAACTTGTGAATAAATGTTTGTCTGTCTTATTTCTTTCGGTGGGGTGATGGTTGTTGGGAATTGGTTGATCTTGGTTTGTTCATTTTTGTTCAATGATAGTTAGTTTTATTGCTTTCATAGATATAGTTTTATTTTCTGTTTGTTCGCAATTATCTTTCCTGGCTTTGGGTGACAATCCTCGTCCGATTAGTTACTTTTTGTTTTAGTTTAGGTTTAGGTTTAGTTAATAAAGAAGAATTAATTAGATTAGATTCAACATCCCTTTTCCCTGAGGATCGATACCCTTACTTATCCAACTTTACTAGCAACTACCCGGTATTCGGCCGGTTAGGAGGTAGTTTTGCATGGTAGTATAGGTTTTATAAATTTTCTTTTGTTTTAATGATGCAAAATCTCCCCAACAAAAGTGGCGCCGTTGCCGGGGGATCGGTGTTTTGTTGAATTTGGTTGAATTAATTTCTCAATTTTGTTACGTTTTTTTTTATTTTTCGTTTTCAATAAAAGTAGCGTTGAATAAATCGAGAGTTTTTATTTTTGCCGTGTTTCGATGACCGTTAGGTTAAGAATGTGCAAAGAGTTTTTTACTCGATTTGTGAGACGTGAATTATATGTTTGTTTGTATCTAGTCTAACCCTCTGTGCTTTAATTTGATGTGGCTGCTCTGTGATATTTGATGTATGATCTTTTATGAAATTAGGGTTTGCCGTGTTTCCTGCGTTTTCTATGCAAATTCGACTGTTGGACGAGTGTTCAAGGTAAGTGAACGCCCGTCCAGTCCCTAACATGCAGGTAAACGAGCGTCTGGTTTGTTGGACGCTCGTCCGTTCCAAAACGTATCAGCTCTGTTCTGTTTTCAAGAACCAGACGGACGTCCATATATCTAAACGCCCGTCCGGCCTGCATAAGTTTTAAACGCCCGTTTGAATTAGTGAACGCCAGTCCAGGTTCCAGATTTCTTCTCAATTTGATTTTTAATGCTTTATTTGATATGGATACTTTAATTTGAGCTTCTGTGGCTATTTCATTTTACGTAGATGTTCTGAACTTGCAGATTCATATCTTTCCATCTACGGATCCATGTTAAATAATTGAATCTAATTGATAATATACTTGATTCATCTATGCAAGTTATAGTGACTGTCGGTTCTCGTACGCTATAACTGTTCTTATTGTTATTTAGTAGCTAATGTCGGTTTCCGTATGCTACATACCGCTGTGATGAATCTTTTGAGCTTTGAGACTTAGGTGCTTCCTTGTTATTTTTTGTAACTCATATGGGTAGCTACTGTCGGTTTTCCGTATGCTACGTCCAGGCCATATGAGTTATATCTGTTTAGTATAGCTAACTGTTGGTTTCCATAATGCTATCACCTTTGATGAGTCTTAAGGCGCGTCTACACCGTTTGCATGTAATGAACGACTTGTCGTTTATCGTAACCTGTCATTATTTGGTAGACGTTTATTATATACATGTCGTGTTGCAAATGAGTGGGCTAGTTTTCTTTCTTTTATTTTCTTTTATTTTTGCATATCATTTAGATGCATATCATTTAGTTGCATGTCATCTAGTTGCATTGTTTTTTTATTTTTCTTTTATATTTCTTGAGCGTAGTTAACTGTCGGTTTCCGTAATACTACCTCGTTTTTTTTAGTTTCTACATAGGCCGTAGTCACTGTAGGGTTGTCCTCGAAACCTGCTCAGCCTGAGCCTGTCAGAATTTATTTTTATTTATTTTTATTTATTTTATTTTTAGGATTGCATATCATGTAGGCTGCATTGTAGTATATTTTCATGTAGTTGCACCTAGCCTACTGTTTTGTAATTTTCCATGTATAATTTCCATCTTTATATGGGCTTAATTTGAAAATTCTCTATGACTTCTTTTCCATGTATAATCCTCTATCATTATTAGTTGGAGTTTGATGTTTCTGTATGCACATGTGGTCCATATTTGCATTGTAAGCTTCTGTGGCTTATTTGACGCTTAGATGTCCTATGTTTTCCCCGTGTGGTGATTTTTCCATCTGAGCCATTATATCATGTGCTTATTTCTTGTCTTCCATTATATTTTTGCGTGAAATATGTTATATTCCCCCTTTGTTCCCCGAGATCTTGTCTTGTTTTTCAAGTGTGCAGGTTATTTGTGAGAGCTATTGTGAGCTTCTAGATGATATCAGTTTTCCGGTGGATGGTCCACAGTCTACTGATTTCTTCAAGCATTTCTGGATTTGGACCATGGCCACTTCCAGACTTGCCACTTTCGAACGACAATCAGCTAAGTTCTTTCTTTCTTTTTATTTCTGTACAACTTGAGGACAAGTTGCAATCTAAGTGTGGGGGAGGGGATAGATGATTTATGTATCTACTTTCATTTGCTCATATTAGTTATAATTTTCTATGAAAAGTGCTTAAATTTTCAATTTTTGTCCCGAGTAACTTCAATGGCATGCTAGTTTTGTAATTTGGCACCTTTAGTTGTTATCGGTAGTCGTGCCTGTTCTAAGAATAGGTTTGGTAGATCGATACTCACTTGAACTTCATTTCACGAACTGTTAGATGAAGAACCAAAATTTAAATAGTCTCCGGGTAGTTAAAGGATAGCCAATTCTCGATGCGACAACACTTACTTAGCATTGATGAAAGTTAAGAATTCGTACTATACTCACGAGTTAGAATCTAAGTACCTTAGTGTTCTTGAGAACCTTAAAAGTCTTGAATGTGTTAGAAATAATATCGACCGGGAGTTTCCAAAGAGTTTGGGATTAAATATAATACTATATATATATATATATATATATATATATATATATATATATATATATATATATATATATATAATAAATTGAGTTTGTTTGTGACTATCACCTCGAGTCCATTTGGATGCGCCCCAATTGGGGAGTGTGGTTTACCTTGGACAGTAAGGGATTGAGTGATCTCAGGGTGACTGCCTCTAATGTAGGGGAGAGTGTTATACTTTTGAGACGCGACGATAGAAAACCAAAATTTTTGCTTTTTGGAACTCTAAGTCAAGTTGATCTAAACCCAGTAGAGACCTGAAAGGTATTTTCTTGGCACCAAGTAAAGGATTTTAAAGGTGAGTTAGTTCTTGTGTTCTTGGTAATTAGTTTTTGTACGGTAAGTCTTTGTACACGGGACGAAACTTTCTTTTATTTTACCGGATGAATGTTAGTGCTTGATTTAATACATCGAGAGTGGATCGGTGGAAGTTTAGCGGGTTTTGCACACACAATCACCGAGTGAGTTCGATTTGCTAAATACTAGCTTGACCTGAGCTTGACTACATCTCGTGTCAGGTTATGTGGGTTTTTGATAGTATGTTTGTTGTTTTGTCTTGCTCGGGACGAGCAAGGTTTAAGTGTGGGGGAGTTGTTAAGGGTGATTTTATACGTTTTATAAGGATATATTTTACATCAATTTTCCCCATATATGGATGTTTTTCGTAGAATTCGAGCTTATAATCGATTAATTGAGCAAATGACGTTTTGAATGGTTTAAATGCAAAATCGAGTACATATCATGGTTTTATTATCTATTTTGTAGGGTTTTACGTTTTGCTCGGTTTTGTCATCTTTTAGGTGCACAAATGTGGAATGGAAGAGGTCTAAATGATTTTTGATTGAAGATTAAAGTGGAAAGAAAGAGATACAAGAGGATGAAGATGAAATAAAGCTTGGGAAAATCCCGAAAACGACTCGTAATACGACGGGCTAGTCAAAAAGGCATTTTCTGAAGAAGAGTCCTTAATGAAAGATGTAGAGTTTTCCGAGAGCTTTTTTATGACATTCGGATCATAATTTTTGGAGGTCTACAACTCAAGATATGGATTTTAGAAGTTTTATGCCAATAAATATTCCATGCACAGCAAAGAGGTGAACCAGCGTTCAGAATTGTAAACCAGCGTCCAGGAGGCAAAAACATGTACAGAGTCTTCAGCATCAGCATAAACGTGCGTCCATGCTCCGTCCAGACACCCTGGACGGGCGTCCATATGGGTAAACGAGCGTCCGGCCACGGCACTGTAGCAACCGACTTAAACTCTTGATGCAGCCGACTTACACCTCTTATAAATACAGCATGCATACAAACCCTAATTACACAATTTTACACAGCCGCAACTTCTGGGCAGTTTCAAGGCGGATCACCCGAGCCTTGTGCTCGGGTGATCCGGGTTAGATTAGGTCTTTTATTTTGTTTGTTTTTTTTTCTTCTTTCTTGTCGCATGAAGATGGGTTAAAGCTGCCAAACCATGAACAGCCATGTGAATCTTTTTCCAGCAGCTTCTTGATTTCTTCCATGGATGATTTTGTGAGTTATTTTATTTAAAGTTGTTTCTTTTCCTATGTTTATTTGTTTATGCATATAAATCGGAAGATGATTGCATGGTTTGATGCTACCGTATGACGGAAGTCGGTGTAGTTTAGATCACCATAGGAAAGATTAGATTTTTAATCTATACATAACGGAAGTTCGTAGGTTAAATATCTAGGTTTACGAGAGAACCACAATTTAATTAATTCGATGCAAGATTATCTTAGATTGAAGTTGAGGGATGTCACCGTTACCGGAAAGATGAAATTTTTCATGTGTTTATTTCATTGCGTTGTTCTTGTTCTCTTTCATGTTTTGTATGGTTTATGTTAATCGAATTTAGATAACGGAAGTTAATAGATTCGTTAGATTGCCATGAGAGAGATTAACAATTATTATTCCAACAAACGGAAGTTGAGGGATAATGTTGTTAGGTTAGGATTCAATCCATATCTTTGATTCGTATCGATATTAGTTAAGACCGGAAGGTAAACTAATTAATGGCGTGATAAATCGGAAGAGGAAACGCTTCTTTAGATAAGATAACAATCCAAGATAACTTGTGAATAAATGTTTGTCTGTCTTATTTCTTTAGGTGGGGTGATGGTTGTTGGGAATTGGTTGATCTTGGTTTGTTCATGTTTGTTCAATGATAGTTAGTTTTATTGCTTTCATAGATATAGTTTTATTTTCTGTTTGTTCGCAATTATCTTTCCTGGCTTTGGATCGACAATCCTCGTCCAGTTACTTTTGTTTTAGTTTAGGTTTAGGTTTAGTTAATAAAGAAGAATTAATTAGATTAGATTCAACATCCCTTTTCCCTGAGGATCGATACCCGTACTTATCCAACTTTACTAGCAACTACCCGGTATTCGGCCGGTTAGGAGGTAGTTTTGCATGGTAGTATAGGTTTTATAAATTTTCTTTTGTTTTAATGATGCAAAATCTCCCCAACACCAGGCCAACACCTGATAGATAACAAGTGGATTTTTAAACTCAAACTCAAACCTGATGGTTCAGTATAGAAGCATAAAGCCAGGCTAGTGGCAAAGGGATTCCTTCAAACCCCAGGACTTGACTATGAGGAAACATTCAGTCCTGTAGTTAAGGCTGCCACAATTCGAGTTGTATTAGCTGCTGCTGTAAATTTGAACTGGAAAATCCACCAAGTGGACATAAACAATGCCTTCCTCAATGGAACATTGTATGAAAATGTTTATATGCCCGAGCCAGAAGGTTTTGTGGATCCTGCTCACTCCACTCATGTATGTCACTTGAGAAAAGCCCTATATGGGCTCAAACAAGCCCCAATAGCTTGGTTTGAAGAACTCAGGCAGCAGCTATTAAGGTGGGGATTTCAGCAAACTAAATCTGATACTTCCCTGTTTGTGCTCAAATTGAACAATACACTCATGTATGTGCTTGTATATGTGGATGACATATGATATACTACTTTTATATGATTAAATATACGTTATATTATTATATTTTATCAACGAATTCTATATAAAATATATGAAATTATGGTATAAATAGTATGAAATATTAATCTTTATAATTTAGAGTAGTTAGTAGTAATAATAGTAAAAAGTTATCATTTTGTACCGATTTTAGTAAATCGGAGTGTCGTGTCAGATTTACGTGGGTATTTGTGGTACTTTATTGCAGATTTATAAACCGAGACCCCGTGAATCGACATGTTAAAGTATAATCATATCTCTGGAAGGATTTAGAGAGTGTCACGAGCTTAAATGGTCAATCGAATTACTTAAGTGGTCAGTGGCTAATCGATTCGATTAAGTGGTAATCGAGAAATATCTTCGACAAACGAATGGCTCATCAAAACGACATTATCTGAAGAAGAGTCCTTTACAAAAGTTGTAGATTTTCCCGAGAGCTTTCCGATGCCTCTTGAATCATGATTTTTGTAGATCCAGAACTCGAGATATGAATTTTAGAAGTTTTATAATTATATATAAAATATATAATCATACGGAGCACATGCTGATTAATCAAGGAGGTGGAAGCCATCATTACACCGGACTGGTCCGGCTCATTGTCGGCCCGGTCCGGCCAAGGGACTTTCATCTATATAAAGGAGCCTCATTCGGAGAGCGGAGGTGTACCAATATATATATACATATATATATATATATATATATATATATATATATATATACATATATATATATATATATATATATATATATATATATATATATATATATATATACATATATATATATATATATCTTCTCCTCTTATTTTCTTTTTAATTAGTAGTTTGTAAATAGGCCTTACGCCAAAAATAATAAATCTCGTAGTATCGTTGTAATGCTCGAGAAATTATCGGAAGTTCGGTGTTGTTGAAGTCGTTGTAATGTCCGGAAGAATACAACTCTGATTCAGCATTTGTAATCGGTAAATTTTCTTAAGTATTTATGTTTGTTTTTATCTTTTTTGTTATAATGTTTTTAGGCTAACTCTAATAACTAGCCAAAGTTATGTAATCGTTTTATTTCGATCTTTTCGGTAAAGGAATGTTGTCTAATTAAAATTGATAAAAATTGAGTTAATTGAATCTTTTTCTATTCTGTAACGTATTCATAATATTCGGATTGACGTAATTAACCAAGATGAATCGCACCATATAACCTAACGATGAACTGACCAGAGAAGTTAGGATATGAGATAAAAGATAGAAAAACCGGAGGGTAAAATTGGCCGTGCGAAAGCGTGACTATGGAATCCTATTTCCTACCCGGGGGCGATTTGTCTTGGGAAAGATAGATCTTATTAAAATTGTGCTCGAGATCTTAATAATGTTAAAATCAACGAGTTTAATTAAAACTAACACCGGAAAGTTAAATCGATCCGCCCGACAACCGGAGCCTTTTGAATAACATCGGCCGTCGACAAACGGAATAACCTCTTTTATCCGGGGTAGATTTGTACTCGGTACCTGTTCAGACTAACTGAGATTAGCATGGGGCAGTTGTGGAGATTGAACAGATGACAATGACATATGACAATTTCATACGCTCGTGTGAGGAGGAATTGTTAACCTCAGGAGTGCACCGTTTCATTCACTCAATTAGACCTAATATAAAAGGAAAGATCGAGCACATTCCGTTTACTTGAAAAGATCGTATAATTCAATTATATAAACTTTAGCTAGTTCTATAAACTTATCTGTCTAGTTCTATAAATATATTGATATCTATATATTTATATCTATATATATATATTTTGCAATCTATGTACATCTATATATATATTTATATATCTATATATATTATATTAGAATAACTTTTAAATTACGCATTTATTTTATGTTAAGTAGAATAGTAGTGATCTGTGTTATAAAATTGCGGTTTAGATCGAGTTAATAACACCTCTTTGGTGTTTAACCACACTTAGAAGAATTACCAAGTTCTCTGAGGATTCGACACTCTGACTCACCACACTAGCACTACAGTTTGACCCGATACACTGTCGGTTAAGGAGTGGTATTAGCACTAGAAAAGGCCACGTCAACATACTTATTACTGGGAATAACAGTCAATTGATCAAGGAGTTCATATCTCAACTAAATTCAAGGTTTGCATTGAAGGACTTAGGTGAGCTCAGTCACTTCTTGCACTACTAGAATTTTACGGATTTGTGACGGTGGTTTTCGTCGCAAATTCGTCACAAACGCTCGTTTGTGACAAATTTGTGACGAAACCTATTTCCGTCACGGACACCCCGTTGCAAATTTTTGAGTCGAAATTAACCTTGTCACTAAGTTTTGTGAGAAATTTGTGACGAAAGCTATACTTTGTGGCACAACAGTGATGAGTTTTTTTGTGATGAATCTACGACAACATTCATATTTTGTGACGAAAGTGTGACGGAATTTCGCAACGGGTCTATGATAGAATGTTGTGTCAAAGTTGCTACGTACGATAGCGACAAATTTGTGACTAAAGACTACGACAATTTTGTGACCAAATATATTAACGGAATTGTGACAACCTCCTATCACGAATATAAAATAAATTTGTGATGAATGCTTACAACAAAATTATAACCGAGCGTTGTGACAGCAGTGTACGATAAAATTGTGACAAAATATATTGGACAAATTAATAGCCTGATTTGAAACAAAATATTTCATCAAATTTACGACCAAACAAATGAATACATTCGAAATGATTTTATAATCACATTTATATTCGTATTTTTTATTTGAAAAATTATATCCAGTACTACAAATGCATTTCAAAACAATTAAACATAGAGAAAATCATAAATAAATAAAAAGACCGAATGATCCTGAGAGTCAAATAACATCTTCAACATGAAATCAAAAAAATTAGTAATTAGTAGACAATTTCGAGAAACTAATGTTATTTTCAGTAAAAACAACTCAATTCTTGTGAACAAACAAAGTTCTCTACAACCATATATAACTCAATTATGGACCTGCTTTTGAATTTTTCACTTTTCTTGACTTTATGCATCATGTCCCTGAATTGTCGTAAAAGAGTGGAATCAAACATTTCTCTCACATGGCCGAGATCTCATCTTTAGTAGTGAAATAAAGCTGCAGATTCAAGTGCATCAGCAAAAAAAAAAAAAAAAAAAAAAAAAAAAAAAAAAAACCAACAACAACAACAAATTCACAATTTCAAGAACAATAGTAAAAATGTCCTTGATCTCTAGCATGTGTGTTCGGTTTAATGTCATAAATATCTATGTTAATCAAAATGTATATTTTTGTGATCTATATGGTACATTCTAGTGTTCTTATCCTGAATCTACAAAAGATACCCTCGAAAGAACTATCAATATAATTTCTATTGAAATTGCTATTTCACTAGTAAAAAAGATTTACAGTAATCAAAAGGAAGATCAATTAATACCATTTCCTCATTACTGCTTTGGAAAATTGAGAACACCATTAGAACTTGTAGTATTAAATACTTGGAAACCTTGTGATCCTTCTCGACAAAGTCGTACATCAAGCTATAATTCTTTTACCTGAAATTAGTCCATTCACCAAATGTTGTTTTATAGAGGAATGATGTGAGACATGCCGGCGGTCATTTTGGGACAGATAAACAAAACCTACCTTTTACGGCATTGATGGATTTTAGCCCTATTGACCTATTCAGTTGAATACAAAATTTGCAGAGTTTACCATATTTGGAGGTAAATCCTTTGCGAAGCTCCCTCGTTGTCACCACACTTTGAACTAGGAACTTGTCCGTGCAATGCATACCTGGTGGAGCTTCCTTTTGTACTTGCATTGTTACTGAAACGAGAATCAAGCCATCCCTTTCACTTACTCATTGCTTAAGTATCTAGGAAAGCACATTCTACAATTATAGGCCCTCATAAAAATTCTAAAATTCAATTTCATCCCAATAAATAAAAGTGTGGAAACAAGAAGGAAAACCTTGAAGGCATCATCTGGAAAACTATAAAAGATGCAATAAACGCAATGAAGGCAGTTAGTTACCAAAAAATTGGCCAAGAAATTCACCACAAATAACTTTAATGACGCAGAACGAGAAGTGAAAAATTAAAATGTTCACAGAGAGACTATTCAACTTAGCGAGGTATAATAGAGTGTAAGAACCTAGACTAACCATTACGAACTAGCGATCAGATACATGGAAAAAAAATGATACTAACTCGACTTAGACAAGACTAATGCATAACGGACCGCAAGCGCAACTCACTTAGTAGATTGCTTTGAAACAGCACATAAGATCAGGGCAACAAAGACCCGAACTGGACATCAATAGACTCAACAAAACAGAGTTCTGATGAAAAAAACGTATATTCCTCAATTGCTATACCAAAGTCGTTGATTTTCTACCGCCAGACCAAATCGTTCTATGAAACAAAAGTTTTAAGATTGTACTTAATGAAGGATTCACGTAGCTTACCTGGGTTCAGTTAATGAATGAGTGGGCAATTTTCCGGTGGTTTGGAGAACGTGGAGGTCGTGGAACAAAGATCTCGACGGTGGCAACGGTCATCGGGTTTACCAAGGAAAGAGGCCGGCTTTAAGGCTTTAAAGCAGGAAATCAAACTTTTGTCAACGGAAAGTGGCCAGCTCGATGGAATTTTTAATGGAAAATGAACGGAAAGGAGCAGCAGCGGCGACATCTCAGGCTTGAGGGGAGAAGTCGAACTGGGGGCTGTGGGTGGGTGGGTGGGTGTCTAGGGTTGAACGCAAATGATGTCTCATGCAAAGAAAAGAATTATATACCATCTTTACTAATTTTTTTAGAGAAAAAAATGAGGAAAAAATAACACACATTTTTTTCTTAAAGCTCTCGTATCTGAAACCAACTTGTCCAATTAATTCGGAGTTCGGTCTGGATAGTGTCTCACCGGTTCAGCTAGAACCCACCGGGTCATTGGTTGAACCTGTGGATTTACCGTGATTGAGCCGGTTACTTCCCTAAATGAGTTTGCTTGAACATGCCACGTTTCATGACCGGTTCATTAGGTTTGACGGCGAATCATCGGACCGGACATAGTTTGATATTTATGCCTAAAACAATTCAATGCTTAAATTAGATTGCTTCCGTCTCCGGACTACTCGTTTTAACGGTCAACCACTTCGGTCCCTGTCTCGGTTCAAAAAACTATGGATGTGGGATAGACATCTCCAGTCCAGGAATTGGGAGTTGACCATGACCTAACTTTGTATACATCGTTTTTTACTTACGGATAGTCTCAAAATTCCATTTCCTTTTTAATTCTAAAGCGTTTATTAATGTGTTCTGATAAAAGAGAGTTTAACAATTTTAGTGCTGAGATTTTTGCCACTCACAATTTCTTATAAAAAAATACTATTTATAGTTTGTTACTAAACCATCAAAATGTTGTCACAAATTTATTAATTTATTTATATTTTGTAAGTAATCTATCCAAATACTGTCACAAATTTTTTCACTAATTTGTGACAAAATATATTCTTCCGATTAGCAAAGAATTAGCTATGATAAATTTTGTGACTAATCTAGTTTATCACATATATGTCACAAAAAGGTGTTGAGTGTGGCATGAAGGTTTGTGACAAAACAGTCTCCAAATTCTTATCATTCGCATATTTGTCACAAAAGTGGTCGCAAGTTCTAGCACAATTATGTTATTTTGTGATTTGTCACTAAACCATTAAAACTTTGTCACAAATCACAAACGAAATATTTTCACAACTTTTTCGTCATAAAATTCTCGTCACTAATTAGTGGGTATATAGACGTGGGCCAAATTTTCCAATAGTGACAAATTAGCTACACTAAATTTCGCGACGAAGATACTTTATCATAGATTTGTCACGGAATATGGCGCCGAAATTTTGCGCGAATGTTTGCGACAAAATGGTGACAAGAGGTTTGCTACGTACATTTTTTGTCGCATTGTCATCATGATTTGTGGTAAAAATGATTTGTTTTGTATTTTGTCACGAAATAGTAGCAAATATGTCGCAAATTAGTGACGGAATATTTTTGTCACAAATATCCATCACAAATCCGTGAAATTCTAGTAGTGTTGGGCCTACAAGCTTACAGGGACACAAGTGGCCTATATTTACATCAGTCTCTCTATGCTTCACAACTGCTCAACAGACTAAAGATGCAACATCTCAAACCAGTCTCAACACCAATGGCTACTGGTCTAGATCTATATGATGAGAAATCTGAGCTACTCAACAATCCTACACAGTATAGAAGTGTTTTGGGAGCCCTACAATACTTAACCTACACTAGACCTGACCTATCTTTTGTTGTAAATCAGTTAAGCCAATTTATGCAAACTCCCAGACTGATACACTGGAATGCTCTGAAGAGAATGCTGAGGTATGTTAAGGGCACTGTACATTATGGCTTACATTTCCAGCCTGGTGAAAATCTGAATATCACAGGTTTTAGTGATGCTGATTGGGGGTGTGACACAAAGGATAGAAGGTCTGTTGCTGGATATTGTGTGTATCTGGGGAGTTCACTCATATCCTGGAGCTCAAAGAAGCAACAAGTAGTGTCCAGATCAAGCACAGAATCAGAATACAGAGCCTTAGCTAATCTGGCTTCAGAAATTTAGTGGTTAAAATCTCTGTTGTGGGAGCTGTACATCCCACTGTCTACTCTTCCTACAGCATGGTGTGATAACATGAGTGCTAATCACTTGGCTCATAATCCTGTGTTTCATTCTAGGACCATACACATAGAGATTGATGTCCATTATGTGAGGGATCAAGTGCTCCAACATAAACTTAGGGTTCTGTATGTGCCTTCATGTGATCAGGTGGCTGATTGTCTAACCAAACCACTTCCAGGCTCCAGATTCACCTCAAATAGAAGCAAACTCAATGTGGTTGATACCACCTTCAGTTTGAGAGGGGCAGTTAGAAATAATGCTAGTGTCTAAGGGTATTTTGGTCTTTGTACTGTGATCCTTATCTATTTGTTATCTACCCTAGATTTGGTGTAACAACCTAAGATACTGTGATGTACCGTATGACTGCTGTATATATACAGTAGAATCCTTATCATTGAATGTTGAGAAACATAATTAATGTTTTGAGTATATTCTCTTTTCCTACTGCGTCGATTCAGGCGACGATTTAGGGTTTTAATTTCAAGTTTTTCACGGAGACGGCGGATTTACCCCGTAGAGTGGCCGGCTTTACGACCGGGCGTCGGCGTTATTGGTTGAGGCCTGAGGAGAGAAGTCGAACTTTCAGCTGTAGGAGAGGTTTTCATTTAGCAGTTAGGCGGCCATGTAAAATTAGGGGGAATTCTAACCGGATGAGTTGACCGTAGGATGTAAAACATTTGTACAAAAATACAAAATACTTTTTGTATTCTTGTATACGTATCGATGCATACTAGAGGAGAAGAGGAGACTACGGGTAAAAATATCCCTCAAATTTGTGTTGGCGAATTTGAGATACATGATGATGATGCATAAATCATCACGGTTGTTTTAGTTGTGTTTGTGCTGTAGATATCTGGCTTATCTGGAGGGTGATTAAGTGTATGCTAGCCGGAGATGTGCGGCGGCGATGGGAGGAGGAAAAGAAGTTCTATTTTCACAGAGCTTTGGCCTGTTTTTGCATTAGAATGTATATATGATCCAGGTTACACAAGACTTTCTTTTATAGGAAGAGAAATCTTAGGAGCTAAGTAATAGACAAATGCTGCGAAGCAGCTTAGTCACTAATCTTACTTAATGGCTAATCAAATATTAAATATCTAATCTGGAAGTGGGTAGAATATCTGGACGGCGACCCTTTATGATTGCACAGGCCGCCAATTCCCTTTGTCCTATCTCTACTCCTTGTTTCTTCTCAAGTAATGTGCGGCCCTTTGAGGGCTATAGGTCCAGGGCCTCTATCCGGCCCCCTAGCTCTGGCGACGCTCTAGGAGGGGTCGATGGCAGCGGCCCTTACTGGATATCATTGACGTCGCCGTCGAGGTTGTCGCGGAGCTGCCTCAGGTATGGTGAACCAGGGGCTATCACCGGGGCTAGACGGTGGCGATATTATTCGTATCATCAATGGCCCCCTACTCCATGTCTTGATCATTTTTCATGAGAATGTCGAGCATGGAGTAGTGAACTCAGGGACAATGTTTTTGCGGCCTCGTTGTCTGACGCGACTTGTTCACTAAGGACCGTGCTTTCAAAGCAAGCGGCCTTCGAAACAACTCTGGGCCTGCTTTTTGCAACCTCGTCGTCTGATGCGCTTGTTCACTAAGGACCGTGCTTTCAAAGCAAGCGGCCTTCGAAGCAACTCTAGGCCTGCTTTTTGCGACCTCGTCGTCTGATGCGAGGCCATCTGCTCGTTCATGGATTATCGGGGCAGTTCAATAGTCAGATCGTGGCTAACGTTGGCTCTCTTGATAACCGCAATTACGAGGGTGATGACGCCCTTGGTGACTGCCCAAGCAGGCACGTGGGCATTGATTAGCCTCCATAATGATTGCGGTTTTTGAATCTCGGAATTCGAATCGACCGTGCAAATCTCAACCGTTGGATGGATCAACCCTCAGCCGCACGATTGAGCTCCCATTGCCTATATAAGGCTGGCACCCCTCACACCTCCTCACTTTTACTCTTTTCCCTTCCCACACTTTTTCCTCTAGTATTCTCTCCTCCTTTTCTGAGGATTAGCAAGGGTTTTCCGGTGAAGGTTTGCGGAGGACTTGGTGGTGGCTGGAGCGAGTTTGAGGTTTCCGGCAAGGGTTTAAATATTCCGACGCGTTTTCGTGGCAGTTTGTTCCAACTCCCTCCTAAAAACAGGTAAATTCTTCCTCCCTTACCCCTCTTTCCTTGTTCGTTCTTGCTGGATTTCGTGCTTTTAAGTGGCTTTGATCCCTTGTATGGGAATGTGTCCATATGTAAGATGTTTTTGAGGAAAAAGTCGAGGCTTTTTGGGTTGCTGTTCTTGTGGTGGGGGTGGTTTTTATGGAAATATCGATAAGAGAGGGGGGCCAGCCCAGAAAAAATTATCTTTCCCTGGGCTTGCCTATATTCATATGTGCGTTTCCTTTTCATTGATAATTTGCTTTCCATGTCTCCTGTAAAAACGGAGGGGAAGTTGTCGAGATGGGTGCGATTACCTTCCTGGCTTAATTCTTATTATCCCAGGTCTGAAAGCCCCACATTTTCCCTTGTTTTTGCAGGATGTCCGACGGAGAAAATTCTTTGGGAGGCGATTCTGACGAAGGTCAGGAGGCTTTCGATTACGCACAGGAGGAAGAGGATGACTGTTCAGGGTCAATTTGTAGTGTTTTTAATGATATATTTTACATCAATTTCCCCCGTATATGGATGTTTTTCATAGAAATCGAGCTTATAATCGATTAATTGAGTAAATAGTGTTTTTAATAGGTTAATTGCAAAATGTAACGATTTATGTGCTTAAATTGTGATTTTATGTTATTTTGGGATTGTGTTACGCTTTGGTATATTCTCCTATGTTATAGATACATATTTTGGCATGCAAGAGGATTAAATGATGAGGTTTTGCATGGAGAGAAGTGAAATGGAAGGAAGATGGAGATAAAGCTTGGAATGAAGCTTTCAAGCAGCCGAACTTCAGATGCAGTTCTTGATATGATATACACTGATTTGACTCTCGACCTCAAGAGAAGATTTGTAGGGCTTGAAGAGAGGATTCTACAGGATTTTGAATCACTTCATTCCGACTTATGAGGCCCGAGATATGAGCGTTACAAGTTTGGATGCTGTTGCTGAAACTACTGGAAAATCCCGTAAACGACTCGTAACACGACGGGCTAGTCAAAAAGGCGTTTTCTAAAGAGGAGTCCTTAATGAAAGTTGTAGATTTTTCCGAGAGCTTAATTATGACGTTCGGATCATAATTTTTGGAGGTCTACAACTCAAGATATGAATTTTAGAAGTTTGAGTTCAAGAAAGAAGCAAACTTGCGTCCGGGGCAATCAACGTAAAGCAACCGACTTCAAAGCATATCTATAAATACCACAGCTTTTAACCCTAATCACAGATATTGATACATAGCCGCAATTCACAACAGAGAAGGGCCGACTTTTTTTCCTTTTTTTCCCTTTATATTTTCATTCCAAAAAACACAATTAGGGTGTAAATTTCTCAACAATGAGGAGCTAATTTCTTCATCAAGCAAACTAGGGGAAGCGTTTCAAACGGATTTTGGTTTCAGATTATTGTATTGATTGATTTCTATCAAAAAAAGGTTAGAACTTTTGTATCGTTTTTACATTTCGATCGATAGATTATTTGTATGATTCGACAATCCGTTGATGACGATCAATGGAACCCTAGGTCACTATGCAAAAGTTTGAATCTTTTAAACCAAATTATAACGAAAGTTGTGGTTTAAACGGTTTAGATTTTTGGATATTGATAAATATCCCCACCTAAGAACGTTACAGGATCAATCTTTGATAAAAGATTGTGAATAAAATCATCTAAGCCATTAGAGATTTGGGCATTCGGTTAGGTGTAATAATCGTAACCTTGGGATAGAATCATTTGATTAATAGTTTGAAACCGGTATTTGTTTGATTCGTGGAACCGTGTTTGCTTGCTTTTATATCACTGCATTTGGATAATTGTTCAAGCCTTCACCCTAGTTGTTAATTATTATTTTTCTGCGTTTTTTATTGTTCATCGCTTGTTCACTTTCGTTTTTCTTGTTCATTGTTTCGCAATTAGTATAAACTCGTGACATTTGCAACTAAAACTTGAATCGATACAACCCCAATTCCCCGTGATCGACTCCGGTTACACCATTTTGCTACGACCTTGCACTTGAGGCCACGACCGGATTATAAATTTTTATAACTTGTTTTGATCGTTTTATTTATTATAATCCGTTTTCTACAACAATGACAACCCCTCTAGTCCTGACGTGTTCGCTAGGGACGACCTGTTTGAAGAGATAACCGGCGGGGAGGCCGCAGCTCGAGTAGGCGACGATCCCTTCGACTTAGAATCTATGTTTCCTGACCCCGCCCAGCGACGTAAGAAGAATCGCAAAGAAATGACACGAGCCCAAGGGGCGAGCACTAGCGAGGCTGGTGAAAGAGGGATGTCCGATGTCGAAGAACATGCCGCCGATCCCAGTCCTAGTGGCGCCGCTGATCATGACGAGGCGTATATTGAGGACGCCACTCTTCATGAGCTGATGGGGTCGAGCGAGGATGAGAATGCCCCCTTGCCTCGCAAGATAGTTTGGGAGCTCCCAAAAAAACCGAAGAGGAAAAGGGATCCGAAAATAACGGTGGGGAGGCCGCTGCTAAAGCAAAGAAACCAACACCCAATAATCCCGAGGCCCTAAGGGAGTTTGCTATCCTGACTGCATACGAGAAGGCGCTGGAGAAGAAGTGGGTGAAGCTTTGCGATAGTGAGGACCTTAACAGGTTTATTCGCCGCCGGTTCAAAATTGACACCGATGTGTACAGGTTTTCTTTGCTTGATTACTCGAAGGAGGAGGATAAGCTTAAGCCCGGAGACCGCGAGGATTTCGTCTGCGCTCGCCGCCAGGATGATGCCCTAATCCTGCACTTCGATCACTTTTATGCAGGGCTCAGGCCTCCGTTCGACCCTTTCTTTGTTAAGATTTGCGAGCTTATGGGAGCTTTGACCTCTGATTTTGCTGTTGGGGCCGTTATTCAAATCATGGCCTTCATCGTGATGTGTCGGACAATGAAGATAGAACCCACAC
Source organism: Gentiana straminea (assembly GCA_036785695.1). Classification (NCBI taxonomy): domain Eukaryota; kingdom Viridiplantae; phylum Streptophyta; class Magnoliopsida; order Gentianales; family Gentianaceae; genus Gentiana; species Gentiana straminea. Next base: position 2,376,599 of record JAVUPR010000477.1, read on the forward strand.
TCACTTTGCTGGGACAATTTCACTTATTACGCGGCACGGGCACCGCCGGGGCAAATATCTCTTGAGGACCAAGACGCCTCGCTTTACTTTCTCGCGCCAAATGTTCATAGATGGCAGGAGCGGATCCTCTAGGTAGAGTCCAAAGTCGGCTGGCCATTTCCTAGGGCCGAAAAACGTATGGGAAAATCCACCCTCTCTATCGACGAGCCTCTAGTTACAAAACGACGCTATGTTAAAGGACTCATGGCGCTTATACAATCTGATGGGGTCGAGGCCTCTCTGAGAAACGTCTCTTGGGTCGATCTTCTTGATCAGGATCTTCTATTAGCACGCATGGCTGGCCTCGCGGGCCCGGGTAAAGCGGAGCCATTGGTTGCTATAGTTCCAGATGAGAGTGACCCCGATTGGGTAGGAGATTTCCACCTAGGCAAATGTTTTCCTTCTGAGTGTCCTGTTTGTGGAGGCTACCCAAGTGAAAGACCGCCTTGTAAATTTCCTCGCTTTTTATTTGCTCATTTCATAAGTGTTGTTTTATTCTTTCTTTTGGATCCGTTTTTAACGAACCCTTTTTGCAGGTATGGACGCCACCGAACGCAGAGCTCAAAAGCAAAGGCTCGCTGATGAGCAAGCTAAGGCCCGGCAGGTGGCCTTGAAGCAAGTTCTGGGGAAGGTTCCCCGCACTGTGGATGCCTCTGTTGTTGATGAGACGTACGATCCTACCAAGGCTGCGGCGGCGCCCCAAACTGCGAGCTCAAGCCAGGCTGTTCCCAAAAAAAGATCGCAAGCTGATGAACCTGTAAAAGAGACCCAAGGCCAGAAGCGATCCAGGACCGAGAAAACCAAGACTGCCGGCGGTGCTGGCAAAGGATCTGATCGCATGGATAAGCGAACTGCTGAGGTTATTGTTGAAGAGGTCCCCGAGGGGATGGAGCCGTTGCCGACTAGGACATTGCCCCGTGGCTACAAGGGGAAAGAGGCTGTGTGGTTGGATGCCAATTTCATCCAAGGCCTCAACATGAATAAGGCGAGCCAAATTAGGGAGGCTATTGCTGATGTCATTCCCTTAGGTCGCCTTGCATGGGAATCGCCGCCCGGGGTTCAAATGGAGATCAGGAGGGGAATCACTGCTCGCGTCGTGGTTCAAGATGACGCCCCTGCCGGTGATGAGGTCGCCGAGCTGAAAGATTTGTCAGGCCAATTTGGAATTGCTGCCTCAATGGTGAGTTTTTATTTGCCTTGTGTTTTTTTCATTTCTTTCATACTTTGCGTTTCTAGCGAGCTTATTACTCTTGTCTCTCTTTCAGCTTGGGACTCGCATAAACAAGGCGATTGAGGCCGCCGAGAAGCGCAAGGCTGAACTGAAGAAAGTAACGGTGGCTCTTGGGGCCTCAGAGAAAGCCAGGGTCACCTCTGAAAACAAAAGCTCGGCGGCGTTGACTGAGGTTGAGCGCTTGAAAAAAAGCCATGGCGGAGAGCGCTAAACTGGATGTAGAGTTGCAGAAGAAAGTGTTGGCTCTGAAGGAAGAAGCTTGTAAATCTATTGAAGGGTTAGTGGCCACACGTAAGGAGATCGCGAGTCTGAAGGAACAGCTCGCTGCAGCGAATAAGGCTACCGAGGAGGCGGGTCCAGCGGCTGTGGAAGCCTACAAGCTTTCTGACGAGTTCTTTGCTTATCAAGAGGCAAGCTTCGATCAAGGCTTCAACCATCTCGCCCGCTGCCTTTGGGCCTATCATGGTAGGGAGAGCATTACCTTTGAGGAAATGCTTCAGTGGATTGACCTGTCTCAGCGAACTCCCGAGCTATTGGCCCTTCACCCCGATATTCCTTATGCGGCGGACCATATTGTAGCTATCCAGACTAACCAGGTTAAGCGCGGCGACCCAATATGGGATCCTCCTCCGGTGAATCCTGTCAACTTTGCCATCTTACGAAATCCTCCTGCCGCGAATGATCAACCCGGCGATGAGTATATTGACACTCCTCCCGGCTCTGTTTTAAAACATTTTACTTTCCTGCGATCTTGTAATAACTTTGCTTCCGCTTCTCTTTTGAACTATTTGGCATCCTCAATTTGATGATTGTAATAATTTAGTATTTTACTTTCCGCACACTGATATTGTGGCCGTGTTTGGCTCGTTGAATTTGGTTCGTGGCCGCTTTTGGCCTCTTAATTTATGTCTTGCACTTGTTTCTTTCAATCTTTTTCGCGGATGTATGTGTATGCGGCCTCCTTTATTTTGGTGAGGTCTACTGAGCTCGCTAAAATAACTAAAGCGGACGAGGTGAAGGTTGATCAAAGATTTCCGTTACGGCCCCCTTTATTTGGAACAAGGATGACTGCGACCCATATTGCTCACTCGTCGTTAAAATTTCCCTATCCCCCCTTGTCTTGGGCGGGGCCAGAAGGGGCTCAGGCGAAACAATTTTGCATAATTCTTTGGTCGCTGTGGACTTGTGGCAAATAACAAGGTCGGCGGAGACGCACCGCGATTTGCTTAATTTACTTGTTTGAAATTTTCTGATTGCGGCCCCCTAAGTTTGAGGCGAGGTTTGTGTTCGCCTAAAACTTGAGAACTGAATCGATTGGACTGAACTGACCTTTCTCGACTGCCAGGTCGCCAGGAATCCAGGGATTTGAACCGATTTGACAGTTCATTGGCAGCGCATGCGTGGTCAATGTGGCCTATAACCTCGGGCTAATAACTGTTGCGTGAATATAGGCTAGAATCTTGCCCTGATATCTGACATGCATTAAATGCGCCCTTTGAATTTTGAACTTCGGATAAACTGCGTGAAGGCCGACCGTAGGATCTTGTTGATCGTGGCCGTTCCTTTGGCTAACCTCTGCTATAAAAGGAGATGGCAAGCTTGACCTCATTTTCATTCCTCTTACATAATTTTTTTTTGTGAGAGCCATGTCTTTTCCATCCGGAGAGGGTAGAGTGCGAGTGTGGAAAGCCCGTCCCATACGTGATGTGTCCCCTTTCTTCCTCACTGCTTCTTCTGTTGCCAAAGATCACTTCTGGCGCTACTTTGACATGGTCAGACCTGCTAGGGAGAAGGGTTTAAATCAGAGCAAGGTTGAGGGTGATGGCTCTCTGCTACGGGTGCGACTTTCAGGGTGGGCATCTTTTGTCTCGCCACCCCCAACAGTTTCCAATCATACAATGGTGAGGGAGTTTTACTCCATTTTATCTGAAGTCGCAGCCGAAGGGGTTGCTTGCTGTATTACCCTTCGTGGCGTCGCGGTCACTTTTACCCCGGAGGCCATCAATGGCGCCCTCCGTATACCTGCTATCGACCCCTCCTCCCATTATGAGATCGCTTGGAATCTTGGCGATGAGTCAAGCAAACAGGTTTGCTTACGCCGAGCAATCCGCTAACTTTTCCCAGATTCGCAACGGCTTCGCGCACTGGGACCCTCGTCCGATCTGTCTTGCAGCAACCGTGAGTGGAAAAAGTTCATCAACTCACGCGCCCTTCCGGCCATGGACCCTGGGGTTGTTAGTGACGCCGAAGCTCTCCTTTTGCATGCTATCCGTGACCTCGGGGTTGACATTGACCGGGGGATCCCGATCCACCGCGAGGCGATTAACTTTGCGGTCTCGATGAACCGTGATCGTCGTATCCCGTTTGCTTCGCTGATAGCCAGGCTATGTAGTTTAGCTAGGGTGCCGACGCACTCCTTGGACCGTTGTGAGTTCACTGCCTGAATTAGCTCTCTTTTTTTTTTTTTTGGCGGCCCCCTTGTTTTTTGGTGAAATCAAAGGGCATTGTAGGCCGCATGTTTGATAGAAAAAATTGTACTCCCTCTTTCATGAATGAAGATGTTCTTTTATTTTGATTTCATTCTCCGCATGTTCTGCTTGCACTTAGCAGATGCACATTTTACATGTAATATTTTTTCAAATTATCTGCGTGCCAAGGTCGGTTGTACTCGTGACCTTGGTTATCACTTAGCACATAAGTCCCCTTTTTGACTACTCTAGCGATCCTCACTGGGCCCTCCCAACTTTCCGACGACTTCCCTTTCTTGGCCTCGTGGCCGCCGGCTTGTCTCTTTCGTAAAACATAATCTCCAACGGCGAAGTGATGATCGCGAATGTGTTTGTCGTGGTGCCGCTTGGCGGCCTGTTTGCAATTGAACAATCGGCCATATGATTCGATCCGCCACTCCTCTATCAAGTCGAGATCGAGCTCCCTTATGAGTGGGTTATCGGCCTCGCTGAAATGGGCGACCCTTAAACTTGGTAGGGCCGTCTCTATCGGGGCCATAGCTTCGGATCCATAGGTCAAAGCAAAAGGAGTTTCTCCAGTGGTTGTTTTTTTGTTAAGGGTGATTTTATGTGATTTATACCGTTATATTTCGTAACGATTTCTCCCATAATCTGATAAATTGCATAGAAAAGTAAGTGCTTATTAGATTTATTGAGCAAACGAGTTTTAAATGTGTTTAAATGCAAAATCGAGATATTTACGTGATTTTATCGGTGTTTTATGTTTATTCGTATGATGTTACATTTTGCATGTTTCTATCAAGTTGTTAGGTACGTTTTCATGATGAGTAAGGAGCTTAAACGATGATCACATGAAGATGGAAGAGTTGAAAGATGTTTAAGTGAAGAATCATTGAAGAAACCGGAACCAGGCACTTCATGGGGATTTTGTCCACACTTGTAGGCACTTTCAGGGAAAGTTGTCTTGATGAAAGTTGTAGAGGATTGAAATAGCTTTCCAACGCATGTTGAATCACCTCATTTGGAGCCCTAGAAGTGAAGTTATGAGCAAAATACTGGAGCAAGGTAGTGGACGGGCGTCCATAAAAGTGAAGCGCGTCCGAGAATCGTATTTTACATTCGAGAGAGTTCGGACGCGTTACGAACGAGCGTTCATTCTCCGTTCATAGAGGCTGGACGAGCGTCCAAGATAGTGGACGGGCGTCCACGGCACCGACTCAGCGAAACCGACCTAAAAATCTATAAATAGGCGCGATTTCCCAAACCCTAATCATACAATTTTCGAACCCTAAACCCTAGGGGCAGCTTGGCTGCGTTTTTCCTTCGAGCTTTTTCTCTAGTTTTATGCACTTAAACTTCTAGATTAGATTAGATAATTTCATGTACTTTTATTCATCAATTCGAGTTGTCAAGAAGATGCTAAGAGGCTAAACCCTCTTTGAACAAGCGTTGTGAAGCCTTCCTTCAACCATTCGGTTTTGATTCGTGATTAATCTGTGAGTATCTATTTCAAGTTCGTTTCTTTTATCATGTTTTGTATGTTTTATTGCATGTTTAATCGAAAGATGCTTGCTTTGATGATTGGTTATGTGATGAGAGTCATGTCAACCCTAGATCACCATGATAAAAGAATAGATCTTCGATCTAACTAAAACGAGAGTTATTAGATTGATTTTCTAGATTAGAAATTGAAAGATTTCACGCCTAGGTTAGAAAGACGTAATCTTTAACATCGAAAGATAAAAGATTAGAAAACGAACTCGTCTACGAGAGTAGGAGTTTATGCCTTTGATTAGGTGAATCACGACTTGAGTAGAGATCACGAATTAATCCGAGTTAGAATTGAATGTTGATAGGATAGGTGGATCAATTGCTTGTTCGTTCGTTATAATTTGATTTAATCCTTAAAACTTGAATTGTTTAGCTTTAGTTTACTTTTCGTACTTTAGTTTAGTTTAGTTTTTATCGCTTTCAATCTTGCCTAGCATTGGAGCAATCCTCTCGTCTAGTTACTTTTTTCGCATATTTGTTTAGGTTAGTTTTCGTGACAATAGTTAGTTAAAAACAAAAGCTAGGATTCACATTCGTCTAGTTCCCCGTAAGATCGACCCGGCATTAGCCTCCATACTACGATCCTTATACTTGAGGTTAACCGGTTTATAAATATTATTACTTGTTTATTCGCATTAGATAAATCCGGGACAAGTTTTTGGCGCCGTTGCCGGGGAACCGGACGGTTGCCTAGTTTTTGTTTTTGTTTGTAGTTTGTCTTCAATTCTTGTTTTTAGGTTAGATCTTTTCAGTTTTTGTTTGTAGTTAGTAGTTTAGTAGTTTTTGTTCGTTTATCTGTCGTTTTAATTGTGTCTCTGTGAGTAGTCAATATAAAAATCTATGCTCTGATCTATACTCTGTTTTCTGTTTGTAACTCTCTGTTTTTCTAATCGTTCGGCCCAGTTGGACGAGCGTCCGTTTTACCAGACGCCCGTCCAGTTCTTGTTTCAGTCGGACGAGCGTTTAGTTCACTGGACGCCCGTCCACTGTAAATATTTCAACTCTGTTTTGTTTCTGATCCCTCAGACGAGCGTTCGGTTTTCTGAACGCCCGTCCAGTCACAAACCTAGGCAGACGCCCGTCAAGGACCTTGGACGCCCGTCTGTCCTCTTGCTTCAGTGTTAAAAAAAAAAAAAAAAATAGGCAATAATTTTTTTTGTGTTTTCGTAACTAGTACGGTGTCAGGAGTCCTGGAAAAAAAATTTGATTTTACCAGGAAAATTTTTGCTTCTTTTTCCCCGAAATTTGGCGGGAAACTGATTTTTCCAGAAAAAAAAATTCTTCATTTTGAGGCTTCAACCACTTAATTTTGTAATAATGGCAGCGGAAGATAGACGGACGTTGGCCGACTATGCCATGCCCGGTACAGTCACCATAAACCCGGCTATCGTCATGCCTACCATTACTGCTCCAAATTTCGAGCTTAAACCCGGACTTATTCAGATGATGCAGCATGCATCGATTTTTCACGGCTATCAATCTGAAAACCCCCACACTCACTTACACACATTCTTGCAAATATGCGGTACTACCCGTATTCAAGGTGTAAGTGAGGATGCCATCAAGCTTAAATTATTTCCATTTTCCTTACGGGGGGAGGCACTCGAGTGGTATCACTCCCTCCCCTCTGAATCCATCACTACGTGGGCTGAGCTCGAGAAGGAATTTCTAAGTCAATACTTTCCTCCTTCAAAAACAGCCCATTGTCTGAACGAAATCTTCACATTCCGTCAGCTGGAAAATGAGTCATTCTTTGATGCGTGGAAAAGGTTTAAGTCTCTCCTGCGCAAGTGTCCCCATCATGGCTTGCCAAAGCAAAGGCAAGTCCATACTTTCTTCAGTGGATTGACCGAGCTCACCAAGGGCATGGTCAATAGTTCCTCTGGTGGGGCATTTCTCAAGAAAACACCTGATGAGGGGTGGGCGCTGTTCGAGGACATTGCCAAGTATAATTATGCCCCCTCTTATCAAGCCATTCAAGTGAAAGACCGCCTTGTAAATTTCCTCGCTTTTTATTGCTCATTTCATAAGTGTTGTTTTATTCTTTCTTTTGGATCCGTTTTTAACGAACCCTTTTTGCAGGTATGGACGCCACCGAACGCAGAGCTCAAAAGCAAAGGCTCGCTGATGAGCAAGCTAAGGCCCGGCAGGTGGCCTTGAAGCAAGTTCTGGGGAAGGTTCCCCGCACTGTGGATGCCTCTGTTGTTGATGAGACGTACGATCCTACCAAGGCCGCGGCGGCGCGCCCAAGCTTGCGAGCTCAAGCCGAGCCGTTCCCAAAAAAAGATCGCAAGCCGATGAACCCGTAAAAGAGACCCAAGGCCAGAAGCGATCCAGGACCGAGAAAACCAAGACTGCCGGCGGTGCTGGCAAAGGATCTGATCGCATGGATAAGCGAACTGCTGAGGTTATTGTTGAAGAGGTCCCCGAGGGGATGGAGCCGTTGCCGACTAGGACATTGCCCCGTGGCTACAAGGGGAAAGAGGCTGTGTGGTTGGATGCCAATTTCATCCAAGGCCTCAACATGAATAAGGCGAGCCAAATTAGGGAGGCTATTGCTGATGTCATTCCCTTAGGTCGCCTTGCATGGGAATCGCCGCCCGGGGTTCAAATGGAGATCGGGAGGGGAATCTCTGCTCGCGTCGTGGTTCAAGATGACGCCCCTGCCGGTGATGAGGTCGCCGAGCGGAAAGATTTGTCAGGCCAATTTGGAATTGCTGCCTCAATGGTGAGTTTTTATTTGTCTTGTGTTTTTTCATTTCTTTCATACTTCGCGTTTCTAGCGAGCTTATTACTCTTGTCTCTCTTTCAGCTTGGGACTCGCATAAACAAGGCGATTGAGGCCGCCGAGAAGCGCAAGGCTGAACTGAAGAAAGTAACGGCGGCTCTTGGGGCCTCAGAGAAAGCCAGGGTCACCTCTGAAAACAAAAGCTCGGCGGCGTTGACTGAGGTTGAGCGCTTGAAAAAAAGCCATGGCGGAGAGCGCTAAACTGGATGTAGAGTTGCAGAAGAAAGTGTTGGCTGCGAAGGAAGAAGCTTGTAAATCTATTGAAGGGTTAGTGGCCACACGTAAGGAGATCGCGAGTCCGAAGGAACGGCTTTCGCTGCGGCGAATAAGGCTACCGAGGAGGCGGGTCCGGCGGGCCGTGGAAGCCTACAAGCTTTCGACGAGTTCTTTGCTTATCAAGAGGCAAGCTTCGATCAAGGCTTCAACCATCTCGCCCGCCGCCTTTGGGCCTATCATGGTAGGGAGAGCATTACCTTTGAGGAAATGCTTCAGTGGATTGACCTGTCTCAGCGAACTCCCGAGCTATTGGCCCTTCACCCCGATATTCCTTATGCGGCGGACCATATTGTAGCTATCCAGACTAACCAGGTTAAGCGCGGCGACCCAATATGGGATCCTCCTCCGGTGAATCCCGTCAACTTTGCCATCTTACGAAATCCTCCCCGCCGCGAATGATCAACCCGGCGATGAGTATATTGACACTCCTCCCGGCTCTGTTTTAAAACATTTTACTTTCCTGCGATCTTGTAATAACTTTGCTTCCGCTTCTCTTTTGAACTATTTGGCATCCTCAATTTGATGATTGTAATAATTTAGTATTTTACTTTCCGCACACTGATATTGTGGCCGTGTTTGGCTCGTTGAATTTGGTTCGTGGCCGCTTTTGGCCTCTTAATTTATGTCTTGCACTTGTTTCTTTCAATCTTTTTCGCGGATGTATGTGTATGCGGCCTCCTTTATTTTGGTGAGGTCTACTGAGCTCGCTAAAATAACTAAAGCGGACGAGGTGAAGGTTGATCAAAGATTTCCGTTACGGCCCCCTTTATTTGGAACAAGGATGACTGTGACCCATATTGCTCACTCGTCGTTAAAATTTCCCTATCCCCCCTTGTCTTGGGCGGGGCCAGAAGGGGCTCAGGCGAAACAATTTTGCATAATTCTTTGGTCGCTGTGGACTTGTGGCAAATAACAAGGTCGCTGGAGACGCACCGCAGTTTGCTTAATTTACTTGTTTGAAATTTTCTGATTGCGGCCCCCTAAGTTTGAGGCGAGGTTTGTGTTCGCCTAAAACTTGAGAACTGAATCGATTGGACTGAACTGACCTTTCTCGACTGCCAGGTCGCCAGGAATCCAGGGATTTGAACCGATTTGACAGTTCATTGGCAGCGCATGCGTGGTCAATGTGGCCTATAACCTCGGGCTAATAACTGTTGCGTGAATATAGGCTAGAATCTTGCCCTGATATCTGACATGCATTAAATGCGCCCTTTGAATTTTGAACTTCGGATAAACCGCGTGAAGGCCGACCGTAGGATCTTGTTGATCGTGGCCGTTCCTTTGGCTAACCTCTTCTATAAAAGGAGAAGGCAAGCTTGACCTCATTTTCATTCCTCTTACATAATTTTTTGTTGTGAGAGCCATGTCTTTTCCATCCGGAGAGGGTAGAGTGCGAGTGTGGAAAGCCCGTCCCATACGTGATGTGTCCCCTTTCTTCCTCACTGCTTCTTCTGTTGCCAAAGATCACTTCTGGCGCTACTTTGACATGGTCAGACCTGCTAGGGAGAAGGGTTTAAATCAGAGCAAGGTTGAGGGTGATGGCTCTCTCGCTACGGGTGCGACTTTCGGGGTGGGCATCTTTTGTCTCGCCACCCCCAACGGTTTCCAATCATACAATGGTGAGGAGTTTTACTCCATTTTATACGAAGTCGCAGCCCGAAGGGGTTGCTTGTCGTATTACCCTTCGTGGCGTCGCGGTCACTTTTACCCCGGAGGCCATCAATGGCGCCCTCCGTATACCTGCTATCGACCCCTCCTCCCATTATGAGATCGCTTGGAATCTTGGCGATGAGTCAAGCAAACATGTTTGCTTACGCCGAGCAATCCGCTGACTTTTCCCAGATTCGCAACGGCTTCGCGCACTGGGACCCTCGTCCGATCTGTCTTGCAGCAACCGTGAGTGGAAAAAGTTCATCAACTCACGCGCCCTTCCGGCCATGGACCCTGGGGTTGTTAGTGACGCTGAAGCTCTCCTTTTGCATGCTATCCGTGACCTCTAGGTTGACATTGACTGGGGGATCCTGATCCACCGCGAGGCAGTTAACTTTGCGGTCTCGATGAACCGTGATCGTCGTATCCCGTTTGCGTCGCTGATAGCCAGGCTATGTAGTTTAGCTAGGGTGCCGACGCACTCCTTGGACCGTTGTGAGTTCACTGCCTGAATTAGTTCTCTTTTTTTTTTTGGCGGCCCCCTTGTTTTTTGGTGAAATCAAAGGGCATTGTAGGCCGCATGTTTGATAGAAAAAATTGTACTCCCTCTTTCATGAATGAAGATGTTCTTTTATTTTGATTTCATTCTCCGCATGTTCTGCTTGCACTTAGCAGATGCACATTTTACATGTAATATTTTTTCAAATTATCTGCGTGCCAAGGTCGGTTGTACTCGTGACCTTGGTTATCACTTAGCACATAAGTCCCCTTTTTGACTACTCTAGCGATCCTCACTGGGCCCTCCCAACTTTCCGACAGCTTCCCTTTCTTGGCCTCGTGGCCAGCGGCTTGTCTCTTTCGTAAAACATAATCTCCAACGGCGAAGTGATGATCGCGAATGTGTTTGTCGTGGTGCCGCTTGGCGGCCTGTTTGCAATTGAACAATCGGCCATATGATTCGATCCGCCACTCCTCTATCAAGTCGAGATCGAGCTCCCTTATGAGTGGGTTATCGGCCTCGCTGAAATGGGCGACCCTTAAACTTGGTAGGGCCGTCTCTATCGGGGCCATAGCTTCGGATCCATAGGTCAAAGCAAAAGGAGTTTCTCCAGTGGTTGTTTTTTGTTAAGGGTGATTTTATGTGATTTATACCGTTATATTTCGTAACGATTTCTCCCATAATCTGATAAATTGCATAGAAAAGTAAGTGCTTATTAGATTTATTGAGCAAACGAGTTTTAAATGTGTTTAAATGCAAAATCGAGATATTTACGTGATTTTATCGGTGTTTTATGTTTATTCGTATGATGTTACATTTTGCATGTTTCTATCAAGTTGTTAGGTACGTTTTCATGATGAGTAAGGAGCTTAAACGATGATCACATGAAGATGGAAGAGTTGAAAGATGTTTAAGTGAAGAATCATTGAAGAAACCGGAACCAGGCACTTCATGGGGATTTTGTCCACACTTGTAGGCACTTTCAGGGAAAGTTGTCTTGATGAAAGTTGTAGAGGATTGAAATAGCTTTCCAACGCATGTTGAATCACCTCATTTGGAGCCCTAGAAGTGAAGTTATGAGCAAAATACTGGAGCAAGGTAGTGGACGGGCGTCCATAAAAGTGAACTGGCGTCCAGAATCGTATTTTACATTCAGAGAGTTCAGACGCGTTCTGAACGAGCGTTCATTCTCCGTTCATAGAGGCTGGACGAGCGTCCAAGATAGTGGACGGGCGTCCACGGCACCGACTCAGCGAAACCGACCTAAAAATCTATAAATAGGCGCGATTTCCCAAACCCTAATCATACAATTTTCGAACCCTAAACCCTAGGGGCAGCTTGGCTGCGTTTTTCCTTCAGTTTTTCTCTAGTTTTATGCACTTAAACTTCTAGATTAGATTAGATAATTTCATGTACTTTTATTCATCAATTCGAGTTGTCAAGAAGATGCTAAGAGGCTAAACCCTCTTTGAACAAGCGTTGTGAAGCCTTCCTTCAACCATTCAGTTTTGATTCGTGATTAATCTGTGAGTATCTATTTCAAGTTCGTTTCTTTTATCATGTTTTGTATGTTTTATTGCATGTTTAATCGAAAGATGCTTGCTTTGATGATTGGTTATGTGATGAGAGTCATGTCAACCCTAGATCACCATGATAAAAGAATAGATCTTCGATCTAACTAAAACGAGAGTTATTAGATTGATTTTCTAGATTAGAAATTGAAAGATTTCACGCCTAGGTTAGAAAGACGTAATCTTTAACATCGAAAGATAAAAGATTAGAAAACGAACTCGTCTACGAGAGTAGGAGTTTATGCCTTTGATTAGGTGAATCACGACTTGAGTAGAGATCACGAATTAATCCGAGTTAGAATTGAATGTTGATAGGATAGGTGGATCAATTGCTTGTTCGTTCGTTATAATTTGATTTAATCCTTAAAACTTGAATTGTTTAGCTTTAGTTTACTTTTCTGTACTTTAGTTTAGTTTAGTTTTTATCGCTTTCAATCTTGCCTAGCATTGGAGCAATCCTCTGTCTAGTTACTTTTTCTGCATATTTGTTTAGGTTAGTTTTCGTGACAATAGTTAGTTAAAAACAAAAGCTAGGATTCACATTCGTCTAGTTCCCCGTAAGATCGACCCGGCATTAGCCTCCATACTACGATCCTTATACTTGAGGTTAACCGGTTTATAAATATTATTACTTGTTTATTCGCATTAGATAAATCCGGGACATTTTTTGAGATGTTCTGAGCGCCCATAAAGCTGCGGGGAGGTGATCAGGCCATTTACCCGCCTTTTCGCCCAAACTCTTTTTCAGGACGTTGAGTACTTGTTTGTTTGCGTTCTCAGCCTGACCATTTCCCTGCGGATAGCATACTGACGATTGCCAATGCTTGACGTTGTTCTCTCCGCTAGAATATGTCGAACTCTTCTCTGAATTGGGGTCCGTGGTCTGAGACTATTACTCTGGGGACGCCGAATCTAGTCCATACTTGATCGAGTAAAAAATAGGTTATGTCCTTGGTGTTGATTTTTACCAAGGCTTTGGCCTCGATCCACTTGGTGAAATAGTCCACGGCGACCACCACATAATCGTATCCGGAGCGGCCCTTTTTCAATGGCCCAATGAGGTCGATGGCCCACATGTCGAATGGCCAAGCGGCGAGGACGATGCTTTGCTCGACTGACGGCAGCCTTGGAATATCCGCAAATTTTTGACATACGTCGCATGCCTTGGCATCCTCTGCGAGTTTCGGCCAATAGTACCCGGCCAATAAAACCTTTTGAGCAAGAGTGCGGTTAGCGGGGTGGCCACCACACATCCCTTCGTGCAGCTCGGTGAGGACTCCGTCGACTTCTTCAGGTCGTACACACCTTAATAATGGTTTGGAGAACGATCGCCGGTACAAAACGTCGTTTAAGATAGTGTATCTGGCGGCTCTTCTGACCAGGGCTTTTGCCTCGTTCGGATCCTCGGGGAGCTTTCTAGAGTCGATATAGGCCCTCATGATATCAATCCAACAGTGGTTGGTGGATCGCAAGTCCATTACCTCGATCCTGTCGATAGCGGGTCCTGACAGATATTCTACCATAATCGATGGATTGCTTATTTCGTCCTCGCTGGTTAGCTTGGATAAATAATCAGCTCTGTGATTGTCCTCTCGAGGGATGTTGGTGAATTTGCAGTATTTGAAGCTGCTTTCGAGCTTTTTGACGAGATTAATATATTTTTGCAAAATTTTGCAGTGGATGCCGAACGATCCGGTCACTTGATTGACCACCAACTGGGAATCGCAGAAAACCTGCACATTTTCGACTTTCATGGCCCTGGCGAGCTCAAGTCCTGCGATGACTGCCTCGTAATCGACTTGGTTGTTCGATGCGGTGAAGTTAAACCTTAGGGCCTTTTCAATTTCTTCCGAAGTTCCAGGATCTAGTAAAATGATCCCCGCACCGCAACCTTTGAGGTTGGCGGTGTAAGGAAATCGATATTCTAACGCAGCGGAATTTAAAATTTTGATTTCCTAAACTAGATCGTTCTTCGAATAATGCAATAAACACGTTAAGGGGGTTGGCAGTTATACCTCAATGATCTTAAAGATCGTCGCTTTGACCGCCAACGGAGAGTAGTTCAATGCGCAAGCCGTCCACGCGTCCGGCCTCTATCGCTTATCCACACGAACTCCTTGCCTGAATCCTTCCTAGGATTGCTATTGAAAAGCTCCGGTTGCTAGACCGGACTTTTTCTTCCCTCACAACCTCACAACAAAAGCCCCCTTCTTTTGCACAAGAAAACTAGCTCTAAGAATTTTTCTCTCAAGAATAATGAACTCTTGGAAGAATGGTGTGTCTAAGAGCTTGGCAATCCCTCTTATTTATAAGGGGGAGGGGCGGCCTTGATGCTTGGGGAGGAGGAGAAGAAAACTTCTTTCCAATAAAATTAAGGAAAGTTAATTAATGTGATTGATCTCTCTTTCCATAATTTATTTTTTTTCCAATAACTTTTATTAAATAAATTATGATCTTACCATAAATCTTATTTTCTCAAAATCAATTAATATCACATATTAATTATTATGGTATATTTATTAATTAAATTGCACAATCCAAGTGTGACATGTTCACACCTAAATGGCGCCACCTTCTCCATAAAATAACTTATGGAAAATTCTTTTAATTAATATAATTTGTATATATAATTAATATCTTGTATTTTATTTATTCATAATAAATAAATACCACCATATTAATTTACCACTATAACCTTTATAGTCTAGAGATAAACTTTCCTTATTTGGTTATCAACTATAACCTCATTTTAATCCGATTCGAAGTTCATATGTGTGTGACCCGATAGGCTTCCAAATATGTTGGCCGTAGACACAAAGTGCAATTTACTAAAATGCCCTTCATACCTAACGATCACGGGATAGCGTCTAGCAACACACCGTGACCCCCAATCATCGGAAGAGTCAAAAGCAATGACTACTACCTTTCATGTGAAGCAGTTACCGTGTGACTTACAATCCTATCGCTGTAATAATATCCATACAATCGTATTTCGAGTGTCAATACATTGACGATCGTATCTTATAATCTGGATATCACGCTCTCTCGGAATAACACATTTACTCCCACTTTGCAAAGATTCTCGAGAGCTAGACATTCCTTATAAGAAGGCCATTTCGGATATTCGATCCCAATCATAGGATACGCGATTCCCGGACGACCAATCATGTATACTCCGCATGCTTCAATATCATACCCAATCACTACCGCATGATCGCCCCGTGGTTAAGAGAAATCTCAATAGTGTCGAAGCATGACAATCCACACCGTGATGCCATGAAGACTCCGGTCAAAAGGATAATTACACAACCGCCACATAGTGTGACACTTAATGTAAGTGGGTCAGTCTAACGTACGCTTTCTCTAATACACGTCCACGTACAGTCCAAGTGTCTCTACACTTTGATAGACGAGATCTATCCCTACCTTCTAAAAGATAGAAGACATCCAATACGAGCTAGTCTGATTATACTATCAATGTCCCATTTGATAATACTTAAGACTAGAGACATTTAAGCACCAAACTTGTTATAGTGATTAGAGATCTCATCAACCATAATCACTATCATGGTTTCTCTATCACAGATTGATACTAGGGACGTTACTATATACATACAACAAATGAAGATAAACAATATATAATAACATAAGTGCTTTTATTAATCATAATAAACTTATTACATGAACTAAATAGACTGTAAATGACCCGACCCGGTCGGATCCGGTCCAACCCGATTGGGTTTAGGACACCTTTCCAACAATCTCCCACTTGGCCTAAAGCCAATCACCCATATGTCTAAGCCCCCGCAAGTGAACATGTTTCTCATGCTTTGCTTGAGACAATGCTTTGGTTAACGGATCGCCTATGTTATCATCCGTGTGGACTTTTTCTATCTTTACATCTTCTCTATCTACTATCTCTCTAATCAAGTGATAGCGCCGTAGTACATGTTTGGACTTCGATGAGACCTTGGCTCCTTAGGGCGAGATATCGCTCCATTATTATCACGAAGACAGAGGCCGGACCTTCAATGGAGGGAACCACACCAAGTTCAGTAATGAACTTCTTCATCCAAACTGCTTCCTTTGCCGCCTCCGAGGCTGCTATGTATTCGGCTTCCGTTGTAGAGTCCGCAGTAGTCTCCTGCTTGGAACTCTTCCAGCTCACTGCTCCGCCATTAAGCGTGAAAACAAATCCAGATTGCGACTTGAAGTCGTCCTTGTCAGTTTGGAAACTGGCATCTGTGTAACCTCGTAACACTAAATCATCATTCCCGAACACCAAGAACATATCCCTAGTACGTCTTAAGTACTTGCGGATATTCTTGACAGCAACCCAGTGACCATCACCTGGATTGGACTGGTACCTACTAGTCATACTAAGAGGGTACGAGACATCTGGTCTTGTGCATAACATGGCATACATGATAGACCCGATTGCCGAAGCATAAGGGACTTTACTCATTTGTGCCCTTTCCTCCTCTGTCTTAGGACTCATTCCCTTCGATAGATAGACCCCATGTGACATGGGCAACAATCCTTTCTTGGACTGCTCCATGCTGAATCTCTTCAGCATCTTGTCTATGTAGGTGGATTGCGACAGACCAAGCAACCTTTTAGATCTATCTCTATAGATCTTTATTCCTAGAATATAGGCTGCATCACCCAAGTCCTTCATAGAGAAGTTCTTGGATAACCAAGCTTTGACTGATTGTAACATAGGCACATCATTCCCTATGAGCAATATGTCATCTACATAAAGCACTAAGAACACAATGGCACTCCCACTAACCTTCTTGTAAACACGGGGCTCATCTTTGTTCTTGATGAAATCAAACTGTTTGATTATCTCATCAAAGCGAAGATTCCAACTCCGAGAAGCTTGCTTTAACCCATAAATGGATCTCTGCAGCTTTACACACCATCCCGGCGTCATTGGTTGTGAAACCCTCGAAGCCGTGTCATATACACTTCCTCGACAGTTCCCGTTAAGGAAAGCTGTTTTCACATCCATCTGCCAGATTTCGTAATCATGGTATGCTGCAATAGCGAGCAAAATTCTAATGGATTTTAACATGGCAACAGCGAAAAGGTTTCGTCATAGTCAACTCATTGTCTTTGCTTATAACCTTTTGCCACTAACCTAGCCTTGTAGGTAGTCACGTTACCGTCCATGTCAGTCTTTCTCTTAAAGACCCATTTACACCCTATGGGAACTATTCCCTCATGTGGGTCAACTAAGTTCCAAACTTGGTTGTCTTTCATGGATTCCATTTCAGAATTCATGGCTTCCAGCCATTTCTCTTTGTCATGCCTTAATAGCACTTCCTCATAAGTTCTAGGGTCCTCATCTTCCATGAGATACACGCCTGTGTACCTTTCCGGTTCACGGCGTTCCCTGGTGGATCTTCGAGGTGCTAGTGTGTCTACGGTAGAGGCTGGTGTCACATCTGTGTGTGGCAAGTCCTCTACTTCCATCAACTGACTATTATCCGTAAGTGGTTCTCGAAATTCTTCAAGATCAATTTTACTCCCACTGACCCTATCCAGAATAAACTCTTTCTCCGAGAAAGTGGCCGATCCCCGGCAACAAACACCTTTTGTTCCTCATGATGGTAAAATTGGTACCCTTTGGTTTCCCTAGGATATCCCACAAATAGACATTTGTCGACACGGGCTCTAATTTGTCGTGCATCATCCGCTTCACGTAAGTCGGACAACCCCAAGGTTTTAGATGACCTAGGCTCGGTTTTCTCTTAGTCCATACCTCGTATGGCGTAGAGTCAACCGTCTTTGATGGAACTCGGTTCGTTGTATAGGATGCGGTTTCTAGAGCATACCCCAAAATGATTTTGGAAGAACTGCGTAGCTCATCATGGATCGCACCATGTCTAACAAGGTGCGGTTCCTCCTCTCGTACACGCCATTCATCCGTGGCGTTCCGGGAGGAGTCCATTCAGGTAGAATCCCATTCTCCTTCAAATAATCTTGAAACTCTCCATCTAGGTATTCTCCACCTCGATCGGATCGAAGTGTTTTGATTTCCTTACCTAGTTGTTTCTCCACCTCACTTCTGAATTCCTTGAACTTTTCAAAGGCTTCAGATTTATACTTCATTAAGTATATATAACCATAGCGAGAATGGTCATCAGTGAAGGTGATAAAATAAGAGTATCCTCCTTTGGCTTGAATTGACATTGGGCCACATACATCAGTATGTATGAGCTCAAGCAATTCATTGGATCTTATCCCTTTGCCACTGAAAGGTGACTTTGTCATCTTGCCAAGTAGACAAGCCTCGCATGTGTCAAACGATTCATAATCGAATTGTTCCAACATTCCATCTTTATGGAGCTTGGAAATGCGATTCTTGTTTATATGGCCAAGTCTACAATGCCATAAGTAGGATTCATTCAAGTCATTTGTTTTGGCTTTCTTGTTATTTATATTAAGTACGTCAACATTCATATCTAATATGTACAGACCATTGCTAAGTATGCCAGTACCATAAAAGATTCCATCACGTGAAAAAGAACAACATTTATTCTCAAACGTAAATGAAAAACCATCAACATCTAATGCGGAAATAGAAATAATGCTCTTCGTAAGAGCAGAAACAAAATAACAGTTATTGAGTTCTAGTACTAGCCCACTGGGCAATGAAAGAAAATAAACTCCTACGGCCAGTGCAGCAACACTTGCTCCATTTCCAACGCGTAGGTCCACCTCTCCTTTCCTCAGATCTCTAGTTCTTCTTAGTCCCCGCATATTCGTACAAATATGAGAACCACAACCGAGATCTAATACCCAAAGTGGTTAGACTTAGAAGAAGCAATATTGATCTAAATCATAAATATACCGAAGTCGAAGCATCGAATGCTTCTTCTTGGTACTCAAGAAGCCTTTGCAGTTTCTCCTCCAATGTCCGGTCTCACCGCAATGGAAGCAAGCATCCTTGGATTTGTCTTTTGCTATCTTAGGCGTTGGCCTAGGTGCAGCCTTCGCCTTCTTGGACTTCTTTTGGGCTTTTGTCTTGCCCTTGTTGGAAGTGACTAGCAACACTTGCTTTCCCTTCCCCACAGTGCCCTCAGCAGTTTTCAACATGTTCAATAACTCCGCAAGGGAGCAATCTATCTTGTTCATGTGATAGTTCATCACAAACTGCGAGAATGAATCAGGTAGAGATTGCAGAATTAAGTCAATACTCAACTCTCGTTCCAACTTGTGGCCCAGCTTCCCAAGCCTCTCTATGTACCCGATCATT
Organism: Gentiana straminea; assembly: GCA_036785695.1. NCBI lineage: Eukaryota > Viridiplantae > Streptophyta > Magnoliopsida > Gentianales > Gentianaceae > Gentiana > Gentiana straminea. The sequence continues at coordinate 2,395,936 of JAVUPR010000477.1, forward strand.
TTAAGCACGTGTGACCCCACAGCAGTCCCAGATGCCATCTTACAACTAAACAGGGCCTTCGAGACCTCGTACCTCTCAGTGCGACACTGAGAAGCATAAAGTTCCTTTAGGTGGACCATGATAGAGTAGGCGTCCATAGACTCATGCTGTTTCTGCAGTTCAGGTGTCATAGAAGCAAGCATGATACATGTAGCATCATTACCGTCTGAATAGTGCTTGTTGTACTTCTCGACAACATCTGCAGCCGAACCCTCAGCGGGCTTTTCCGGTAGGGCCTCGTCCAAGACGTAGCCAATCTTCTCGTGCCTCAAAACAATTTTGAGGTTTCTTTCCCAATCGAGAAAATTTGTTTCGTCAAGCTTGTTTTCGATGATAAAACGAAGGTTCAATTTGTTTGACATTTTCTACAACAATAAATAAAGATAGAATAAGTAAAAGCTCATGTATAAAAACCCTAAATTTGCACTTAATAAATCTATAAGGTTTTTACTCCCACTAGCCAACTATTCCCTATTGGCTTTCAAGAAAATAATTCCTTTAGTGGGCAAGATCCCATCGAACTATCCCGACCCCCAACTTTGGCTGATGGGCCGAAAATAATTAAACAGGTGGACAACGATTTGTCGATCGTATCTTATACGATTCTTGTTGTTTGACCAGTCAACTCTTTGACAATATTTCATCTTATGAAAAATAGCCAAACCCTTGCCTCTAAAATCCAAACGACCCCGCTTTGGCTGGTGGCCGAGAGAATTCTTAGTCGAGTCTTAACCCCAATATTCATGAGATCATATCTCGATAACGACGATATACCCGAGGTAGGTCAACCCCCGCTTTGGCTGGTGAGTTGGGTCCGAACAAGGGCTCTTCACCGTCGTTATAATATGGGGAGGCAATTCCGACTTGATTTTTGACGTGGGAATAATTTTTAAATTAATTCACTTAATTAATTTGGTTTAATTATGGTCTCATCTACTTATGTGCATATTACTACGATATCATATAAAGTAAAACATACACAACATTCCGTGCATAAAATAACCGGTATGATCATGGACTTTTCCTAGGTGCGGTTTCGAATACAAACTGACGAAACCGCGGGTCACAAACTAAGGGTATCTGCAACCGCCAATAGGATATTTATTGATGTACGCCAATGGGTTCTTTATCTCTCCTTGGTCTTCAACTTCTTGCTCCATTCTTGTTACATAATAAATAATTATACCCGCCGCACACGGGGGGGAGCCAACGGGAATGGGATAATTGCAAAAAGTAAACTAGGTCACGTTCTTCATAACGGCCTAGGACAATTTTTTCAAAAAAAACCAACATAAAGAATACATTCCCATCTATCCTATTGGTCGAGTCCATGATCAATCGGGGTCCATATAATCACATTATATCTACACATCTAATTTATACTATCATATCTTATAAGAAGATTAAGTTTTAATTCTAACTACTCAAGCGTCTTCATTAAATCAAATAATTAAATAACTTTTAATTAATTATATGACTTAATCGATTTATCTATGCACAATAAATATCACGACACGAGAAGTCGAACCCCCATCGAATTTATGGAGGAGTGGGTTCACCGAGAAGCCATCACTCATCCTCGACTTAACGCATCATGATTTGAATCTTGCATCTATTGATTACTACGCAATTATCTAATGCTTATTGCTTAAGCTCGAAGCCTGTCTCTGATACCACTGTAAGGAAATCGATATTCTAACGCAGCGGAATTTAAAATTTTGATTTCCTAAACTAGATCGTTCTTCGAATAATGCAATAAACACGTTAAGGGGGTTGGCAGTTATACCTCAATGATCTTAAAGATCGTCGCTTTGACCGCCAACGGAGAGTAGTTCAATGCGCAAGCCGTCCACGCGTCCGGCCTCTATCGCTTATCCACACGAACTCCTTGCCTGAATCCTTCCTAGGATTGCTATTGAAAAGCTCCGGTTGCTAGACCGGACTTTTTCTTCCCTCACAACCTCACAACAAAAGCCCCCTTCTTTTGCACAAGAAAACTAGCTCTAAGAATTTTTCTCTCAAGAATAATGAACTCTTGGAAGAATGGTGTGTCTAAGAGCTTGGCAATCCCTCTTATTTATAAGGGGGAGGGGCGGCCTTGATGCTTGGGGAGGAGGAGAAGAAAACTTCTTTCCAATAAAATTAAGGAAAGTTAATTAATGTGATTGATCTCTCTTTCCATAATTTATTTTTTTTCCAATAACTTTTATTAAATAAATTATGATCTTACCATAAATCTTATTTTCTCAAAATCAATTAATATCACATATTAATTATTATGGTATATTTATTAATTAAATTGCACAATCCAAGTGTGACATGTTCACACCTAAATGGCGCCACCTTCTCCATAAAATAACTTATGGAAAATTCTTTTAATTAATATAATTTGTATATCTAATTAATATCTTGTATTTTATTTATTCATAATAAATAAATACCACCATATTAATTTACCACTATAACCTTTATAGTCTAGAGATAAACTTTCCTTATTTGGTTATCAACTATAACCGCATTTTAATCCGATTCGAAGTTCATATGTGTGTGACCCGATAGGCTTCCGAATATGTTGGCCGTAGACACAAAGTGCAATTTACTAAAATGCCCTTCATACCTAACGATCACAGGATAGCGTCTAGCAACACACCGTGACCCCCAATCATCGGAAGAGTCAAAAGCAATGACTACTACCTTTCATGTGAAGCAGTTACCGTGTGACTTACAATCCTATCGCTGTAATAATATCCATACAATCGTATTTTGAGTGTCAATACATTGACGATCGTATCTTATAATCTGGATATCACGCTCTCTCGGAATAACACATTTACTCCCACTTTGCAAAGATTCTCGAGAGCTAGACATTCCTTATAAGAAGGCCATTTCGGATATTCGATCCCAATCATAGGATACGCGATTCCCGGACGACCAATCATGTATACTCCGCATGCTTCAATATCATACCCAATCACTACCGCATGATCGCCCCGTGGTTAGGAGAAATCTCAATAGTGTCAAAGCATGACAATCCACACCGTGATGCCATGAAGACTCCGGAGTCAAAAGGATAATTACACAACCGCCACATAGTGTGACACTTAATGTAAGTGGGTCAGTCTAACGTACGCATTCTCTAATACACGTCCACGTACAGTCCAAGTGTCTCTACACTTTGATAGACGAGATCTATCCCTACCTTCTAAAAGATAGAAGACATCCAATACGTGCTAGTCTGATTATACTATCAATGTCCCATTTGATAATACTTAAGACTAGAGACATTTAAGCACCAAACTTGTTATAGTGATTAGAGATCTCATCAACCATAATCACTATCATGGTTTCTCTATCACAGATTGATACTAGGGACGTTACTATATACATACAACAAATGAAGATAAACAATATATAATAACATAAGTGCTTTTATTAATCATAATAAACTTATTACATGAACTAAATAGACTGTAAATGACCCGACCCGGTCGGATCCGGTCCAACCCGATTGGGTTTAGGACACCTTTCCAACAGGCGGCGCCATCAACATAGAGTTGCCAACAGTGACTTGGCCGCTGAGGCTCGTCCGCTGTGGTATTCTTGTCGGGGCTATGCTCTGCGCTTGTCTGCTCCAGGATTTCTTCGTTGAAGCTTGTTTCTGCGATAAAATCGGGCAGTGCTTGAGCTTTGATAGCTTTTCGTGGTTCGTAGCGAATGTCGAATTCGGTGAGCTCGATGGCCCAGCGTAACAAACGACCTGACAAATCCGTCTTGTGGAGGACCTGCCGTAGCGGAGCGTCTGACAGTGCTACAATCATCAAATTGAGGACGCCAAATAGTTCAAAAGAGAAGCGGAAGCAAAGTTATTACAAGATCGCAGGAAAGTAAAATGTTTTAAAACAGAGCCGGGAGGAGTGTCAATATACAATATATTATTCATATGTGCACAGTCAATTGAATGATGTTCCACATGCATACCGTACATATTTCATATATTACTTCACTTTGAGTAATGATAAAGGCACAACAAAAATTACACAACGGATGCCACAACATGATCTCCCACCCTTAATTTTGATGAGTGTTAATTGATTGTGATGTGAACCCATCAAAATCAAGGGTGAGAGATCATGTTGTGGCATCCGTTGTGTAATTTTTGTTGTGCCTCTATCATTACTCATTCACTTTAACCCTTAAGTTCAAACACATCATTTTCATTACTTTTTGTCATTTTTCTTTACTATTCTTTTTCACTTACATAGCTCTTCAATTACTACAATATCTACAAATTTCTACATACACGTATATCATTGTAAATATTTCAATCATGCCATTTTATTTTATTTTGGTTTCATTTAAAATTGCTCCTAAATTACTACAGTATCTACAAATTTCCATAACCCCACTCTCCATAACCCCCAATCCCATTTCTACTACACTCTCTCTAAACCTCCTTCACATTCCCATTTCTCCCTTTTGCATTGCAGAACCGGAAAAGGTTATTTTCTTCCAAATTTTTTCCCTTAGAAATTTTCAGTGGTTTGCATTTCATATTTTGGGAAGAATTGTTCATATTTTTGTACGAATGTGATGAGATCTAATGATGTTGTGATACTAGATATGAATTTTTTTTCCTTAATCTGTTTTCCGTAGTATATAAGCGGGACGTGCTATTGATTATTATGGTGATCAATATGCACAGATGTCTTCCGATTAAGAAAAGCGTGTTGTTTTAAGTTTGAGATTTAACATTTTTCTCAAAATATTTTACTACTCTGAGTTTTATACTTTTCTGTTGAAGGTATCTTTCTTTTGCAGTTTGCTTAGTAGTTAGTATGTTTTCATTTCTGTAGTGTGTTTTAATAGACAAATTTTATAATACAACCGTTGTAGCAAGTTTGTACCAAGTGGCATACATTACAACCATTCATTTCTAACCTCTCACACACGATAAAAGTGTATTATGTGAAAGAGAGTAAAAATAAGAGGCTCTAATTTATGCCACTTGGTACAACCTTCTTACAACCGTTGCACCATAAAGTCTCTCGTTTTAATATTGTTACTTACGACAAATTTTATAATACAACCGTTGTAGCAAGGTTGTACCAAGTGGCATATATTACAACCATTCATTTCTAACCTCTCACACACGATAAAAGTGTATTATGTGAAAGAGAGTAAAAATGAGAGGCTCTAATGTATGCCACTTGGTACAACCTTCTTACAACCGTTGCACCATAAAGTCTCTCGTTACTTACAGAGATGTAATTGCATTTGAGGGACTGAGCTTTATGAAATTTTCTTTATTTTCAAGTTAGGTGGTTCTTATTCCATTGACGCTGCGAGGTACTCATTGTGGAAGCTACATGTGTTTATGGTTATGAACCATTTGGACACTTGATTTTAAATTTGGGGTTTTTCAGGTTTTCAGTGGAGATAGTAGTTCATGAGACCATGAATTACCATGTAGTGGAGAACACCATGTGCCGTCAAATCCACCGCTAGAGCCATCAAGACACTGAAATGGTAAATAACATTAGGTTCGGGATTTCGTTGACTGTTTATTTGTGCTTTTTAGATGGTTGATTACCTATGATATTTGATTTCCTCTCTCAAAATGAAGGTAAAAATGTCAACGACGTCTTCAACAACAACGAATGAGTTGTTCATCTCATAGTTCAAGTTTGTTTTGCCTCTGCATAATTACTGCAACTAATCTGTATCCCAATGAAATATTTTCATTTAGGTTGTAAATTTTTGAGATCTAATGTTGATCTTGCAAATCTGATGTGAATGTACTGCTAGAAGTGGAAAGGGCTTTTGTGGGTTTTTTTTTATAATTTATATATAAATTTTTGAGTTCTGTCTGGGTTTTTCAGATTGATTAACAATTGTCTATACATGATGTTGTATAGACAATTGCATGTTTGGTGAGATGATAATCTGAATGTTGAGCTCAACTAACATTTATTTGTATGGTTTCTTGACAACAACATTGTTGAGATTCATGATGATTGGCCTCATCAACCAAGGAAACGGGTTTTGAGCGAATTTTACTTGAGTCGGTATTGACAACTGCCATTCAAAATGGTGAAGTTTCTGCTAAGTTGTCAAAACATTTCTGAAACTGTGAAATAGGTAATACATGTAAGCCTTTCGTTTTTATTATTAAACATTTGGCTTGAGGACGGCAATTCAGTTACATTTTTCGTATTGTTTGTTCAAGGACCTTCATCAATTTCATTGCTTTTACTTATGGCACAATTTCTTAAAAAGTATTTACATGTTCAATGATATAAGAAGCGCTGGATCATCAATAGATACAATTGCATATTAATGTAAATATAATGATAATATAAAAAAAGTTGAAGATGTATTTATCATTCATAAAATGACTATTATGTATCTTTTATTAGTTGTTCCTTTCTTCTATACAAAGTGTACATAAGCGGATTTTGTGTATACAACATATGAGAATTACATTTGCATTATGATTTCCTTTTTTTCTTTAATATTTGTTTGATACTACCAAAATTTGCAAAGGCCAAACTCAGACGGAGTTCAAGATAGATGTGGAAGGCTCTCATATTATTTTAAGTATTTTGAAGAATGTTTTATTAGAAATTAGAGAAGCAGGGTCTTATATAATTGACTGTTAACTGCAACAATAAAAGTCTGTACCACTTAGATCCCTTCGTGTATATATTATTTGTGGGGGTGTGGGTGTTTCTTTTTTCTTTCAGGGGGTGATAGTGTTATATTATAATATAATAAAATATAGGCATTAATGTAGGAGAAGAAGAAGATGTGCTAAACGCGATAGCAAATCATACATCACACGAATCTTCTCTGCTTTTCCTCTCGCCCCTTTCTACTCCAGCCGCCCCTTGCAAATACTCCTCTTGTGCTGCCGGCGTCCATCTCCTCTTCCCTTCCTGATGTAAATATTTCCTCTTCTAGTTAGTTATCTTACGGTTTCTCCTCCCTTGCTTCCTTTTGTTTTTCTCAATCTATCTCCTCCGTCGTCCTTGCCCGGTGCTCCGGTTGGCCGGATGCTATTTGCTCCTGTCTTCCGATCTTGATCTGGGGGGAGCGGTTGGCTTTTCCGGCAGACTTTTGGTGGCTTTCTTTGATGGTGTGATTTAGATCTGGGGCATGGGAGGTTGCCGGCGACGCTGCTTTGGGTCCCTGTGGTGCTTTTCAATCGGTGTTCCATGGTTGAAGGTCTGTTGCGACTCTGGCGGCGGAGCCATGGCTGTGGCGGTGGTCTCTCTCTATGATCTGAGTGGCGCTTCCCAGCGCCGGATCCGGTCAGTTGTCTGATTGCTGGTGGTTCTCGCCGGATTTTGCTCGTTTGGGCTCGATCCACTTTCGTTTGGGCGTATCTCCACTTTCTAGACAAGTTTTTGGTCGGTTATGGTGTTGATGCCTTTCTGGTTGACGGGGAGGGGCTTGTGTTTAGTAGTTTTAGTGATGTAGTCTGTGTTGGCCGGGCAATAGATTGCACTAGAGGATTCTCGTGTGTGAACGTCATCTCTATAGAGAGTATTTTTCTCTTTTGTTCAGCACCCTCTTTCTAATCTATTAGCTGGCTCTGTTTGTGTTGGTTTGTTTTGTCCGGCGTTATGCCGGTGTTTTGTGCGGCTCTGTGCCGCGTTGTAGTGCGGCTTTAGGCTGCGTCTTTAGTCTAGCTTCGGCTAGTTTTGTTGTAACTTTGTCTTTCGGTAATAAAACTTTCGTCTTCGGTGGAAAAAAAAATAATGTAGGAGAAGACACTTTTGTGACATTAATTTTATGACATTAATCTTAACGTGATTACTTAAACATTATTTTTTCAAGAAACGAAGAGAAAGTGATATCGACCGAAATAGTACCATATACACAATTCAAGTACAAAAAGGTGAATTATTGTGTGGACTTCAAGGTCGAATTATTAGGTTCAGCTGCATCTGGTTGGACTCTTTCTATTTGAGGTAATTGTTTGTTTTGCGGTTGGGGTTTACTACACCCCTTACCCAACAGCACTTCCCTACACCAATCAAAACGGCGTAGTTTTATTTGTTTGTTGTCAATTTTTTTTCTTTCTTTTTCCGGAAAAAGAATCCATTCTCTCCTTCCCGCTATTTCATTTCGTCTCTTTTCTTTTATTTTTTTATTATTATTATTATGTTCTTTTTCAATTCAACCTTCCATCTACAATTCTCCGTCGATTCACTTATGCCATAGTATACAGATTCCCACCGACTATATTAAGGAATGTTACTTGCTTCAATGTTGTGCAATTTGAGTAATTCAAAGGTTAAAAAATTTATGAAGATGTTATGTGATATTGTAATGCAAAGGTGAAAAAATATTGCAGATGGAGGGTTGAATTGAAAGGGAAAAAATTAAATAACAACAAAAAAAAGAAAAAAAAAACTGAACAGGATGATAACATCAGGAAAAGATAGAGGGGAAATGAAATAGCCCGAGGGAGGGAATGGATTCTTTTCCAGGAAAAAGAAAAAAAAATGATTAACAAGCATATAAATAAAACTACACCGTTTTGATGGGTGTAGGGATGTGGTGTTGGGTAAGGGGTATAGTAAACCCCAACCGGAATTTTTGATCTTCTAAACTTGATTGAAAGCCGTTTGGAATAGATATTATTCGATATCCGGTTTTTCCGTAAATGCAGTATCATACGATACCCTGAATTTTCATGTTATGAGAAAATGAGCATGTTTTCCTTCTTCTCTGTAGCAATTTTTTTTGTTTATTGGAATTTTGACTATATTTATCCTTTACGAACATTTTTAATTTCAACAACCCAGTGCTTTGTAAAACAATACAAAACAATCTAAAAACAAACTACCGGGTTCAATATGTATCAAACACAAAAATTTGAAAAATACAAAGAAAATAAAATAAGGAAAAAAAAATAAAACCAAAAAATTTGAAAAATAGCCAACATTATCCCACGAAAATTTGAACACCTAATTTGAACTTCCAACCACCCTCCATTATCCCATTTTATCTCCTCACTCTTGGCTTATAAATATTTTTCAGCCAAACAAAATAAAAAAAAACCTGGGAGATGTAACGAAAAAAAAAATCTAAAAACAAAATACCGAGTCCAATGTGTATCAAACACAATATGTATCTAGCTGTTAAAAATTTGAAAAAAAAAAAAAAACCGAAAATCTGAAAAATAGTCAACATTATCCCACGAAAATTTGAACAACCAATTTGAACTTCCAACCACCCTCCATTATCCCCATTTTATCTCCTCTCTCTTGGCTTATACCTATTTTTACCGAAAAAATAATATCAGGTTTTTGAGCAACGTTTTGAATAAAATAGTTAATTAAATAAAATAATATCTCCTCTTGATAATCCATTTTTAAAACCGAAAAAATAATAAAAAAGCAAAACAACCGCTTTATATACACTAGGAAAAAAACAAATTTCACGCAAGCAATATCAGATTTTTAAGAATACAAAACTGTTAAAACATACATTTACGACTTTAGATGTTCTTTCATTGCACGATGTATTGACGTTCGACGGTCCCGTGCAATGCACGGGTTTATGACTAGTATATATATATATATATATATATATATATATATATATATATATATATATATATAACGTGTCGGCGGCGTGTCGTGTCCTTAAATTTTATAATTAGTCGTGACGTCGTATCCGTGTCATGTCGTGCGACATGTCCGTGTCCGTATCCGTATCCGCACAACATAGTCCGTAAGTGTTTGTTTAAATTCCTCTTAAGAGCAAACTTAGTGGTATGGTCCATTTTAAGTGATTTCTGACAGGGAAATAGTATGTGTACCACACAAATCTGTAGTGCACATACCACTGCATTTTTTATTCTTATTGATTAAAGTTTATTTTGATAGGTCCCAAAAGAATCAATTGTGTTGGCTGTATTATGTAGAATGGTGTGGTAAAATCAGTAGTAGATATATCACTACTCTTTCTGACATGGACTAGCTGAGTTGGCAACAATTGGTCGGATAAAGTTAATAGATAGATTTAATAGTTGTTGTTTTATTGAAAAGACCGTGTAGTGGTAAAAACTGAAAATCTGTAGATGGCTCAGATTCCCGGCCACCACCACTACAATCTCCTTCCACCACCTACGACCTCCTATATTGCCATATTTGTTGAACTTCATCTTACAATTCTTACCATAACCCTACGGTTCTTTTATATTTATTTTATCATTTCTTCTGAGCCAGATTAACTTTCTTTACCAAACCCACATACGAGGGTCGGAGTAGACATTGCCACGTGTCTTTCAGAGAATGGCCGTGTAATAAATGAAGAAAGAGAAGAGTAATAATTATGAAGGCCAGAGGCCCCATGACAGTGAACATAAGTAGGCCTAACCCAGGTGGGAGGTCTGACCTGTTCTTCCTGACTGACCACCGCAGGACGGCTCGGTCATAACAGAGGACAGAATATGCAGCTTATGTCGAGATGACCTGAAGAGCCCAGCGCAGGACGTCTGAGGGTTTCCTTGTTTTGGTATTCAAACGTATGCCTATATAATAAGATAAACGTGGTAAGAATCCCACGATTATTGGATGCTGATCCTGTCAATCAAATATATTCATAATAATCCCTAAATCAAAAGGATTGACGCGAATTGATCCATAGGGGTTAAGGAAACAAATCATAATACTTGTAGAGCAATAAATAGGGTGAGACGCCTCCTATATAAATAAACCCTAAGGAACTACGAGAGATTTGATTCCAATAACATACATTGGATACGCAGGCAACTTGAGAGAAGAGAACTCTCAGGCTCAGTCTAAAATAAACCTAAATCACCATCTCATTGTTCCGTGTTCTTGATAAATCGTTCTAAGAGTTAATTAGGCCCGGATTATTTAATCGGACGATAGCCAACAGCACCAATTGGCGCTAGAAGGAGGGCCTCTTTCCAGCGATTTCATCAAGAATAAGCAATGGCACCACCAAAAAATATAGGGAAAAAGACCCAAATGCAAGATCCATCGATCCAAGAAGCTGATCCCACCGCAACTGGTGCTAGCCAAATAGGCGGCGGGGCGACGGATCCAAACGCCACCACGAGCCAGCATCAAAATCAGCAAGAAGAAGTGCTTGCTAATCCGGCTCAACAAGCCCTGTTGGAAGCTCTAAGAAACCTGAACATGCCGGCGTTTAAAAGTGTGCTTAGGCTGGCGCTAAAGGGGAGGGAAGAAGGTGTTCCTGAAGATAACATGCCTAAGTCCAACCCACCATGCAAAGAGGATAAATGGGACACCCTATCCTCCACATCTAATGTATGGAAAAGACAGGTCAATACTCAAGCCCAGGAGGCTGCCCGAGCAGAGATCGACAGAATACTAGGTCGTAAGTCATACGATCTATCATTCGAATCACCGTTCTCAAAGCAGATCTTGAACTACCAGCGTCCAGAGAAGTTCAAGGTCCCTAAATTGGAACCATATGACGGCACCAAGGATCCTCAAGATCATCTTTTCTAATACTTGACGCACATGAACTTAGATTGTGCACCAGAGGAGATGAAGTGCAAAGCATTTCAAGCTCTACTTACGGGCATGGCTCGTGAGTGGTTCAGGAAACTTCCCCCAGTCAATCTTCAATTTTGAAACATTGTCTAGAAACTTTCTACAAGCTTTCGTCATGGCCAATCCATTCTAGAGGAACGCCACGTACCTCATCACCATCAGGCAGAAAAAGGATGAGACTGTACTTCAGTACATGACGAGATTCAATAAAGAGTCAAGACAGGTCAAGAACGCAGAAGAGCACCTCATAGTCACCTCTTTCGTAGCAGGTCTACGAGAAGGTCGGTATGCCAAGTTAACAACCGGCTACCTAAATCTATGGAAGAATGTATGGACCAAGCTTACAAGCACTGCCAAGATGAGGAGGCTAATCAGTTGAAAAAGGAGTTAGAAGGCTCTAAAAAAGATAAGACAGACGACCAATTTGACAAAAAATGCAAGTCCATATAGGATCGAGTGGCAGCACCCGTATCTGACCAACTTGGGAAAAAGGGCGCTCTGCAGGAGAGGGACTTAATCCCTTTGAATAGATCACGTGAGCAGGTCCTCGCAATCATGCAAAAGAAAGGAATAGCCCGAATTCCTCCTCCTCTAAGAGGTCCTCGAGAGAAAATGTATCAAACGAAGTACTGTAAGTACCACCAAGACATCGGACATGACACCGAACATTGTCGGGATCTGCAACGAGACATAGACGCTGCGGTGATGGAAGGAAAGTTTGATGAGGTCATTGATCGATCTCAGGTCTCAGAGCCCAGGGGGCGAAGAGAGTTTAAAAGGAGAGAATATAACCAAGATCATGACCGTAGATGAGCAGTGACGAAGGAGGGATCCATCACCAGATCCAGAAAGGCGGATGGACAACCGTCCTGTGAATACGATTAACATGATCTCGGGGGGACCGAACAGCTCTACACGACCCGACGACAACAACGGCAGCAGGTCCGGCACCTCATCTGACTCCTATAAAAGGAAGAAGCTATATGGGTGGTAACTTATGGTCCTAAGGACCCATTACCCTTAGTCATTAACAACGAAGGTCTGGTCATTGAAGCAGTTATAAATAAGCATGCAGTAAGACGAATTTGCGTGGACACTGGAAGTGTAGTAAATGTACTTTACTATAGCGTGTTCCAATCCATGAAGTTAAGGGGCACCGAGCTGACACCCATATCAGCTCCTCTCTTTGGATATGTTGGACCACCAGTACATCCAGTAGGTATGGTCAGGTTACCCACTACCTTTGGAAAAAAAACCAAGGGGCAGAACCCTGATGGTTAACTATGTGGTCGTTAGGGCGCCATCAGCTTACAATGTTATCATGAGGAGACCTGCGTTGATCGACCTCCGAGCTGTCATCTCACCAGCTCACATCAGCATGAAATTTCCAACCTTTCAAGGATCGGTGGAGGTCAAAAACGACGTGAAGACAGCCAGGAGCTGCTATACGGACACTGTCAATAGAAAAATGATGGTACAACAAGTCTCGGTAGAAGAGTTGTTACCAGAAAAAGAAGAAAGCTAGTCCTCAGAAGATAAGATCGAGGAATTGAGTTTATAGGAGGATCGGAAAGACCTAACTATGAACGTGGGGTCATGGATTCCAGAACGGCGTAAAGGAGAACTTGTTGAGGTATTGAGAGAATTCACGGATGTTTTCGCATAGAAAACGGAGGACATGCTAGGTCAGTCACCCGACCTAGCCTTACATAAACTTAATCTTGATCCCAGCAGGAGACCAGTTCGGCAAAAGAAGAGGCATTTTGCCAAGAAAAGAATGGAAACGATTAAGAAGGAGGTAAAGTCGTTGCTCCAAGCAAATATCATAAGAGAGGTGTTTTACCCGAACTGGTTCGCTAACCCAGGACTGGTGAAGAAGCCAGATGGAAGTTGGCGGATGTGCGTGGATTTCACCGACCAGAATAGAGCCTGCCCAAAAGATTGTTATCCGCTTCCAAAGATCGACAGGTTAGTGGATTCCACGGTTGGCTTTGAAGTATTTGCATTCTTAGATGCCTATAAAGGGTACCATCAAATAGTCATGGATCCTGAGGATGCATTAAAAACTGCATTTATAACCGAACTGGGCACCTTTTTTATGTCACTATGCCCTTTGGGCTGAAGAATTCTAGAGCTACATATCAAAGAGCAGTAAATTAAATTTTCAGCAACCAAATCGGAAGGTGTATGGAGGAGTACGTTGATGATCTCCTAATCAAGAGCAAGTCTCTTGACCAATACATGCTTGATGTCAGAGAAGTGTTCGGTGTGCTCAGGCAAACTCAGATGAAGCTTAACCCCAAAAAATACATGTTTGGGGTAAGGTCGGGTAAGTTTCTAGGATACATGATCTCCACGGAATGTATCAAAGCAAATCCAGATAAAATTGAGGCATTGAAGTCCATGCCACCTTCGAAGAGCATCAAGGAAGTGCAACCACTAACATGGCGTATGGCCACCTTGAATCGATTCTTGTCTAGATCTGCACAGCGAGCCTTACCATTTTTCAAAGTCTTAAGAAAGACAAGTCCGTTCCAGTGGAATGAGGACAGTCAGAAGGCCTTCGAAAACCTGTAGACTTATTTATCCGAGCTGCCAACCTTGACCTCTCCTCAGGAAGGAGAGACCTTGCTAATGTACCTGGCAGTTTGTGAAGAAGCAATCAGTTCGGTACTGATCAGGGATGATGACAATGTATAGAAACCGATCTTTTATGTGAGCAGAGTTCTACATGGACCCGAGGTCCGATATACTAACGTAGAAAAGTTGGCATTGGCCTCGGTACACACTTCAAGGAATCTCAGGCCATACTTCCAGGCACATCCGATAACTGTGGTGATAGATCAGCCGTTACGGCAGATATTAGCTCGGTCTGATACGTCAGGACGATTAGCAAAGTGGGTTGTAGAGCATGCAGAATATGACCTGGACTTCCAACCCCGAACTGCGGTGAAATCTCAGGCTTTAGCTGACTTCTTTGTTGAGGGGATCTCTGTGGATGTCGAGAAAGATCATCCGATGATGAAAGTTGAGTTATGGACCCTGTATGTGGATAGGGCAGCAAAGAAAAAGGGCAGGAGCAGGGCTCCTGCTCATAAGTCCAAAGGGAGAAGAGTTTCATTATGCCTTGCATTTCAAGTTCAAGGCCACGAATAATGAAGCTGAGTATAAGGCTCTGATTACCGGACTCCGACTAGCCAACAAACTCGGTGCCACCAATTTACAAGTGTTCAGTGACTCTCAGCTGGCAGTTAACCACGTCAAAGGGGAATATGAAGCAAAGGAAGAACCAATGAAGAAGTACTTGTCTGTGGCCCAAGCCCTACTCAAGAACTTTAAGTCAGTCCAGATCGAGCAGGTCTCCCGATCTCAGAATAAACGAGTTGACGCCATTTCAAAGTTTGCTTCTAATTTTTTCTCAGGTAAAAAAGTCCCGGTGGAGCAGCTCACTGAGCGAAGCTATGTCCAGAATGAAGTCCAGCCAGTCACCCAACAAGCTACATGGATGGACCCAATTGTGTCATATTTGAAACATGGCATCCTACCAGCCGATAAAACTCAGGCTCGCAAGATGAAGATCCTAGCAAGTAGGTATTCTCTTTTTAACGAAGTTCTTTACAGATGATCTTTCATCTCTCCTTGGCTCAGATGTGCTTCAAAGGATGAAGGAAATTATCTCCTTAGAGAAATCCATCATGGCATTTGCGGAAATTATGCGGGTGCACGAACCCTAGCAAGAAATTGTCGTCTATTTGGGTATTACTGGACCACCATGCAAAGTGATGCAAACGAACTCATCTTGAAGTGCAAGTCATGCCAGGTGCATGATAACTTGTCTCATCAGCCTGCACAGGAAATGGTTTCTATAGTCTCTCATTGGCCTTTCTATCAATAGGGCGTAGACCTGGTCGGGCCACTTCCCCAAGCTCCAAGTAATCTCAGATTCCTTGTTGTGGCTGTCAATTATTTTACTAAATGGGTAGAAGCTGAAGCTCTAACTACCATCACTCGCAAGGCAGTTCAAAAGTCCATCTGGAAAATTATAGTCTGCATATATGGCATACTTAAGACCCTGATCTCAACCAACGGAACTCAGTTTGAAGACAGGACAGTCAGATCGTGGTGCACCGATCTGGGCATCACTCAGCATTTTACCTCTGTGGGTCAACTGCAAGCCAATGGCCAGGTCGAACAAACAAACAGGCAAGTCAAGACCGGGTTGAAAAAGAGACTAGATGAGGAATGAGAGAATTAGGTAGAACATCTACCCAATATACTTTGGACATACAGGACTACGCCAAATTCAGCCACAGGAGAAACTCCTTTTTCCTTGGCATATGGAAGTGAAGCGGTCATTTCAGCAGAGATTGGCCTTCCCTCTCCAAGGTCAGAACTTTACACGCATACAGATCAGGAATCTGAACTCAAGCATTCTAAGGATGATTTGGAGGAAGCCAGAGAGGTGGCCTACATCAGAATGGCCAAGTACAAATAGAGGATATCTCAGTACTATAACTCTAAAGTCAAACACTCCTACTACAAAAAAGGAGATCTGGTGCTACGAAGGAATGAAGTCAGCAGGCAGGGTCCTCAAGGCAAGCTTGACCCGAATTGGAAAGGACCCTAAAAAGTGGTCAAAGTTCATGGAAAAGGAGCATACCAACTAGCTGATGCGAGTGGAAGGACCATACCTCGAAGCTGGAACAACAACAACTTGCGCAAATTCTATGTCTAGGACAGGTGCCAGACTTGCATTACTTTCTTTTCAGTTTTGTCTATTTTAATAAGATGTAATCAAACATCAATGCATTTTAATAAAATGTTTCTTCTTATGAATATGTCATTGTTAATATATGACCCTCGAAGGGAACTAATTTTTGAACTGAGCTCTGCAGGTCAGACTCAGAAAGTTTGCAAAAGACAAACGCCCTAAGTCTGCAGGTCAGGCCAATTTTTTAACTAAGCTCTACAGGTCCGACTTAGAAACTTTGCAAAGGACAAACTCCTTAAGTCTGCAGGTCAGGCCAATTTTCGAACTGAGCTCTGCAGGTCAGACTCAGAAAGTTTGCAAAGGACAAACTCCCTAAGTCTACAGGTCAGGCCAATTTTTGAATTGAGCTCTGCAGGTCGGACTCAGAAAGTTTGCAAATGACAAACTCCCTAAGTCTGTAGGTCAGGCCAATTTTCGGACTGAGCTCTGCAGGTCTGACTCAGAAAGTTTGCAAAGGACAAACTCCCTAAGTCTGCAGGTCAGGCCAATTTTCAAACTGAGCTCTGCAGGTCAGACTCAGAAAGTTTGCAATGGACAAACTCCCTAAGCCTGCAGGTCAGGCCAATTTTTGAATTGAGCTCTGCATGTCAGACTCAGAAAGTTTGCAATAGACAAACTTCCTAAGTCCGCAGGTCAGGCCAATTTTCGAACTGAGCTCTGCAGGTCAGACTCAGAAAGTTTGCAAAGGACAAACCCCCTAAGTCTGTAGGTCAGGCCAATTTTCGAACTGAGCTCTACAGGTCAGACTTAGAAAGTTTGCAAAGGACAAACTCTCTAAGTTTGCAGGTCAGGCCAATTTTCGAACTGAGCTCTGCATGTCAGACTCAGAAAGTTTGCAAAGGACAAACACTCTAAGTCTATAGGTCAGGTCAGGCCAATTTTCAAAAGGCGAAATGCAAAGCAAGATATAAATAAGTGCAAAGCAAAAACATCAAACACCAAGTATGCCATCCATTAAATTAGGAATGCCATACTTGGGGGGAGCAAAGGGGTACCAGGTAAGTACTTAAACCCAAAATAAAACTCAAAGTAGAAGTGCTTAATAAAAAGACACCACAAATGTTGGAAGAGCTCACAAGTTTTTCAGAAGTTTTACAAAACAAAATATGTCTTAACAAAAAAAAAAAGAATACAATCAATTCTCAGCAACAAGATTTTGCTGCTCTGTTGAAGAAGGAGCTGGACTAGTGCTCTGAGGAGTAGGACGGCATTTAGAATACTTTACTCCAATGTCCTCGCCTTCCTTAAACTCCCTTAGCCAGTCATCGTAGATCTTGCCCGCACCTGCCTTGTACATCGTTCGATATGGGGAAGGTCGGGAGCAACAAGATCAGCACCAAGAGTATAGCCATGCTGCATAACTGGGCCTAATAAGGCTTTTAAAGCCTCAGAAAAGTGTCCAGAGGACTTGTACTCATAGATAGCTTGAGCATTCCGAGCAGGAATAGAGGCTTCCAGTGCATCCCTTTCGGCCCGGAGTTTAGCTAAGGCTTGTCCCACCTCAGAGTTTTCTTCAGTATACTTGTCAAACGCCGCTTGAAGCTACGCGGTATACCGAGTCTTGACCTGCTGGAGCTCAGCATCATGAGCTCCGAGCTGCTCTTTAGGGCCTTGATCTCTTCGTCTTTAGACTTAGCAGCATCCTTATGCTTCTGACGACTGTCCCGTAGATATGCTACAGTCTTCTTTACTTGCTGAGGACTCAGCGAGCCTCTTTAAGAACCCCTGCCCGATTTGGGCCCTCTGCAAAGGCAATACGCACGTCATATAGGAAAGCACAGTTGATGTAAGGAAAAAGAACTAGATTAAAGAAAGGGACTTACAACAACAGCCAGGTCGTGATCAGATAACTTAAAAAGGTGCCTCTGACCTGATGGGGCTCTATCTTCAGTAAGGTCCTCAACGTCGCCGCCAGATGAGATTCAGACCTCCTCTTCTTGGATCTTCCCCATTGAGGGGTATCAATAGTTATAACCTGGCTCCTCCTCCTCTTCCTCTTCACCTTGCACACCGCATCCAGTTCCAAAAGGCCAACTCCTTCTCGTGTGGGAAGAGAAGAAGACCCATATGCATCCTCAGGATGTTCGGATAAACTTCAAGATGACGAGGGGTTCGGACACGGTGCCCACGGCTCGGGTAGCGGGCAACTCAATGCTCTCGGTTCTCTCGGACCCCTGATCAGGCTCAATTTGGCCAGCACTAGGAACTTCCTCTTCAACGACATCGGCCAAAAGTTTGGCAAAATTGGACACTGCAAGACACAAAGCAGGAGAAAATCAGTACAGAAGTAACCTGATAAGCGGATTTTCTAAGTCCGGTCGATCAAGTAAAAACTCGAAACCTTAGCAAAATCTACTTTCTAACCGGCAGTGGGCCGGGTCGATTGTAGGATAGTGCTTGAGGAGTCCGAGGTCGAACCCACAGAGATTGGTTTTTTGATACCACAGTTGACTTAGCACTCAGTTCAGGTCAAACAGACAGGTGTGAAGTTATACTATTGCGTAAAAGAAAGATTACACTACTCGGAATTCTAAACAATTAAAAGAGGTATGGCCGAACTAAGATCCAACGGATTACTTTACCCTTAAACAGATTACCCCGGGAGTGTGCCTTACTCTACCTTGCCGTCTAATGATAACTCATAGGACAAACCCCGTATTGGAACTGGACTTGATGACTAGTAACAGGGCGTACAGAAAAAGACTCACCTTGCTCATTTGTTAGCACCGTAATGCCGCCCTTCTTAGGTACCACCTGTGTGGGACTCACCCACTCACTATCCGAGATGGGGTAGATGATGCCCAACGTCAACATCTTCACCACTTCCTTTCTTACCACTTCCAGTAAATGCGGGTTCAGTCTCCTTTGCGGTTGACGCCTCGGTCTCGCCCCATCCTCGAGGATGATTTTGTGCTTACATATGTCGGCACTAATCCCCTTGATATCCACCATTTTCCATCCAAAAGCTCGTTTCCTCTTCTTCAAGACTTGAACTTGCTTTACTTCCCGCAAGGTCGTTAGTGAAGCGAGATATAATAAGCGGAAGTAAATCACTACCTTCAAGAAAAACATATTTGAGGTGTTGAGGAAGCGGTTTCAACTCCAAATCCATCGGTGGTTCCTCAATGGATGGCTTTGGCATATCCTCTGGCGAACCGAGATCCAGTTTCTTAGTCCAGCTAGCTTCCATGAACTCACCCGCCTCGAGATGCATGGCATAAACTCGCATCACCCGGCTATCGTCAATCACCTTGCATGATTTCATCAAACATTTCTCCAATGGTTCCTTGTGCCCCTGCAAATTCACATTCTCCAAAACACACGGGTGGATGACATCTATCGAAAAACAATCGTTCATCTCATCCTCGGGGTGTTTCATGGTTTTGTACACATTAATCTTGACACTATCTTGACCAACTCTTAAAATTATATCTCCCCTCTTAACATCTATCAAGGTCTCCCCAGTATTTAGGAAAGGCCGACCTAACAAAAGAGGTGTCTTAGAATCGTGTCCATATCAAGAACCACGAAATCAACCGGAAACACAAATTTATCAACTTGAACCAACACATCCTCGGCTACTCCTAGCGGTGTCCTAACTGACCTATCCGCCATTTGCAAAGTCATGCCCGTTGGTTCTAATCTCCCAAGGCCCAACTTATCATAAAATGACTTTGGCATCAAACTAACCGATGCCCCCAAATCGCAAAGCACATTTTTGAAAACAGTCTCTCCTATGGTTATCGGGATAGTAAAACTGCCCCTATCTTGAATTTTGGGAGGGATTTTATTCTCAAAAATGGCGGAACATTCATAACTCAACAGGACCATCTGTTGCATTTTCTCTTTACTTGAAAGCATATTCTTTAAAAACTTGAAATACGATGGGATGTTAGCAATGATATCCAACATTGGCATGGTCACTTCAAATTTCCTCAACATTTTTAAAATTTTGGCTTGACTTTGGGTCAAGACCTCCTTTTTAGTTGTTTTGGGAGGAAATGGTAAAGTGGTCACATCAAAACCCGGGGGAGGAGGGGGAATTTTACCTTTACTACCTTTAGGCCTGAGTGGTGGCGATGGCTCTTCTTCCTTCACATCAATGATTATCGTATCCGACTTTGGCCTCGCCGCTTCTTCCCACTTTCGTTTGTATTCTTCCACTTCCCTTTCCAACCTCGAGATTCTCTCTTTTTCAGCCCTTTTCTCAACATCCTCATCAAAACCTTCTTGCTCACCCAACGGCCCTTTGTAATCACAAAATTTCTCTTTCTCGGAGTTTGGCATCATCTTCTCAAGTTCTCGGCCTTGTTGACCCATCTCTTTACCACTCCGGGTGACTACCGCACAAAAATCTTTGGATTCCTTGGGGTTCCTCTCCGTGTTACTAGGTAGCCCCGTACTCAAAGGCGGTTAAGATCTATTCTCGGTCAACTGGCCCATCTGAATCTCCAAATTCCGTATGGCCGCTCTCTCGTTCAATCACAAGCTTATTCAACTGATCAAGACCTTCATCCGAAGACTTCCTTTGACTTCCCGGACTACCCCCTTGTTGATTATAGGAGCTGTTTTGCTTATGGGCATTCGGATGTTGATAAGTCTCAGAATTTTGATTTTCGGCTTGTTGAGTATTCTGTTGGTTGCCGAGTTGTTGCCCTTGCTCTCGAATCCCATGATCTCTATTATTCGATTATTGCCCCCTTGGCCTTGTCGATTCGACCCCAACTCGGTTACTTGAATTTTGATTTTGGCTTTCATAACCTTGGTTGTTGAAGTTTTGATGTTGTCGACCCCAACTACCTTGATTATTCTCTCTCCAACCACCTTGGAAATTCGAGGGTTCCCTTGCTCTCTATTCGATTCCAACCTCGGTTGCCTTGGCCTTGATTATTTTGGTTCCACCCTCGGTTGCCTCGGTCCCAATTCCCTTGGCCACCTTGATTTCCTTGGTTCCAATTTTGGCCTTGCTTTGGTTGTTATTCCATGAATTCCCAAAATTACGGTTCCTCCCATTATTCCCGAATTGTTGTGATTCCAAACTTCCTTGGTTGTTGTTGCCCCGATTCCAATTCCCTCCAGAATTATTTCCAATGTAACTTACATCATTCGGTTGCATCTCTTCTTCCATGCCAAGTCCCATTGATGATTCAAAATCTTGATAGTATGGTGGAACTTGCAAGCTTGGATTATTACCCCACCGATTGTTTGGATTTTGGCCCACCAAAACTCTGTCGTTGCCCAAACCGAAGATTCTTCCCGGGACTTTGTTGACTACTACCACTTGAGCTTCCCACTCCCAATCCGTTGAGTGCGGCTACCAACTCTTCCACCACTGCAACTGGTTGTGGCTGAGACACACTTGCTATAGGTTGTTGAGGAATCGGCTGTGGGACCGGCTGTGGTGTCTGTCGAGGTAACTGTTGAGGGTAAAACGACCTACTCGGAGTCGAACAAAACTGAGCCGAATGATTACCTCCACATAACTGACAAACCTGTAATGCATCTTCCATTTTCTTCACCTTGGTTTGCAGTGCCAACAACTCATTGTGTGCATTTGTCTCTTTGTCCAACTGTTCTTCAAGTGCCTTGACGGTTTGTTGAGACTCATTCGGGTTGTCTGTCCCTGAACTTGAAACCCATTCATCATCCCTTTCAATTGCATCATTAATATGTTGCATAGCCAACTCGGGATCAATCCTTGTCAAACCCTTTCCACTTGCCGCATCCAAAAGATTTCTATCCGATTTATCCAAGGCTCGATAGATTTTTATGACTTGTTCAACCGTGCTCAAATTGTGGGGAGGGCACTTTTTCATCAAAGCTCTGAACCTCTCAACTGTCTCTTTCAAAGTCTCTCCTTTTCTCCCACTAAAGTTATGAATTTCACGCTTCAAATCTTCAATCTTCGCCGGAGGAAAATACTTTTTCAGAAAAACATCGGCTACTTCCGCCCAAGTAGATAGGGAGCCATTTGGTAGGGTATTAAACCATGTTTTTGCAGCCCCTCTCAAAGCAAACTGAAACATCATCAACTTGAGTGCCTCCTCGGTCACTCCATTATACTTCAATGTCGAGATTATTTGTAGGTAATTGTCCAAAAACTCATTAGGGTCCTCATTCCTTTGCCCATAGAAAGCCGCATTCTCACTGATAAGATTTATAACATTTTGCTTTGGTTCCATGTTGTTAGCATGGATAGCGGGAATTCTGATTGGATTGTGGCCAGTCCCTTGGTATGGAGTGACCACATAATCTCTCGCCGAAACAAACCCTTGATTGGCGGGTGGGTCATTCTGTTCTTCGTTGATTCGGGTTATTCGATTAGCTTGAAGAAGCCGATTCGTGCCACTAATTGTTGAACCAAGCGAAGTAGCCGCCGATTGTCCCGACCCGGTGCTTGTTGTTGAAGTTGTACATCCCCTTCCAAAGCGGGGTCGAACAAATTCCTCCCATCGTCCTTGCAACCAAAGGAGGGTCCATAGGTTTTCTTTCACGTGGAGGAGGGGTGTTTAGATAGCCCAATCCTCCAACTTGAGATGTACCATCACCATTCAACCTATCTCTTCCGCTGGTCGCCATACCTTCTCTCTCTGAAGAAGAATCCGAAGCTTCTTGTCCGTCCACGGTGTCTGAAACCGAGGTAGACGATCTTCTCCTCAATTGGCTTGCGTGCCTATCAATCTCCGGGTAAAAAGGCTCTAGAGGAGTCCCAGAACTCCGGGTCATACACTGCAAGTCAAATCAAACAACAAGAAAACAATAAAAGAGAACGACCTAAGCCCAAGCTTTCGGTGAACTTTTGTGATATCAAAGTGTTGCCAATCCCTGGCAACGGCGCCAACTTGATAAGCGGATTTTCTAAGTCCGGTCGATCAAGTAAAAACTCGAAACCTTAGCAAAATCTACTTTCTAACCGGCAGTGGACCGGGTCGATTGTAGGATAGTGCTTGAGGAGTCCGAGGTCGAACCCACAGAGATTGGTTTTTGAATACCACAGTTGACTTAGCACTCAGTTCAGGTCAAACAGACAGGTGTGAAGTTATACTATTGCGTAAAAGAAAGATTACACTACTCGGAATTCTAAACAATTAAAAGAGGTATGGCCGAACTACGATCCAACGGATTACTTTACCCTTAAACAGATTACCCCGGGAGTGTGCCTTACTCTACCTTGCCGTCTAACGATAACTCATAGGACAAACCCCGTATTGGAACTGGACTTGATGACTAGGGCGTCAATCTAGTACACGGGTAGGTGTCAGGCTACCTTTCAAGTCCAAAGCTTCTACGGTCACGAAACCCCGTTCCCACACGTCGCCGCAACATACATTTATAAGCTAAGTGTGTGCAATGGTGAACTAGGTGATCAATCTAGCTCAAAAACGATTCAAACAAGTTTCGAGATACGGATTATCAATTAGAACGTTTATTTACGCACTACTCTACCTCCCGGTTCATCAATCCAACGGTGTTTCACCCGCCTTCACATAGTTCAACCATACGAAGAATCTAGCTACTCATAATCGAATCTAAGCAATAAAAATGGAAGAAAAACATCACAACAACAATAAAATAACAAAAGAACATACTTACTTTACTCAACTTGAAAGAGGTGCCAAATGTGCTTACAAAAGATCGAATTTTTGCCAAGTGAAAAGTTACGGATCAAAGAAAAAAGTTAGTAGATCAAAGAGAGGATTGAATGAGGATTCTAATGATATATAACACTTAGTCTAACTCTAAAAAACGAAGAAAATCGCCCAAAATCTCCAAAAAAGCTAAAAAGGGAAACTTGCTATCTATTTCTTCAACTCTGCTTACGGCTGTGAGAAAATGAGCGACTTTATATAGAAAGTCCTCTCGTCCGTACGGCTATGGATCTTGTCCGTACGGACGTTCTTGATTTCCTGTGTGTCCGGACGGATACATAGACGTCCGTCCGGATGAAATGCTCTTGTCCGTCCGGATGCTGGATCTGTCCGTCCGGACGAATTTTTCATCAAAGTTTCCCCAAAAACCAGAGAGTTAGCCGTCCGGACACAACACCTTGTCCGTCCGGACAAACTTTTGCAGCCAAGATCTTCACTTTTTCACCTTCAACCTCCGTGTTTCGCCTCGGGCACGTCTAAACTTCATACTTCTCGCCTTTCGGGCTCTCGAGACACCCTAGTCCTGCATCCATATGAAAACAACAAGCAAACGCATAACCCCGCAAACTACGGGTGCTCGGGAAAAACGAGTATAAAATGCTAAAATAAGGTCGAGTTTACGGAAAACCAACAGTCACTCGCCGTGCAATAAAACCTCATTTAATACTCAAAATAGGGTCTAAACTCACCCGAAACATGCCAGAAATGTGATAATTGTGGGCTGAACTGTACAGAAATGTACTGTAAAGTTGGTTCCTATCATAACCACAACAGGAAAACAAACGAAATAAAAAGAACTAGATTAAAGAAAGGGACTTACAACAACAGCCAGGTCGTGATCAGATAACTTAAAAAGGTGCCTCTGACCTGATGGGGCTCTATCTTCAGTAAGGTCCTTAACGTCGCCGCCAGATGAGATTCAGACCTCCTCTTCTTGGATCTTCCCCATTGAAGGGTATCAATAGTTATAGCCTGGCTCCTCCTCTTCTTCCTCTTCACC
Organism: Gentiana straminea; assembly: GCA_036785695.1. Lineage (NCBI taxonomy): Eukaryota > Viridiplantae > Streptophyta > Magnoliopsida > Gentianales > Gentianaceae > Gentiana > Gentiana straminea. Next base: position 2,420,956 of record JAVUPR010000477.1, read on the forward strand.
TTGCACACCGCATCCAGTTCCAAAAGGCCAACTCCTTCTCGTGTGGGAAGAGAAGAAGACCCATATGCATCCTCAGGATGTTCGGATAAACTTCAAGATGACGAGGGGTTTAGCACAGTGCCCACAGCTCGGGTAGCGGGCAACTCAATGCTCTCGGTTCTCTCGGACCCCTGATCAGGCTCAATTTGGCCAGCACTAGGAACTTCCTCTTCAACGACATCGGCCAAAAGTTTGGCAAAATTGGACACTGCATGACACAAAGCAGGAGAAAATCAGGACAGAAGTAACCTGATAAGCGGATTTTCTATGTCCGGTCGATCAAGTAAAAACTCGAAACCTTAGCAAAATCTACTTTCTAACCGGCAGTGGGCCGGGTCGATTGTAGGATAGTGCTTGAGGAGTCCGAGGTCGAACCCACAGAGATTGGTTTTTTGATACCACAGTTGACTTAGCACTCAGTTCAGGTCAAACAGACAGGTGTGAAGTTATACTATTGCGTAAAAGAAAGATTACACTACTCGGAATTCTAAACAATTAAAAGAGGTATGGCCGAACTACGATCCAACGGATTACTTTACCCTTAAACGCATTACCCCGGGAGTGTGCCTTACTCTACCTTGCCGTCTAATGATAACTCATAGGACAAACCCCGTATTGGAACTGGACTTGATGACTAGTAACAGGGCGTACAGAAAAAGACTCACCTTGCTCATTTGTTAGCACCGTAATGCCGCCTTTCTTTGGTACCACCTGTGTGGGACTCACCCACTCACTATCCGAGATGGGGTAGATGATGCCCAACGTCAACATCTTCACCACTTCCTTTCTTACCACTTCCAGTAAATGCGGGTTCAGTCTCCTTTGCGGTTGACGCCTCGGTCTCGCCCCATCCTCGAGGATGATTTTGTGCTTACATATGTCGGCACTAATCCCCTTGATATCCACCATTTTCCATCCAAAAGCTCGTTTCCTCTTCTTCAAGACTTGAACTAGCTTTACTTCCTGCAAGGCTGTTAGTGAAGCAGATATAATAACTGGAAGTAAATCACTACCTTCAAGAAAAACATATTTGAGGTGTTGAGGAAGCGGTTTCAACTCCAAATCCGTCGGTGGTTCCTCAATGGATGGCTTTGGCATATCCTCTGGCGAACCGAGATCCAGTTTCTTAGTCCGGCCTAGCTTCCATGAACTCACCCGCCTCGAGATGCATGGCATAAACTCGCATCACCCGGCTATCGTCAATCACCTTGCATGATTTCATCAAACATTTCTCCAATGGTTCCTTGTGCCCCTGCAAATTCACATTCTCCAAAACACACGGGTGGATGACATCTATCGAAAAACAATCGTTCATCTCATCCTCGGGGTGTTTCATGGTTTTGTACACATTAATCTTGACACTATCTTGACCAACTCTTAAAATTATATCTCCCCTCTTAACATCTATCAAGGTCTCCCCAGTATTTAGGAAAGGCCGACCTAACAAAAGAGGTGTCTTAGAATCAGTGTCCATATCAAGAACCACGAAATCAACCGGAAACACAAATTTATCAACTTGAACCAACACATCCTCGGCTACTCCTAGCGGTGTCCTAACTGACCTATCCGCCATTTGCAAAGTCATGCCCGTTGGTTCTAATCTCCCTAGGCCCAACTTATCATAAAATGACTTTGGCATCAAACTAACCGATGCCCCCAAATCGCAAAGCACATTTTTGAAAACAGTCTCTCCTATGGTTATCGGGATAGTAAACTGCCCCTATCTTGAATTTTGGGAGGGATTTTATTCTCAAAAATGGCGGAACATTCATAATTCAACTGGACCATCTGTTGCATTTTCTCTTTACTTGAAAGCATATTCTTTAAAAACTTGAAATACGATGGCATGTTAGCAATGATATCCAACATTGGCATGGTCACTTCAAATTTCCTCAACATTTCTAAAAATTTGGCTTGACTTTGGGTCAAGACCTCCTTTTTAGTTGTTTTGGGAGGAAATGGTAAAGTGGTCACATCAAAACCCGGGGGAGGAGGGGGAATTTTACCTTTACTACCTTTAGGCCTGAGTGGTGGCGATGGCTCTTCTTCCTTCACATCAATGATTATCGTATCCGACTTTGGCCTCGCCGCTTCTTCCCACTTTCGCTTGTATTCTTCCACTTCCCTTTCCAACCTCGAGATTCTCTCTTTTTCAGCCCTTTTCTCAACATCCTCATCAAAACCTTCTTGCTCACCCAACGGCCCTTTGTAATCACAAAATTTCTCTTTCTCGGAGTTTGGCATCATCTTCTCAAGTTCTCGACCTTGTTGACCCGTCTCTTTACCACTCCGGGTGACTACCGCACAAACATCTTTGGATTCCTTGGGGTTCCTCTCCGTGTTACTAGGTAGCCCCGTACTCAAAGGCGGTTGAGATCTATTCTCGGTCAAGCGGCCCATCCGAATCTCCAAATTCCGTATGGCCGCTCTCTCGTTCAATCACAAGCTTATTCAGGCGATCAAGACCTTCATCCGAAGACTTCCTTTGACTTCCCGGACTACCCCCTTGTTGATTATAGGAGCTGTTTTGCTTATGGGCATTCGGATGTTGATAAGTCTCAGAATTTTGATTTTCGGCTTGTTGAGTATTCTGTTGGTTGCTGAGTTGTTGCCCTTGCTCTCGAATCCCATGATCTCTATTCTGATTATTGCCCCCTTGGCCTTGTCGATTCTGACCCCAACTCTGGTTACTTGAATTTTGATTTTGGCTTTCATAACCTTGGTTGTTGAAGTTTTGATGTTGTCGACCCCAACTACCTTGATTATTCTCTCTCCAACCACCTTGGAAATTCTGAGGGTTCCCTTGCTCTCTATTCTGATTCCAATCTCGGTTGCCTTGGCCTTGATTATTTTGGTTCCACCCTCGGTTGCCTCGGTCCCAATTCCCTTGGCCACCTTGATTTCCTTGGTTCCAACTTTGACCTTGCTGGTTGTTATTCCATGAATTCCCAAAATTCTGGTTCATTCCATTATTCCCAGAATTGTTGTGATTCCAGCTTCCTTGGTTGTTGTTGCCCTGATTCCAATTCCCTCCAGAATTATTTCCAATGTAACTTACATCATTCGGTTGCATCTCTTCTTCCATGCCAAGTCCCATTGATGATTCAAAATCTTGATAGTATGGTGGAACTTGCAAGCTTGGATTATTACCCCACTGATTGTTTGGATTTGCTGGCCCACCAAAACTCTGCTGTTGCCCAAACTGAAGATTCTTCCCGGGACTTTGTTGACTACTACCACTTGAGCTTCCCACTCCCAATCTGTTGAGTGCGACTACCAACTCTTCCACCACTGCAACTGGTTGTGGCTGAGACACACTTGCTATAGGTTGTTGAGGAATCGGCTGTGGGACCGGCTGTGGTGTCTGTCGAGGTAACTGTTGAGGGTAAAACGACCTACTCGGAGTCGAACAAAACTGAGCCGAATGATTACCTCCACATAACCGACAAACCCGTAATGCATCTTCCATTTTCTTCACCTTGGTTTGCAAAGTGCCAACAACTCATTGTGTGCTGTTGTCTCTTTGTCCAACCGTTCTTCAAGTGCCTTGACAGTTTGTTGAGACTCATTCGGGTTGTCCGTCCTCGAACTTGAAACCCATTCATCATCCCTTTCAATTGCATCATTAATATGTTGCATAGCCAACTCGGGATCAATCCTTGTCAAACCCTTTCCACTTGCCGCATCCAAAAGATTTCTATCCGATTTATCCAAGGCTCGATAGATTTTTATGACTTGTTCAACCGTGCTCAAATTGTGGGGAGGGCACTTTTTCATCAAAGCTCTGAACCTCTCAACTGTCTCTTTCATAGTCTTTCATTTTCTCCCACTAAAGTTATGAATTTCACGCTTCAAATCTTCAATCTTCGCCGGAGGAAAATACTTTTTCAGAAAAACATCGGCTACTTCCGCCCAAGTAGATAGGGAGCCATTTGGTAGGGTATTAAACCATGTTTTTGCAGCCCCTCTCAAAGCAAACTGAAACATCATCAACTTGAGTGCCTCCTCGGTCACTCCATTATACTTCAATGTCGAGATTATTTGTCGGTAATTGTCCAAAAACTCATTAGGGTCCTCATTCCTTTGCCCATAGAAAACCGCATTCTCACTGATAAGATTTATAACATTTTGCTTTGGTTCCATGTTGTTAGCATGGATAGCGGGAATTCTGATTGGATTGTGGCCAGTCCCTTGGTATGGAGTGACCACATAATCTCTCGCTGAAACAAACCCTTGATTGGCAGGTGGGTCATTCTGTTGCTGTTGATTCGGGTTATTCTGATTAGCTTGAAGAAGCTGATTCTATGCCGCTAATTGTTGAACCAACTGAAGTAACTGCTGATTGTCCTGACCCAGTGCTTGTTGTTGAAGTTGTACATCCCCTTCCAAAGCGGGGTCGAACAAATTCCTCCCATCTGTCCTTGCAACCAAAGGAGGGTCCATAGGTTTTCTTTCACGTGGAGGAGGGGTGTTTAGATAGCCCAATCCTCCAACTTGAGATGTACCATCACCATTCAACCTATCTCTTCCGCTGGTCGCCATAACTTCTCCCTCTGAAGAAGAATCCGAAGCTTCTTGTCCGTCCACGGTGTCTGAAACCGAGGTAGACGATCTTCTCCTCAATTGGCTTGCGTGCCTATCAATCTCCGGGTAAAAAGGCTCTAGAGGAGTCCCAGAACTCCGGGTCATACACTGCAAGTCAAATCAAACAACAAGAAAACAATAAAAGAGAACGACCTAAGCCCAAGCTTTCGGTGAACTTTTGTGATATCAAAGTGTTGCCAATCCCTGGAAACGGCGCCAACTTGATAAGCGGATTTTCTAAGTCCGGTCGATCAAGTAAAAACTCGAAACCTTAGCAAAATCTACTTTCTAACCGGCAGTGGACCGGGTCGATTGTAGGATAGTGCTTGAGGAGTCCGAGGTCGAACCCACAGAGATTGGTTTTTGAATACCACAGTTGACTTAGCACTCAGTTCAGGTCAAACAGACAGGTGTGAAGTTATACTATTGCGTAAAAGAAAGATTACACTACTCGGAATTCTAAACAATTAAAAGAGGTATGGCCGAACTACGATCCAACGGATTACTTTACCCTTAAACAGATTACCCCGGGAGTGTGCCTTACTCTACCTTGCCGTCTAACGATAACTCATAGGACAAACCCCGTATTGGAACTGGACTTGTTGACTAGGGCATCAATCTAGTACACGGGTAGGTGTCAGGCTACCTTTCAAGTCCAAAGCTTCTACGGTCACGAAACCCCGTTCCCACACGTCGCCGCAACATACATTTATAAGCTAAGTGTGTGCAATGGTGAACTAGGTGATAAATCTAGCTCAAAAACGATTCAAACAAGTTTCGAGATACGGATTATCAATTAGAACGTTTATTTACGAACTACTCTACCTCCCGGTTCATCAATCCAACGGTGTTTCACCCGCCTTCACATAGTTCAACCATACGAAGAATCTAGCTACTCATAATCGAATCTAAGCAATAAAAATGGAAGAAAAACATCACAACAACAATAAAATAACAAAAGAACATACTTACTTTTCTCAACTTGAAAGAGGTGCCAAATGTGCTTACAAAAGATCGAATTTTTGCCAAGTGAAAAGTTACGGATCAAAGCAAAAAGTTAGTAGATCAAAGAGAGGATTGAATGAGGATTCTAATGATATATAACACTTAGTCTAACTCTAAAAAACGAAGAAAATCGCCCAAAATCTCCAAAAAAGCTAAAAAGGAAAACTTGCTATCTATTTCTTCAACTCTGCTTACGGCTGTGAGAAAATGAGCAGCTTTATATAGAAAGTCCTCTGTCCGTACGGCTATGGATCTTGTCCGTACGGACTGTTCTTGATTTCCCAGGTGTCCGGACGGATACATAGACGTCCGTCCGGATGAAATGCTCTTGTCCGTCCGGATGCTGGATCTGTCCGTCCGGACGAATTTTTCATCAAAGTTTCCCCAAAAACCAGAGAGTTAGCCGTCCGGACACAACACCTTGTCCGTCCGGACACAACACCTTGTCCGTCCGGACAAACTTTTGCAGCCAAGATCTTCACTTTTTCACCTTCAACCTCCGTGTTTCGCCTCGGGCACGTCTAAACTTCATACTTCTCGCCTTTCGGGCTCTCGAGACACCCTAGTCCCGCATCCATATGAAAACAACAAGCAAACGCATAACCCCGCAAACTACGGGTGCTCGGGAAAAACGAGTATAAAATGCTAAAATAAGGTCGAGTTTACGGAAAACCGACAATCACTCGCCGTGCAATAAAACCTCATTTAATACTCAAAATAGGGTCTAAACTCACCCAAAACATGCCAGAAATGTGATAATTGTGGGCTGAACTGTACAGAAATGTACTGTAAAGTTGGTTCCTATCATAACCACAACAGGAAAACAAACGAAATAAAAATTTAAGAATCCTACAAGTTTTATAATCTTCTTCGTTCATCTCCACATATGGAAACGGACCGGCCGTGGATAACTTAGCAGCGTCGATCAACTCAGAAGAGTACTTCCTTACTCCAAGACTGATACCACACTCTCTAATATCCTTTAACAGTTTCTTATCGACATCGGTAGGTCGGGGGTCACTACCAAGGTCAGAAGTATTCCATCGACCCAAGTCGATCACCACATCCTTATGGATAATGAAGAAACGGCGCCTCCAGTCCTTATAGGATGACTCTCCCTTACTTAGAATAGGAACATCATTCATAAATCTCCCCGAAGGGGGAAGCAGTACAGGCCGGGGGAGTCCTTCACCAGTTTACACTGATAGAAAGACCTGAAGAACTCCATCCTGAAAGGAATACAAATACACCGGCACCACATCGCGAAGCCTATGATTGCTCTTATGCCATTAGGAACAATATGCTAGAAGGGCAGGGCAGAAGGGAACCCTCAAACCGTAGTCGAACTTCTTCTTGTACACAGCACAATATCCCTCATGGGCTTGATAAGCATATGTGCCGGCATGGGGGACTTGGGGGTCGTATCGCCCGGTGTCTATACCATACTTTTTGCAGATAGAGGTCACAGCGCCCTTAGTTAGCCTGGAATTAATACCATGGCAAACAACCTGAGATCTAAGAGCCATGTGTGCTTTTAAGTTCAGGACGAACTTGGAAGTTCCAGAAGAGGGAGAGGACCGGAGTAAGAATGATCAAATTAGAGGGCTAGAACGAGGTCCTCAAATCCTCTCCGACTAATTAAAGGCTTTGGAACAGGATTCTCAGTAGGCTGAGGGACAAGGTTCTCAGTTCTAACCTTAGTTTGGGAAGTTTCGCTCTCCGATTCCGACACAGACTCAAACAAGGCTTCAATGGAACTGTCTGTAAGGATAATCGGCTCACTCATCAACAATAAAGCATTTAAAAATGGAAGAAGACAGAAAGCTTACTCGTGAGAGATCGAGGAGAGGATTCAATGGCAATCGTAAAGCTCCAAGTTCTGACTTAATAGTGAATAGATTTGAAACGCCTGAAGAGACGTGATATGACTAAAGAGTTATAAGCCCAAAAAATGGCCTGGGGAAAACAACCCCATCATTAAGGCATAGACACAAACGCTTCGTTTTTTGGGTCTGTCATAACATAGTTATGACGGCCACCCTGCCACGTGACAAGGCAGACCCTAACACTATAAAACAAACCGAGCTGCACTCACCTAGATCAAATCTGCCCCGCTCCTAAGGGGCCCGGGCAGACCTGGAGGGCTTATGACGTGGGTCGGAGTAGACCTTGCCACGTGTCTTTCAGAGAATGGCCATGTAATAAATAAAGAAAGAGAAGAGTAATAATTTATGAAGGCCAGAGGCCCCATGACAGTGAACATAAGTAGGCCTAACCCCATGTGGGAGGTCTGGCCTGTCCTTCCTGACCTGACCACCTCAGGATGGCTCGGTCATAACAGAAGACATGACATGCAGCTTAGAACGAGATGACCAAAGGAGCCCAGCGCAGGACGTCTGAGGGTTTCCTTATTTTGGTATTCAAACGTATGCCTATATAATAGGATAAACGTGGTAAGAATCCCACGATTATAGGATGTTGATCCTGTCAATCAAATATATTCATAATAATCCCTAAATTAAAGGGATTGACGTGAATTGATCCTTAGAGGTTAAAGAAACAAATCCTAATACTTGTCGAGCAAGAAATAGGGTGAGACACCTCCTATATAAATAAACCCTAAGGAACTACGAAAGACTTGATTCCAATAACATACATTGGATACGTAGCAACTAGAGAGAAGAGAACTCTCAGGCTCAGTCTAAAACAAACCTAAATCACCATCCCCATTGTTCCGTGTTCTTGATAAATCATTCTAAGAGTTAATTAGGCCCGGATTATTTAATCGGACGATATCCAACAGCACCACCCACCCCATGAAAAATTGAGGAATTCGATGTTGTTGTAATCACAAAAAAAAAGAGCCTAAAAATCTTGCTTTCTTTTATCTAATTTCAAACCCATGTTTTTCCTAAATCTCAACTAAATACAGATAAATTGTTTCAATTTGAAACCACTCATGAAATATTAAAAGCAGGGGAAACATTTTTTAATAAACTCGTCTAAAAGCAACCTTAAGGGTTACCGACATATTTTATACCAAATCATCAATTTGGTGTAATTTTTACACCAAATTTTATCCATCAATTCCAATTGTTCTACATCGAAAAGGATTATTCTTGGAATATTCCATCTTATTCTTCACAAAAGAAAAAGAAAAAAATAAACAGTAGTTGCCGGTGAGACTTTTCCGCCAGCAAATTTGGCGTTCATTTTCATCTCCCCATCAATTTGATGGAAGAAGACATCCCCATTGGAGTAGTTTTTTCCATCAAGTTGCTGTATTGCTGTTGAAATTCGACACCCTTGGAGTTGCTCTAAAGAGAACTCAAGCAAAGTGAGTATTATTCATCTACCAAGAAAGTGGTGGCTCTTGGGTTGTAACAGAAGAGGAAGAAAAAGGACCAGAAATAGCAAGAAAGAAAGAAGCAGAGGAAAAAAGAAAATAATATCTATGAAAGAGGAATTAGAGATTCTCGACTGACATCCCCATTCGTAGATAATGCGATGGATAATGTCTATTAAAACCACTCCAAACTTCCATCACTAAGAAATTTTGGTTCTGTATCATCCCGAATTTTCAAAAAAGCGTATAGTGGTAATTGGGTATATTTGCTACAACCTAGTTATTATTTGCCTTTTTATTTAATTAAAATTCTTGGAAATTGATTATATGGAAACAATTATTAATTATTTAAAAGATTTTTAATAATTAGTATTTAAGGAAACAATTTCCTTATTTCCCTCATATAATTCACATCGGTTTTTTGAGAAGAAAAAAAAAGGAGGACAACGCAATGCAGGAGGAAATAACGCAGGAGATGCCTAGAACGAAATCTTCAACCGTGCGGCCAATCCATTAATCGTTTGAAGACGCCGCGGTAAAGAAAGTGATCATCACCGCGAGACGAATCTTTCGAAAACAACATCTCCTTATTTCGTAAGTTTTCAGTTTAGCCCTATTTTTAGTATTCGTTGAGTTTGATCCTTCGATTCGTAGTTTTAAAGTCTAGAAACCTTTGTCACAATTAATGGTGGTTTAATCGTTGATCGGCACAGGAGTCGTTTAAGGTTTGTGGAAGAAATCTGCAGACTTTCTTGAACGTTTGGGTCGGTTTTGCTTGCAATAGAGGTAAGAAGTTCTTCCTAACGAATAATTGTTTTACAATGTTTTGGTTGAGTGTTAGTGTTGATTTGTAGTAGGGAGGTCTTCCATCAATATAGACTTTTTGATTGAATTTTGGTGCTGTTTATAAGTTATTTCTGTTGTGAAAATTATCATGAAATTATATTGTTGTTGCATAGGTCGGGTCATTTTTGCAAATTTTGTTATTCCGGTTTCTTGCAGAATCGGTCGTTGCAGTTCAACTGGGTTCTTTTCGTAATTAATAGCTGAACTACAAATTATAGATGTATTTTCTTACAATGACTCTTCGTTAATTACACAGCCTTAATCAATTGTGGTAGAATACTAAAGCTCTGTGGTCAACATATTAGATTTGAGTATAGTGTTACAATATTTTGCTTTGACATAAAATAAAAAGTAAAGAGACATGCTGCTTTAATATTACTTGATGGCCGTGGGTTGCAGGGATGTGGTTAACCTGTTATGATGATGATGTCACTTGGTTGGTATTGTTTAATAATAAGAATATAGCAAGAATTGTTATTCCCGTAGTATTTTTATGCGAAATTAAATTAATAAACAGAAAGAAGAACAATATATATATTAATCTGAAAAAAATTACAAGTATAGTAATGGAACAATAACATAAAGGATATGTTAAGAACTGAGGCGAGACGAAACTCTGTCCTTAAGACAAATTTGCTCCGTCTTGTATCCACGGATTATGCAATTGTCTCCCAGGATTACTCAGTATACATGTTCAAAGAGAGGTACTTCAACTCTGAATAAACTTCGAACTCTGACTGCACTTCAGAAAACTCTTCAACTATTTGTTATGCAGAAAGAATGATTTTTGTGTTGTAGTTGCTTGAGCAAGCAAATGAGAAACCTCAGCATTGATAACCATTAATGCATTTACTCCCATTACTCCCACTTTGATATCAGAATTAATCATAACAGTTTCGAAGAAGATGAAAAGTCTCAGCAGAGTCAACTGGCTGAAACATTCAGGGTGCTGAAAGTGCCTTGGCCGAACATTTAGCCTGCTGGGATATTCAGCATTGCTGAATTTCCTCAGCTGACTTCCATGCTGAATTGCTTCAGCTGACTTCAGCATTGCTGAATCACCCTGTTGAATATCGCCCCTGCTGAATTGCCTCAGCTGTCAGCTGACTTCGTCCCTGCGAATTGATTCAGCTAACCTCAGCTGAAATGTCACACCGCTGAATTTGTCCAAAAATATAATACTAGCCCGGCCCAAGGCCCTCATACCCAATTCCCCCAAGCCCAAGCCCAAGCCCAAGGTCAAAGATCAACGGGCTCGGGCAGGTGGTGATGAGAGTCAACTTTAATATGTTCCGGTGCATGTTTTAACCCCCTTTTATGACACTTTTGGCTTATTTTGGGTAGTTTTAGACCGTTTATAGGGCAAAATCGCATTGAGCACTCACTTTGAGGTGAACCGTCACATAGATGGAAAACCTCACCATTTTACGGTATTTTGACCCTTTTCAAGCCCTAGTTATCTTGTGGAGTTATGCTCGGTATGTGTTTGAATGTTGTGATACAGGATCTAGGTGAGTTATAAGGCCGGAAGTTAAGGCACGAGGCTTAGAAAGACGAAACCGAAGCCCGGGAATCGAAACGATCAAAAATAGTTGTTGCTTTCACCATACGTTCACTTTATCAGAAATTTTATCCGAGATACAAGCATTTTATGGACTTATGGTCTTCATGAAAGTTGTAGGCAATTTAATGAGATTTCCAACGCACTTTGAATCACTCACATCGGAGCTCTACACGCAAACTTATTGCCAAATTACTGAAGGCCGTCAATGCTGATAGGGCAATGCGCACGCATTCAATCGAATATGTACGCATTGCTGGAGCAGAATGTGCGGATTTGGGGCATTTTGAGCAATGCATACGCATTCGAGTGAATGTGTACGCATTCGGACGTTTTTGGCACCTACATATACATTTTTACACAGATTTTCAGCGAATCTTCACCCTCTATGAACCCTAACTTTTAGGATAGCTCGAAATTCCTCCCTTTTGGCTCTCTAAACTCTTTCATACTTCAATTTCTCTTAGATTAAACATAATCTAGCTTAGATTCATTCTTAACTCTCTTGGATTTTGCATTTTGTGTTCTTCTTCTTCCCCAAGTGACATGGGTGTTGATGATGCTTGATGTAATCCGACTTTTACTACGCTTTTGGTAACTAATCTAGTTTCTTTTCTTGTTTCATGGCTTTAATCTCTTTCTTGCTTGTTATTTCTTGCTTTGGGATGAGTAGCTAATTACTACATAGTCAAATCATGTGAAAGTTGAAGAAATCACCTTCTAGTTGATGTGTTTGGGAATGGGTAGTGTTTAATTGTTTTTATATCGATGAATTCATGTCTTAAAACTTGTTCTTAACGCGTGAATTAGACTGTACACCTAGTTCATGAACTCACACACCACTTTTATAAATGTATGTTGCGGGGTGTGGGAAAAGGGGTTTTAAGATCGTTATTTACAATTGACCGAGTTGTTTAGATCGATTGGGTAACGAGGTTTGTCGGTGTAAATCGAGCGGCTCTAGAGCGTTTATCTTGTTCCAGTCAGATAAATCCTTAAAGGCGGACTGTTGAACCGGGCATAGGGTATTAGGTTGTTGCATGGCGTCTAGTACTATCTTAGGAGTTTGCACCCATGAACGAGTCGGTATAAGCATTAGGATGGTTGGTTGGTAGTTCCCTTTTCCCAAATGATCGATTAGAGGGGCGAAAGTATTCAACTGGATCGTGATTTGGCTATGCCTCTTTTCTCTTTCTCTCTCGTTTAAATATCGTCTTAGCATAATCAAAACTTGAACACACTTGATTAACCTAAACTAAGTATGAGAACGACTTTGGTATTCGATTGATTCCTCGTGGGATACGACATTGCTCTCCACTATAGTGCTTCCGACCCGGTACTCTGCCGGTTAAGGTTGGTCGTTACTATTTTGGTCATCAAGTTTTCTGGTGCCGTTGCTGGGGAATTAGTCGATATCTCTTAAGTCTTTTGAAGACTTAGGCTTTAGTTGTTTTTTTCTTTTGTTTTTTTTTTCTTTCTTGATGTTGGATTCTTGTTGAAGAGTCACACCATCTACTACGGTAGTGGTGGTGACTAGATACCGTGATTGTGTTCTTGTTTTTCCCTTGAATCACAGTTTATGGATTCATATGGCTATGAGGGATCTTCTCCCTACTCATTTGGAGGATTTAATTTTGGTGGTATGGGTTTTGGATTCCAACCGTATTATCAATTCAACCCATACACATCATCATACAACAATGAGTGGGGGAGTCATCCAAGTTCTCAGTTTCAACACACCAATGCCTATTTGCAATATGCACAACCTTCACAAATGCCTCTTCCTCCACAAAAGAGCTCAACCGACATCCTCTTGGAGCAAATCAATGAGACTTTGCAAGAGCAAGGCCGGACTTTGCAAGAGCATAGTCGGGAATTAAGGGACATTGGAACAAATGCCAACAACACTACCACCATGCTTCAATCGGAAATAAAGAACTTAGAGAACCGGGTAGAGCAATTTATTGAGAAGAGGAAGGTTGAGAGGAGTGTTAAAAATGATGAAATTTCATTTGCTCCACCGTCGACTCTTGAGGTAATCACCCATCACGAGTGTTATAAAGAAGGTATGAATCATGCTACTAGTGAATCATTTACTCATTCACCTTTGAACCTTATTGAAAAAATAGTGGGGGTGGATCACATAGAATATGTTGATGTTGTGGTTGAGCCAAAATGTTATTATTTGGTGCTTGAATCTTTGTTACTTGGCATATGCTCTAATTCGGGGAAATTGAATTCATTGTGTTGCACGGTGAATTTCTTGAACCAATCTTGGTGGTGGGGATTGAGCCCCTTGTTTGTCTTGCCCCATTTTAAGGGTGTGCTCAATTCTTTTGATTTGTGTAGGGAGCACAACGGTTTGCTCTCATTTGGTATAACTATCCTTAGCATTGTTACGGGTAAAAAGTCGAACTAAGGACTTTAAACTTAGAATGTTTTAGGTAGATGTTTTTTTTGTTGTGCTAAATAAAAGTGGATGAAAGTTTTTTTTTAATTGCCTTGTTCTTGATGCTATTGAGCAAAAGATGTGCAATTTTTTTCTTTCATTCCACTCGTGATTTGTTGCTTTTCTTTTAGATTCTTAATAAGTCAAGCCAATGACGTAAAACAAAGGCGCTTGTGGGAGGCAACCCACTTTTTCTTTGTTTGATTAGGTTAAGAGTGAGTCTTTGGTAAAAGAGTAGAGAATTTTGACCTAGGAAAATAGCTCTCGGGTGAAAACTTCCTTTCCATTCCCGTACCATACTTGGATTGTTATCATTTTGGCACATATTTTATGCATGGATGACGCTTCTCTTTTTATTAACTTTTCATCTCATGTGATCCAAGGTTGGTACTTTTGGTTTCGTTATGGTAGTGTATGTGCCATTGATTCTTTTGATTATTTCTCGATATCTACTGCTTGCTTTTGGCACGGTGGTTGTTCCCTGTGCATGCGTTTTCGTGTTTCTTGGTTTCATGGCTTTAGGTGTACGAGATGGAGCTTCGTGGATATGGCATATGCACTCATTTGCGCCTTTCTGCAGGGTTAATCTAAGCCTTCTTTCTTTTTTATCATTCACACACTGAGGACAGTGTGGCATTTAAAGTGGGGGGTGGTAGGCTTAGCTATGTTATGTGCTTCATTGTTTAAATTTATGGCCATGGTGTTGTATGATTTTCATTTGGTCACTACTTTAGAAAAAAAATGAGCACTTTTTAACATTTTCCATGGTATTAATGTTGCATTCGTATGTTGAGCCTTCACATTGATAGGATAAACGGTTTAGTGAATGTTTGAATGCATGTTCCTTGGCTTACTACCTTATCTTGGAGACGGGATTTTCACGCACCTATAGCTTCGATTTCATGAACCACGATAACTAGTGACCGATTATGGTAGACTTAGGCACGATTCGGCTACCTAGAACTCATACCATTAACTTCGAGACGAAATAGAAAGGCCGACCTTGGTAGAGTTTGGCACGACAGTTATGGCATTTCTTTGACCTAACTAGAGCCAAATAGCCATCCCATGACATATTCCACAGTACCCCCTCTAAGCCTTGGTAGGATGGTTAGACCCCCACACTTAGCCATTCGTATTTAGCCCGTAATTTCCCGAACCCCAAGCCTTATTTGTGGTCTACGTTCCCTTGGACACCCTACGAGTCAAGCTTAATCTTTTCTTTTCGAGCACACTTGCTAAAGCAAGTGTGGGGTGGTAGAGG
This sequence comes from Gentiana straminea, assembly GCA_036785695.1. Taxonomy (NCBI): domain Eukaryota; kingdom Viridiplantae; phylum Streptophyta; class Magnoliopsida; order Gentianales; family Gentianaceae; genus Gentiana; species Gentiana straminea. The sequence continues at coordinate 2,436,050 of JAVUPR010000477.1, forward strand.
AGTTGGTGTTTCTACGAGATATTTCACGATTTGGAGGGTAGGAGTTCATTTTTATATAGTATTTACGTGATTGCCTTTGACTCGACCTGTTTAAATTGTATAAGACAGCTTTCTAAATTCAAAAACAAAAAACAAAAAAAAAAAGAAAAGAAAAGTCAAAAGAAAATGAAATCAATCAAAGAATGCTTGCAATAAGAGTCAATAAAAGTGTAATAAAGGTTGAGTCAAAGAAAGCCAAGTGTTTCAAGACTCGTGTTTTGATTGGGTATATGATGTTGGTGTTTGGGATGAGTCTTTGGTTTAGAAACATGATTCTATCACATTTTAGCCTCGTTACACTTGAGACATAATGCGATATGGTATTTTATTTAATGAATCATGTTTCTAGGCTCATTTTAAGCTAGCTAGAGGAGGGTAGAGCTAGCTATGTTTGGTTTGATACACCCCATTATTAAGCTTGCTCGTTTTGTCTCTTTCTTGTTTATTCCCCATAAATTCCCTTCGGTTAACCCCGTCCCCAGCCTAACGTTACAACCGTGCAAGTCCTACGACCTTACTTAGCCTCGTTTGGCCCCGATAGTGGAGATGCTTATGAAGTATGAGCCTATGGTGTAGTCGCAGTGACCTAGCATCCATAATCCAAACCGGTATACCGTGGTAAATGTTGGAGAAGCTATTCACACACACCCCGTTTGTTTGATAAGGTAGGGTTAAGTGGCATATATTTACTTATTTACTCGTCGATTGTCTTGGATGTTTGATTAACTTGACCTATGCGTGTTACGTTGACTCTTTGGTTTCTTTTAAAACTCTCATATTGCTCGAGGGCGAGCAAACGCTAAGTGGGGGGTGGTTGATGAGAGTCAACTTTACTATGCTCCGGTGCATGTTTTAACCCCCTTTTACTACACTTTTGGCTTTTTTTGGGTAGCTTTAGACCGTTTATAGGGCAAAATCGCATTGAGCACTCACTTTGAGGTGAACCGTCACATAGATGGAAAACCTCACAATTTTACGGTATTTTGACCCTTTTCGAGCCCTAGTTATCTTGCGGAGTTATGCTCGGTATGTGTTTGAATGTTGTGATGCAGGATCTAGGTGAGTTATGAGCCCGGAAGTTAAGGCACGAGGCTAAGAAAGACGAAACCGCAGCCCGGGAATCGAAATTGATCAAAAATAGTTGTTGCTTTCACCATACGTTCACTTCATCAGCAATTTCATCCAATATACAAGCAATTTATGGACTTTGGGTTTTCATGAAAGTTGTAGGAAATTGAATTATCTTTCCAACGCACTTTGAATTACTCAAATCGGAGCTCTACACGCAAAGTTATTGCCAAATTACTGAAGGCCGTCAATGCTGCCACGGCAATGCGCACGCATTCAATCGAATGTGTACGCATTGCTGGAGTAGAATGTGCAGATTTGGGGCATTTTGAGCAATGCGTATGCATTCGAGTGAATGTGTACGCATTCGGACGTTTTTGGGCAGCTATATATATATTTTTACACAGATTTTCAGTGAATCTTCACCCTCTATGAACCCTAACTATTAGGATAGCTCGAAATTCCTCCCTTTTGGCTCTCTAAACTCTTTCATACTTCAATTTCTCTTAGATTAAGCATAATCTAGCTTAGATTCTTGCTTAAATCTCTTGGATTTTGCATTTTGTGTTCTTCTTCTTCCCCAAGTGACATGAGTGTGGATGAAGCTTGATGTAATCCGACTTTTATGTTTCATGGCTTTAATCTCTTTCTTGCTTGTTATTTCTTGCTTTGGGATGAGTAGCTAATTTACTACATAGTCAAATCATGTGAAAGTTGAAGAAATCACCTTCTAGTTGATGTGTTTGGGAATGGGTAGTGTTTAATTGTTTTTATATCGATGAATTCATGTCTTAAAAACTTGTTCTTAACGCGTGAATTAGACTGTACACCTAGTTCATGAACTCACACACCACTTTTATAAATGTATGTTGCGAAGGGGTGTGGGAAACGGGGTTTTAAGATCGTTATTTACAATTGACTGAGTTGTTTAGATCGATTGGGTAATGAGGTTTGTCGGTGTAAATCGAGCGGCTCTAGAGCGTTTATCTTGTTTCGGTCAGTTAAATCCTTAAAGGCGGACTGTTGAACCGGGCATATGGTATTAGGTTGTTGCATGGCGTCTAGTACTATCTTAGGAGTTTGCACCTATGAATGAGTCGATATAAGCATTAGTATGGTTGGTTGGTAGTTCCCTTTCCCAAATGATCGATTAGAGGGGCGAAAGTATTCAACTGGTCGTGATTTGGCTATGCCTCTTTCTCTCTTTCTCTCTCGTTTAAATATCGTCTTAGCATAATCAAAACTTGAACGCACTTGATTAACCTAAACTAAGTATGAGAACGACTTTGGTATTCGATTGATTCCTCGTGGGATACGACATTGCTCTCCACTATAGTGCTTCCGACCCGGTACTTCTGTCGGTTAATGTTGGTCGTTACTATTTTGGTCATCAGGTGGCGGCGGAGGCGCGCGCGTGGCAATTTTTGTAGAGCATCGTCTAACTAAAACGTTCTGAGTCTTTCTCCCTTTCTCTAGAAGTTTATACCCATCATCAACTGTCATCATTTAAATACTTTACATTGGACCACTCATGTTCCATTGTGGGATAAAGAGTTTACACAACTCTACTCCCAATATCTCACAAACAACTTAAAACGTTAATATCTCATTCATCCGAACTCTGAATTGAATAATTTTAAATCATATTGTCAACTACGTAGCACGTAGTTTTCAATGATTTAATAAAGTCTCGATAACTTTAATAAAAGTCTTATCGAACTCGCTTTTTAATATAGTTGTTGAAAATAATTAAAAAATCGATAAAATTAATTAAATCATTTTTGAACTATTTTCTCCGACAAGAATAACAATGGTGGTGATAAAATAGAAATAATGGTCATAGTAATAAACATCAATTAGATGTTATTTGATGTTTTTGGTGGAATGGACAAATTACCGTTTGTAATATTGGATTGTAATTTAATAAATTATCTGAACAACATATATGACTGACGATATCGGATTTCACCGCTGCACGTGTCATGCACACAACACCTCAAAATAGTAATATTAAAGGACCTAAGATTCTAACCTTAAGGGCCAGGATCCCCAGTATAGGCCTAAAGGCCGAACTGAGTCTTCATGAAGGAAGACTGTTCAGGTCGTCCCCCGATCCACCGCAGGTCGGTCAGGACTGGCGAGAGGTAGATCTATGCAGCTCGGTCCACTCGACCTTAGCATCTCGCCACAGGTCGGCTAGAGAGTATAATAATAATTATTATTATACGATAATTATGAAAAGAATCTCAAGCCTTTAAAGCTCTGATCTTTATCATTTAATATGAATATCTCAATCATCTCCTAAAATCACGAGATAATCCCCGGATTATCTCTAACTTGAATAAAACGAAAATATAGTCCACATTGGACATGGCCCACGCAGGCCTAGGGCACAAACGCCCCCAATATAAACATTCACAAAGAATTACGGCAGACTTGATTCCAACATACGCATTGGATACGCAGACACCCTGGAGAAAATCTCAGGCTCAGTCTAAACTCCCCCCAAAAACCATCCCTCGTTCATATTGTTCTTGTTTTATCCTCCTTGAAAAAATTGCCCTTATATTAAACGGTCCGGATTTTATATTCTACGAACTTTGTTTCGTCAAATGGCGCTAGAAGAAGGGTTTACTATCGGTAATTGGTTGAGGTTTTTCGTGATCACATTAATGGCAAGAACACGTAGCAGTCCGGTCGGCGGCTTATTCCTAGAAATTGAACCGTCGAAAACAAATTCCCACCATTCCGATTGAAGTATAAGGAGGAACGAACAAGCCCTCCAAGTTTTGTGCCGATCGGAGTCCGTTTCGATGCCCGATCATCACCGGAAAGTTTCTACCGTATCACCGAAACGCGGCAGTCAAGTCAGCGGCTTATTTCTAGAAATTGAACCGTTGAAGACAAAATTCCACCGAAGATGAAGGAGGCAAGAACACGCCCTCCAAATTTCATGCTGATCGGAGTCCGTTTCGATGCCCGATCGTCGCAGGAAAGATGTTTCTGTAACACCAAAAGAAGCTTCCGATCGACATTAATTAAGATCTTCATCCAAATTTCCAGATCTCCAAGTTCTTCAACAAGGCCTTATTGTGTTCAGCACAGATACACCAGAATGAACTCGCCCAGAATGAACTTGGCCAGAATGAACTCACCCAGAATGAGCTCGCCCAAGCACGAGCTCTCCAAATATGAGCTCCTCAGGTATAAGCAGTCAAATCGATCACAACAACGAAGAACAAAATGAGAATGCGAGCAGTTATGGGATATGAGGACTTGTATCTGCAAGCAAGATCTGATTCAAGCTGTCTAGCTATCCATGATCCGAGCTCTCCATAATAAGGAGATTATCAGATAAGTTTATTTTATTTTCGTCGATTCTTAATTACGTTATTGCAACTATATGTTTACTGCATGTTCTATAATATGGCTCAAAGCCAAACTTTTGAAATCTGCAGGTCGGACTTAGCAAAATCATTAAGTCAGCAGGACTGACTTGCTGTGAATCCGGAGGTCGGACTCAGCCAAATCATTATGTCAGCATGATTGACTTGCTGTGAACCTGCAAGTCGGACTCAGAAAAATTATTAAGTCAGCAAGACTGACTTGTTGTGAATCCGCAGGTCGGACTCAGCCAAATTATTAAGTCAGCAGGACTGAATTGTTGTGAATCCGCAAATCAGACCCAGCCATACTAAAAAAAAATATTTAAATAACAAACTGATTAAAGTTCGCAGGATGAAATAACTGAGCTCTGCCGGTCGGACTCAGTGAATCACAAGTCTGCAAGACTGACTAATTGAGATCTCCAGGTCGGATTCCGCAAATTAAAGGTCTATGGGACAGAAAACCCGAGGTCCTCAAGACACCCTATAAAGTTGTTAAAATGCAAGGCAAGGTGCATATCGACCGGCAGATTCAAATGGCAGGACCATTCTACAAAGCTGGCAGGCGAAAAATCCCCGCAAGATTTACGTCTAAAATAGGTTCCAGAATTCAATAATTATTTCAATTTACCAGTATTATTATATTTATCTTCCTTATTGTATATAATATGTAACGCCTTTAACATAAAAGCTTTATATCTGTGACACTAACAACTGAGCTCATAGGACGGACTGGTAAGACTCACTATCCGACCTTTGCAGGTCGGACTCAAATAAAAAATCATACAAAAATCTAAGTATGCCATCCAAATTCTGTTAGTTAATGCATGACATACTAGGGGGCAAGAAACCCCACCAAGGACATAAAAAATAAAGTCTGCATGACAGACTCAAAAAAAAATAAAGTCTGCCTGCCAGACTCAAAAAATAAAGTTTGCATGACAGACTAAAAAAAAGTCTGTCTGTCAGACTCAAAAAATAAGTCTGCTGGTTAGACTCATAGAAAATATAGTCTGTCTGACAGACTCAAAAAATAAAGTCTGCTTTCCAGACTCAAAAAATAAGTCTGCAGGTCAGACTCATAGAAAATACATTCTTCCTGATAGACTCAAAAAATAAAGTCCACAGTCTGTCTGATAGCCTCGAAAAATAAAGTCTGCAGGGCCGACATCGAATTGTAGAGCCCGGCAGGTAAGTTTCAGAGGCAAAAAAACCTACACACGTTACTAAGTATACCATCCAAAAAACTATAAGTTAAGGCATGGCATACTGGGGGGCAAGACATGCCTCTGCGGATCAAAGTACTTCAGGTAAGTGCTGAAAATAAAATTAAGGCAAGAGAACTTGTAAAAATTTGCATATATTATAAAAACATTGTACAATTTTGAAACTTTTCTCCAAAGTCTGTAAGACGGACTCGAAAGCTCGAGCTCCGCTGGTCGGACTCAATAAATTTTCCAGATCAAACTCATCGGGCTGAGCTCCGCAGGTCGGACTCAGTCTAAAATCAGTAAGTCTGCATGACACATAAACCGAGATTCACATAACAAACTAAGCAATACATTTAAGCTTTGATCTCTGCAGGTCAGACCAACTCTGAGCTCTGCAGGTCAGACTCAGCAAACTTACAAACGTAAAACTCACTAAATCCTAAGACACGTGAAAGTGTTGAATGCTTAAAACAAGTACTGGAAGTAAAGCCAAGGGAAAAACACTTGGTAGAAAACTTTGCATGTATTATAAAATAATTGTCCAAAAGTTACAATTTTTTAGAGCAAAAGCAACAAAAAAAGAAGCAAGTCCACAAGAAACATGATCTATGCATCAGGAGCTGGACTTTGTTGTTGCTCAGAAGAAGGAGGAGATGAAGCAGAAGCAGCTGAAACAGAAGGCTCTAACCCAGTACCCGTTTGACGAGAGGTTGCAACTCAGCGTGAGTATGTGGGCATGATGTCCACCTATTCTTTGAACTCTTTCAGACGCTTGTCATAGATCGCACCTATGCCACACTTATAGAAAGCATGGATGGCCATGCTATCTACAGCAAGGTCAGCAAACCGACTCTTAGCCTCGTCAACTCCCAAGGTATATCCATGGTTGAGGATAAGAATGAGCAGCAAGAGCAAACTCATTTGAAGCCTTGCACTCCTAGATGGCTCCAGTAATCCGACCTGGAACAGCAGGTTCCAGCTCGTTCTTCCCAGTATGAAGCTTCGCTACGGCTCGCTCCAACTCAGTTTTCTCTACGGAAAACTGGTCATCTGTGGCTTGAAGACTAGAATGATACTTGTCTTCTCTAGCCTTTCGCTCAGCCTTCTGAGCTATGAGTTGCTCGTTGAGAGCCTCTACCTCGTTGTCTTTGGATTAAACAGAGCCCTTAAGCCTTTCCCGATCTGCACGCAGGTCGGTAACCTTCTTTTCCAGATTCACCTGGATGGCGGAAGACTTACCCAATCTTCTAAAAACTTCCTGGCCAATCCAGACTCCCTGCATAACGAAGCAACAAACATTAGAAACATTCTCAAGTTGAAATACAAAACTCAGATGGAAAATATGAACTTACATATTCCGTGGCACTAAGGCCCGCTCCAATCAGCTCGCTTGCAATCCGCTCTGATTCGGTAGCGGCATCTTCTCTTCCATGAGACTAATCTTGAGCCTCATTAGAAAGGGTAGCAGATTTTCTCTTTTTCTTAAGCCTTCCCTCCTGAAGGGTCACAGGAACCCCATCTTGACCTCACTTTTTGGAGTTACCCATCTTCTCATTTTTTATCAACCTCATCAGGATCTAGACCCCAACAACATTCAGGGTAGTGCCCGTAGATCGGGCTAGAGGAGGCCCCACACTTGCAGGCCTCTCAGTATCATGGCTCTATTCGGGCTGACTATCCTCAGCCTCATCATCACCGGCACCAGCTAGTAATGCAGCACATCTGCCACTACAACAAACAAAAACACGGACAAAAAACAGAGAAAAATACAAGCATAAGTAAAACATAAAGGGAAAGAATAAGAGAAGTCCTACAGACGTCCCTCTCCTCATCACTAAGGGCCACAAAAGGGTCATGGCTAACATCTGTTAACCAAGCAATTATGATTAGCTCTGAGAAGAAGTCCTTGACGTCTACGGCGATACCCGACCTTCGGATACCTCTATATAATTCCTCACTAACAGTGGGGCAGACGTCCTTGAGTTTTTGCTGACGATCGGAGGCCGTCTTCTCCAGGTCGGCAATCTTCCTCTTCAACTTCACCTTGCGGGCCGAAGACATAGCAAGCCTTGCAAAGGCCTCCTGAGCAATAAGGGATCCCTACGTCAACAAGTCATCAAGTATGGGAAATCCTACCAAGTTATATACAAAGTACGATTGAAGAAGCGAGACTTACATATTCTATGGCCTTAAAGCCAGCATCAGCCAACTTGTGATTGGACAACTGATGTGACAGGGGGCTATAAGCCTCAACCTGTTCTCGAGAACCATTCCCTTTAGTGGGCGGGAAAATGCCTTGTATTTCAAAAACATTGTGGCAGAAGCTATGGCTTGATTGTGCCGCCTGGCATAGTTGACTACATCAACTCTGTTAAGGCAGGGACCGAGCTCCGGCATGGCCGAGCCGAATAAGCCTAGGAAGGACGAGACACCCAACTCAAAACAGACCTGACCTTAAGAGCTCAGCTGGATCTGTATGTCTTTGAAAATACACCTGAACTGCAGTACTCAAACAGGTTCAAGTCAGGCTCAAGTGAATTATGGCATCGAGACCGAGCTCGGTTCGGCACCTCAAGACCGACCTCGGCTCAGCACCACAAGACCAAGTTTGGCTCGGAACCTCAAGGCCGATCACCTTAAAACCGACCTCGGCTCGGCACCTCAAGATCAAGTTCGGCTCGGCACCTCAAGACAGACCTCGGCTCTGCACCTTAAGACAGACCTCGTCTCAGCACCTCAATGCCGACCTCGGCTCGGCACATCGTCTCAGCACCTCAATGCTGACCTCGGCTCAGCATCTCAGGCTCAGTCTAAACTCCCCCCAAAAACCATCCCTCGTTCATATTGTTCTTGTTTTATCCACCTTAAGACAATTGCCCTTAGATTAAACGGCCCGGATTCTATATTCGACGAACTTTGTTACGTCAGTGAAATTTTGGGTTGTGCTATTTTCTTTTCGGGAAATATGAAATTATGATTTTTCTAGACAGTGGATTTTGTGGCCAATGTTATTTTGATGCTTAATTTGAATTATGGTTTTGTTAATGAGCTTAAAGAAGATGAAATAATGTGAACAAGCATTGATTAGGCTCTGATGCGTTTAGTTCCGGCACCGGATGGATTCTTCATAAGAGATGAAGTTCGGGATCGTCGAAAGAGTATGATTGTCTTGTGCTTTGATGAATTAGTATTCATCAATGTCTGTGTATGTACTAGGCCTGCTCCGTGTCTAGGGGTCTACGAGACAAAGTAGTAGATGTGAGGGAGCTTATTTGAAAATACATAGGTGGCTAGTTAACAATAAATGATAAATACATACTTGTGTAGTAAAATGATTAAATGTCATGTCATTATCGGTAAGCCACAGATTTATATCAGCGATGTGACACATTCAAAAGGTGAACAACACTACTGGCCCTAGATGGCTAAATGGTAGTGGAGGAACTTCACCGAACGTGTATGCATACCGGAGGGATCCCGGGGCTATTGGTGTAACCCACCGTAGTTGATAAGTATATCTTCAGGTGGATACACACCATGCGTAGTTCCCTTAAGTGTTGATGTAACCAAGATAAGCTAAGTTGGAAACCAATAGTCACGACATGTTGATGAGTATGAAGTGAACCCTAAAGTTTGTGTCGGTCTCATAAAGATAACTTAATAATTATAATTAATAATATGAACCTTTCCGTTGTAGAGCTTAGTCATTCATTAGCTTCTCACTTTTGCTAAGTACCTATGTACTTGTTGGATATATAGAAACTCGAATCCGGATCCGATCCATAATTGGATCGTCAGATCTGATTCATAGCACCGATCGATACGCTCGATCATGCACAGCGGAAGCTACGAATAAATTCGCTTGCGATTTTACCACGATTCGATTCGCATAAACAATTAATCTAACTATGAGAAGGTTGAAGATTTACCTTATTAAAGAGGAACAGTAAATTGAAAGATAGAGAAGCCACAATCTTCCGGATTGTATCTCCTAGCGACGACTGGTGGACGTCGATCCTCGCCGTAGAACCTCCTCGAATATGCACAAGAAAAACCCTAGGTTTTTCTTCCCTTAATGACTAGAACAAGGAACTAATTTTTCTCTTCTTTTTATTGTAATGTGGCGCAAATTGTGTGTTAATTGTGTTAGGAGGAACTCTCTTTATACAGGAAAATAACTAGTCAAGAGAGTTATCCTTTTCACACCACAATTACCTATTCCCATAAGGAAAAGATAATTGCCAAAAGATAAGAGATAATTCCCAAAAAATCAATCTCTTATTTTTTCATTAATTATCCAACAAATAGATAATTAATTAATTACACATGTGAGATAATCTAGGAAATTTCTTCTCCTAATATATCCACAATGTGGCGCTAAATGTCATTTCTATTTTACATATTATTTACCAAATAAATAATATTGCATATTCATTAAATAGACCAACTATTTAATTTCTTCTCGAGGTTCCACAAAACGAGAAAACACTCGCGTGTTAGGAGCCAACCCGGGGACCATGGTCCTATAACCAGTAGCTACAATAAATTGAATAAAATATTCATCGAACAGAATATTTCTACTCAACTTATTGATTCCGGAATTACGCCACCATAAATCCGAAACTGAACTCTATCGATTATAGATATAACTTATTCTCAAAACGTCGAGTCGATAAGTGTCCATTGATATAATCATTACATACAGACTAACCCTCTATAGGCTATCCGTAATGAAGCGGGATTATTTCCGTAAACCTTCTTCAATACATCTTATCCTTTTTTACCATTAACCCACTAGTGATCAATTAGTTCATAAAAAATACGAACTCCGCGGATCGATCAGTTTCTAGTATTAACAAATAAGGGGATTGTCTTTCTACTTCCCGCAGGAAGGAATGGATTCCATAACTGTGAGACACACACTTCTCACACATCCCAGAATAGTGCCAACGTGAAAGTGATTCGGACCGCGCCTCTTAGCGATCCTTAACGAACACGTCAAACCCTATCCTGAAATAAGTAGGAGTCCGTAATCACTTCAGGATTAAGGTTAATCCATATATGATCATCTTGTGATTTAATAAGATTTCTCAATCACGGAATTATATGAGAAACTCAGATTAAGTCGGTCCAGTCCTATATGGCTCTCATCATATATAAGTGCCCCACTTAGACAACCAATGTCGACGGTCCGGATAAGACGGTCACACCATAAAGTGTTCTGGGCGCATTAATGGTGGTTTACTCAATAGACCCCATACTTTGACTAAGTTCACCATGGACTATTAGTTCAAGTGTATCACCATAAACTTAATCCTCATGTGTGACACACACTAAGTTATATGGCTACATTTGATACGACTTGGGTTTTCAGCAGTGTATTAAATATAAGCACGAAGCAAATAATAAGATGAGAATAAATCTATCATTTATTAATTATAAAAACAATTACAGAAATTGTCTTTCGGGCGCTACTTCCAACAATCTCCCACTTGCCCGTATGGGCAAGCAACAATTGTTTTGCGGGCACTACATCCAACAATCTTCCACTAGCCCGTAAAGACAAGCAACAATTTTTTTAGAGCACCACACCCTTATTCTATCTATCCACAACATTCTCCCACTTGCTCTAAAGCAGATGAGACATATCTCCCAATTTTATACCCGCCAAGCGCTTATTAGTGACAATAGATGCCACGCGACTTGGTGAACTGATCAACTAGGTTGTCGGCTCGAGGCGATCTTTAGGACCGAAAATTCGCCTCTCTGCACTGTCTGTCTGAGCAGCTGGTACTTTATCTCAATATGCTTTTGACCTCTTATGATTGCGAAGATCCTTTTGTATAAGCTACATCTCAACTGTTTTCACAGTGAAGTGAAATTGGCTAACCCAGACCTGGAATTACTCCTAGATCAGAAAAAAAACTTCGTAAGCCACACTGCCTCTTTAGCTACTCCGAAAGTTGCTATGTATTCGACTAACAGAGTCAAATAGGCAGTGCTGGATTGCTCTAGACTATAGCTCCATCACTATAAGAAAACAGTCAAAACACTGATCTCGAAATCGATTTACGATTATCCTTAATCCGACTGAAAGTCAGAATCAGTGTAGTCAATAATATCCAGGTTCACACCCGAATATACTAGCATATAATTCCTCATTCTCTAAAGATACTGGAGGATGCACTATATTGCTATTCAATCCTTGAATCCAAGATTCGACTTTAATTGACTTTAATAATCTGACTTTCTCTATCTAAAAGAGAATATATCCTATTTTCTCTATATCCGAAGATTGAGAGAATTATTCCGTGATGGGTTGGGTAGGAAACCTCTCGTTGAATGTTGCATACGAAAATGCATTATCATCTTAAACAATAAGATGGATGGGATACTGCCACAACTTGTTCTCATGAATTCGACCGAATCGATTTCTAAGAACATAGTCCACTTCTCTAACTCAGAGAAGTTCTGGATCATCATTTCCTGACTTCAGATAACACACTCAAGTTGTTCCCAACGGTTGCAGTGGCATCATTATGAACGCTAATATTCACTACTTTAATCAATATTGATTCTCTGGTCTATAAATTCTGGTCAAGCCCACACATTTCAAAACATGTGAATTTTAATGACCTAAAGGTTTACTTTAATCCACCAATGGATGTAAGCATTAGCAGTCAATCTGCTATTGGCTTTAATCTAAAAACTCTACTGTTCCGAATGAATCTAAGCTCCATTGTTACGTCAAGAAAGTTTTGGGGAATCACCCCATGTAATCTTTCTGCTTCCATAGAGTCAAGCAAGGTTGAGTGGTGAGAAAGTTTCAGGGCATCACCCCTATTGAACTATCTACTTCTCAGGGAATTACCCCTAGACCACTTGGCTTTGCTCTGGAAAGATAAACTTTCTCATTCATTCGACTCTTTTCCACCTAGATCCAATTACTCCCATTGGGCCTGAGGCACTCAGGTGGTTCTACAAGATTGTGAACAGAACTGGAGCACCAAAACTCCATTTACAGGTATGGCTTTAAACCAATCTCATATTTTCAGAATCCTATACAGCCCAAAATAGGCCATAGGTGACCAATCACCCCCAGCAGACTGTAAAGTCTGCATGATCACATGGGTCAATGGTTAAACCATACTCCCACTGCATTTGGGTGGATCGACATTCTGATCTGGTGTAGTAGTATTTATCAGTGTAACCCCCAACAACCAATGTTAGATGTGGTCTGATTCAGATGGTAACTCCTTGAGTAACTGTACTTCAAGGTCTAAGGTTGTTATTTAAACATTCTTTTAGAAAGGATGCAGCAGTGTAACCATCACTACCCGATCTTAAGAATCTTATAACCAACTGATGACGGTCAAATTATACCCGTAGAAGTCATCAATGCTGACCTTAAATCGAGATTAATAATGTATATTTCATATTAAATCACTCGTTTATATTTATTATTTAATGATAAGTGATTATTAATATGATTTTTGGTATTTAGCTATTTTTATTATTAAAGACCGATTTATTGTGCGATAATTGCTGATTTTATAGATCGTGATAAATCGGGAAAATAAATATCGCGCAATCGAGAAATCTTAAGATAATGAAGAGGAAAATCGAAGCATTAATCAAAGGATAAATCAGATCAGTTCAAAAGAATGCAGTGGGGAACAAGTCAGACAAAGAGACGCGTTTAACACGTGTAAAAAAGGGCTCGGTCGACCGAGCCTATCCATTCGGTCGACCGAGAGAGTCGGCTCGGTCACTTGAAGTTTATCCGGCGTAAATCGCGTGTATATCTTCTAGATCCTTCCTAGGTCGGCAAAAACCTCTATATAAGCAGCAGCTACGAAATTTGTAAAAACACACCAACACACACCTTAGACATACATACAATACCTTATACCTTTTTATCAATTACATTCTTAGCTTTGGTACGTTACAATGTAGCTGTCCAGCAGTTTATTATGGCTGCAAATATGTAGGCCTTTAATTTTCTGTTGTTTTTCTTTTAAGTAATTAATCCCTCCCAATTATGTTTTATCGTTTGAATTAGTTAATCATAGCTAGATGATGTAGATCTAGGCTAAGATGTTAGGAAGGTGGCGATACCTTGTCTATGAGGATCCCATAACCTACGTCATACACTTAGTATTTATTCATGAATCTACTTGATTTAATTAATGCGTATCTATGTTAGTTTATATGAATACTTTTGTACAAATTACCATCGTTTAATCTCGTTCGTATGATGAAACGCCGAGAGATATGTTCGAGATGTAATGCGGGGACGAAATCGATTCGGGTGACCGAATAAGTTCATTCGGTCGACCGAGCCTATTCACTCGGTCGACCGAGCCCCCGTCATCCGTTAATTACGCCACGTCTTTATGGTTAGGTTAACCTAGTTGAATTTATTATCTCGGTAGGTATGGCTATGGCTACGTTACTCGCTTAGTTTAATTAAAACGTGTAAAAAGGAAATACCAATATAAAACTCTTAGGTAGGCTTATGAATTGCTCTTCACGGACGTTCAGCGTTATCTAGGTAGGTTTATATTCGGGGATTGCTAGCACCTGATTATACGTACGTCGTAGATTAGCATGAGACTATAACTTGGTAATTGCTAGTTGGACGAGAGCTTGAGTAATCGGTTAGGAAGTACGCCTAACCATAGGAATGTTGCCTAGACGAGGTGTACGATTAATATCGGCATCCTTAGAGTCGTAAGCGTGTGAGTTATATGAGATGGAGGCACTTAAAAGGCGAAGTCACGTAACAATATCACAGTGATCTAGTGACCTACCGGTGCTACGTCAAGTTTTAGAGGATGACTCCCGTAGCCAATCTAAGATAGATACAAACGGATTGACAGTTAATAAGTTCATTTTATTATATAAATTGTCTAGGTCCAAACGATAAAGACTATAATTGGGGAGGTTAATTACGTTGTGTCGAGTCGTGTCTTTACCTTTCTTGTCTTATGTTGGTCGTAGACCGCCTCTATGTCCTTGACATGTTTAATTAATTGTTTGTATATAAGATGATCCACAATTGGTTCCCTGTGGGATCGACCTTGATTCACTATAGCTATACTACGATAGGCCTAGTCCTCTTGCTAGTATTGGTTTATGGTGGTCAAGTATATTATAACCTGATTGACCCGTCATCAAGTTTTTGGCGCCGTTGCCGGGGAACCAACGGTCAATTTTATATATAAATAATTTCTTATTCATGTTAAGTTTTCTGTTTTAGAGTCTGTTTTTGAGTCCCTCTGGTTGTCTGCTATGTGTAAAAATTCCAGAATCTGGAACAGTTGGTTTCGCTCCCGGCGAGAGCGCTCTCGTTGCCGCCGAGCCCGGTTCTATTTTCTCGGGACTTCGCGTGTCCGTTTATCCCCGTATGTTTAATCCGTAGGTCCGATAGCGCATGGGAAACCATGTTAAAATCGTCTACGGTCCGTTTTGTTTTTTTTTCTTCGTTTGCGTAAACCAATGAAGCAATAATCCGAGTCGGTAATTTTTCGAGGGCGCGAGAAAATAACCCAAACAAACATGTGGAATTACTACTCTACGATGGGAAAAGCGATGGAAGCAATACCATTAAAGCACTAAGATGGCTCCGGAAAAAAATTTAAAGGCTTAAATTCTTCGTGGTACAATGTTGAAGGCAAGGTACTACCTTTTTTTGCTTATGTTTTACTACCTTTTGGTTTTTTTGAGCATAAGTTAGCCTATACATGAACCTTAGTATGAATCTTGGCCCGGAGTGGTTTGTAAGATTAATTCTATTAGTGTGGAAGGTTCTGCCCCAAATCTTTCTCACCTAGAGGGTGTAGGGAAACATGTAGTCATTGAAAGGAAGGAGTGAAAAAAGAGTTCCTCGTAGTTCTGTTAAAATCTCATTGTCCTATGCATGAGATTGCTTCTACTGGCCAGGGGAGCAACAAATTGTGTAGTTTAAGCATTCACAATCTAAAGAAGACGTTGAGTTTTGAGAGAACACAATCTTCTGTTTTCGTTGAGTTTTATGGTGATGGCTTCTCGGTGAACCCACTTTAAACAGAAACTAGATTACGCTTTGGGTGACAATTTAGAAATCGGAGACTCGTAGTACATGGGTTCGGAAATGGTCTAACCATGGCTGGGCGAGTTCAACCGAGCTTCGGCTCAATCGACTCCCTCCACGTGTGATGTACGTTACAGCAGTTCAACAAGACTTAGCATAGCCGATAAGCCTTCGGGCTAAACGGGGCTTAATCTTGACGGATTGGCCCGAACTCGTCACATATTTTCCAACGAATAAGACGGCGTAGGCTTGCCTACATAACCGACCTTATTCGGAGTACTTTGATTCATTGTTTCTTATTGTCAAGGCCAAAACCGTAATTTTAACCGAGTTTCTTAGAATTCACTAATTCCTAAAACGAGAGCCGAGGTAAGAGCTTTGGATAAATGGTATGGATAAATGTCGTTTCCAAGGTCTCACAACCAAGGGAAGGGTATTAATCCGCAAAAGCAACAAGCCCACCTCTTATAGTGCGCGAAGGTTCAAAGTCTGGCGATCCAAGAATAATGACTGACAAGGATAATTTTTTTGAACGTCGAGCTGAGGACTCTAAACTCAGAACTACTTCTTTAAAACCCTTAGGATTTTTTTGTTTAGGATTTTAGGTTTTGTTTTCTTTAAGTCAAATAAAAGTAACGTGACATATGTTGAGGTTTTTTATTTGCCGTGTTCCGATGGCCATTGGGCTAAGGATGTGCAAAACTTTTTTACTCAATATAGGCCACGTGAAATAGAGTTCCGTAGGAGAGTCGAAAAATTGCTAAAGAAAGGAAATTTAGCAAACAACCTTAAGATGGAAGCATTAAGAGAGCTTGAGAATTATTGAAAATGTAACAGAGAATGATTGGTGTGAACAAGAACAATTTTGGTCAATTTCTAAAACCTTTTAGAAAGGTGATCTAAGTGAAAATCCAAAGTGATGTGCAATTCATTCTGCAATTATCCTTATCTTTCCCTTTACACTTTTTCACCTTCAAACTTTTCGATCCTCTCACCAATCTGCCCCAACAGTTCACATTTCTAACCATTCTTTCATCGCCTCTCTTTCTTTCCATCCGTTTCACTCTCCCACCCAATCCCATTCCTTTAAACAATTCTCAATCCCAAAAACACAATTTCTTACCCACCCTTTATCTTTTCTTCCTATCCTTATGTGTATCTTTTTTCTAAACCTATCATACTCTCAACATCCATTTTGTTTACACAATACCCTTGTGTTGCGGAATTTGAAATATTGCTATGTTTTATTGATTATTTTTTATCATTTTGATTTTCATGATCCTAGTTGGGGTAAGTGTAGCTCTGACCCTAGCTAGATTTTAAAGGTTTTTGGTTCGATCAAAGTACAACTTATCTTTCTACCGGAAGTTTTAAATTTCACATTTTTTCCGTCTATTCCGGCATTTATAGATGATCAGTTTTGTTCTACATTATCACACCGATCCGACCTTGTTGATGACGGTTATGACTTTTACGTGATACATTGGGTTATTAGTAATTTCGAGGAGTAGATACATCTCCCTAAGTTGTTGATATCCAATGCAAGCGAGAAGTTTCTGCGTTAAGTATTTGATTTTATCTTTAGCCAATAGGTCGCATTCAATCTGTTATACCTTACCAAGTTTCTCTTTTCCTGGATTGAATACCTTTTCGATCGAGTCACCCTCGTGTTTTCCCACGTCGGGTAATTCTTTTTTATCTTTGTCTTCTCCACCCGGTTTTAAGAATATTTAGGCGGTGGAGGTTGTAGATGAAGACCACCATCTTTAGTTGCTTGTTTATTTTTCTTTCTATTTAGTATTTTCATTTTGGTTTCCCTTGTCATTGGTTGTATAAAATAAAGTGGCTTAAACTGTTTTTAGGTATTTATACCTAATTACTGCCACATTATTCTATAACTTCCATAGACATGGTGTTATTAACGGTTTCGTGGAGTTTGTCTGTTTATATAGGTTTTCACTTGCTTCTCCGCAACGTGCTGAAATTTACTCCGATATTGTTCCTTTACTTGAGAGCCGTTTCCAGAGCTAAGTCTTTTTCTTAAATTCTCATTTATTTTTGTCATTGAGGACAATGCCATGTTTAAGTGGGGGTAAGAGACTTAGCTATGTTATGTTATGATGAAAACGGTAGAAAAATTGAAAAATTGAAAAATTGAATAAATACCAGATTATTTATCTCGTACCCTTAGAATTGTGAGTTCCTAGCTAAGAATTGATAGGAAAGGAACCAAGTTTCATGAGTACGTGATCATTTTATACTTATGTAAAGTTAATTTAAGGATATTCATGCCTGTTGTTGCAAGTAGTTATTTATTATTCAATTACTCAATCTGTGAATCGAGTATACCGCGCAAATCATAATAACTGAAGAAATTATGTGAACATTGCATAGATGATTGGTTATGTGAACTTAGTGTCAATATCTATCTGCTAATGTATTCTGATATTCTTGCCAACAAAAGCGGAGTAATAAGCTTGAGACGTACCTGTGTTTTAGCAAAATGTTAGACACTGGGCTTGTAGTGAATTACCAAAGTAGCCCCGCGCTTGTGGTAATATTCGATGCTATACATGATCTAAGATAGGGGGATACTCTAAAAAGTTTTCTTCCTTGAGATTGATAGTATTTGAAAAATATGAAGAATTGAAGAAATTCAACTTTTAAGAGGCTTTGAGTAGTACTCGGTCTCCAAGTCCAAAATCCCTATAGATACGCTCTTGCTTATTGCTCTAGTGCTCGACCATTGCGAGGCATAAGAAGTATGAATGCCGAGGTTGGTAGGTTGAGATTGCGAAGTTAGCATAAACTCTAATCTTGCCACGAATATATAAAACTAAATGCACATGCACACATCACTTCGATTCATAGTAAGTAGTGAATAATGGATATCTTATGAGCATGACTAGTATGAGTTGACTTGAGTTTCTTGTGTAAGTATGATTTGACCATAGAAAATGTTGTCTTGGGGAATGACTTATTGATGCTTTGTTCGGGACGATCAAAGTCTAAGTGGGGGGTAGTTGATGACGGTCAAATTATACCCGTAGAAGTCATCAACGCTGACCTTAAATCGAGATTAATAATGTATATTTCATATTAAATCACTTGTTTATATTTATTATTTAATGATAAGTGATTATTAATATGATTTTTTGGTATTTAGCTATTTTTATTATTAAAGACCGATTTATTGTGCGATAATTGCTGATTTTATAGATCGTGATAAATCGGGAAGATAAATATCGCGCAATCGAGAAATCTCAAGATAATGAAGAGGAAAATCGAAGCATTAATCAAAGGATAAATCAGATCAGTTCAAAAGAATGCAGTGGGGAACAAGTCAGACAAAGAGACGCGTTTAACACGTGTAAAAAAGGGCTCGGTCGACCGAGCCTATCCATTCGGTCGACCGAGAGAGTCGGCTCGGTCACTTGAAGTTTATCCGGCAGAAATCGCGTGTATATCTTCTAGATCCTTCCTAGGTCGGCAAAAACCTCTATATAAGCAGCAGCTACGAAATTTGTAAAAACACACCAACACACACCTTAGACATACATACAATACCTTATACCTTTTTATCAATTACATTCATAGCTTTGGTACGTTACAATGTAGCTGTCCAGCAGTTTATTATGGCTGCAAATATGTAAGCCTTTAATTTTCTGTTGTTTTTCTTTTAAGTAATTAATCCCTCCCAATTATGTTTTATCGTTTGAATTAGTTAATCATAGCTAGATGATGTAGATCTAGGCTAAGATGTTAGGAAGATGGCGATACCTTGTCTATGAGGATCCCATAACCTACGTCATACACTTAGTATTTATTCATGAATCTACTTGATTTAATTAATGCGTATCTATGTTAGTTTATATGAATACTGTACAAATTACTGTTTAATCTGTTCTGTATGATGAAACGCTGAGAGATATGTTCGAGATGTAATGCGGGGACGAAATCGATTCGGGTGACCGAATAAGTTCATTCGGTCGACCGAGCCTATTCACTCGGTCGACCGAGCCCCTGTCATCTGTTAATTACGCCACGTCTTTATGGTTAGGTTAACCTAGTTGAATTTATTATCTCAGTAGGTATGGCTATGGCTACGTTACTCGCTTAGTTTAATTAAAACGTGTAAAAAGGAAATACCAATATAAAACTCTTAGGTAGGCTTATGAATTGCTCTTCACGGACGTTCAACGTTATCTAGGTAGGTTTATATTCGGGGATTGCTAGCACCTGATTATACGTACGTCGTAGATTAGCATGAGACTATAACTTGGTAATTGCTAGTTGGACGAGAGCTTGAGTAATCGCTTAGGAAGTACGCCTAACCATAGGAATGTTTCCTAGACGAGGTGTACGATTAATATCGGCATCCTTAGAGTCGTAAGCGTGTGAGTTATATGAGATGGAGGAACTTAAAAGGCGAAGTCACGTAACAATATCACAGTGATCTAGTGACCTACCGGTGCTACGTCAAGTTTTAGAGGATGACTCCCGTAGCCAATCTAAGATAGATACAAACGGATTGACAGTTAATAAGTTCAGTTTATTATATAAATTATCTAGGTCCAAACGATAAAGACTATAATTGGGGAGGTTAATTACGTTGTGTCGAGTCGTGTCTTTACCTTTCTTGTCTTATGTTGGTCGTAGACCGCCTCTATGTCCTTGACATATTTAATTAATTGTTTGTATATAAGATGATCCATAATTGGTTCCCTGTGGGATCGACCTTGATTCACTATAGCTATACTACGATAGACCTAGTCCTCTTGCTAGTCTTGGTTTATGGTGGTCAAGTATATTATAACCTGATTGACCCGTCATCACCAACCTTTACTCATTGCATTAAGATATTTCACGAACAGTCGCCATCTGAACGTGTATGTAAAATCTCCAGTCCTACCTTCAAGCACTGGTGCTAAATGCCTCTATTTGCGGAAGTGGAGTAAAAGTACCACTCTTTATCCAAATTCATAAGCACCTTATAGGTAGACTTCTCGGTATTACATAATAATGTAAACAGTTATTTTGCAACTGATATCTTAATTGAGTTAGGCAGTGTAATGTAGCATGTCAATAACTATACAAGACAATACATGGTTTATCCTTTCAGTGAAATCGTTTCACTCAGAGGTAGGCCGAGCATCAGCTCCAAAAGCTATTCTATAGCCTATATCTGAGCATGGAATACTCTCTTCTCTGGTAATATCAGATATTCCTCCAAATATTTAGATAAACTATTCGGCGTTTCGAGTAGTCTTTAGACAAAATGTCTATTACTCAAAAACTCCCACTAGCTTGTATCCTTCATAAGACCCCGAAGGTCAATATGAACAAGTTGTGATATTTCTTTAGTTTTATTACCTTTTCCTAATTGAAATGTTACTTAGTCATTTTTCCTTTGAGACAGTGTTCTTAGATTGGGAGATAGGAATCACCCTTAGCCAATCTTAAGATCTTATCTTTAGGACATATGCACTAATTAATAGATGCTGAAGAATAGTTTATCTTAATACGGAAACCATTTGTCATAATAGCTTATAATGTGTTACATGTACCTTTTCAGCATTACTTAATGGTTCTGACTTTATCAGACAAAAGTCCGAGTCTCAGAATTGTATACGAATGTCATATTCACTTTCTTTGATGCAACTATATTATCGATTTGAAAGTGAATCCATTCGTCCCAACTAATCTGAAAACAGAAATTAAATTTCTGCGATATTCAAGGATTAAAATCCGAAATTTCTTTCCTTATATCACTCCCACTATCTTAGCTGAAATAACTGTCCGTTGTCTTTTCTTCATCATGAATGCCCAGCTACCTTGTTCATTCAAAAGAACTTAGCTTCCGGGTCAAAATGCCCGGTTAAGAAAGTCTTTAAGGATTCATGGGTTAGTGATCCGAAATCACTTTCCTTTTCCTATACTTTCTTTCATTAATGTTACGGTTCAGCTTTTAACTTATTTAGTATAGATGACTTACACTTTTAGACATTTACCTTCCCATTCTTGGCTTTCTTTAAAGGAAATGGCCGCGAACTAGCTGTTCATTTGAGTAGACACTACTCGTGAACTGTGGGATTTCTAGTGAGATTGATACCAAATCATTCTCACCATCTTTGAACTAATTTTGTTTGCCTCTCATTCGACACGAGTGACAGCAGTGACACACTTATCAATGTCACTTAAGTTTGAAGGCTTAAGAGGAGAATCCTCTACCGAAAAATTAATTGCATTCTTGATTAGTGTGTTCAACGTTCTTGTTACTTTTCCACTTTTACGAAGTCATCATCAGTCAATTTTTCATGTTTAGCAGTTTAGATACCTTGAGATGATGTGTAGTTGTAAAGTAAATTATGACAGAATTATAAATCAAATCATACACCACTACAAATAATGATTTTAGGAATTATAAACGTGATGTCATTCATGCAGTTTATCCTACCATTCCAAGGATTGAATCTCACACCTCAGTGCCGCCGTATGGTAGGTCAAAGAGGTGACAATTAAATTGAGACAATCTCTCTCAACAATTAAACCATTGAGAATCAAACATCTACATTTAATTGTTGATTACCTTTATTTTTTTCAGCCAAGATATTTCCAAAAATATCCTTGTGACTGTGACCTACTATTTCATATTTTTAAGTACGCCCCGAGTATGCCGCCGTAGGGTAGGTCAGTGACCCGACGAGTACTCAAAATCCTATCCTTTTGGAGACCAAACTTTGAATTTTGATAGCGGTGAAGGCCATCCGTAGGGGGCCGAAATCAACTATTCCCTGGGATTGGCTTTGGGCCTTTCCTGCGCAGCTTAGGTGGAAGGCAAAGAAGGCTTCCTTCCGGGGGGGCCCGAGCCATCGGTGAGATACCACTCGGAAGAGCTAGAATTCTAACCTTGTGTCGGGACCTACGGGCCAAGGGACGATCTCGGTGTAGACAGGTTTCTATGGGGCGTAGGCCTCCCAAAAGGTAACGGAGGCGTGTTAGATTAGTAATATGCCGTACTGTTACTTACCCTTCCACCCGTAATGACTTCCTTAATCCCATATATTGAGGTCGGAATGTCGAACTTCTCTCTTTGACTTTATCCCGCCCGATCGGTAGAATCCTATTTGAAAGCTGCTCTATCCAGTTTATCGTACGATAGGTGGTAGCATCAGCACGAGGCGTCACCATTCTCTCACGTGCTAGTGTCAATAGTAGAGGCCGTGGGGTCGGTTGTCACCTTCCCCTCTCCCACTGGTTATTTTGAAAACTATGTAGTATTATTATGATTTTCAGAATTTATTTACAATCCGAAAAACAATAAATCATGAATATTTAAGTTAATCCTCCCACTAGTTCATCGGTTCCAAATACCGTCTAACTAGTGTCACTATATTCATGATTTTCCAATTTCTCGATTTTACGAAAAAAAATTCTTTGTGTAGTCATTACAAAATTAAAATTCACCAAGAATTTTATAATCCTAATATATTGGGACTTATGAATTTTCCACCAAATCAAAAAACAATAAATCACAAATTTAAAGCTCCCACTAGTTTATCGGTTCCAAATACCGTCTAACTAGTGACACTATATTCATGATTTTCCAATTTGTCGAATATTCAGAAATTCTCTTGTGTAGTTACTACACAACATTCATCAATGAATTTTAAAGTCCTAATTTTATCATGATAAAAATATAGGATCTCACAATTTTCCAATAATCGAAAAATAATAAATCATGAAAAACAATCACCAACTTATCGGTTCCAAATACCGTCTAGTTAGTGTCCTATCTTTTCATATTTTCCAAATTTTTTATCATCGAAATCCCATTTATGTAGCCACTACATAGTTAAATCCATGAAGGATTTAAGATCCCATAATCAAATCTACCGAGTAAATTTTATTTTTATCTTGTGAATTTTATATACAAATAAAATTCCGTTTCCTTTACTTAATTTAGTTTATTTTTAATCCAAATTAATTATTGTATTCATACATGTCTAATTAATGTCAATATTAATTTTCTACATGTATGCATATGCTAGGAGCGAAATTCATGAATATGATGCATTGCATGGTTATATCACATAAATAATCACAAAAGAAAATAAATGCGAAAAATAAACCACTGAGATGGACCGTTGGTACCCCCGTATCCAATCTATAAACTAAATAAATAAACCCTACGATCAAAAAGGTTTACTAATTATCTAAATCCAAACAGCCGCCGCCGCCGTGGGTATTTAATTTTTCTGCTCCATTCGTTTACCAAAAATGCTCCAGCCGAGTTGGTGCAGGACTCCTTCTTCTACAATGGAAACCTGGGTTATATTCCCTTCAACTGCAACATTTTTCTTTGAAAATTAAATTTTTCTAGAGTAATTGTATAAAAAAACGCGTCGTGGGGGGGGGGGGGGGGAGAGTCAAACTCGAGTGGCTGATTTACAGATTTCGTGCCTTGACCACCAGGACGCTGCTCCAGGTTGTTGATCTTCTTCTAAAATAAATTAATAACAACTCGACCGCTTCTACCAAAAATTTCCTAGCTACTAGAAAATTAAATTACAACAAAATAAATTACATAATTTTCTATACCCAGAAATTTAATTTGGGTTTACAATAGATCTAACGGTAAACAAGTACCAACCCCAATCCATCTCGTCAACCAAAACATTCAACCACGCATATATAAAAAATAAAAAAAAGATGCAATATTTATTCAATTCCACTCCTTATTAATTAATTATGCAATCAAGATTGCAAAATCGCTTTAACCTGGATCCGATACCACATGCTGGATATACGGAAACCCGAATCCGGATCCGATCCATAATTGGATCATCAGATCTGATTCACAGCACCGATCGAGACACTCGATCTTGCATAGCGGAAGCTAATAATAAATTCGCATGCGATTTTACTACGATATGATCCACATAAATAATTAATACAACTATGAGAAGGTTAAAGATTTACCAAAAGGAGAGGGAGAAGCAATCGACCAAGGGAGAAACCGCAGTCTTCCGGATTGTATCTCCTAGCGACGACTGGTGGACGTCGATCCTCGCCGTAAAACCTCCTCGAATATGCTCAAGAAAAAACCCTAGGTTTTTTTCTCTTAATGACTAGAACAAGAAACTAATTTTTCTCTTCTATTTTTGTTGAATGTGGCGTAATTATGTGTGTTATTGTGTTGGGATGAACTCTCTTTATATAGGAAAATAATTAGTCAAGAGAGTTATCCTTTTCACACCACAATTACCTATTCCCATAAGGAAAAGATATTTGTCATAAGAGAAGAGATAATTCCCAAAAAATCAATCTCTTATCTCTTTTTCATTAATTATCTAACAAATAAATAATTAATTACACATGTGACATAATCTAGAAAAATTTCTTTTCCCAACTTTATCACATAATATGGCGCCACAATTGCCATCATTTTTAACATAAAATATCTTTTCTATTTTACGTATTATTTACCAAATAAATAATATTGCATATTAATTAAATAGACCAACTATTTAATTTATTCTCGAGGATCAATAAAACGAGAAAACACTCGCGTGTTAGGAGCCAACCCGGGGACCATGGACCTATAACCAGTAGCTACAATAAATTGAATAAAGTATTCATCGAACGGAATATTTTTTTTCTACTCAACTCATTAATTCCGGAATTACGCCACCATAAATCCAAAACTGAACTCTATCGATTATAGATATAACTTATTCTCAAAACGTCGAGTCGGTAAGTGTCCATTGATATAATCATTACATACAGACTAACCCTCCATAGACTATCCGTAATGAAGCGGGATTATTTCCGTAAACCTTATTCAATACATCTTATCCTTATTTACCATTAACCCACTAGTGATCAATTAGTTCATAACCAATATGAACTCCGCGGATCGATCAGTTTCTAGGATTAACAAATAAGGGGATTGTCTTTCTACTTCCCGCATGAAGGAATGGATTCCATATCTGTGAGACACACACTTCTCACTCATTCCAAAATAGTACCAACGTGAAAGTGATTCGGACCGCGCCTCTTAGCGATCCTTAATGAACACATCAAACCCTATCCTAAAACATGCAGGAGTATGCAATCACTTCAGGATTAAGGTTAATCCATGTATGATCATCTTGTGATTTAATAAGATTTCTCAATCACGGAATTATATGAGAAATGAAGATTAAATCAGTCCAGTCCTATATGACTACATCATATATAAATGCCCCACTTAGATAAGCAATATCGACGGTCCGGATAAGACGGTCACACCATAAAGTGTTCTGGGCCATTAATGGTGGTTTAATCAATAGACCCCATACTTTGATTAAGTTCACCACGGACTAATAGTTCAAGTGTATCACCATAAACTCAATCCTCATGTGTGGCACACACTAAGTTATATGGCTACATATGATACGACTTGGGGTTTTCAGTAGTGTATAATATATAAGCACGAAGCAAATAATAAGATGAGAATAAATATCTTTTTATTAATTATAAAAACAATTACAGAAATTGTCTTTCGGACGCTACTTCCAACAGAGGTAACCAACGTGCATAGAGTAGATATACCCTCTGCGCATGATGCAATGAGGACATATAGTCAAGCACAAGTAACAGAGCATACTGACATTGCTTAGGCTATGCTCAAAATCGCCCAACAGTGGATGGGTGATAATCTAGATATGTTTGCTTCTCTCATGGTGCAAGTCAAAAAAAAAAGGAAAGGTCATGAGGTCCTTGAGACTTTAAAGAGGGGAGAAACAACAAAATTACAACGAGATGAGAGCTCCACTCATTCATGGTTGCACAATGTTGCCCACAACGAGATAGATCGGATGGGACGAGCCAGGAAACATGTATGCATTACATCCCTATTCACAACAGATAAGGAGCATTACCCAAGGCAAACAAGGTTCAAAATGCCAAAGATTTATCCATACGATGAGAAAAAAGAACCTGAAGATAATCTGCAGCAGTATGTGCAACACATGATTTTGTTCTGTGCACTAGACGAGATGAGGTGCAAAGATTTCCAAGGTCTGCTAACCGGAAAGCTCGAGAATGGTTTAAGAAGTTGCCACCTCGCTCAATAGATAGTTTTGTCGAGCTGGCAAGGTAACTTTGTTGTAGCCTTCATATCAGCTCGACTATTCCACAGAAATATCACTCACCTCCCTACCATCAAACAGAAGGAGAAAGAGTCGGCTTTAGAATATATAAGAAGATTTACTATATGAGTCGATACAATTTTAGATGCTGAAGAACGCGTGGTGGTAACATCGTTCGTAGGAGGTCTCAGAGTAGGGAGGTTATATACATAAAATTTGAACATTAAACTCTCTTATTCCTTGGCAGAATGCATGCAGGTTGTTTAAGAACATTGCCGAGGAGAGGAAGCAAATCGGCTGACATAAGAGGCCCAAAATATCGTCATACCCTCGGCGTTTATGGCCATATTTTTTCCTTATGATCTCTTTTCCCGATTAAAATATCAATTATAACCCACAAATACGAAAATTAGAACATAAATATAATGAATATCAATTCAAATTATGCATCATGTATTTTATGTTTGAGTATTATCATTTTATTACGAGCCGTCAAGTCGTGTATTTTATATTTGAATTCAGCTTATGTATTATTCAAACGATATTCAAGTCGGGTCAATTTTTTATTTTAAAGGATATCAAATAGAACTTAACCTTTTAATAATAAATCAAATTGAATTTTAACCGCTCCTAAACCGTTTGATTTATTGACTTAAGTGATAAGTAAACTTGAAAATATTTGGCATGTCACATGTTCGATGCTTCTGTTAGGCGTTATGTTGTAACTTGAAAGAACTATTAGTCAAACCTTACCCCTGAATAAGATTCTGCTCCGGACCGAATTTCGGATTAATCAGAATCAATCAACGTTTTCGAACTCCGAATACTATGTTGTTAGAATACTATAGATTTTAAGAAGGAAAAAAAATCTATCCAACACCACAAAAATAATAAACTAGCAAAAAAAAAAAAAAAAAAAAAAAAAAAAAGAAGAAGAAGAAAGCTTTACAAGCCGATCCTTTTTTCTTTTCATCCAAGTTACAAGCCGATCTTTTCTTGCCCCTTCGGCCTTGCTAAACCTCATTTCTGATCTCCGCCACCCTCACCGCTGCAGTTTTATTTATTCACCATCCTTTTTTTCCCGGAAAATTCGATTACTAGAGATGATGTTTAGTAGAATAGCCACTCGTTCATCCACAGTCGGTTTGGCTCGTTGCCGCGACTCATTGCTCGCACTTGCCCGTCGAAAGCAATCCCTGATAAATGCATCGGCAGCCCCCGCTCTCGTCAATTTATATCATTCCTTCGCAGCTTCTCCGTCCAAGGTTGTAGATTATGTTAAAAGATACCAGTTTTAAATAGAATAACCGAACAGGGTTTTGTCAGGGTTTAAAGCGGTGCAGTTACTTCATTCTTGTTTTGGATTGTTTTGTGATCAGTTTTCCTATGATTTATCTAGCTTTAATTTCAAAATCAAACCTAATTTTTTGTTGAAGCATTAATTTTTATCTTTGATTATGCTGATATTTATTATATTCTTGCTCCTCTGAAACCTTATTATGTAGAAATGAGGGAGCTAGCCTTCGATGTGAACTTGTAACTTTCCCTTGAAAGTTGAGAGTCACTTGTTGATATTCCTCTTTTTGGGCTAATGTTCTTTTGGTTTTTTCGTGGCATTCCACTTAACGATGTGATTTTTGCTTGCAAGTTGAGATTTTGTGTTTTTATCATACTGCCCAGCACAATCACCTTATATTATAAACATAAAAATCCCAACTTTCAAGTTTTAAGCAAAAACTACGATGTCTCGAATGTTTATCCTATTTTGAAGGTGTAGTCTTTTGCTAGCTTGGTCTATAGCAGTTCTTTGAAGTAGTGTTTCAGTGTTTCTGATTCTAGGTAATCAATTTGTTTGATGTCTAAAAATAGCTGTATTTAGCCAGAGGTCATTCTCTTTTTATGGTGGTTATGTTAATTTGGATCCCCCTACCTTACCGTTTTGCTCTGTATTTGATTCCTGGAACTAGTTTCTTGCTCAATTTTCAGACAGGAATAAAAGCTTAGTCATGACCGATATAATATAGGAATTTATATGCTTACTTAGCTCTAAGCATAACTGTGCTTTTTCAATTTCAGGGGATATGGAAGCAAGAGTCTCAACTGAATCATATGCATCTCAGTAGATTTCCTTTTCAACACTGTAATATGTCCTCATCGGTATCTGCAGAACCTAATGAGAAGGAGACTGTTCAATCTGGAAATGAACACGAAACAGATTCAGTACGTGTTGCTGCTGACACAGAAACGGAAGCTTTTGAGGATGCTAAAATATCTGATGAGAAAATTGATACAGGTTCTAGTATTAAACCCAACTCAAACGCGTCTGGATCTGGTGAAAAAAAGGGAGGATTTTCTAAATGGTTCAAATTTTCTGATTCAGATTCAACGAGTGAACTTTCCAGGGATAGTCTATTGACACTTGTCAAGGAGAAGGAAGAAGAACTAAAGAACAAACATGAAGAGTTTCAAAAGATGCAAGAAAAAGCTCTTAGAACTTATGCAGAGATGCAGAACTCAATGTCGAGAACTAAACGTGAGGCAGAAAATCTAAAGAAATTTGCTATTCAGGTCTAGCTT
Organism: Gentiana straminea; assembly: GCA_036785695.1. Taxonomy (NCBI): domain Eukaryota; kingdom Viridiplantae; phylum Streptophyta; class Magnoliopsida; order Gentianales; family Gentianaceae; genus Gentiana; species Gentiana straminea. Next base: position 2,465,541 of record JAVUPR010000477.1, read on the forward strand.
TTCAGCCTTATATTCTGTATGTCAACTAATATTGGCTGAGATGTATTCTGAAGTCTTATAGTTGTCACTGGTTTTTCGTTTTCAATGCAGGATTTTGCAAAGCGTTTGTTGGATGTTGCTGATAACTTGGAGAGAGCTTGTTCAGTTGTAAAAAAGGATCTTTCGAAGATAGAGGAGTCTAAAGATGATGCAGCTTTGCAGCCTCTGAAAACACTTATGCAAGGCGTTGAGATGACCGAGAAACAACTAGCAGAGGTCTTTTTTTTTGCTTTATCATATACCAAAGAGTTGTGCTTTTGTTTGATTACTTCTCTCTTCATTAGTCAAATGAATTTATGATTGGTTTTAGTCCGTTGATTTTAAAGAGCCAGGTATGAAGCTACATTATGTCAAGTGGGGTTATTGGAACTGACTTGAATAGGCAAAAATATAATAACTTTCTTAAATTTGAATCTGATTAGTAATAAATACCAACTTCTTGATAAGCTAGCAGCTACTTTGTAGAGAATATGAACTGTTTGACTATTCTCTTTGTGAAGATAACAACTAGAACCAGGTGCTCCTTCATTTAAAACAGTATGTTGAACATGTACAAATGACATGCCTTTGTTTATTCAGATACTTTTTTTTTTCCTTGCTGTTTGGGAAAGGTGGTGGCTTTATCACAGTAACGCCGAAAGTTTTAGTTTTTAATGATTTTTATCTTGCCATGAAAATGATTGATTATGGTAAACGCAACGGTATAGGTTTTCAAGAAGTACGGAGTGGTAAAGTACAATGCACTAAATGAAGAGTTTGATCCACACAAGCACAATGCTGTTTTCCAAGTGCCTGACCCATCAAAACGTCCTGGAACTGTTGCTCACGTTCTCAAGGTAATTATAGACATTGATCTACATTATTATTCTTTCTGCTCTGAATGAGATATGGGGTCTTTTGGCTGATAATATTTTGTGTTTGCATCTTTACCAATTGTGTGAATGAATTGTGCAAGAATGGTTATACCTTTTTCTTATTGATTACAGTCAGGATATATGCTGCATGACCGAATTATTCGACCAGCTGAAGTAGGTGTAACACAAGCAGTGGAGGGGAGAGATGCAGAACAGAGCTCTGCACACTGAAGTCGATATAATCATGGTGATGAGATCTTCATAGCCCCGATGCAGATACACATAATATTCACAAACATATACATATATATACATGAGTCACATTTTTGTTAATGTGCATTTTCTTGGCATGGTGAGCTTAACTGTCGTTTTTAGCCTGCGTTTTGAGGATTTGAGTATCAACGCTGTGGTTATAGATTATGTGATTATTATCCTTGTTGATTTCTATATTGTGGTGATATGCAAATCTCGTTGTTATAAACGCATTCATAATTTGAGAGCAACGAAACTTAGAATCAGACCAAACAGATTCAAACCAACACATTCAAAAGAGGCTTTCAAACCAAAGTTAAGTTATGACAAAAGAGATGAAGAAGCCTTAATCAGCCATTCTTGCAGACTTTTTTTTTCTCCCTATTAATTATCAGTCATCATTCATTTTGGCTTCTTTTTGAATCTAATTACTACTACTATCTTAATACTTGCTTCCTTCCTTCTTTGTACAAACAAAAGAGCAAATAGCTTATGCTTTTCCATCTCTCTTTACTGCAATCAGAACTTGTCAAGAAACAGTTGCGAATTCACTTGCGCATGCTCCATCATCAGTCCCTGAAATAAGGCAGAGAGGGTTTGATTAAAATATTTAACGGCGTCCCTGAAATTAAATGGGAGCCTGAAAATCGATTGATTTAGGCATCTAACCTCGCTGTCTTGCACAAAAGCATCATTGTAGTGTGATTTCCCAAAGAGTTTAGCTTCAGATTCATTCACTTTATTAGCAGCATCAACACCAGCCACTGTACAAGCTTCCTTCTTCATTTCTTCTAACACAGTCACCTACAAAAGCAACAAAATATAAATAACCAATTACTATTAGCTCACAAAATTTATCATTTCCATGACTAAACTTCACTGAGATTAGGCATGAATTGCATGCTCTATAGAATTCAGACAATGATAACACCCAAAAAAAAAAAAAAAAAAAAGGTTTGCCACCAAATAATTGGAAGAAAAAAAAAAGGAATGAGATGGGTTCTTAAGGTATGGAAAAAATATCTCATCTCATGCACTTGACCATCAAGTGCAGAAAAAATACACAAATACGTCATTCTTTCATGTGTTGTGCGTATTGTTGCACCTGGGGGATCAAGGTCTATATACAACGTCTTAGAAATTTGCACATTCTAAACAATTCTAAATATTCCCTTCGTTCTGAAATAACTTAAGCAGTTGCCAAAAACACCCATAATGTTTTAATTTGAATGGCTAAATGACTAAAAAAAACCTTAGTTTATACTCCCTCCAAAAATATTTATAATGTTTTAATTTGAATGGCTAAATGACTAAAAAAAAACCTTAGTTTATAATTATTTATTTTCTTAATACATAATATAAATAAACGTACGTAGATGTAAAAAAAACAATAAATGCCGCACTGAAAATGTAATTGCCTCGATTATCATGAAATAAATTTTTTTTGACAAAAGGCTCGTAGCCGTCTTGCCTTATTTGAAAATGTAATTGCCTCGGTTATTATGAAACAAATTTTTTTGACAACTAGCCGTCTTGCCAAAAAAAAAAAAAAAAAAACGGTGTTGTGGGAAGGGAATTACCGGAGCATAACGGACTTTGCGTTTAGGAGGCAAGTCGGAGTCGGCGGCGGCGGCGGAGGCGGAGGCAGTGGAAGGTACGGGAATCCAGCGGCAGAGGAGGAGAGGCCTGGTGTTGGCGGCGTCCTGGTGTTGGAGCTGCTGGTGTTTTCCTTTGTTTGCATCGTTGTTGATGTTATCCGGCTCAGAAGTAGTAACCCACTGCCTCCTCCATTTACGAACAGGGCCAGTGAACGTCGTTGAGCCCTGAGCCTGAGTTGTTGTTGTCCCACCGTACCTGGAAGAGGACCGCCCGAGTCTTGACCCGACGACTCCATCCATTGTGTACTTTACCTTGTACTAGTACTACTACTAATTAATTTGAGCAGAGTCTTTAAGAAGGAGAAGAAGAGAGAAGGAAATCCATATGGGTGCAGGAGGAATTGAATTCGAAGAGGCTAGATGGTTGGATGGATCCTATCCCCATAAATATGTGAATTTATGAAGGTCGTCCTCGGTCGGAGTGTACTTTGATAGCTTGTGTTCTCGTACCCTATGTTGTCTGTGTTTGCTCAGAAAACCTATGGCGGGAATTCACTAAACTGCTCACCCCGTCTCTCTCTCTCTAAAAACAATTTTAGGGGAAATGATGCACTGCACTACATCCACTATTCTCGTTTATTAAAGTGATAAATTATTTATTATGATCGGTATTAATAAAATGATTGATGTTGATTTTGTTGCGTAGAATATTGTGGTAAATTGAGTAGTGGATGTATCACTATTTCAATTTAAATACTTCTTCGTCTTATTTTATTTGTTTCGTTTGATTTTCCACACAGATTAAGAAAAATCTACTTAATATTTTGAATCTCATTAAATAATTTAATATTTTACATATACGTGGAGCATTTAATTCTATATAATTTTATTATTGTAAATAATATAAAGTAGAAGGGCAAATGAAGAAATTTTGCAATTAATGCATAAAGTGGACACTTATTTTGAGACAAATCAAAAATAAAACATAGACAAATAAAATGAGACGGAGGGAGTAACACTTTTGATCTCTTATCTTTCACGGTTTTTAAAAACTATCTCTATGTTTAATTGTTACGATTTTCATCCCTATCTATATGATTTTGTTGAACTTTCATAACAACTAACGTGAATTTGTCTATTTGAATAACGTTTTGAACGGAATTCATTGTCATAAAAGAATTGCTCTTATTTTTTTATTATTCTTTTTGGCAGTTTGATTAGATCTTTAATTATAAGAATTATTCTTAAACTTGAAATAATCAACCAAAAGCCTGGGAGACTCGCTTTAATTCAGGCTTTCAATTCAGTTGCAATACATTGGATGAATTATGAATCAATTCTACTACGCGTAGTAAATATATCAATAGTTACGTTGAAATTACTAGCAGGCAATTGTAGTAATATCTATACAATAATGAATTATACAGTTCAACTCCTTTGTCAGTTTGGTAAGGGGGAAGATTTTGGAGCTGATATTTTTTGTCAAATCAGATGATGGACTGCTACGTAGGATTTATGTTCAAAACGTTACTCAAATAGACAAATTCACGTTAGTTATCCTGAAAGAGTAACAAAATCACATAGATAGGAGGTGAAAATCGTAGCAATAAAACATAAGGGTAGTTTTGAGAAAATCTTGAAAGATGAGGACCAAAAGTTTTAGTATCCCTAAAAAAATACTCCTTCCGTTTATATTTAACTGCCGGCACTTATCAAAACAAACATATTAAAAAGAGTAGTTAATACTTTGACTTAACATACATATTATTAAAGAAGATAGTTAATGCTTTGACTTAACACAAATATTAAGGAGAGTAGTTAATGTTTGACTTAACATCAAAATAACAATAACACTCATTAAATATAATTATTGCAATATTGTTTTCAATCTACCACCCCTTAATAAATAAATATATGAGGTAGAAAAATACAATAAACAACATTGCAATAAATATTTAAATAAATAAATATATGAGGTAGAAAAATACAATAAATAATGCATAGAAAATATAACTACAATAGGTTGAAATGAATTTTAATTTTTGACAACTACAACACTTCGAATAGCAACGGAGAATAGTTGTACTAGCATTTGGCACAACTAATTAGTTAAGGCAGCTGGTATGGGCACAGCAATAAAATTCTGCCAGGGCAATTTCACAAACAAAACAATTTAAATGACTTAAAAGTCCTTGTAATTATATATTAAAAAAAAGAAAAAAAACAGTCTTCGTCTTCATTTATCATCTTCAATTCTTCATACTTCATTCATCTTTTTCAATCCCTGCCATGTGCCATCGCTTGATCAAATCCCTTCACCTCCTAACACTAGCTTCACCTCTATTCCCCGTATCTTTTCTATATTTCTATTTACTTGATTAACAAATCAAAACAAATACACCTGCAACAAACTCATTTGCTTTCCTTCAACCCATTTCAACCTCTAACAAAGTCATTCTCTTTCCCTCAATCTAGTTCGGGCCCAAGCAAAGCCAAAGACGTTTGGAGCGATACCGAGAAAAAATAGATCAAATTAACATTAATATATATATATTTTTTTTATTAATGATTGGCACCGATGAATTGAGTTGATTATGGACATAGAATGTTTATCAATTGGGTTTCGCAATTTTTTTTTTTCCCGAAACAAAACCTTCTTTTTTCGAGAAAAAAGAGTTGAATGATGTATATAGTATATGTGCGTTGCGGATCTTTTTGAAGTGAAATTGAGAGAAGGATCCGGGGGCTTGCGAGCTTGCAGATGGTGCTTTGTGGTGATGTTTGGTGGTGGGATTGAGGGTAAGTGGACAAGGGTGGGTAGTAAACATGAACGCCTGTTTTGCATTTGGAAAAGATAGGGGTATATTTGTCTTAACATAATTAACAATTCGTATTTGCCCTGGCAGGAATTTTATTGCTGTGCCCATACCAGCTGCCATTAGTTAATGGCATCATAAATCATAATTGCTTATTAAAGCAAAAGTTGATGACAGTGTCAAAATCATAGTAACTTTATAATTTTTTTAAAAGTATTTTAAAACACTCACAGTAGAATCTGTATATGATGACAAATCTATATTTTCGGATAAAAATGTTCAGATTTATCAAAAAATCGAATACAGTAGAATCTGTGGCATGATTCTGTACACCACAGATTCTTAACGAAATGCGCCATCTCTCCCGTAAAAATTAGAAATCTCCAGATCCTACAAGGCGCTCTCTCCTACCCTTCTCTTTTCTCCTCCTATTTGTCTTCTCTCTATTTTTTCTTCTCAATTTTTATGATTTTCTCCAACGTACTCCTTTCCACCATGGAACCTGTGTGATATACGAGAATCCCTTTTTTAATCCATCAAAATAGCTCTTCAAGAAAATTTTGTTTGAAGAAATCTGCTTTAGATTGAACTTGGATGATTCTATTTAGCTCATCTGCCTTAAAATCTTTGCGGGAGGCAAGATGGGTGATCGAGAATTCTATTGTCAGGTACTCCCTCCGTTCCAATTTATCTGAGGCAGTTGTCAAAATCACGCATATTAAGAATGTGAGTTAACGCATTAACTTTTACAATAAAATGACTAGAATGTCCTTGGATATAATTAATGTGACCTTGCTTTTTATATCTCCTGATGTAATAAATAAGGGTAAATCAAGTAAAAAGACAATAAATGTTGAATAGGAAATTGTACTGCCTCACATAAAATGGAACAAAATATTATGGCAACTGCCTCAGTTGTTGTGGAACGGAGGGAGTATATTTTTAGCTTAGGGCAAAAAAATGTTGCCTTTTTTGCTCTTTTTTTATGAATGTGATTTTACACAAAATTGTGTTGACGGGTGTGGTTATTAAAGATTTTTTCAAGAATTTGCTTTTTGTGGATTTGTAGGGTTTGAATTTGTGGTGTGTTGTATTTTGTGCTTTGTTCTAAGGTGAAATTGATGCCTTGCGAGCTGTTGAGTGCTGCTAGGGGAAAAGCTAATGAATCTGCAGATTTATTGACATTTTCTTGTTGCTTGAGAACATGGTAGGGTCTTTTTGAGATATTTGTGAAACTGATTTTATATGTAGTTCAGTTAGATAAATAGTAGCTTTGATGGATTTGTGTAAACATGAAAGCATTTTTACGGACGGCAAGAATGATTGTAACTAAATGCCTAAATGTAGATATATGGTTGATTTGTTGTATCACTATTTTTGATTAGTTGTCTGCATTTTGTAGATTAGATGCCGGGTTATTGGCATTTTTTAGGCTTGGGGTGGTGGGGGATTGGAAGAACAGCCTTACTCCTGAGTTGAAAGAGAGGCTTGATCAAATAACCAAGACCAAACTGGAAGGATCTGTGCTTGAGCATTGAAAGATATGTGATTCTTTCAAAGATTCATTTGATCTTGAAAACCAATTGTTTGTGTTAACTATTCTTTCCTTAACAAAAAAAGTGTTCTTTCCTTTTTATGTTTTTGTTTTTCTCTTGGATGGCCTTGTTTGATTAAGCAATCAATATGATTATTACATATGGTTTAGTGACAGTGTCTCGTTCATCTTAATACTGGCAAGGTTGGTGTCACAGGCTGTGCTGTTTTGTTCTTTATAATATTATTACGGTTTGCCGATCAAAAAACAAAAACAAAAACAAACATGATATTAAATAAGAAATTTCTTCAGAAGTCTCCTCAATGTCTGATTCATCATCATTATATAAAAGTTCAAACCTTGATCCTTGTTGAGCATAATATTATCAAGTAGTTTATTATTTATAATAATTTGTATTTTACCGTTTTAGGCCTCTTATCTTTCTGCCTATAAATACTTGATGTAACACTCATTATGAACATAATACAATACAATTACCATTTACAAATCACCACATGGTATCAGAGCCTCTCTGAGATCCTCACAAAACAAAAAAAAAAACAAAACAAAACCCTAAGCCGCCGCCGCATCCCCTTCTTCTTCGGCGCCATGTCTGACGGAGACGATAGCTCCACCGCCGTCACTGCTGCTACCTCAAACGCAGCCGGCCTAACTACGACGTCGTTCACCCCCTCTTCTGCTATACATATCACCCGTCTTACCCGTCACAATTACAATCTCTGGCGTGCTCAGATAGTCCCCTACCTTAAAGGCCAGGGTGTTTTCGGTTTTGTCGATGGCTCTCTTCCACCGCCGCCATCCACCATCATCACCGGCACTGGTGCCGCTGCCACAACGTCCGCCAATCCCGAATTCACGGCCCGGACAAAGACCGACAATTTAATACTCTCCTTGATCACCTCCTCCCTCTCCGATGATATTCTAATGCAAGTATACACGGCAACCACCTCGCCGGCAACCGGACCGCCCTCTCCACCGCGTTTGCATCCCGCAGCAGTCGAAGCTTGTCCATCCGCGCAAAGACTCGGCCTCCACACGCAAGGAAGAAAACTCGGCTGCCGATTATTTCTTCAAAATCAAAAATCTCGCTGATCAACTGTCTCTCGCCGGTCATCCTCTCTCCGACGACGACATTATTGCCTATCTCCTTGCCGGCTTGGGCCCTGAATTTGATTCTCTCGTCACCATGCTCTCGGTTCAGCCTTCTCTTTCGTTGGATGATGTTTATTCTCAGCTGCTTACAACCGAGGCACGAATTCAGCACCACCGCCCCACTGTTATTGCCGCTGCACCTTCATCTTCCAGCTCCGGTGGCTCCGCCTCCACTCCTTATGCTGGCTATGTCTCTGGTAATACCCGTCCTGCTTCTTCTACTAATAACTATGTAAATAATAATTATAATAATTCCGGGCATGCTCGCATTGGTGATAATTATGGCAATAATGGTTCTGGTAATTCTGGAAATAATCGAGGCCGGGGGCGTGGTGGTCGTGGCAATGGACAGCCCCGTCCTCCTCCACCGTCCCCCTTCACCTCTACTGACTCCTTGCCCAAGTGTCAAATTTGTGCTAAGACAGTCACACAAAGCCTCGACTTGCTACCGGCGTTATTCGGAATCTCGGGGTTCGGCACCACGGCCTCCCGCACCTCGTGCTCCACAAGCTTATGCCGCTTTCCCACATCCCCAGCAGCATCCTACTCCACGACCGATTGGATTCCCGATACCGGTGCAACTCATCACATGACAAATAACTTTGGCAATCTCAATCTTCATTCCGAACCGTATGACGGCACCGACCAAATACATGTTGGAGATGGCTCAGTTTACCTATTACTCATTCTCGGTTCTTCTTCTATTGTTTCCCCACCCCACACTTATCACTTATCCAATATACTTGTCTCCCCAAAGACTCACTAAAAATCTACTCTCTCGTTCAAAAAATTTCCACCGACAATTTCGTTTTCTTCGAGTTTCATGACACCTTTTTTGTTGTGAAGGACTACTCGGGTCACATCCTTCTTAGAGGCGTTGTCAAAGATGGACTCTATCACTTCACCCTCAACCGGCCGGTCTCCCGCACAAGCTCTCACTGCCGCCCACCACTCCTCCACCACTTGGCATCGTCGTCTTGGCCATTGCTCCCTTCCAGTGCTCCAACAAGTCTTTAAGCGTCTTTCTTTTAATGTTCCAAATAAGGCACCTACTAGTGTGTGTGCCCCCTGTCAACTGGCCAAAAGCCATCGTTTTCCTCTTTATACTTCGGATTTTACTTCTAGTGCACCATTGGATTTGATTTTTACTGATGTTTGGGTCCTTGTACCGATTTATCTACTTATAGTTCTCGTTATTACGTTAGTTTTCTTGATGATTTTACCAAATATTTGTGGCTTTTTCCGATTAAATTAAAATCCGACGTTGAAAAGGTTTTGCCCGACTTCCTCAATTTCATTGAACGCCTTTTCTCCACTAAACTCAAAGCCCTACAATCCGATTGGGGGGGGTGAATATCGCCACCTCTCTCACACCCTCACTACCTTAAGCATTCAGCATCGCCGCTCGTGCCCACACACACATGAACAAGTCGGTGCTATTGAACGCCGTCACCGTCAAATTGTTGAAGTTGGTCTTTCCCTACTCGCCCAATCTAATCTTCCCCTCCCTTACTGGGAAGATGCCTTTATCACTGCCACCTACCTCATAAATCGCCTTCCCTCTAAAGCTCTTGACTATAAAACCCCTTATGAAATGGTCTACCATCATCCTCCTGATTACTCTTTTCTCCGCGTCTTTGGTTGTGCTTGCTGGCCATATCTGCGTCCTTATAACCACCACAAAACTGACTATCGTTCTGCCACATGCATCTTCTTAGGTTACTCTCCAAACCATCATGGCTATAAATGTCTTGACCTTGCCACTGGTCGTCTCTATATTGCTCGCCACGTCATCTTTGATGAATCTCTCTTCCCCTACACACCAACCTCTGCCCCCATTACCTCTCCTCCTCTCACAGTCGATCTACCCCACCTCCTAATCACCCCTCCTCCTATGTCTGCTTCTCCCACTTCGCCACCCGCACCCCACTCACCTCCTTCACCACACTCTGCCCCACCTGACCCGTCCCACACCCCCTCGGCCGAACCCTCCTCTCTTGGCCTACCCACGGCCTTGCTTCCTGCACCTCCCAATCCCAACCGCATGCTCACCCGCACCCAAACCAATAAACTTAAACCGGTCCAAATGCCTGACTACATTCGTTATCCTTTATCTCGGGCACTTCTTGCCACCACTACCTCTTTAGACCCTTCCTCCTATACTGATGCCTCTAAACATGAAATTTGGCGTCATGCGACGCGGGATGAGATTGATGCCCCGTTGAAAAATCACACTTGGGATCTTGTGCCGCGTCACCCTCATATGAATATTGTTGGTAATAAGTGGGTTTACCGTACCAAACACCTTGCGGATGGTCGCCTCGAGCGTCACAAGGCACGTTTAGTTGCTAAAGGGTTTCATCAAGCTGCAGGGCGTGGATTATCACGAGACCTTCACTCGTTGTTAAACCGGTTACCATACGTCCGCTTTCGTCTCTTGCGTCTCTCGGGTTGGTCTCTCGCGGTGTTGATATACGTAATGCCTTTTTGCATGGTCATCTCTCCGAGCCCGTCTACATGCAACAACCACGTGGCTTTGTCCACCCCGACTTCCCGCATTACGTCCGTCGCTTAAAGCGCGCTTCTCATGGCCTCAAACAGCTCCTCGGGCTTGGTTTTCTCGGTTCATCGCGGCGCTCACACGTTTGGCTTTACAGTGCTCTAAGGCCGACCCCTCCCTATACATTTACTCTCGTACCGGTGCTCGAGTTTATGTCCTTATTTACGTTGATGACATTATTATTACCGGTTCTTCCCCCTCCCTTATTGAGAAAGTTAATTATTCGCTCGTTTACGGCTACGCTTCCGGTGAAAGATCTTGGTGCCTTGTCTTACTTTCTTGGCATTGAAGTTCTTCCCACCGCCGACGGCCTCTTTCTTACTCGCCGTAAGTATATCCTACAGCTTACTACAACGTGCATCCACGGATAAGGCTAAGCCTTGTCGACTCCTGGGCGAGTGCCTCTACTCACTTGATTTGGGATGACGGTCCTCCATGCTCGATCCCGCGCTCTACCGCACTATTGTGGGTGGTCTTCGCACCTTGCTTTCACTCGCCCCGACATTGCCTTCGCCGTTCATAAGGTCAGTAAATACATGCATGCCCCTACCGATGCGCATTGGACTGCGGTCAAACGTATCTTACGCTATTTGAAGAACACGATTTCGAGGATCGTTTTTCTCTCGTACTTCTCCTATTACCATCCAGCTTACTCGATTCTCGATTGGGCGGCCGACTCCGATAACCGTCGCTCAGTTGGTGCTTATTGTGTCTTCTTGGGGTCGAATCTAATCAGTTGGCGTACCAAGCAACATTTTGTTGAAATAGTGTCCTAAACCCAATCGGGTTGGACCGGATCCGACCGGGTCGGATCATTTCTACTATTTCTTTATGTTTATACATATATTAAATGGCTTTTCTGTTGTCATATATATGTTCTTTTAAAGGACCAATTATGAATTGTTATATAATGACGTCCTTAGTATTAAACTGTGATAGAGAAACCATGATAGGCGATTATGGTTGATGAGATCTCTAATCACTTTAATAAGCTTGATACTTAAATGTCTCTAGGCCGATGTACTATTAAACGGGGCATTGATAGTATGAATGTGCTAGCACGTATTAGATGTCTTCTCGTCTTTAAGCGGCGAGATAGATCTCGTCTATCGAAGTGTGTAGACACTTGGACCGTACGTGGACGTGTATTAGAGAATGCGTACGTTAGATTGACCCACTTACACGGATAAGTGTCACACTATGTGGCGGTTGTGTAATTATCCTTAGGACCGGAGTCTTCATGGCATCACGGTGTGGATTGTCATGCTTTGACACTATTGAGGTTTCCCAGCCACGGGGCGATCATGCGGTAGTGATTGGGTATGATATTGAAGCACGCGGAGTATACATGATTGGTCGTCCGGGAATCGCGTATCCTATGATTGGGATCGAATATCCGAAATGGCCTTCTTATAAGGAATGTCTTACTCTCGTGAATCTTTGCAAAGTGGAAGTAAGTGAGTTACTTCGAGAGAGCTTGATATCCAGATTATAAGATACGGTCGTTAATGTTTGACACTCGACGTACGACCGTATGGATATTATTACAGCGATAGGATTATAAGTTACACGGTAACTGTTTCACATGGAAGGTAGTAGTCATTGCATTTGACTCTTCCGATGATTGGGGGTCACAGTGTGTTGCTAGACGCTATCCCGTGATCGTTAGGCATGAAGGGCATTTTCGTAATTTTCACTTTGTGTCTACGGCCAACATTTTCGGAAGCATATCGGGTCACACACATAAGAACATCTAGCCGGATTAAAATGTGGTTATAAATGATAACCAAATAAGGAAAGTTTATCTCGAGACTATAAGGGTTATAGTGGTAAATTAATATGGTGGTATTTATTTATTATGAATAAATTAAATACAAGATATTAATAATAATTATATTAATTAAAGAATATTCCGGTAGCCAATTGATGGCTAAAGGTGGCGCAACTTGTTAGTGTATAAGATACACTTGGATTCATTAAGTAATTTAATTAATGGTATTACCAAATATTAATATTGGATATTAATATATATACATATATATAGATAATGCATGCATGTGGCTCATCAATGCAAATTGGAAATTTGCATGCGCCAACTATGTGTGTAGATATATAATATATATAGATTTATTTGTGTAATATATATGTGATATATACACATGTGTAAATTGATTTATGGTAATAAGATAAAGATAGTCAATATAAGATATTGACAATATTTTGGAAATATTCAATATAAGATATTGACAATATCCTAGATTTATTTGATATGAGATATTATAATAAATGAGATACATCAATCAATTATATTTTCCTTATTTTATTGGGAAAAGGTTTTCTTCTCCTCCACTCTAGTCAGGGGCGCCACTTCTACTATAAATAAGAGGTGGGTGTCAAGCTCTTTTGTACATCATAATTCCAAGAACTAATAGTTCTTGTGTAAAATAGAGAGCATCCTATGGAGAGTTGGTGAGAGGGGAAAAAGGCCGGTCTAGCAACCGGAGTTTTCCAATAGCAATCCATGATGGGATTCCGGCGGGCTGTTCGTGTGGACTAGCGATAGAGGCCGAACACTTGGGCGGCTCTATGCGGAACTACTCTCTTTAGACGGTCAAAGCGTCGATCTTTTAGATCAACCAAGGTAACCACCGTCTTTAGCTTATTTGTTTATTGCTTAAACGAAGTCGATTTTGGGTCGATAGGAAATAAATTTTTGAATTCCGCTGCGTTCCCGCGTAGATTTCCTAACACATTTGACTGTCTCAAAGAGTAGCACTGATGCTGAATACAAGACCTTGTCCAATACTGCTGTTGAGATTCAATGGCTTTGCAGCTTGCTCACCGCAATGGAAGTTCCTTTATCGTCTACTCCGACTCTTTGGTGTGACAACATCGGCGCTACCTATCTTGCGCACAATCCGGTGTTTCATGCCCGCACGAAACATATCGAGATTGACTTCCACCATGTTCGCGAACTTGTTGCGTCTAATCGCCTTGCTATTTCCTTCATTACTTCGAAGGAACAACTTGCGGATGTTTTAACCAAACCGTTGGGGTCACCGTTATCCTCTACCGGCCCGTGGCTGGACTGGTAGATTGCACTTACCACGTTTGCTCCGTTTGTCTCGTTTTTTCTTGTATTTTAGTCTTATCTGGATTCCAGCGTCTCCAATTTACCGATGTCATCCATGCCCCAAAGAGTTTTTCTTTAACGGGTCCTAGCGGTTCCCGGTTTCGCACTTTGTTCTGCACCGATGAATTTTTCCATTGCTTCGCTTTCTTAGGACAATCATCTTTCAAAAGTGTCAAGTGGGTATGATCAAAGGTGACCTTAATTAACTAAAGCCTTTTATCATCCTAGTTATTCAGGTGTAATGAAATCACTTGAATTTACAAGGACAAATTACTTCATGTTTCAATCATTCTTTGTGGTTGTATAATTTGTTAGAAGTAATCATTTACCTGGTTTAGTTATGATTTAAATATTCGCTTCTGCTTATTAAGTATATATTTGTATTCGTTGGTGTTAATAGAAAATATGTTTTGATATGAGTTATTTTTTAGTTATGATTTAAATATTCACTTTTGCTTATTAGGTATATATTTGTATTAATTGTATCTTCTACCGCCGCATTTCGAATGCTTGCTTATGGTGTTTCTGCTGATCTTTTGGATGAGTATGTGCGAATAGGAGAGAGCACAACTTTATTGAGTATGAAGAAATTTGTGAAGGCGGTTATTTCTGTTTTGGGAAAAAAATATTTGATCACTCCAAATAGTGAAGATATTGCGAGATATAACACTACAAGAAATTTCATTTTTTGGGACGGCAAAAAGTCGTCCCCAAAAACATACATTTGTCCCAAAAGATATTTAAAGGGACGACAACCCGTCGCAAAAAAAGCGTGCCTTTTGATTCGTCCCAAAAGATACATAAATATTTTTCGGGACGACGCAGTCGTCTCTTAAAATATAATGATGACGTGGCAACAGTCAAAGTTTGAATTTTCAACGCGTGACGTGGCATTCTTTTTAGGGACGACGGTCGTCCCATTAAATAGTAATTTAATTAAATTATTTTTGAAATAAATTTTATTACAATATAATTTAATTTTTTTAAACAAAAAAATTGATGTGCTTTTTTGGGACGCAAGTCGTCCCTTTAAATATATTTTTTTTTAATTTTCAAAATATTTTTTGGGACGAAGTGTCGTCCCTTTAAATGTTTTTTAATATTTTTGAATTTTATTATTTTGCTGGATAATAATTTCTAGCCCCGATCTTTTGGGACGCCTGTCGTCCCTAAAAATAATTTTCCCCACAAAATCAGGTTTTTGTTTCTGCATGGCCTCCCATGCTAATTGTAAACCATACCTGTTTTTTTGACCAATAATAAGCAAAACAATCACAATAGAAACGGGGATCATTCACTAAAAAGTTATATATCGTCGTCACTAAAAATTAAAGAGAAGCAAGGTTTAAAGTAGTCTACTAGTCATAATCGTCCAACCCAACATCGTATTCATCTTCATCTTCATCTCCATCTCCATCTCCATCTTCATCTTCATCTTCATCGGCATCTTCATCTTCATCAGGAAGGCTTATATTCGGAATTGTTAGGTTTCGACAATTGTGATTGATTTTGTGAAGGCATTGATGGCGGAGCATTGAGGTCCAAGTCCAATAAGGTAATCTCGCCTTACCCCTAGTACTCGACGGAAATGGAAACGGCATCCTTCCGGGAATGCTGGAGCATTGATCGCATGCATTGGAAAGGTTAGTTTAGTGGCCACGTTCGTCAACCTATAATTATATCATACGACCTTTGGATTTGGCATGCATTCTTTGGTTTACCAGAGGCACATAATGACCTTAATGTTTTGGATTGTTCGTTTGTGTTTAGGGAACTAGTTGAAGGCCGTTCTCCAAAGGTAAACTATCAGGTTAATGGCAATCAATATTCCATGGGTTACTATTTGGCTGACGGTATATACCCGTCTTGGGCTACGTTTGTGAAGACAATCCCTATGCCACTATCCAATAAGGCTAAATATTTCAAAATGTTGCAAGAAGCATGTAGAAAAGATGTTGAACGTGCTTTTGGTGTACTTCAAGAAAGGTTTGTTATAGTGTGCGGACCGGCTCGTTACTTTAAACGTTCAACCCTTACTAATATAATGTTGGCCTGCATAATACTACATAACATAATTGTAGAAGATGAGCGTCATGTGCATGTTCAACCGGACGTGTCACATATATATGATCAAGTTGAAGATGGACCTCCATCGTCTGTTATGGAACACCTAAACGGTAATGAATTTCGGGATTTTGTTGATAAACATATCCGCATTCGAGATAGAGAAGTGCATTCTCAACTCCAAAATGACCTCATAGAGCATTTGTGGAATATTTATAGTAATAATATTGAGCAGCTTGATTGAATACAACTAGTTGCATTGTTGTTCTAGTTTTTAATTATTATTATTATTATTATTAGTATTATTACTACATTGTAATGTTCTAACTTTTTGGAAAAACACAGTGTTATTGGTATTTCACACATTTTGAATGAAAGGAATTTCACAGGTAACACAATGTCAGTGGTTTTGTTTTTAATTTACAAATATAGTTGTCGGAAACATTCTCTTTTCAAATTACAACAGTAAAAGATCAAGTCATTGTGGATCATGATTTAGGTTAATTGCTAAGAACATGTCATTATCGTAACTATTTTAAATGTAAATAGGATCATAACAACTTTTCCTTCATTTCATTGTCTATGAAAAAGTTAATTAACATAACAATATAATGTAAACAGTAGCATAACTTTTCCTTCAATTTCTTGTATATGAATAAGTTAATTAACATCACAATATAATGTAAATAGGAGCTAGAAATTGCAACAAATTTGGAATGGTATGTATAATAACAAAAATTATAAATTGAGATAAAACTGGTTTACGAAGTTTACTCAACACAATATTATAACTAATTACTATAAATATTTCACCAATTTAATGATAAAAGTTGAGAAAATTAATCGAGAGACAGAGAATCTGTAAGTTGAGATGCTGATTCAGTCGACCCTTCATAGAAATTCTGTAAAATAGAGAATCTATTAAGAGACACGGATGATGCAAGTGCTCTTAGAGATGTTAGTGTAAATGCTCTAATGATCTAAGCCATTAAAGGACATTCTATTACTAATGCATAGTTAATAATGTTGTTATTTTCCTTGTTCAACACGAGCTAGTAGGGTACGTAGAGACGTTTATGCTCTAATCTCTTTACCTGCAATGTTATGTTATGTTAATCTATTCTTTTCTACGATATCATGAGAATTGTGAAATTTTATCTGGAAGATATAACCAAGGTTTTACTAGTCTTTGTTCTTGCATTTTGTTTAAGGACATCAATATAACTATCCGGAGCAAATATATATGACTGCAATGGAAACACAGAGACTGTGAATATATAGCTTTACTGAACACAACACACAGACTAAGCAATTTAAATTATTTAATCTTTTTTTTTTTTTTTTCGTTTTTGTTTTATAAGTTTATTTGCTGTTGGGATTTGATATCAAAGACTTATTCACATGTCCTTATGTCAAACATAGACTTCACCATTTTGTCTCAAATAGTGCCGCCAGGCCCAAGTTCTAGGCGTTACAGTTTTGGTATAAACTCGGGTCCAGGGTATTACACTAAGTTGAGATACAATACGTAATTGCTCACCCTTAGCTCTGCTCGTGGCCTCGAGGTCTAGTTCATAGAGTTTATCATGTATATGACAAGCTTACGACTTGCGAGTTGTCTTGAGGGAGTCTCCAGAACGATAATCGAACACATGCATGCCGAACTCATTGTTAGTGTAGTAGTGTCTTAAACACAATCATGTCGGTTCATTACACGCTAGTTTATGCATTATCCTTATTACGATGAATAAATTGATATTTATACATATATACATAAATGACTAGAGCAAGCAAAAAAGAAAGACTACAACAACAACTTCAACCAAAAACAAAAGGGAAAAAAAATACAGTACCAAAACCACTAGAAATAAGCTTCAATCAAAACCTACACATATATCAACTTGATTAATTTTTTTCCCCCGAAATACGAAAGTTTTTATTGAATAGTCGGACAAACGCCGGTGAAAGCAAACAAACAAAGCCGGAAACTACCCGGACTAACACAAACACAACACAAACAAGAGAAACAAAGGCAAACAAACTAAATATAAAGAAACTAACTAAATTACTGTCAAAGCATCAGGCTCGATAGAGCGCTTTGACAAAAAAAAAAAAAAAAAACCTCATGAAGGCCAAAGCTAACCCTAGACACAAACAAAAGACTGGTAACAGGAAGATCCGCCACCGTTGACCGCTACCACCGAACGGAAGAGAAAGCCTGAAAGAAAGACTACCAAAGTCGCCGTTGAAGGGACTTAGACACCAACATGATTATTAATTATTCTCCTAATTGATTGCATTCATCTACCTAAGGATCATCTAATTTATTCCAAACTGCTATATGATTGGCAAAATATGAATAATGGCAAATCACCCTTCTATAATGTGCCCATTTTCTTTAATTTCTTCAATTTTCCCATTTTCTTTCACCTCTGATTTGTCTGAATTTTGTTCACCTTTAACCACCTCCTCCTCCTCCTCCTCAGCTGATATTTCATCTTTCTGTTTTTCAGCTCTTTCTTTCTCAATCTCAGCCTTAACTCTTGCTTCTTCTTTTGCAACTTCAATAGCTTTGACCAATCTCTCCAAACAAACATCTTCATCATCTTCTGAAGACTTTGGCATCAGATTCTCAGCAACATCAGCAGGGCTCATGTTTGTTTCTTCCAACAAATCCTTAATCAATGTAAAAAGCTTGTGTGATTCAACATCCAAGTAGTTCTTTGCCAGAACCTTAAACGCTTCGAAGCCGCAATAAGAAAGCTCAATGTATTTATCCATTCTGCCTCTTCTTATCAATGCAGGATCAAGCTTCTCAACATAATTTGTAGTGAAAACAGTGATCCTTTCTCCACCAATGGCTGACCACAGCCCATCAATGAAGTTGAGCAGCCCTGATAGTGTAACCTTGCTGTCCTTTTTATTCTCCCCCATTTCCTCCTTCATTTTCTCCTCTGCTAATTCTGAGCCCTTTTCATCCGCACCTTTTTTCTTCTCCCTCTGCCCTGTTAGATCAAGGGAACAATCGATGTCTTCGATCACGATAATGGACTTACCTGAAGTGTCTATAAGCAGTTTCCTCAACTCTGTGTTATCTTTCACTGCAGTCAATTCAAGATCATAGACATCATACTTAAGAAGATTTGCCATAGCTGCAATCATGGTGGATTTTCCAGTCCCGGGCGGACCATATAATAAATATCCCCTCTTCCATGCCTTACCTATCTTTGCATAATAGTCTTTAGCCTTACTGAATGTCATCAAATCATCAATTATTTCTTGCTTTTTCTTTGGCTCCATACCTATAGTATCAAATGTTGCCGGATGCTCAAACACTACATGGCTCCACATTCTCCAACTCTCATCTTTACAATTTGTAAACAGCTTCCTCTGTCTTTCCTTCACTGTGATTGCTTTTCCTTCTTCCAAAACATGGTTCAAGTAATTCTTGGTGACGATATCCCGGTATTTCTTGTGAAAGGTAAGATTAAAGTACCTTTTTTCATCTTCTCTTGGGTAGAATGAAATTGTTTGCTTTATAGGAATATCTTGGCTTGAAGCCCACCATAGCTTGATACCTTGATATGAATCTGTAACCTCCTCATAATCTTGCATACTAAGAACTATGGATTTACAATCTTGAACAACATTGGCTTTCAGACGTTTAGCTTTTGTTGATGAATTCTTCTCAAGGTATCTTTCGATTGCTGTATAGGCTTTGCTTCTCACAAATCCATCCCCTTGGTATTCAGAAAATGTTATTTGGATATAAGGGTAGATTAAAGTTTTCAGCTTTTGCCCATATTTCATCAGAAGGCCTTGCAGTTCGTAAGGGAAATAGTTATTATACATTGCCCATATGAACATTAAACCCCCCATACCAGAACAAAGGCTAGCCCACATCTCACCCATGCTCGTCATCATCATCTTGTTCCAAGAACTAAATTTTTAGTTTGTTTTGAGAAGTTCGGTTCAATCTTTATTGGCAGGGAAAGGCACTGATTAGTTCTTTAGCTTGTCCTCTGAGATTTTGATGATTTTCTAAGAAAATTCACTACTTTTATGGGGTGGGGCTTTTGTGTGTTTTTTTCCGAGTTCTTGAGGAGGGGGACAGCTTAAGGAAATAATGATGCGGTACTCCATCATTATTAGTTGTAATAAATTGTTTCTGTTAGAATATACAAAATATTCTATACAAATCACGGTATTGATTACAATACAAGGGGGAAGGGTCATAAGGACAAAAAATTTGATAAATGGGTCTGTAGGACAAAAAGTAATATTTTCGTGATTATAAAGGACAAAAATCACAAATGTTCTTTAAAAATGTTACTTCATATGTTAATGTTACTTTGTATTTCACAATTGTTATTTCATATTTACTTTATTTCACATATGTTACTTCATAAATGTTATTTTTGTCCTTATTAAATTACAATGGCCTTCTATCCCATTTTTTTGATAATTTTGTCCTTCTGGACAAAAAACTATACAATATATACGGTAATTAAGTGGTATTAATTACAAAATATTTAAAGAATATTTTCTATATTCTAACAGTTTCACCCCTTTTTTTTTTTTTTTTTTTTTTTCTATCTTTTGCACACACATATTGAACGACAAGGCGACATACTTATTTTTTAATTTTAAAAACACGACACAACAAATAGTGATACGATTATATTTTGTAAATGATGATAAGTTAAATAATATATGATATTTTTTAAATCGTTATTAATTTTGATGATAAAATCTAAAATGACATTTTGACTGTTATTAATATAAAATAGTGAAAAGTTGTGGGTAAATAATAAATGAGGAATAAAAATAGAAAAATTTAATAAATGCTTCATTGTTTATCTACATGGAATTATATTACGGGGACAAAACCAAAAAGCTAAATGGATTTACATTTTGGGATTATATATTTATAGGGGAATGGTTGGACCAAAAGGATACAAAATAGACGTAATTAGGTAACTAGGACATGTTAAACATTTTTTTAGTTATAATGATATAAATAGACAGATAGACAAAAATTATTGAAAAAAACTTCAAAAGAAAAAAAAAGAGGGAATGGCGGGCAGGTCGTTGTTGTTTTTTTTTTAGTTAAAGGTTGTGGAAGACTGCTTTTAATCTAAAATGAGAAAAAAGCACAAGAAAAAAGATAGTGGTTGAGAAGGACAAAAACGCGCATGTTACTACATGTGGTTGTAGTAACACATGCAGTAACATGCGTGTTTTTGTCATTCTCAACCACTATCTTTTTTATTGTCTTTTTTTTATTTTGTATCTTATTTTATCCTTCTAGCCCGCGACCTTTTTTTTTATAAAGGAGGCGCTGAGAGGTATTTTTTTGTTTGTTTGTTCTTGGACGTTGAAAAATTAAAAAAAAATAAAAAAAATTATTATTTTCTCTCTCTTACTAAATATTTTAAGGGTTTATTGTCAAAAAGGACGATTTGAACGTTGAAATATGCAAATAGAACAGTGGAATATTTTTCTGGACAAAAATGGCATATCTTTATTCCACTATGATAGTGAAACATTATATTTTGGGTCGGTTCCACTGCAGCAAACAGTGGATTTAGGGTTATGAATAGTGAATTTGTCCTTATCATCCAATTTATATTTCCACTGTCCTGATTCCCATTTTCCCCATCTTTTTGTCTTTTTAAACCACTCCCCATATTTTAAACAGTTATATGACCACCCCGATGCATTGACCATCCCGAAGCAGTGACCACCGCGATGCATTGAGAACCTTGATGCATTGACCACCGCGATGCATTGACCACCGCGATGCATTGAACACTTTGATGTAGTGACCACCCCGATGCATTGACCACCGTGATGCATTGACCATCTCGATTCATTGGCCACCCCGATGCATTGACCACCGCGATGAGGTGACCACCACGATGCAAAATTGTTATTTTCTTTCTTGGAAAATAAAAAGAAAAAATTGTTATTTCCTCTCTCTTACCCAAATTTTCAAACGGTTATATTTTTTGATATAAAACTCCGATCATCGTAATTCTTTCACCATAATTCATGTTTTTTTCGTCGTCTTTATCCGATATCTCATTTGATATTTTTCGACTTAATTGCTGAAAATCGAAATTTTCTTCAGAAAAATCGACATGATGCTGTGACACCGCGATGAAGTGACACCGCAATGTTGCACTCTATGTAGTAAAATGGGCACAATCTGATTACATTGACTAGAAAACGAATAAGCAAAAATACAACAAAAGAAATTACAACAAATCGAAATTACAACAAACAACTTACAGTTTGTTTTGAAACAGATTAAAAGTAGAAGGAAACCGAGCCGTGTGTTTAACACACTTTCCTTAAGACTAATTCGTCCCCTCACCGTCGAGTGCTTGAGCTTCAATGGAACATTAGTCTCCCAGGATAGAACGGTTAACAAGGACAGGTTGCACCATACCTTCCATGTGTAAGAACTATGTAGCTTGAACTCTCTATTTTCATAAGAAGGGTAGAAGGAGGAAGAAATTCGGTGTATCAGCTTCTGGTTCATAAGGTCCCTTTTCCAGTTGTATTTGTGGCTGTTTATATAGGCTCTAGTAGAGGAGAGTAGCAAAACTGATGGAATATGGAATGAACAGCCTCAGCTCTGTATTGAATGTCATAAGTGTAGCAGAACTGGAAGGTCTCAACTTAAACACGCCTCAGTTGGAATTGGAACAGTCTCACAGCAGCATTCAAGAGCATTCAGAATTGAAAAATAAAATATTTTAATTGCAAAACCGAGGGTAAATCCGGATTGGATTTGCACCCCCCCCCCCCTGCGTCTGCGCGTAGAGAACAGTGTATAAAGTTGGTTTCTTATTCCAACTACACTAAAACAACATCATATAAATATTGACTCTTTTCCCTTTTTCCAACCAATGTGGGAGAAATAGCTTCTTCCCATTTTCCTTTCCATAACACTTTCCATTCACACATTTAAGCCCAATAGGCCAAATATGACATATCATTTAAAATATTTCATTTTAACCATCAATTTTCAACACGCAATGTGTTGAGTATTTTGTGGTTCTAGTTATGTGTTGATTAATTTTCAAATATAACATTCCCCTCATTTAAAGCTTTTATATAGATATGTATAAGTTCCTTTTATCTATGTTACTACTTATTTAGTTATATCATTATACTAGCCAAATAACCCGTGCATTATGCACGGGAGGTAAGTTTATAAAAAAAAAAAAAACAATGATATTGTCATAGAATAAATTATAATCAGAAGGACTTTAAAAGTTTCGCAAGAAAAAAACACACTTTTTAGCTAATCATATATTACCGTCGTTGGACAATAGTAAAAGAGGATAATATATTAATTTGATAAGAAGTTGGTAGAAATAGATACCTAATTTCTCCATACAAAATCTTAACAATACTAAAGTACAAATATATAAGCATTGGAGGAAAAGAAAAATACATAACCTTAAATTGTATAGACTCCAATAAACCTAAATTTGAAAAGCTAATGCACGGAACGATTACAAATTTTAGCGAAAGAAAATGTTACACAGCAAAAAAAAAAATTTGTTACGAATATACGAACATGAATTTCCCAGAATCACCTACAACATAAATGCCATAACCATGAATATCAGATTAATGATATACGAAGGTATTTATTGTTTTTTCCTCCCGAATGCCTTGTTAAACACCACAACATGCACTATCAAAATAAAGAAAAACGATATCCTAAACGCTACAATTATTTCATTTATCAGCATGAAGGAAGCCACCATCACTGTTGTTGCCGGATATTGCAAAAACACCATCTCCTCGCCATAGTCCCTAGAGAAAACATAAAATTCACACACAACACATAATCTTTTAACCTTACACGGTTACCTCAAAAGACAAAAGAAACATTAGATATTACGAAACACCTCAGATGACTTTTTCCGTTGCGAAAATTCTTAAATGCACCAAATCTTGAATTAAAATGCTTGAACAAAAACTAAGACGACAATGATCATTTATAAAGCAAATTCATAAATCGACACGCAAATAATAGATTTTAAAAGCCACAAAACCGGTATATAGACCACTTAAGCAAATAAACACTCACTTTAAGAACATATCCAATTTTCAGTGGAAATTTTCTTCCCAAAATAGATAGAGTAACCTTTAGCGATGAAAATATTGCCAGGGCCAAGCATTGAAATTATATGCTATTCAAGAAACATGAAATAGCATGCACGCGCGATAAAAATCATATTTTCATTAACAAATTATCAACTATCCCTTACATTTCATGTTTGTTATTCATTTCCAAAACATCGACAAACAATATTGTAAGTTCAACAATATCGACAAACAATAAAGCAAGTGATCTTCATTTGAATCAATACCACCTAAAATGATAGCTTAGCACCTCATGGTCCTTTATATGCTTGAACCAAAGGATTGTAACGGATTTGAGAGAATTTTATTGCTAAATAACACATCATTTTGATTATCTGTTACCGAAAGTACTTGAAATAAGTAAAACCCCGCGATCAATGATACAATTATAGGGAGGGAAGCTGATAGTATCCGAATATGTGAATTCAAATCCACCTACTCCAATCCAAAAAAGCAAATTAAATATCCTACCATCATCTCCAAACGATATTGTAAATTCTTTGTCATCGCTCTAATTAACAACGGCCATATCACTAATAAATAAATAAAACGCACACTTTGAATTACCAATAATGATTTCAAAAAAACTATGTATAAAGCATTTTAAAACGCACACTGAATTACCAATATGGGATTTAAAAAATCTAAAATCTATGTATAAAGCATTTTACCTATCTTGGGTATTCGGAACGGTTTGACGGGTCTATTGGATATCATGATCCGCTCATCAAAATCACCCTGTAATATGGGAACTCCACTGCACATGCAATAATCAACAAAAAGGGAAACAATAATTGGCGCTACAGTACATCACACAAAAGAGTCATGCTCTGAAAAAAAAAAAAAAAAAAAAAAAAAAAAAAACCTTTTTATCTGTTATTATATATATAATATATAGTGTTTAATTATTCTAAAAGAACTAAGCATTAAGAGTGAAGTTTTAATTAAAGGCCAAACCATTCATGAAACTCATATTCGCACCATATAAAAATGTAATTTACGCATATTCCAAAAGCAAGTAGAAGATGGAGAAAAAAAAAGACCTAGCTTCTTCGCACTACAACAATGCAACTGGATGGTGAAATTGAGCTCCCTTATTTCCCCGGTAACCTTGCCCTCCTATTTATTGTCTACACATTGCTACACACGTAAGAGGAAACATTATCCACAGAATAACCAAAGGTAAAAAACACACACACACACACAATGAATTGTCAAATCACAATTTACATGAAACATAAATCAAACTATTCAAACAAAAGTCCACGTGTAAGGAACTTGCAAAACTAAAATAGGCAAAAACATGAAATAAAAAGAGTCAAGGTAAGATGAGCACCCAAAATACGGCTAAATTACAATTTTGGTCCTCTAACTAGACACGTTTTTCGATTTTGGTCCTGGTTTTTTCTCCGGCGACAATTTTAGTCCTGTAAGTGGTCTTTTTTTTGCAAAAATAGTCCTGAACGCCGGAAAGACCACTTACAGGGCTAAAATTGTCGCCGGAAAGACCACTTACAGGACTAAAATTGTCGTCGGAAAAGACCAATTTTAGTCCTGTAAGTGGTCTTTCCGGTGTTCAGGACTATTTTTGCCAAAAAAAAACCACATACAGGACTAAAATTGTCGCCGGAGAAAAACCAGGACCAAAATCGAAAAACATGTCTAGTTAGAGGACCAAAATTGTAATTTAGCCCCCAAAATACATAAGAGAGATAGTGATGCATCATTACAGAAATCAAAGGGATCCGGGGATCTGGTGTATTCATATAAACAGGGAACAAAAACTACCACATAAAAATTTCTCAAAGTATAGATCTAGATGAATATATATCTGACTACCTACCGAAACCATGTGTATAATGGGTGGAAAAATCAATATTCTATTTAAACATGTGTCCGGGCGTCGTTGTTGTGTTTGGCTATAGTCCTCCTGCATTTACATATTGAAAAAAACAATTTATAGAAATATGTACTTTTACATAATGAACTTGGTACCTTTGAATTTGTTTTTCTTTGAGAATTGTGAGTAGTATGTAAGGAAAAAACTGCAGAAAAGAGTAGATGAAGGGGGGAAAAAAAAAAACACACCTTAAACGATAAGTAAAACGACCAAAAATGCTTAGATAATATTTTGATATTGCTTAGATATTAACCTTTCAAAAAAAATCAGCGAAGCAATATCACAAATATTATCTAAACAATCTGACCAATACGTAAAACGATTCACAAAAATGCTTTAATATCGCGTAACAACTTCGTTATAGTGTTCTTAACTAAGATGTCATCACAACATTACAAAAATGATTACAACGCGAACAACACCAGAATAAAAAAAAATTGTTGCGCCTCCGAAAACTCCATATAAAAAAGAATCCAAAAGAGAGGATCAAACTCCATTGAAGCCACCGTAGTCGGTGAGGGCTATACACACTATTTGAATCATGTTGATCAATCAAAAATCTAAGAGAACAAATAAGTAAATTACGAAGAAAAAAGAATGAGGAGCAAAAATCTAATTCAGACTTTTGACCGGAAGAAAATAAGATCATGAATCGAATCTAATCAAATTTCTACCCGTTCTTGACCCAGGCCAGGCTTAAGCACTTCAGCAGCATTAATCTTGTGAGTCTCCATCTCTGTGGGTTTTTTTTTCCCTTCATAAAAGCATAAAATAATAGAGAAATTAAAACAAACATTTTTTTTTATCATAATCATGAACTACCATCATCCCTTTCGCCAAATAATGTAATGGAACAACATAATGAATAAAAATGATAACTAAAAAGGCGCAACACCCCTAACACCACCGCGGCACCGCCAGGACCACTGCTATGAATCCACATGTGTTCAGCACAACTGCTATACGTGCATTTAATGCATTCGGAAAATTGAGCATTGTCTCTGAAGCTTGTGATTAATGTCATCTCCCACATGAGAATTCTGCAAACAAATTTGTCAACTACGATTCACGATACAAACTGTAGGTGTACCATTAAGCAATTAACCACATATATAAGCATTAGTGTGTAGGCATACCATTGATGATCTACCACAAAGTTACAGAGTTAAAAGGGATTGATCTACCTTTAGCTGCAGGCGTCCACGACAATGGAAAGAGGGATTGGTGAGACCATCACGCGCCAGAGCAAATTCAGTTATCAACGACTTCTCATTTCTCAAATGAGAAAAGATGTGCAGATTAAAAATAAAAAAATGAGGATATATGATTTAAATCCTGAAAATAAGGATGCTTCGTTATATATGATTTGCATGTCAGACATAGATTATGGAAGTTTAGGTTTTGATTTGAAGTTTGTAGAAAATATTATTAAAGTAAAATCCAAACAAGATTCTTGACTCAAAATCAATAAACAATTTAACCATAGAAACGAAAAACAATCAACAAAATAAAAAAAATTATAAAAATTAGACAGATCCTTAATTCATAATACATATAAAAAATTATCCTAAAATAGAAATAGGAAATAAAAAATCTTAAAACTACAGTAATAAAAAAATCCTTGATTTAATTAAATTATACAAAACAAAATTAAAAAAATTTATAAACACCAAAATCTGATGGAAACTACATTATTACTCAGCCCGTGCATTTTGCAAACAAATTAGCAATTGGAAATATTGATACATGATTCCTAGCCTAAAGATTGCAATTTACGATTCCCTAAAGATTGCAATTTACTGTTATTCGGAAACTACAATATTATTATTAGAAACATAAAATAACAAATACTCTCGATAGCAATCACAAATCTGAAAATCCGGAAACATAAGAACAATATGATGAAAGAGACATCAACCACTTACGGCAAATATAACGCATTATATCTCCTTTCGACCAATATCCGTGAAAGATTATGTTTTTTTATTATCAATTTCATTATTGTCAATTTTATCGGTATACTATGAAGGTTTTTTTGTTTTTTTTTTTCGTATGAAGGTAAAGAACATGATATGTACAAACTAAGAAGTTAAAAGAAAAATATATTCTCAATTGACCAACGAGGAACGATGTAAGAAGATTAAAAGTATCGTGGAAACTAGAAGAAAAAGAAAAGCTGAATTGATATCTGCACTAAATCGCAATGGTATGTGGTGATTTCTTGTATATATGGCTAGACCTTTTTCGTTCTTATAAAAACATAAACATATATCAGAAAGTAGAACATATAACGTTTTCGTCACCGCATTTAAGTATTCAAGTCTTTTACCTTGAACGGATGATATGCTATTCAACATATCGTTGTTGGCTTTCTTTACGAGTGATTTTCAATTATTATCGATCCAAGCTAATTTGTTTGTAATCATGTAATTTGCAAAATTATAAATGAAACACTTTAATTGATCATAAACCTCAATCAATTGAACACTTTAAATGAACAATTGAAACACTTTAATTGATCATAAACCTCAATCAATTGAACACTTTAAATGTACAATTGAACCAAGTATTCTTGCACATAATTTTTTGAACGCTTTAATTTCTACCAAGTAATCTAACAATTTAACACTTCAATTTCTCACATAATTATTGCAAATTAATCATTATTTGTTCGAAATTGTGTTTCTACACGATTTGAAAATTCAGTATCTTATCGGCAGTCGATTAGACAATGTATTCAAGTCTTTTATGTTATTTTGATTAGCAACAAAAAAAACTTAATTACCCTACATGAAGAATTGATTAGACAAGTACATTATATTATTGTAAACCCCGAGCTATAAATTCATAGACTTGGAAGAGAAAGATTTCTTAGTGTTGTCGGCTTCTTTCCACAAAAAGAGACAAAACACATTATACTGCTTGAGCGCAACATCCAAAACATTCAAGAAGATAAAAAATAAAAATAAAAGTACTAAATGATCCATGTACACAATCTGTATGAGATCAAAAGAACCATACGATTCCATAATACTTTTATGTACAAAATTGTAGGCAAAACAAAAAGAAGTGATGAAAAATATTTCCTCAACACCGGAATGACTTTAATTAATTGTGAAGGTAATTTCTATGATGATTTTGTTTTAGATATAATGTTTTTACCAACTAAATTGCATATGAACCTAAATTATCACAACAACATCAGTTGAGGAAAATAAATAATTGTACTCACTGCAACGCTAAAAGATTTGAGCATGAAACTCCATCATTTTGTTGTGATAAAAGAATGATACAATTATCCCCCGAAGATATCCCTGACGGTTTATATTATCTATTAACCTTTCAACTAGAATCATGTAAAGAATTTCGATAACATATTCGTGCATACAACAATAATTTTTCGTTTACATCTTTTGGAGTTAACCTAAATAAAGATTTGGCATCAAGAAGACGTGGAGTATACACACTTCGAGTTCAAGGACAAGTTTATTATAATCTACCAATATTGTCCCAGAAGATAACACTCATGTGTACTTTCAGCAAAAGTCATAAAGGTCAAGAATATTTCTAAAATTTGGTACGACTCAGGCATACATTGCACAAAATCAGTGCAAAAAAGGACCGAATGGTTGGATCTCGCTCAAACCGTGGCAACATTAGCTCAAAACAAGCACCAAGGTCATCTAAATTAATGTGTTTATCCTTAACCATTCAAAATGTACAACTAACAATAATATTCTTATGTGGATTACGTATCGAGTAATTTTGACAAACTAAATTTTACGTATGTTGGATTTGATGTATCGGAGTACATGAAGGCAAATTGCAAGATAATATAGCCAAATATCTCTATAAAATAAAATCTTAACATATAATTTTTTAGGTTATTAGGGGAAGGGCTAGAAAAGACAAAAAAAATCATAAATGGGTCCGTAAAGACGTTACTACATTTTCGGTGATTAAAGAGGACAAATTCATAATAACGACAAAAATACCCTTTTACACATTAAACACGTAGTAACGCTAGATAAAGTGTAGTAATAGCAAAGAAAACAAATAGTAACGACCAAGCAACAAGTAGTAATGTAGCCCATAAAATGTCATAACATCCGATGAAAAAGTAGTAACAGCCAATAAACATGTAGTAACAGCCTAAAAACAAGTAGTAACATCCTAAAAAGAAGAAATAACAACCCGTAAAATGTAGTAACGGCTAATAAACAAGTAGTTACAGCCCATAAAATAAATAAAGTTACATAAAAAAATGTAGTAACGTTACAAAATTAATAGTAACAACCCTAAACCCTAAACTTTTCAACAAAAAAAAAATCCGGCCGGCTCCGGCGTTCAAATCCTAATCCCCTTTTTCTCCTCTTTCTCCGGCGTTCAGCTCCAACCTGCCAAAGCTGTCACCCCTTTTTCTCCTCCCCAAATCCTTTTTGTCCAAATCGTTCAATCTGTTTCGGGTGATACAAATCCGATCTTCTTGGCCGGAAATTGGACTCGGTTGGAGCATTGAAATCGGGTGATAAACAGATCCGACGGGCTGCTCCCTTCCGCCGGAAATCGCAGCTTCCTCCGCCGTCCATTCATAGAATTAGAAACCACCGGAAATTGCAGCTCCCTCCCTTCCCATAGGCGATTCCGGCCGCCGGGAATCGTCACCACCAATCGACGAGAAATTTCCGTCGAGTCCACCCATCTTCTGGTAGGATTTTGATCGGATATAAAGCAAAGCAACCGCAATTTCCGGTAGGAGTTGTTGCTTTGTTGATCGGTTTTGTCGCAACTTTGATCGGTGTTCGTAATTTTGAACGGTGTTGCTGATGTGAGTGTGAATGGACGGAAGAAGAAAGGGAAAAAAAAAAGGGGGAAATTCGAGATCGTTTATAAAAATAAATAAGGGTAGTGATGGAAGTTTATATTGTTTTTGTCCCGATTAAATTTCAATGTCCTTCAAGCTTGATTAATTAGTAGATGTGTCCTTCCGGCCCAAAAACCTATAATTTATAATATGATGAACATACATACACAAGAAAACGTCAATTCTGAATAGTATGACAAATTGAGTGCCAGATAGATCAGAAGAATACAAATTCACCTTAAAATTCAATGGAAAACTGGAATATACTTATGGTATCAATGGTACACCAAAGCTAATAGCAGAGGAGGTGCAAAAAATTACACACACATCAGTGGTACAATCAAAGAAGAAAATGAAAAAAAGCCAACTTAATGCAAGAAATGACAAAAGTCAACTTACAACAACAAAAGACGAACACACAAGCCCAATTTATATCGATGATGATGAGCCAATTGGAACTATTAAGAAAAAAATTAGATTAAAAGAATCAAACAAGTAAAGGGCTAAGTGCGTTAGATTTGTTTTTTTGTTTAGATTTCATTTGATATGTTTCTTTTTTCCCTTTGAATTGATATTATTAAAGTAACGTAGCTAAACAAATTTGATCTGGAGTGTTTTGACCGTTGGAGAATCTCATCTCCCCTATCCACTCAAATGGTATGTAATCTCCCCAAACTCCCAAACTCTTTTTTTTCGGTTTTAAAGATTCCGGTGCCCAATCAGCTATTTCCGGCGGATAGGACTAAAATCCAAAAAAAAACCAACTTAGAGGAACATTTTCCTCACCGGAGCATGAGCAGGACTAAAATCTAAAATAGGCCAAGTTAGAGGACTAAAATCCTAATTTTGCCTTTTTAAGCTAATATAGATAAGGCAGCTTTTTTTTTATTAGTGATGCGGCAGTTTTTTTTTAGGTAGTCATGCGGCGGGATAGTGTTTGTGAGGGTTTTTTTTGGATATATTTTCTGTTTTCTTACCGGGTTTAGATCGGATAATTGAAGGAAAACGGGCTAAATCCCTTCCTCTATATATATATACTAGCCAAAAACCCGTGCTATGCACGGGGACGTGAAATATTAAATAAAAATGTGAGAACAATTAAATTAGAAAAAAAAATGAAAGAAGATTTAGCATCACAATTTCCATAATCATTCTCAACATTCATTCAAAAGAATAAGATGTCCGTCTTCCATATTGCCATACAACTCGTCCCTTTCGTCTTCATGTCTATACTTGAAGTACATTAATTCATCATAACCAAATCCCATTATGATACATAAGGAAAGAGAATGACACTTGAGTATACTATTCAATGAGAACAATACAGCAATGAATCATAACATTGAGATAAATCATAGTATTTATTTTAAGATTTAAAAATGCAAAATTATCTTTCAAACCATTAAATACCTCATCAAGAGGCAGGCCAAAAAAATGTTATCACATTTAGATCCACATGAATACAACACAAAAATTGTAATTTCTAGAATGGATAGATTTAAAAGATTGCACAAAAATCCACATGTGCATTCTACCCGGCCAAATAATGGATTTATTAATAAAATTTGAACAACAATTTACAATAATCTTCCCGAAAAATAAAATTTAAAAAAAAAAAAAAACTATAGTGATGTGCCCCTTTGCTTCAAATATATTAGAATACATGCGTAGTTGCTTCAATAATGTGTTTCATTTGTTGCACATCAAAATACCACCTCATCTTCATTTTCTGCATCATTAGAATATAAAAATGGTAATTGAGTGGACAGAAAAAAAAAAAAAAAACCTTAATAAAACAAACAAAAAGGATGATAAAACCTGGATTTTTTTCTTTAGAATTTCCCCTGATGGAAACCCGTACACACGTAAGGGATAAGCAATAGTATAAAATAAAATAGTATTGAAATAATATTTCAAAAATATAAAATAAGATTAAATATTACAAATTAGGCAACCATTAATTCTTAATTTTACGTTAAATTCGAAGATTCAAAATTATCGTCTCCCTTAACCCTTGTCTCTCGTCATAACTTCCTCTTTTTTACACCCTTTTAAACATGTGATTATTTAGGACCTTTGCCCCTCTTTAGTGCTCTCATAACCAATAATCTATAAGGGCATAAATAAGTAGTAAGTTTACCTGGAATCTTGATGTATAAAAAGGAAGAGAGAAAAAAGTCAACCCCAATAGCATGAAATGAAAAATAAACCAAAAAAAGGCCCACTCCCTAAAAATAAAAAAATAAAATAAAAAAAGGCCTACCCCAATAGCATGAAATGAAAAATAAACCAGATAAAAAAGGCTAGAGAAAGGACCTATACAGAGGAAGCACCAAGATGCATATCGTATGCTAGCATCCATGAAAGAGAGCATTTGTCTTCAACAACACCAACCAAATGTCTATTTTACGCTTCGAGAAAGGACCAACCAAAACCTGTGCTATTTTATTTTGGAGATATAGAGGAATTGAATTTAAAATGAATTAAAAATGATTTTATAATCATTTTATTCAGTGACTTTGTAAGCGTATTTCGGATATATTCTTGTATAGAATATATGTAATGTTTTATTAATTCTGAAAACTACGTGAGTCGTAGATGAATTCAGGATTTGGAATCACTCAATTCGGATAACGAGTGAATGAGAAATTAACGCTTAAAGTCGGTTTGTTGGAAAATTGATGATATGTCATATTGGGCCTATTGGGCTTAAGTGTGTTATGAAATAGAAAAATGGGAAGAAACTTTTCTCCCACATTGGTTGGAAGAAGGAAAAAGAAGCAATATTTATATGATATTGTTTTAGTGTAGTTGGAATAAGAAACCAACATTATACACCGTTCTCTACGCGGGCGCAGGGGGATGCAAATCCAGTCCGGATTTACCCTTGGGCTTGTGCATGCCCGCGTGTCCGCGTACACGAATACAGCTCGGTTTGAAGGTTCACAGTTAGAGTTCGGTTTTGCGTTGCACTGATCGAATCAAGGTGCAAATGATTATTTGGGGATGAAGAAATGTTGGAGAGAAATAGGTGTTTCGTTTTTGAGAAAATACGTTTTCATTTCCTTAAATGCAAGAAATAGACATTTCAGTATCCTGCAATAATTTCCTTAAAAACATAATTAACTCAAGAAACAAATTTGTATACGCAACTATTTTTTTTTTTTTTTTGTTTTGAAAAGGCATTTCACTTTCTTGAATGCAGACGTTTCAATATCCTGCATTAACTTTTATCTTAAAAACAATATCCTGCATTAACTGCTACCAAAAAAACTTATCCTACATTACATGAAATTCTTGAATTCAATATTGGAAAATGATACGACTATTTTAATGTCACAACATAGATCATTGCGGGGCTCGTTGTTTGATATGGCTTATTGATTAATAGTGTACGAATGTGAATAACATGTTGTGTCGGTATCATTTTCGATATTGAAAACCAAAAAATGAAGGGGAAATCACTTGCTACATTTTGGGTCCTCACCATAATCATCATAGACATGCTCAATTGCATAAATTAAGCTTCCAATACCCGCTTTATGAAACCACGCCTACATATACAATGCCCAATTTGATGAAAGCAAAACTAATAAATCTTTTTTTTGTCCTAAAAAAATAAATCATTTTTTTGAACGGAATAACATCATTTTGACGAATAACAAATGAACACGTCAAATAGTAAACTCATCTTGGCTATTACAAATATCTCATGAATATACCAATATGATAGAATTGCCAGGAAGGGGAGGCAAGTCAATACGTGAAAAATATACACTAATGAATAGAATACATTTCTCTTAGTAACTTTTTCAACTACAAAAATGAGGAGTAAAAAAAAGTAGATGGAAAAAGTACCGGCCTAATTTGTTCATCAAACCTGCAAATCGATAAACATCAATCACGAACGACAGCAACCATAAATAAATAAATTCAACCGCAAAAAAAAACAAAAAAAACAAAAAAAACAAAACAAAAACGTTCAAGAAGAATAAGAGCGATAAACCCTGCAAATCCATACACTTCAATTTGCTTATCATCCAAATACAATTTGTCCAACGAATGCAACCAACCTGTGCCAAAAGCAAGATTTTATATTTTGGAAAGAAGAAAATGCGAGGGTGGCATTGGGTTAGATATGAAGGTGATTTCCATAATATGATTTGAAATTCGTCTGTGTGATTTGTTATATATGAGGGTGATTTGCCTAGATTGCGGATTTTGAAATTCAAATGATTTGATTTGATTTGATTTGCGAAAAATGAGGATCTCGGCTTAAAAGAATTTGATGTGATTTTATTATTAGATATGGCCATAATAATATGTGAACACAATTAATGATTAAAATTTATAACATTTAAAAAAAAAGATTCCGGGTATAAGTTGGGCCATTTTCCGGGTATGGGGTCAAAATTGCGGGTAATTGGGTTAAATCTCCTCCTCTATATATTATATATTGATATATATAGATGTCACTAACTGCCATGAAATCATAGTGTTTACATCATATGGCAATCTATATATATATAATGATATGTTTTTGAAGGTGTCTAAAATCAATTACCCGATTATCCGCACCAAATCCGCTAATTAACCCATTTTTAAAACCAGTTTCATTAAAAAAGATTGTGCATCCAATTAATTTTCTCCCCAACATCATCCCTTAAATTACTCCATCAAATCTCTCATTGAAATTAACACTAAATTCAAATTTCAAAATTTAAAAAATGAGCATTTATCACACCACATTCCACCTTCATCCCTATTTATTTTTTTGGCAGCACTCATCATTCTTAGTTATTGTTTAGTTTGTTTTGATGTAATGTTAATATTGTTTTTTTTTTTTTGTTGCAGCATAATAGCCTTTTTGTTTTCTTTTGTTCTACTAACGCTTCTTTCTGTCGTACCTGCTTACAACCACCATCACCATCCAGATAAAATAGTTCTTTAGATTATGTGTAATATCTTTCATATAAATTTCTATTTTGTTTATTTCAATAAAATTATCAGATTTCTTAATACATTCTTTGAATATATATTTTGGTGTTTTTTTTGTTTCATTTTGCAGTATATAGGACGATTTTTTTGGTTCTCTTCTCTCCTCTCGCTTCTATCCGCCGTTTTTCGGCTGCCTACAAGACCCATATCATGTCTCATTTTATTAAAGTCGATATAATGAATACTTTCTTTGATATAATATTTTTTTTCTAATAATTCCGATGTATTATTTGTTTTTTTTATAGTGTATCGAATTTTTCTCTTTATGTTTTTACTTTATCTAATTATTCTTTGTTCTCTTCAACAATATAATTGATATTTTGTTGCAATGCCTCAACAATAATAGAGTTTGAATTAGAGAAAACTATAGAACAATTAATGTGCTGATAGAATAAGATATCAATGCTACATTAACTTTCCTCATTTTTTCGATAAATTTTCATCATATTCATCAAGACACCTATCGTCTAAATAGACATGACAATATATTGATAAATGCAAAAATCATAGAAAGGGGATGGAAATTGCTTCGTAATACTCACATGGAAAAGAAAACAGGTAAAATTGATGTACCGAAAGTTAATCAACCCGGGTTACAAATAATGCAGAGTATAAAATAAGCCCCTCACACACACACACACAAAAAAAGAGACGAAGATTTAGTGATGGTATTTTTGGTTTTTTTTTTTGGAAATAAAAGATTGAAGGCTTGGCAACTTGGTAGGAAATAGTAGGCGGAATTTCCGGAGAATTTAAATATCAATGTTAAATATTGGATGTCAATGGGCATTCGGGAATCATAAAAAAAATAAAAAATGAAAAAAATCTGGTACGCTGTGGCGCCTTAAGCCGATATGCTGCGGGCGACCAACTAAAAAATATAAGAATAGAAATTGTTTTTTTAAATACACATGGATATTTGAAATTTGTCTGCTTATACTTTATATCTTTATTCGTTTTGAGCTGTAATGTGTAAGACTAAGTTTAGTAGCTATAAAGTTAAGTTTAGTAGTCATAAACTTATAAAGTGTGAAAAATTATGATTCGTACCTCCGAATTTTTGCAAATGCATTCCAAAACATATAAATTTGACCAGGTTCGATATTTATGACAAATAAAATTTATCTTTTATGTACAAAAAGAAGCGCTTCATCATCCTTTACTATTGTCCAACGACTGTAATATGATGAGTTAAGAAAAGTGTTTTTTTCCCGAAACTTTCAAAGTCTTATTGATTTTCTATCACAATATCATTGTGTTTAGTCCTATTGATTTTCTATCACAATATCATTGGGGTTTTATTTATTTATTTATTTATAAACTTACATAAACTTACCTCCCGTCCACGATGCACGGGTTATTTGGCTAGTCTTGTGTTATTTTTGTAGGTCACTTAATTAAATTATTTAAATTAATCTTATGTGATTGTTTAATTATTTGATTAATTTGCAACGGCTATTTTTATTTTTTATTTTTTATTTTTTACTTTTATATTTTTCTCCCAAACACCTCAAATTTTTTTTTATAAATACTACCCTATTTCATTTCAAAAGTCCTACACCAATCTCTACATCTCAATTCTTACATCTTCTACTCAATTCTTACATCTTCTACTCATTTCTTAGATTATCAAGTTTGTTTAGTTGTTAAAAACAACAATCATTTACTTTACGATACCGATTTTTGAAGTTGTTCTGATTTAATCGTTACTTCAATACGGTTTTAGTTATAAGTAAATTTGGTTTTGTATTTTATTCAACTAATTTTTTTACAAGTGTAAAAAAAAATTCAATTTTATAATCAAATTTACTTTACTCAACCGAAATTTGAAGTTGTTCTGATTTAATCGTTATTTCAATTCGGTTTAGTTATAAGTAAAATTGGTTAGTTAAATTAAATTTTTTTTATAACCGTTATATTTAATTTAGATTTTTTACAATGTCAAGAAGAGGTGCATCAACACAAGGCAATCGAAATGTTACTTTCCGTGATGACACGGTTGTGCTGGAATCGGATGATCTTGCTGGTGGCTATAGACCCCAATATTATACGGACCGTCACCGGTAATCACATTTCGATTCCTCGCCCGACACACCTTCAGGTTACAATCAAGATGATTTTGATAGTCATTACGACGATATAATGTCTCAACCTGGAAATTTTAACATCAACCTTAACGAAGGTGAAGATAATGATGAAGTCGACGTTGATGATGATCATGATGTATTTCCGAATGCTTCCCGTCCTAGACAAGGATGTGGTGGGAGTCGGCGTGGTGCTAGCGCTAGTGCTGATCCTACTCCTACTCCCGAGTCAGTCGATTTAGATGGTGGTGAAAGTACCCGATCCACAGCACAAGAAAAAAAGGTTAACATCGAGAATTTTTACGGAATTTTTCACAAAGGTTCCTCGGACTGATGAAATAGCATTAGCTAACCCCGGAAAGTATTTCTTCGGGGTGTGCAATTTCTCTGGCAAAAAATATCAATTTAAACATGCCGGTGGTTATGGAATGATGTGGGGTCACATTTTATGTAAACACACGGAAAAATTGGAAGACAACACTTCTCAAACCCAGCTAAACATGGCGAGCTCCAGCGGAGGTAACACTAATCCACTCTTTATTTACACTCGTGATAACTGTAAAGATCTAACCACGGATCTTATTGCGGGGATGGATCTTCCTTTTAGCTTTCCTGAGAATCCTATTTTCGAAAGTTACGTGCAGGGGGCTTTGCAACCGACTTTTACTCGTATCCCTCGTGCAACGGTTACTAGGGATTTCAAAAATAAATTTATTAAACGACAACATATTATTATAGAAAGTTTGAAGAAAAATAAATTCCGAATATGTGTATGTGCCGATATTTGGGAGGAGTGGAGGACCAACAATTTTTATTTGGGCGTGTCGGGTCACTGGATTGACAACACTTGGATTGTCCAAAAAAGGTTACTTGCTTTTCGTTTATTTAACGAGACTCATAATGCTTCTAACATTGCATCTTTATTAGTTGATATTTTTGAGGAATACGATTTAAAAGGTAAAGTTTTTTTTATTGCGTTTGCCAATGTGTTGTGTGATTTTCACTTAAATCACTAAATCCTACCGCAAGCGCACGGCTTATCGAGTAGTACTTAGGATGTCGATCCCATAGGGACTTGGGACAATCACCGAATAGTTATCAATTTATATTAGCTAAACTAATCAATTTTTTGTGTTTTGAATTATAAAATAACGAAGAACTAAGGTCCTATTTAAACTCAACAAAAGTCCAAGAAATTACTAGAGTTCAAGTTGGAAGAACTTCTAGGACGTCGGATTACCACGGTAACGAACATATGACTTTTACAACGACCTTTCCATTATTATGAATATTTACTTATGTTGACGAATAATCAAAAGTGATTAACAATATTCTTTCGAACTACTGTTAATCGTGCCTAAATTAATATTAAATCCGATTTCTCGCTCATTAAATTAATCTAGACCCATTAAAAATCACTATTCATAATGTCACAAGAAATTTCAATTAACTTTCGCTCTCATGAATTTTCTTGATTGAAATTAGGGTTCTAACATATCAATTAAATTTCACCTTTCAGTCCATCACCTAATTGATAATAAATTCTTCATATCAACCTATGGAAATTCATCTTTCGATCCATCAATCCATAAATCCATAAATTCATACGAAATAGTGCACTAAAATCAATACAAAAGCATATCGATTCATAATAATAGGAAAGATCGAATCTTTAACTCATATATTCATTTATCGGGCTCTCCTAATCCTCACGCATGATTGAAGAGATCACAAAAATCATGGATTTAGGCATTGTGAAACGTAAAAATAAAATAAAAGGCAGAAAATTAAGAGAGAGAGAGAGAAGAGAATAGTCTCACAAATATCATAAAACCAAGAAATTCACGATCGTTCTTCGTTCTTGAGCCCTAAGCAATAATCTTGTTCTTAAAAAGTTGAGAGAAAAAAGTAGATGGTGATGGGAATGGTTTTCACACCTATGAAATCTGAATATGGTGTGTATATGATTTTCACGATTTAGGGGAGTATAAAATGGATAATTACATCATAAATATAAGTTTCCATAATTAATTTAATCAAGAAAATCTTTCAAAATCAATTATCTATCAATATTGGACTCTTCTAGTGTGTGGGCTCCTCTTTTGCATTGAAAAACACGCCAATTTGAAGGAAAATACGTTGGTGAAAGTTTCCACCAATCAGAACATTTCGTTGGCCAGGATCAGATTTCTAGAAACTGTCACACCCTGGGTATGATAGAGACTGGTTTTTGAATTCTTCCACTTTGGCTCCGTTTTTTTTGGGCATTTTTCTTCTAATCTCGAATCATCCTGCAATAATTCAATCATCCGCAGTAATCTAGCCCAAAAAGGATAAAAACATCGCAAAATAGCAACACACGACACCAAATTGTGTCCAAAACATCTAGAATTATTCGACTTTTTAGGAACTTATCACAATGCTTCAAACAACACTGTTTCTATTCCCGACTTATCCCGATATTGTGAACCTCTTTGTAACGGTCAATTTTTTCATGTTAGATGTTTATGCCGTATTTTTAATTTATGTGTAAAGGATGGTCTAAAAGTTTTTTTTCATAATATTAATGCGATAAAAACTGCGATTTCACATATTTTTGGTAGAAATATTCTTGTTAATAAGTAGTATAAATTTCTTACCCAGGGTAGGATCAAAGACTTGAATGAAAACCATTGGAAAGAGCTGAATATGTGGGAGAAGGAATTGGATGTGAAAGAGAAGCAATTGGAGTTGATGATACAAAAGATTGAAGAACAATTGGAAAAAGGAGCTGCTTGAAAAAAATGGTGGTACAATGTTGAAAAAGATGGAGGATCAGATTAAGGTCCTTGAAGCTGAACCAAAGGCCTTTCAAAACATACAAACAAACAAAAAAAGAAGAAGAAGAAGAAGAAGAAGAAGAAGAAGAAACTGAACCAAAAAGAGAAAGAGGTACATTGAGGGAGAGTTAGCAGCCATTGGATTGTGAGATTTTGTCTCTATATATAGTAAGCATCTTCAAAGAAATCTTTCTTAGGTAATCAGACTACACTTGCACTTATTATTCAATTTTATTTTTTCTTTCTATATTTTACAATAAAAAAACATTTTACTAGTCGTTTATTCAGTCATGAAGTTGTTCTCCTTATTTGTTAGAAACTTGTATTTTGCTTCAGAACGGTACTGAGTCTTGCCCCAACTCGGTCTCTGTTAATAGGCTGTAGTTTTTGGAAAATAGGAACTTGATGGTGATGCCTTGTAGATTGACATTGGGGTCACCTATGACAGTGGTAGCTTTTTGGTTAAGTTGCAAAATTTCTTCTTCAAAAAAAAAGAAGCACGGAGTTAATGTTTATTTTGTCTTTTAATCTCTCAAAGGCTTTGGATGATATTTTATTTTTTCCTTTCTTTTTTTTGAGTAATGATCCGGACACAACCGTTGTGACACAACGAGTGTCACATCGTGTATCGATATCGTTGATCATGATGTAATAATGATCAATTAGTTTACCAAGCATCACATTGAAACAAAGACAGAAAAGCTATACGTTCATGGTGGGTTTGTGTATGATTTGGAATAAAATTGATGCGGTGATATTGATGCACTGCATTTACAGTTAGAGAATTGATGCAATGACATCGATGTCACTTCATATGTCACTGCATATGTCACTGCATAAATTGTTGATGTCACTGCATAAATTGCCGATGTCACTGCATAAATTGTTGATGTCACTGCATAAAATATTGATATCACTGCACATATGATTGCCGATGTCACTAAATAAAAATATGAATTAAGGTGAAAGATTTATGTTGATTGTGGTTTTATATCAAAAGATATAGCCATTTGAAGTCGAGTTTTTGAAGAAAAGAAATCGATTTTATGAAATTAAGTCGGACAAATATCAAATGTCATCACGGTGTTGCTTCATCAAATGTCACTGCATCC
Source organism: Gentiana straminea (assembly GCA_036785695.1). NCBI lineage: Eukaryota > Viridiplantae > Streptophyta > Magnoliopsida > Gentianales > Gentianaceae > Gentiana > Gentiana straminea. Next base: position 2,507,510 of record JAVUPR010000477.1, read on the forward strand.
CGAAGGTCTCTGCATCGGGGGTGGCCACTTCATCGTGGTGTCTGCATCGGGGATGGCCACTGCATCGCGGTGTCACTTCATCACGATGTCTCTGCGTATATGATTGCCGATGTCACTGCATAAATTATTGATGTCACGCATATCTGATTGCCGATGTCACTGCATAAAATGTTGACATCACTGCATATCTGATTGTCGATGTCACTGCACAAATTGTTGATGTCATTCATATATGATTGTTGATGTCACTGCATAAATTGTTGATGTCACGCATATATGATTGCCGATGTCACTGCATATATTATTGTCGATGTCACTTTATATATGGTTAATTAATCGAGGTGGTGCCTGCATCGCGGTGGTCAATGCATTGGGGTGGTCAATGCATCGGGTTGGGCAATGCATCGCGGTGGTCACTGCATCGCGGTGGTCACGGCATCAGGGTGGGCACAACAACACGGTGATCACTACATCCCGATGGTCTCTGCATCGTGGTGTCTCTGCATCGGGGGTGGCCACTTCATTGCGGTGTCTCTGCATCGAGGGTGGCCACTGCATCGCGGTATCACTTCATCGCGATGTCTCTGCATATATGATTGCCGATGTCACTACATAAATTGTTGATGTCATTCATATATGATTGCTGATATCACTGCATAAAATGTTGATGTCACTGCATAAATTGTTGATGTCACACATATATTATTGCCGATGTCACTGCATATATGATTGCCGATGTCAATGCATCGCTGTGGTCAATGCATCGCGGTTGTTAGTGCCTCGCGGTGGTCAACGCATCGGTAAAATTAAAATAAAAAATAAAAAATAAAAAAAAAGGTGTTCAACGCCTGTTTTGAAAGAAAAAAAAAGTTCATAGCCTGTTTTTATAAGGAAAAATTAGGTAAAAGCCCACATTTTCTTCTTTATTTAATCTTTAATCCAACTTCAATTTTTTAGTTGCATTAAGGACAAATAAATTCTACCGGACGAATATACCCCTATTTACTTAGAAAAACAAATCCGACGCAATCTGAACATTTTCCGATTCAATCGGTTTACTTCTCCAACAATTTGAAAGTGAAAAGCTTAAGCGAAAGCAGCTCATTGTTGTGTTCGGAATTCTAAAATCTATGAAGAAGAATCAAATATTTGGCAGATAGCTCTAAAACGCCGTAGGATTATGATCAACGGAATTCAATCAGACTGGTGCCGAAGCCGGAGCAATTTCCGATCCACTCGGTTTAGTTCTGCAACCATTTGTAAGTGAAATTCTTAATTTTTACTATGGAGTTGAAGTAAATCGATGTCGAGCATGAAAATGAGGGATGAAGAAGGAGGAGAAATTAAATCGACCATTTAGTGTATCAGTGGAGAATATGTATGCAATTAAATAGACAAAAGCAAGGATGGAGGACTTTCAGTCTCGGGTTTGAAACCAGTCCAGTTATAAGTATGTTTTCCCTCTCTTTATATTCCATTTAATGAACTTTGTTTCATAGACTATTTCTTCTGTTTTGCATTCTTTGACCTGTGGTTTGTAATGTAGATTCGTAGTTTGTAATGTAGATTCATGATTTTGAATGAGGAAGTTGTGTGTTTGTAAACATTGCATATACTTCATTTTGGTCCACAATTTTTGTTCTTTCATTTACTGTTTTCACATGATTGTGGGAGGTGCTTACTCTTGTCACTAAGCTTGAGTTGTTATTATCTTGAAAGGTTTATAGTTAAATTATATTTTGTAATTTTTTGCCCGATTTTGATGTACTTTAATTATATTACATGGATGGAATTCGACAAAATGTGATCTTTGAGCAGAAACAAAAGATATGGAGATGAGTAAGAAAAATGCATAGCTTCAGAACATCTTTTCTAGAAGCTTTTGTTATCATTTGGAAAATGAGTAGAGCCTAATCCTAGAATGAAAAAAACTATATTCTGCTGATTTTTTAAATATGTATACAATGCTTTTGATGTTTGCATTCATGAGAGCCCAAGATAAAGATTTTATGTACTTTGTGTTAATTATTATCTGAACTACATGAGGTTTGTATCTTTTTTCTAATGTTTGATGAAGTTATCAACTTAAAACAGATATGTGTGCATTTGCAGTCAATGAGCTTTTATATATGAGGACCGACATAAAATTTGGAAATTGACATTCTGATTGTATATGCACATCTCTGCTGTTTGGTTTTGCCTTAGTCAATAAGAGACTTGAATTAGTATTGTGTTGTTTGTTAGCAAAGTCATTTACACAATGAGCATTCCCATCTTCTTCTCTTTGTTGCATATAATATTGTGCCCCTTGAATTAAGCCTTAAATGAGCTTTATATGAGCCAGATTTGTGTGCCTTGAAGTAGTCACTTGAATTAAGCCTTAAATGAGCCTGATACTGATACTGATACTGTTTACCGATACTGATATTGTTTACTGATACTGTATGCCTTATATGATACTGTTGGTGATATTATATGCCTTATATGAGCCTTATATGAGTCAGATATGATATTGTCTCCCTTGAATTAAGCCTTAATTGAGCCTTATATGAGCCAGATATGTGTGCCTTGAAGTAGTCACCTGAATTAAGCCTGATACTGATACTGATACTGATATTGTATGCCTTATATGATACTGTTGGTGATATTGTATGCCTTATATGAGCCAGATATGATATTGTGTCCCTTGAATTAAGCCTTAAATGAGCCTTATATGAGCCAGATATATGTGCCTTGAAGTAGTCACTTGAATTAAGCCTTAAATGAGACTGTTGTACGTGGGAGAATCAAGAAGGTATTCTGTTTGAAATGAACAGATTATGTCTTCATTTTGTTTGACTCAAATGTGTGTGTAAACTTGGATTTTGATCGGTTTTTTGGTGTGCAACTTTTTCGATTACAGAATACAAGAAAATGGTGATGAAGTTATACAAGCCTTCATAAGCCTACTGCAACTCCTACAAAGAAGAAGAAACAAAGGCATCTGCGCAGATTATGGAATTCAATGGCAGCAGCAAAATTGTCGAGTCTAGATACCGAGTTAAAGAAACCCGAGCCTCACGACGGAGGTAATTCACCGAACGAAAACAGTAATAGACATGCCTCTTCGGTCGGATGATGAAAGAAACATGGGAACGATTGTTTAAGGCTTATGTTTGCTGCAAGAGAAAGCCGATTGGCATGGTGGCCTAATGTGGTTGAACCCAAGAACAAGAAGAGGCCTAAAAGAATTGATCCTAAAGAAAAAGTAGTATCGAAACATGCTCCGAAAAGAAGTAAATATGAGTGCTTGAATTGTAAGAAGACATTCAGTTCATATCAAGGACTTTGGGGACATAGACCTTGGAACAAAAAATCGAAAGGAAAGTCATTTTGAGCCTGATACTGATACTACTGATATTGATACTTCTGATACTGATACTACTGATACTGATACTACTGATCTGATACTGATCCTACTGATACTGTGTGCCTTAATGCAATAGATAGGCCTAGTTCATAGGCTTACTATGTGCCTTGGTGTGCTGAGGTTTTTGATCTACATTGTATCATCATGTAATAGATAGGCCTAGTTCATTGGCTTACTGAACTTGTAATTCATCACCTCGGGAATTCCGGGCATGATAATTTAGTTCTTTGAACTTGAATATCCTTCTTATAATTTGGCTGATAGTTCAGACTGTTTCAGACTTGTATTGTTCTTCTATGTATTACCTTTTAGTCTGATGTACCTATTGTACTAAATCTATAGTCTGTTGTATTGATCTTCTATGTATTACCTTTTAGTCTAATGTACTTTTTAGGCTTAATTCAAGTGATTAACTACTGAACCTGCATGTTATAAACACCACACCTTAATTAAGTTAATCTATGCTATTCCTTTTATCAATCAAAACCACATAAACTTGACATAGGCTTAATAGTTAATCACTTGAATTAAGCCTTAAATAAGCCTTATATGAGCCAGCTATGTGTGCCTTGAAGTAGTCACTTGAATTAAGCTTTAAATGAGCATGATACTATTACTGTTACTGATACTGTGTTAGTGTAAATGCTACGATTAAATTCGGCTTTCAAATACTACGTCGAAAAGGTATCAAACGCGGTCTCAAAATGAAGATAAAAAAAATGAACTTTGGTGAAACAATTTTGATGATCGGTGTTCTAAATCAAAAGTTACGGTCGTTTATAAGAAAAAGCGCTCTGGTTAATACAAATATTTTTTCGTCTTTCAAAATATACGTTGGAAGGGTATCGTATTTGGGCTCAAATTGAAGAGCAAAAAAAAAACATGAATTTTGGTGAAAAAATTTCGATGATCGGAGTTGTAAATCAAAAGTTACGAGTGTTTGAAAAAAAAAAAAAAAAAAACATATAAACAAAGCTACAGTAAAATATCATATATGCAAACAATACCACTGAATCTACGCGCGCGTCTCATAAAGGGTAATTTTGTCCGTCTGAAATTGTTTGTCCTTTTTGCAACTAAAAAAAATGTGTGTGTCCTATTTATTCATTTTGTGCCAAAAAAAATGACTTTTGCCTCTTTATCTCTTTTTGTTCAGCACTTCAGCTTCAGCGCATGCTTAATTTGTTTTTTTGTTTTTATATTTTCCTTCATTAAGCATAGTTATCAGACCCGGCCCGGTCATTGACCTGGAAAAGACACCGGGTCACCGGGTCAGTGGTTCAACCGGTGAGTCACGTCATATACTTAAAAAATATAATTGAATATTCAAAACATAAAGATAAAATAAAATATGACAAGCATAATTATTTTCAAAATACTCCAATAAACACAATTACAAATTAGACAACATAAAATACCCAAATGATTATCTGTTGTGCAAGTTAAAACGCAAACAATTAGCATTTTCCTTAGGTAAGTATTGTACCTACTGCTACATTTTCATACATTCCTAAAAAAAACACAACAATACATTCAATTCATAATGAAAACAAGTTCATTCTCTTCACTTCAAGTTTTCGACCGTAAAAAAAGTTTAAATACCCCTAAATACCAATAATTATTTCCTAAAAAACAAAAAATAATACATACTGCCACTCGATTTTTTTATTGATGAGAGATCTACTCAATGTTCTTTTTTTTTTTGACAAAATCTACTCGATGTTTTGAGATTTATATTATTTAGAACTGAAACTTTGTTTTAGAACCGGCCGAGGGTGAATGAAATCCATATGGCAAAAAAAAAAAAAAAAAAAAAAAAAAACTGGGTTGATGGAAAATCGCCCGGGTCACCGGGTTGACCGGTCCGACCGCCGGGTTGACCGGTCCGACCGCCGGGTTGGACGGGTCAAAACGGTTCAATGTCATAAACGGTCGAATGCTTGACCCGGCCCGGGTTTGGGATCGGGTCACCGGGTCGACCGGTTCGACCGCCGGGCCAGGCCGGGTCTGATAACTATGTCATTAAGGGTATTTGGATCTATCTATCTAATTTTTGTTCTTATAACTAAGTGTTTGTTTTGAATTTCCTTTTTGTCTAATTAAGTCCAATATACGTCATTTTCAATAATTGTCCCAAAAAATAATTTTTATGAGTAAAACAAAGATTATGATATTAATTCCCCCTAATTGGAATAATCTTTTAATAAATTATTCTTCTAAATAATATTTTTATATTAATTTCCAACAGTAACGTTCCAACGTTATTTATTCACAATAAATAATCCGAATATCAGTTCCACTAAAACACATTGAAGTAAGGATAGTACTTAATCCTTTTTTGATAATCACAATTCAATTCTGGTTCGTCGTTCATATATATGACACCATATAGGTTTCCGAATAGGTCGGTCGTAAATAATAAATATAATTCTATAAAGAGTTGGATAAATTAAACCATTTAATTTATCATCAAACTTTAGAAGGTTCATGGCTTCATGCTTTCAGCATCAACCAAATTGTGAAGGTTTCATTGAATACTTTGATCATTCCAAGCCTGCATGGCGGAGGGGGATCGCCGGATTCGCCCCCAAACCCCTCTAAAACATTCGCTTCAGTGCTCGGAGGATTACCACCTCATGTTCTGATCTTGGACAACTCTCGTCATGTCGTGGTGAGCCGGCGTTCTTTATTTCAAGATCAGATTTACAGGTGTTGGCAAAACCTTTTTCAGAATGCGCTTGTGGCACGTTTTCTGAACTACAGTTCAAGGATGGACGACTTAGTTAAGTTTTTTTACCAAGCTTAAACTTAAATCTTATTGTAATCTTGGACTCCTGGATAATAGACATGATTTGGTTCAACCCGGGTGTGTCAAGATAACTATAATCGACTCTTTACTCTTTACATAAATCGTCTAGTTTTGGCCGGTAGTATGGGAATCTGCCCACCAACACGTTCTGAAACGGCTTTGCAATTTGAAGCAATTGTTCGCGTGAAATCTCAAATGCCGATTTGCCCTTGTATATGGCGACAGCATACCCAAATCAGTCGGAATTGATACACCCGTCAATGCTATCACAAAGGTTTTAGTTGTAGTCACCCTTCCTCCATCTGGTGGATGATCGAATTCCATTTGCCGACGACAAGAAAAAGAAGAAAACCCTAACAACAGATGTTCATCGTATCTTTTGGATTTGTTAAGTATCAAAATCGAAGCACTTGTTTCAAAATTGATTTCAATGATCAAAACAGGGATATGCTTATTGGTGAATCGCCGGTGGCTTTGTAGTTGACATGGAAGTCCTTATATTTTCAACTTAACTAGCAAGGGAATTAAGTCGGTTGAAGTATAGTTAGTTAGTGATAGGTCAAGGCCATATCCTACAGAGATGTCGGTTAAATACCAAAATCGCTAGCTCGTCTAGTTTAAAGATAAGGGTTGAAGAAACTAAGCCAACTACTTATAACAATCAGGTTGTCAAGCTAGATGAAATAAGATCAACATGATATTCATGTTTGTCACATACTCAAATCTAACATGAATATGAACCCTAAGAAATCAACAACACAAAGCAATAATAAATAAAAGACAGCAATAGATTAAAGGAATAAGGAAAAGGGAAGGGAAGGGAAGGGAGAAAAGAAACTCACTGAGTGAAAACCGTTTTTTCATCTTCATCTTCTCCACCAGGTGGAAGTTGTCAATTTACACAAATTTGAGGAAAGAGAAAATGTGGAAGTAGATCTACACTAGTCAACTGATCTAAAAGCTAAATCTATATGTGTCTAATACTAAGTTATAAGATGATCCCAAAATCACCCCTTCATGAATGAGGATCTTGGAGAAGAGGAAGAAAAGAAAAGTGAGTCAAAAAGTGCTGAAATTCATTTATAATGTTGCATAGATTTGGGGCAGTGACTGATGAAATTTCTATCCAATTTAATTGTCACGGGGGCAGTGGAATTTTTGTGGCCGCGGTGGTCCTTGTAGCTCTTTAGTAAAAGAGCAATATATTTGACTTCTAAACTCCAATTCGAGTGATTTGCAACGGAAAGATAATGCAAAGATCTACAACTCTCATGAAGATGTCCATGACGAACTCTGCCTCTAAGATGGTGTAAATGTCACATGAAGTCGATGCATGATATCATTTGAACTCTTTCTTCACTCTTTTCATCTAGAACACACCCAAAAGCAATTAACAAACACGGGACTCGGAAATCCTATCAAATAAACCATACCAATATTGCCTAATTGCATATCATATGCCAATTCAGACAACTTGTTTAGACTACTACAGTCATGCAATGGGGAAAAACATCTAAAAGAAATTTAATTATATTGCTAATTTTGGCAACAAAAAAAAAATCTACTTGTAAGAAAAGTGCCAAACCAATACAATGCTCAATAATGGAGGGTGGGGGAACAAGAGCATATATTATAGCAATGAGATTGAACTCTGACCTTAAATTTTGATTTGCTTCTGACAAAAATAACATCATCTCCTTCTTTGGTGATCTTGGTCTGCAAGTATCATCCGGAGCTGCTTTCTTAACTGATCTCTAGTTCTAATGTTGGAGGACAATAATAGATCTATGCTCTCTTTTTCTGAGAGAAGCCGGCATTTTTTCATCTCTGCTGCAGCAATCTCTGAGTTGTTTGAGTAGTTAATGCTGGTTTGGAGTTTTGAGAAATTTGACTTTAGCTGAAAGGAAATTTGGTAAAAACGTAGGAAAATCAGGCTCCAAAAATATTGTAAGGTTTTCTAGTATATCTTAAGGCATCTACCTACATCTTTTGGTCTATTTGCATTAAAAAATCTAACAATTGGAAGTGTTAAAGAATAAGGAATAAATCCTAGCCTACGTGTGTTTAGAATAAAGGCGGCTAGGGTTAGATTGACATAGGCTCCAAAGAAATTCTATGAATATTCTGGAATTGATTGTATGCTTTTAGTTACCTTGTAACCTCCTATATAAGTTAATAAGAACAAAGGTAAAAGGCATCAAGTCATCTTTTCCCCTCTTTACTGATATCATTGTTTTTAACAGAAAGTATCGATGATTATAAAGAAACAAGAGGATCGTGCAGGTTGTACAACTAGCCGGAGCAAGATGACCCCATAAAATCAAAAGAATTTTTTGAAAGAATCCAGCTTATCTCAAGAAAAATCTCCATATTATAACTACAACAAGAAAACAACCAATAAAAGAACGCAAGCAAATTTACAGCAATTTCAGATTTTCATATTCAAGCAACTAGATGCTTTAATATATTTCAGAAAACATCCGATCAGTCACATGATTCTCAAGAATGAATTATGCAGTTGCTTCAACGAATGCTCTCTATTGCTAAGGCAGTATGCCTTCTTTTCTAACTTTACTATCAATGTTCAGCTTCATATTTTGGGAAAAGAACAGACAGATCCAGATATGCACAATTTTAATTACACTTTCCAATGAAACAGGTATCCTTAACTGAATGATGTATATGGACATATATATGTAATGAAAAATAAAGCAAAACCTAATTCATTGTATTTGTTCGTCTATCATAAAGAGGTTGTGTTCGGGATTCTATTTGTGAATGTTCTATGGCATCAGAAGCAGCAATCTTATTAGCTAAACTTACCCACTTCTTTCAAATATATATATGCTGGGAGCCTGTAACCAGTTCTACGTATTACCTCATTAGCTTGACCTATCAATTGCGCCAACTCCTTACGACAGCTGACCACATAACTCTCTCTTTGTGCCCTAAAACCTCCCATTTCACGGTTTTCTGAAGCAAAATAGCAATCTCTCTCTTTCGCCAACTCTTTCAGCTCTTCTACCTCATCCTTCAAAGCTCTGAAATTGATATATCAGGACAAGTATATACAAGTATACCCTGTATTAATCTTTATAAATTACGAATCACAATCAGCATATATAAGCTGCATATAGTCAGGACAATGATTTCCCTAAACAGAAGAAATGAATGTTACCTATGTTGAAAAAAAATTCAACATAGGCTACGAGATGAGGGAACCCCAAACTCTTAATATAGTCAATACCGTGAGTGAAACAATAACCATTCTCAAATGCGAGACGAATAATAAATTCAACTGACACCTCACCCCGACCTGGCTATAATACCATGTAAAACAATGGAACAAATTCCTTTTCATTGATCATAACATGGTTTACAATTTATAGATGTGTCAAAAAATTATCACTTGATATCTCATCTATATCCAAACAACTCAAACTAAGATTTTAGCTTTGATTTCGACACTCTATTCTTAACTTACTCACTACAATAGCTTCGACTTAGACCCAATGGTAGTTATCCACTTGATAAGGGCTTCCACGACCAATTATGCCTATCAATCAACTTGTTATAAATTCTCCTACCTTAGAATTCCAGGCAATCAATTAAAATCTCCATTTTATTCGGTAAATCCATCAGAAAAGTATTTATTAAGTTAACAGCAAGGGATGATAGTAACAGCGTATATTCATAGAAGAAGAAAAACACATTATACAATAATATACCTAAATTTTAAAAGAGAATCGGAACGCACGGAGTCAAGATGGTGGAGCTGAGAAGTAAGAGAGGATATAATTAGGTGCTGCGAAGCAATTTTACAGTCGATTTTCAAGCAACGTTGTTCCATAAATCTGATATTCGTTAGCTTGGAAGCTAAGATTTGAGACTTCCAATTCTGCAGTTCCTTCTCTGCCTAGAGGAAGGGTTCATGATCGGCAACAAATTGAAAAACAAAAATTAAAGAACTTGAAGACAAAAAATGGAGAACAGCGGAAATCACATGAGAGAATCGAACCTGAAGGAGAGCAGATCGTTGATTTCGAGTGTGCTCCATCTGCTCCAGCCTTTCGCGGAATGCTGAGGGAAACGCCATGGCTACACCGGAAGAGAAGGGAACTCGATTGAAAATGGATAGATTATATAGGTATCGGAAATTTTACAGTAAGATGTCATTACACATTCAAATCATAATTATCAAGTCGGCCCGCCCGAAAAGTTCTGTTGTATGGATATTTTATTTAAAGAGAGCCTCAGATGACTGCCACGTGTAAAAACAAACAAAATAATTTTGTGTTTTGTTTTCTTCCACATGTAGTTGTCATTTAATAGTGCGTTCTAATAGAAAGTCTCTTCATTAGAATTTTCATTCAAATGACCCTTTCAAACACGTAAAATCAGGAATTTCTGGCATATTTTGATTTAAGTGATGAGTCTAATATAAATAATGAGAATAATACAAAGCTTTCGTTGTCCAGCCTAGTGTTGGACGTAGTCCTGTGTTGTATTGTGTCGAAGTCCAATGCGGTGTTGAGAGTTTAATCTAACCGATGACTAGTTTTTGTTGTAATCTGGTTGTCGTTGGATTTTTAATAAAATCTTTCGTCATTTTATGAAGAATAATACACCGCTTTCACCAATATGTTACAAACTATTATGTCTTCATAGGAAACAGGGGCTTTTTTTTTTTTTTTTTGAAAACTAATATCCATTAGGCACAACCGTAAGCCCCCGACCAGACTTGGACGGATAGCGGCGGCGCACGGGATAAGCATGTTAGCGCAAATAAATAAGAGCTCGATTTGGCTCGTTTACTTTTCTTGTTCACTAATTTGTATATATAATCCTCTCGTCACTGTATCAAAGCATATTTTTCTCTTACAACCTATATATGCTATCGTAGCCATAGGTTAAACCCTAATATTCTTTCTTCTCTTTCCCGCACAGCAATCAAATAACAAAAAAAAAAAAAACCTATCCTGCTCTCATGGAATAATCAACCACCACTGCCACCTCCATTCTAAAATCCTCCACCTCTCCTTACCCTTATTTTAATGCTTCAAACTCCATCAACATAATCAAACTTACGCGCACGAAGTATCCGATTTGGCTCGCACACATACTGCCCTATCTAAAAGGCCAAGAATTATTCGGTTTTGTCAAAGGTTCCATCGCATCTCCACCACCCCAGGTCGATGGAAAACCCAACCCGGAATATGCTCAATGAGTGAAACAAGATAATCTTATTCTCAATGCTATTACATCTTCTCTCACTAAAGATGTTCTCGTTCACGTATATCATGCCCACACTTCTGCTGCAATTTGGACCGCCATTCGGCAATGTTTTGCCTCTCAATCTCACGCCAAGGTTGTTCACCTTCGATCTCAGCTTGCCACCACTCGCAAAAGCTGGCTCTACTGCGACTGATTATTTTATGACCACCAAACGGCTTACTGATGATCTTGCACTCGCCGGTCAACCACTCAAATCGGATAATATCATTAATTGTCTCCTTGTCGGGTTGGGTCCTGAATATGATGCGTAAGTTGCCATGGCGTCTTCCTGGTCCAACCTCACTGTTGAAGAATTATTTTCCATGTCACTTACCATGGAAGCATGTATCTCTTACCATGCTGCGTCGGCTCCTTCCCCTCCCGCCTTGCCGCCTTCGCCTTCAAGAACGCAATCAGGAAATTATGCTGCTCGAACTCCCTTCAACCGTGGCCCAGGCGCCTCCAACAGGGGCTGAGGTCATGGTCGTTCCTCTGGTCCTCGCCCTCCTGCTCATCAACCGTAATCTCCATCCCAACAGTGCTAGTTATATGAAAAAATAGGTCACACGGTTCTTGCGTGTTGGTACAAGTTTGATCCGAATTTTGTTCCATCTCCACCTCGTCCTCTTTCCTCTAATTTTGCAGGTACCTTTTTCGATTCCTCCTCTTGGCTGCCCGGTACAGGTGCAACGCACCATATGATTCCTCACCCACAAAAATTCAACTCTCCTCCTGCTTCATACACCGGTGATGGTCAACTTTGCGCGAGTAATGCTACTGGCATGCCTATTTCCCACGTCGGTAACATCACTCTTAATTCTCCCTCAGCGTCATATATTCTTAAAGATGTTCTTCTTGCACCCGCCCTACAACAAAATTTACTTTATGTTCAACATTTTGCCCGTGATAATAATGCGTACTTTGATTTTCACTCATCTTATATCATTGTGAAGGATTACTCGGGCCATGTCCATCTTAAAGGTTACGTCAAAGATGGCCTCTACCACTTCACTCGCCAATTTGCTTCCACTTCCGGTCTCTCCTGCTCAGCCACTCACGCCTCATCCTCTCATTGGCATCATCGTCTTGGTTCATTGCTCACCGAGAATTATCAATATTATTTTACGTCTGTGAAATATCCCTCCTCCCCATGATTCCCCTTCTTCCATTTGTTATGCTTGTCAGTTAGCTAAGAGTCACGTCTCCCATTATCCCCTACATATTTTACTTCCTTAAAACCTTTAGACTTAATTTATTCAGATGTTTGGGGGCCTTGTGCCGAGGCTTCAATTTATGGCTCAACATGCTATGTTTGTTTTCGTGGATGATTGCACAAAGTTTATTTGGTTTTATCCTATTGCTTTGAAATATGATGTGGAACATGTTTTCTATAAATTTCAAGCCCTTGTAGAACAATTTAATGCTAAAATTAAAGCTATTCAAACTGATTGTGGTACATAATTTATGCGACTCCGCAATTATTTTTCTCGTATTGGTATCTCTCATCGGATTGCATGTGCTCACACTCACGAGCAAACAGGTGCCGTTGAGCATCGTCGTCGACATATTGTTGAAATTGGTTTAGCTTTACTTGCTCACTCCAACTTACCGCTTAAATATTAAGATGATGCCTTTATTACCGTAGTCTATCTTATAAATCGCATGCAACCCAGGTACTACATTATAAATGCCCGCATGAATTGGTTCATCATCGCAGTCATGAGTATGGTTTTCTTAAGGTTTTTGGGTGTGTCTGTTGGCCTTATTTGCGCCCTTATAATAATACCAAAAATTGCGTTTTGGTCCAAGTCATGCCTTTTCCTTGGTTATAACGATGAACATGGTAACTATAATTGTGTTGATATATCCTCAGGGTCATTTATTTTATTTCTAGGCATGTTGTGTTTGATGAAAATGTATTTCCTTATGCCTCCACCACAGCCTCCCCACCTGCCTATACTTCTGCCAGCATTTTTCTCCCTTCCACCTTATTACCCCCAGTTGCATCCACTACGCAGCCCACGGCTCAACTTCCAACTACGGACCAAGCCCTCCTGGCCCACAGTCCCAGTCCACCACTGCCGTCCGTCCCAGTACACCGTAGACAAAGCGTTGATATTTTCTAGATCACATACGGTATCAACTCTAGTCTACTTTTCTCTTTGTTTATTGTTTAAATGAAGTCGGTTTTGAGAAAATGAAATCAAAAAATTTAATTTCGCTGCGTTCATGTATCGATTTCCTTACACTTATCCACCCTACTCTACCATTACCCCAAACTACTCTACCACCCACCTGCCCAACCTCGCCTCAGCTTACCCTACCCCACCTTACCTTACATACCTTATCCTACTTAACTAAACCTTACCTAACCTACGTAACCTCACTTTACCCCAACCCATCCACCACCCCAACCGCCCCACCTTACCCCTTTATACCCCACACTCTACCGTCCCACGCCTCGCATCACTTTACGTTACCACACCCCACTGCACCCTACCTCTCTATCTACCCTGCCCTACCTTACCCTATCACCCAAACCTACCTAACCTTACCACACCCCACCCTACTCGCTACCCCATCACACCCTACCTTACCTTACCCAACCCTACCCATCACCACATCCCGTCCCACCTTACCCAACCTTACCCCGTCTAATCATATCCCACCACCTAACCAACTTCACCTCACCCTACCTCACCTTACTCTTACCTACCATCGACGTGTTTTGTCAATTTTTATTCTATTCCAACCAATTTTGATAAGAATGAAAATGATAATTTTTCTATTTATTGAATAAAGTTTCATTTCATTTTATTACCTTATAATCCTAAAAAAACATTAAAATAAAATAAAAAATCATTCATTTCATTCCAGGAAAATTCTATCATAGAGACTCCCTACTAGGGAACTGTCTACGTGGCAGCATCTCGACCACACAATTTCCACACACGGGGCACTGTGTATTCCACTTCGTAAAGCGTGTGGGTCCGATCCTCGCCACGTATAGCATAGCTCCCTACTGTATAAGCCCCATATAAAGAGAACGACCCTTCATTCCATTCCATTCCATTCCATTCTTCCGTAACAAAGATGACGTACTTTGCAAAGTACGTTATTTTTTCTTTTCGGCACTTTATCTTCAGGTGGGTTTTTCTATCTTCAACAGCCTGAGGCATTACTCTGCTTGTCTTCGCTCCAGCTTAAAAATGGAGCTCTGTAGCAGTTCTCCAGCAACAGCAACGCCAACCTTCTTCAAATTCAAGGCTTCTTTATCCCATCCTCATTCTATCTCCCTACCAACAAGTTCTTCTAATGCTCATAAATTCAAGAGGCTCCTTTCCACTTCTATCAGTCAATTGACAACTTCACCTTCCCGCCATTTCAAGAAAACCTCTACCCCCTTTGTTGTAGCTTCTGCTTCCACTCAACTAGCTGATACCCGTACAGAAAAACTTCCAGCTGATCTTAAAGTCACCGAATTTCACGAGCCCAATTCTAGGGTGCGCAGTTTTCTTGGGTTTTCCGTTTCCATTTATCCGTGTTTTATAGTTTTCTTGGGTTTTCCGTTTCCGTAATCATTTGTTATTCCAACTTTTAGTGACTCCAAGAATTTTGATATTGTTCCAATTGATTTGGGACATGTTTTTATTTATGTTTGCAGGTGAGATTGAGTGTCGAAGTTCCAACTGTTGTATGCGAGGATTGCTATAGAAGAGTCATTAGAGAATGTATGAAGAATGCTAAGGTGCAACAATGGATTTTCAGCCAAATCATCAATGCTATATTGATACTTCACTTATAAACATACAAATAGTATTGTTTCCACAAATAATTATAATTGTGGCTTTTATTATTTTGAATGGATGACGTGGAAACATGTTTTTCTGACAATACTAATGAAAGTAGGTACCTGGATTTCGCCCGGGGAAGATTCCTGAAGATATTCTCATTAGTTTCATTGGCAAGGAAAATGTCCAGAAGGCTACTGTTGAATCCATCTTGAAGAGAACCCTCCCCCATGCTATGTCTTCGGTACGCGTTTTCTTCTTCGATTTCTAGCTCCCTTCATTTGGACTTTACATTATCTGAATGCAAGTTATGAGGATATGGTATCAAGCATTACGTAGTTTGTAACCTTTACTTCCCAAATTAGAAAATTGTTTGTGTGCTATAAAATGAAGTTCAGATTGAACTAGGCAATGGGAGAAATAACATATACTCCGGTGTTTGGTTTCCTCTCAATTTTTTTCTTTCCAGATTTGCCATACTTATCTTGTACTTTTCTTGAACTTTTAAAGATTGTAAGATGCTTCTACCCTTGTTATTTATTTCCATTCTTGGCTTATTAATTTCGTTAGTCTGTACTCAACACCAGGTTACTGGAAAGGCATTGGATGATTCGGTTCGAATTGCTTCGAATTTCTCAGACATGGAGAAGTCTTTTTCTTCTTTGAAGACTTTGAGGTTTGTTAACATTTTGTTGGTCCCACTTCATGCATTATATGATGAATGAAATACAGTTACATAATGCTGTTTGTAATCAGAATCATGTTTCTAGTGCATAGCATTGCAAAACAAGCATATGTTGAATGAAAGCGACAGTTTTATCTTCACTCGTGATATGTTGTATTACAATGGTTGTTAATGGTTTTTTTTTTCCCGCCTTTGTGACCTAGTTATGAGATCATTGTTGACGTGGCACCTGAAATCAAGTGGAATCCTGAAGATGCATACAAGAACTTGAAAATTGTTGTAGAGATAGGCAGTGAGATAGATGCTCAGAAAGCTTCAGAGAAAGAGTTCAGCCGTCGTCACAAATCTCTAGGTTCCCTTAAAATTGTAATTGACAGAGGACTGCAGGTAAAAACTTATCTTGATGATCAATATTTTATTGGTTTTTTTTTTTTTTCACTCTTTGGCCATTTCAATTACTGCTACAAAGTTGATTCCTGAATTTTGATTGGTATTCTTTAAGTTTCAAAATCCTCCGATGGTTCATTTTCTTCTTTGTTTTCTTGTTTTCTTTCTCTAACTCTTCCCACCACCCACCCTCCTCCTTTTTCCTTGTCTTTTATGCTTTCATTTATTATGTAAATATGAGCTGAAAATCTCAACCTTTTTCCTTCTTCGTTTTCCTCTGTCTTTAATGCTTTAAATTATTATAATTTTTATGAAATATGAGCTAAAAGTCTCCACAGCTCGGTGATGTTGCAGTTTTGGATATATCTGCTACGACAATTGGGCAAGACGAGTCGGATGCAGAAAGAATTCCATCTGCCGAGAGTAAAGGTTGCCTATCTTCTTAAAACATGTTGAATTATCGTTTCTTTAAAAGCATACATTGTTGGGGAGGTAACACACCATACTTCAACACGTTGCCTCAAGTGTGAGTCTCATACAAAGAGTCTGAGCCAACATGGCACACACAAAGACAAATAAAGGGCATACAAAAAGCCAATAAAGAGGCCCGACATTTGTCAACTTTAATTGGGTTGGAACTTGGAATTGGACACATATAGGTTTGGGCAATGACTGTCTGTTTTGTTGATAGTTGAACAAAACTCATAATTGAAATTGCTAGGACTCGTGATCATATTCTGGTGGAAAACATTCATTACATTTTTTGACACTTGTTAGGGGTAGAAAACACAGAGATCTGACATACCAAAGACAAAAGGTCACCCTTCGGCTAAGAGTAAGAGAACTCTCTCATGTTTGATTAGGACTCCATGGTTCAATTATCACGTTTGGAAGTGCCATATTAAGATCTGATCATCTTTTTTCATGCAGTCCAATTTGTGAGATGGGAGGCTGGCATCACTTTTAAGCTATCAGTTTTATTCATTTCTTTGAATCAATTTAGTATTATAATCAATTGATTCTGAAAGCAATTAATTTACATATTTGGAAATGCTTCGATTCCACCAACCATGGTCATTTGCTTGAGTTTCTACAAGTAAAAATTATTTGGCAATGCTTCTCTTTAAATGGATCTAAGGGTAAGCGAGGAAATGAGAGAGAAGGCTCTGACCTAGGGAAGGAATCCTTGCAAGTGAGAGGGAGAGGAGATTTTTATGAAACTCGTCACCTCCTTTCCCTTTAAACACTAGATTCATGATCACTGTTGTCATTTATTATTATTTTTTTTTGGTTTCCAGGTTTTCAATTTGATACAGAGGATGCAGACCAAGTTCTTCCTGGTTTTCTGGAATCAATTATCGGGATTCAGCGTGGTGAAACAAAGTCATTTCCATATGTATTCCCTGAAACATGGAAGCCAGAAAATCTACGTGGGGTTCAGGCCCTGTTCACAGTGAGTTTCTTTCCTATAGAAAGGAATTCAAATAACGAAACCGACACACATACATTTTTCATGCTCTACGGCATTGTCCGCATCTCATTTCCTTTTTCTTTTTTTCTTTTTTCTTTTTCTCTCCTCTTGCTAAGTGCGTCTCTCATGAGAAGTGCCCTAAACATTCATATCCAACATTCTGATTTTGTTGTTTTCTTTATTTTTAGGTTGAATGCAAAGAGCTATTTTATAGAGAGCTACCTGAGCTCAATGATTCAATAGCTGATAAGCTGCTTAAGGGATGCAGCACAGTGAAGGAGGTTAGTTGTTAAATCACGAGTCTTGAGAGGTTTAAATTTAAATGTTTAAACCTTTTGAATGCAATGGTCAATTTTGGATGCTTGGATCTTCAGGTCAAGGAAGCAATACTAGAAAAGTGCTTAGAAGTGGAGCAAACAGCTAAAGAACAGGCAACTGACAATGCAATTCTTGATCAACTATGCAAGGTATCTTCCTTCCTGAGTTATTATAATAAAACAATGGTAATAACATATTGCCTACCTTTGTTAGGTATTTGTAAAGTATTGATATAAGAAAAACTTATTAGCATGATATCACGTTTATACCAAGGGGCTGAATGGTATTCAAGGACAGTATTTTATACACATACAGAGGAGCATAACATTCTTCTCTATAATATTGACCCTGTTACTGTGTGTGTATCTAAAAGACATGCTTTTCACTGAAATGAAACTAAAAACTTCCACCATTCCCTTTTTTTGTGGTGATTTTCACTACTTTCTTCAGCTAGTAGAAATAGAAATTCCGCGATCTTTGTTTGAGGAACAAGGAAGGCAGCTTTACGGTGCTCAACTCCTACAAGTACAAGTGAGTATTTGCACTTCCCTTTTTTTTTTTTTTTTTTGTTCTAGGGCTATTCTTGCATTTTCCAAAAGTTATTATCACTTTGTTATGCTCATATAATTACTGTTTTGGACTAGGCAAATACAAAAATAAGCGAGCAACAGCTGGCATATTTAACAAGTCCAAAGGCAGTAAGCGAGTTCCTTGAAAACAATAAGGAGAATATAACAAGTGTAATAAAACAGAATCTAGCAGTTGGTGATATATTCCAGAGAGAAAATTTGCAGGTATGAGGTTTTATTTGTGGGCTCAATTAGTGTTTGTTTCTTTTGTATCTATGTTTCTACTTTTGACGAATCTGGTGATCCATTTAGTAGCAGAAAACATGCCTGATTTTATTAGTGCATCACGATTTTTATGCCACAGTTTTCAACGGAGGAGCTAGTGGAAGAAGTCAACAACTCCATTGCTGAGTTTGAAAAACACGAACAAGAATATGACCAGGAACGCGTTAAGGAACAGGTTGGCATTCTGCTACATAAATATCTTTTCAGTGTTTCTTCGTATAGGATAAACCTACTGACACTAGCACTTAATAAGTAAATTTCTGGAACACATCAATTGGATTCCGTGTTTGGTGTCTTGAAATACTTTTGAAGCCTTTAAAGAATCACTTGGGAGAGACGGGATTATCTTTCTTCTCATGTTGAGTTTGAATCCCGTGCTTTTGTCAGAGAAAGAGATGATTTCTTGTTGTCAATAAATTTCTAAATTACTCACCTCCCTACCAACTTAAGCTTTTGTGAGAGATGTTAATTCAATATAATCATACCGTTTGATGGAAATTATTCACTCTCCCTTTTTTTCAATTTCAAGACTTCTTAAAGTTGTACTAAACATGCATCAAAACTGCTCAGCCTGCATCCTTTTCATTCTGCTTTTTTTTTCCCCTTTCTTTTCTCTTAGGTACAAGAAGTTCTTGAGGGAGCAAAAGTTCTGGAGTGGTTACGAAAACATGCAGAAATTCAGTACATAACTCGATAAAGTTATAGGTGAGCTTGGAAACGGAAGGCATTTCGAGACATGAACTTGAAATCAAGCAGCCAATATTTTTATTTTTATTTTATTTTCTTACTGTGTTCATCAGAGGTTCCAGTAAATCAAGACTCAAGAGGCATTTATTCTTGCTAGTCAGATATATATTTCCAATCACATAGGTAAATATCCCCATTTGGAATTTAAGGATACAATCATGATCAAAGTATGAATGCCCTGTTAACTCTTCAGAAGTTTGCAATTTGAAATTTTGTCGATCCTCTCATGTTAATGATTGATATGTACGTACTTGTACGCGAGAAGCTATCTTCAGAAGTTCCCAGTGAACTCTTCTCAGTTATTCTAATCATTCAGAGTTTTGGGAACTGTTTGGACATAAATTACTGCCTTTATTCTCATCTATTGAATAATTTTTGGTTGAAATGTTATTCGGATTGCATTTTAGTATCATGTTGGATTTTGTGTATTTTGACGGGATAATAAGGAGAGCGAGAGTGGTTTATTGATAGTTGTATTCAGATGAAAAAAAAAAATCATCATTTCCAAAGAATCAATCAGGCAAATCATACATCAAAGTAACAGTACAGAAACTAAAGATATGTTTATTGTGATACATGTACAAATCAACGCATGGTTTTATATACACTTTTTGTATCCTACTTTGTACATATCGACATGAAGTTATATTTACATGCATTATATCCAGTATTCAAATTGTCAGAATATCACAAGTGAATGATCCAAATAACTCTGACACATGCGTCGAGCACCTTATTACTCAATCGCTTCACTGGTACGTTTCCATCAGATTGCAGTGCAGGTATCTATTGTTGCAAAACAAGAGGGGCAGAAAGATAATGCAATCTGCTGATGGGTGCCACGTCACTGCAAGCCACAATCCAGGATCCAATGTATCCAATCTGGGCATTTTGGAGTTGATAACCATGGAAATTGGGCAATGGAAATCCTTGATCAAGCTTCATATTTATATAAGGCATGACTACCGTATTCACCAAAGTTGAGATGAAAGACTGCAAAAACCAAAGGAAAAAAACCCGAACTTTATCACAATCCAATCCAAACCAAAGGAAAAGAAAAACCCGCCTGAACGTTATACCTCATTTCACAATCCAATCCAACACCAATCAGGGAGAAAAATGAGGGTAATACGAAAAGGTAAACACAAAGTGTAGTTTTTGCTTTTAAGTGGGGTGGGGGGGGGGGGGTGGCGAGTTCAGCATGTAAAAGGGGTGTATGAAACACAATGTTTAGCACACAAATCGAGAGGATAATCAAAGGGTTAGGTAGCTATAAACAATAAATGCCAGTTGAATCCTAACCAAAAAAAAAAAAAAAAAAAAAAAAAAGACATTGATGATCAAGTCCAAGAGGCAAAAGTTGATCAAATGTAAAGCTGAATGTACCTGGATGAGATGCATATCCAGCTTACCAACTTTGCTCCATTTTAAAGACATGTTAAATTCATCTAACCGAACACTGCCGGTTATAGCATTATTCGAAACTTCTAAAGAAGCAGCTCCGCTAATTTCCTGCAGGAAAAATCCATAACTAGTTGGAAAAGATTTTGTCAAAGGGCACTGCAATTTAAGCTTCAAAAATAAAAAATAAAAAAAATTAAAAAAGAGAGAGAAAACTATTATAGTACAACAGTTTGATGAAGCTTACCAAAGAAATACAAAGAACAGGTATTGTTTCACCAGCATCCAACACATCAACTATCACATCTAAGGGGACCATCACATCGATTTCATTGTTTCACAATTTTCATAGTGGGAAGTGAAGATACAGAAATATTCAGGTTGATGTCATCATCAGGGTACTGCTCGTACAGTTGAGGAACAATAGAATTCCAACCTGTGGTGTTCAACAAGGATTGATCAGGTACCTTGTCAACAATCCAATGCATTTTATCGGCCTAAAAGCAGATCACATCATTAGACGGCGATTCAATCATGTAAAACACATCATGAAAAGATGGAATAATAAGAACTTACAGCATAATAAACCAAAGATGCTGATTCTAGAACATTTTTGTGGACTGAGATCAGGGCCATTCTAGCAGGATTGTTGCAGAAAAATTGATCTTCCTTATATCGAGGGGAAGATTTGGAAAATAAATTTCTATTTTTGCTGCTGAATAAACCATCAATTGCAACAGAAAGAGAAGAGTCCCGTGAAACTGGATCACCGATGAAGGTAGTGTTTAAAGTAGCGAGACTGCTTATTGCAACTTCTTTAGGAACAGATCCCAATTTAGAATTGAGTCTTTCAATCCCTTCTTTTACTTTTTTGGAAATGGCATTTTCAATTCTAGAAGTTATTGTACCCTTGAAGGCATCTACAAATCTTGAAAGAGTAAAAAGTTATAAGTGAAGACTGTACTTCAAAGATATTGTTAACAGATCAGAATCAGAATGTACAAATAAGTACATTCAAATTACAAAATTTACCCTTGATAAAGCCAGGAAGCTCCGCCATCCAAAATTATGGAAAGTTCTTTCACATTGCATGCACATTCAAGGACAGACAGCTTTATAGATCCTCCTTCATTCTTCAAAAGGAGAGTAAGCCTAATCTCCATTCCTTCAACCTTATTAGCATAAATGAAAATTATCAATTTTTTCAAAGCAACAAATGAACTATTTTCCGGTGACTGTATGATCTTACAACATAAGTCTAACCTGATTTATATATTATTTCATTTCTAATGTTAACGCAACGTATTGGTCGTTGAGCATGCACCAACTCTCAGATCGTGTTCATAATTTCTCTAATCGTCTGCCAATCCTTATGTTACAGAGGCAATTGTTCTTGGCCCCCCAATAGCTCCAAGACCAACACTTTATGGACACACATAGGCATCAGATTACAGTTGAAAGTTCTCAACTTCACACACGTCTATTAATGCATATCAATTAACAGGATAGGACAACTAACAAATGCTTTTAAAGAATCAAAGGACACTCATATATTCTTATGAAGAAATCACAACAGTATATAATTCTAATATAAAGCTAAAAGCAGCATGGTATAAATAATAATTCTAATCACATCACTATACATCATCGAACAATTCATTCATTTATTAAAAAGAGAAACTTCTTGTGGGTTGTGGGGCATAGCATTACCTGCATCAAAGCCTCCCCTTGATCAGAAATATGAACCAACCAAGTAGAGTAAGAATACTTCCAATTAGTAGTCAAATTTGCAGTGGCACCAGAAACATCAATCACAATCCCCTTATCATCATCACTAGTTTTGACAGTAGAAGAAGTGACTTGAACTTCAAACAGATTAATATTAGAAGCTTCCATTTAACTTTACCAATAAGTGGGATTTTAGTTGTCTTTTCAATGTTAGGAAGATCCATTGGACCATGGAAGTCTCCGCCTTTTCTATCAACAGATCTTTTACAAAGTCGAGACCTTTACTCAATACTTCAACTGTTATATGCCCTTGGCTTTCAGATTGAATTTGAAGAACACAGCAGCAAGAAGAACAAAGGATGAAAATATATAGTAATATTAATATTAATAATAATAGAAGGGTGTGAATTGAAGAAGACTGTGCTCCCATAGTTAATTGGGGAAGAAACCCAGGTGAGAAATGAGAAATGAGAATTGCCGATTACCGAAGTTCGAATGTCAGAGAAGACGAAAATCAATCATAAATTAGTACTGCCTTTATACGACTACTACTGGTATATGCGAATCTGAGGCAAATAAAGTTAAATGCGTTTTTAGGCACAAATTTTTTCTAAAATGCAAATCCTTTTAGGTAATATGTGAATTCAACTTCCACCAATGAAATAAATCTTTCCACCAAATGTATCCCTTTAAAAGTCTTGACTTCTTCTTACACTCGGTTTTTACAATAATTTCGTAAAACTTCGGAAAATAATATCGTCGTAAAATTACTCTAATTAACGTCATTATTATTATCGTAAGAATAAGTTTAACGACAATATTATTGTCGTAAATTTTTTTCGTAAAATCTGTTTAACGCTATTATTATTGTCGTAACGTGTGTTTAAACGCTAATATTTTTTACGAAAATATTATTGTCGTATTACCTAAAAACGAGTTTCTCAAAAAAAGAAACTTTTTTTACAAGTGGAGGGGGAACCGAGCATGATTTTCCAAATTCCCTGCGAATCTGTCCGAGTTTGTTTGTTTTATAGTCCCTTCATCCCAAATTGTTTGAGAATTATTCTTTTTATGGATGTCCAAAATAATTCTCATAACTAATATTTAAACCAAAAAGTTCTTCTTAAATTCCTAAAATTTCCACATAACTACATTTATTAAGAAGATTAAGCACAATAAACGAAAGATATAATTGTAAAGTAGTCATGTTTTTATGACTAGGCAAGCTAATAAATGATGTTTCCTTAATTTTTTAGAGTTCCAAAATGTCCCAAACAAATTGAGACAGGCGGAGTATTTTACTTTTAGGGGCCTTTAGTTATTTAAGTTTGTCAACCGAAATTGTTGCAACAATAAGCTTATGACATAAATCATGTCATGTACAAGCTTGGACTCACCAAGTTGGGTGAAAAGCCATTAATGCCCTCCCCCCTTCGATTTGGGGTGATTTACTTAACACTAAAAATGTAATTAACCCTTACTTAAACATCCCATTAAACTTTGCTTAATCCGACCCCCTAAATTAGGGCGGGTAAATTAACCAACCCTAATTTACGCGCCAAAATCAGATCAGTAGCCAATTACTCTGCTTCCGCCCCTCTCTTTGCAAAGCGAATAACTCTGCCGTGTCTCTCCATCGGTGTCCAGTCATTGTCCTCGCCGGAACAGCCCTCTCTTTTCTTCTTCTCCGTCAATCATTGTCCGAGCCGAGCTGGGTGGTAATCGAAAGGGTTTCTTGGCTTTCCATACCGGTATGTGAATTTAGGGAAATTGAATTTGTTAGTTTACTTACCCTGCGGGATTAGCTTAAACCGTGTGTTTAACTCTGAATTGAATTGAAAATGGGGGCGACCCTGATTGAAAATGGATATTTGATTTGAATTGAAATGGTTAAATTTGAATTTGTGAATTGTGCAGTTATTACCCGGTATGACTACCTATATATATATATATATATATATATATATATATATATATATATATATATATATATATATATATATATATATATATATATATATATATATATATATATATATATGGTTATATCTAGTTTGCATTTCCAGGTGAATGGTAATCGTATTAATCTTAAAATATTGATTATAGTGTGACACAAGTTTAAACTTGTTAATGGCTATGTGAACTTCTATCTGCATTTCAAGGTGGATTGATTATAGTGTGACACAAGTTTAAACTTGTTAATGGCTATTTGAACGGAATTATGGTTTTTGTCTATGTGTATATTGGTTTGTAATTATTGTATTGAATAAAAACAGGATCTCGGTGAAGCGTGATGGAAGATAAAGTTTGTATTTTTATATTTTACCCTGTGGAGATTGAAAAAGACGTCAATGGTCTATGGTCTTGGAAGTATGTAGGGTGTGAATTTGAAGAAGTTTCGATGATTCTGAGTGTCAAAAAGAACATTACATTTGAAGAATTGTATGACATGGTGAAAAATGAGTTGGAAATCGATACAACTAAGTATGAGTTTGAGATGAAATATATGGTCCCCATTAGTAAAGCTAGACCGATGGTGCTTGATTGCGATAAGCTTGTGAATCGGTTTATATATGTTTGTAATTTAAAACAAGATGCTTTATTAATATGTTTGAAGGAAAAGGAAAAGTGTACCGAGGTTTATGAAAGTCAAGAAACATGTGAAGTAGTAAATGTGTCGGAAAGTCAAGAAACATGTGTTGAAAGAGATGAAGAGACAGATGTTGATGTTTTGGCAAATGGGATGAAAGAGATGTTGGATGTAAGAAGAGAAAGCATGGAGACATGTGTTGAAAAGAATGTTAATGAAGAGATAGATGTGGATGTTGTTGGGAATGCCATTGAAGAGATGTTGGATGTAAGAATAGAAAGCATAGAGACATGTGTTGAAAAGATTGTTAATGAAGAGATATATGTGGATGTTGTTGGGAATGCCATGGAAGAGATGTTGGATGTAAGAATTGAAATCATAGAGACATGTGTCGAAGATTCTCATTTGAACACGGGGGGTGACAACATGGACTTTAATGAGCAACTTGAAGACTCCTTATTGGTGAATTTGGGTGAAGATGTTTATTTAAAAGAATCATATCAGAGAATTAGCATGAGCGGGGCTGATGAATTGTCAAACGAGAATCTTGATGGCTTTGTTGAGAGAAATGAGATTGTTGATCCCTTGAATGCACCCCCAACTATGGTTAACGTGCAAAGAATTGAACATGAAGACTTTCGTTGTAGCCGTACTGTAGGTGATACTTTAGTGTGCATTCCCGAACATGAAGACTTTCGTGTGAATGATCCGTTTAAATGCAAAAGTTTTTTGGTATTCAAACTTGCGAAGTTGGCTACGAAGTACAAGTTTGAATTCAAAACGCAAACTTCCAACAAAAGCGTTTATTCAGTTTTATGTGAAGCCGCCGGATGCAAATGGCGTTTGCGAGTCACTAAACTTCAAGCACCTTCTGAGCGATTTGTAGTGGTAACGTATGCAAATAAGCATAGCTGCCCACCTATTGCTCCTCGAAAAGACCATAGACATGCTACACACAAGCTAATAGGCACATACTTTTCCAGAAGGTTTAAAGATGCCAATCGTATTAACGCACCAAAGGACTTGATGCATGATTTCCAGCAAGAATTTGGATATGATGTAACTTATTGCAAGGCGTACAGGGCTAAGGGTTATGCGGAAGGATTGATAAGGGGTAATCCAAACAAAAGTTGGGGAGAATTACCCGAATATTGTTATAGGCTGAAGGCTAGAAACCCGAACACTGTATATCATATTGAAAAAAGTGATGGGAATGTTTTCAAATACTTTTTCATGGCACTTGGTCAAAGTATTGAGGGATTTTATTTGGCGATGCGGAAAGTCATTTCTGTGGACGGCACGCATTTAAAAACGCGTTATAAAGGGACCTTACTTGTGGCAACATGTCAAGATGCAAATCATTAAATATTTCCACTTGCTTGGGGTGTTGTTGCTTCTGAAAGTATAGAGTCTTGGACATGGTTTTTTGATAAGCTAAAACCCATCATTGGGGACACGAATGATCTTGCGATACTTTCTGATCATGCCGATAGTATTAAAACATCTTTCAAGGCGGTGTTTAAGAATGCGCACCATGGGCATTGCATGTATCACATGCAAAAGAATTTGAGGATGAAATATCCCGACGTGGTGTGGGAAAGCTCTTTCGTAAAGTCGCAGAGGCCTATACGAAGCGTAATTCAAGTTGCATTTTGAAACTTTATGTAGTAAATGTCCGAAAGCCGACGAATATTTGAAAGAAGCGAATTCCCTATGTGGGCTAGAGCTAAATTTGAGGGATTTCGTTACAACATAATGACCACAAACCATGCCGAGTCTGTGAATGCTAGGCTAAAGCGTGCACGAGAATTTTCAATTGTTGGGTTGATTGAACATATCCGGGAGATGTTACAGGATTGGTTTGCTAAAAGAAATGAATCATCTACAAATTGCCAAGATGCTCTTACTCCCAAAATTGAAATCGAAGTGAACAAAAGCTTCGAGTCAGCGAAACGATTTTCGTTAATACACTTTCCTCGATAAGTATGATGTTCGTGACAAGGATGTGTTATTTCTTACATCGTTGAGTTGGATTTGAAGACGTGTACATGTAAAAAATTCCGATGGATATGTATCCATGCGTGCATGCACTTTCGTGTTGAAGTATACAGGGAAGCAAGCCTCCAAGTATTGCACTTGGTATTATAGCGTCAATTGTTGGAGGCTAGGTTATTCCAAATGTGTGTATCCACTTCAAAATTAAGATGAATGTGTGTATCCCGATGATGTGCTTAACGATGTGGTTTTGCCACCGAAGGTGGCAAAGAGACAAAGTGGACGGCCATCAAAAAAGAGGAAACGCTCAGCCGGGGACAGAAAGACGAAGTATGTTTGTGGAAAATGCGGTGTCAATGGTCATTACGCTTCCACTTGTAAGAGTTTGATTGGTGGAGAAATGCTCACCAGCGACACTCCTACTTTGCCATGATAAGGTATTGTATGTATTAATATTTAGAGTTCTTTTTATATTCAATCATGTTACATTGCATTAAGCTTGTTACCTTTTTTCTTTGACAATGTTACAGGAAGGCGATGGGATACATATTGTGGCTGTTTAAGTATTAATGTTGATGAAGAGGATGAGATGTTTACATATTGTGGATGTTTAATCATTGAGGATGATTGGTTGATGTGTAAGATTCGAAGACGTAACTTGTGTTGTATTTTGAATAATGGAAAGTGAAGTGTTGATGTGTTTGTTTGTTATTGTATTTTGAATAATGGCAAATTCTATGTGTTGGTTGTTCTTCTTTGGTTGATTGGTTGATGTTTAAATCTGGAAGATGTAGATGATGTTGAATTTTGAATGATGGCAAATTGATGTGTTGGTTGTTCTCATTTGTTTAATGTGAAGGGAAGTTGTTCGAGTGTCACGAATGTGGTGTTTTGCGTCCATTAAGGGTGTTGTAAAACATTCACTCTAAAAACAGGTTTAAACTTGTGTCGGCCCTGGAAACAAGTTCAAGCTTGTGTAGCCCCATGAAACGGGTTTAAGCTTGTAAAACATTGATGTGTTGGTTGTTCTCATTTGTTTAATGTGAAGGGAAGTTGTTCGAGTGTCACGAATGTGGTGTTTTGCGTCCATTAAGGGTGTTGTAAAATATCCACTCTAGAAACAGGTTTAAACTTGTGTCGGCCCTGGAAACAAGTTCAAACTTGTGTTGCCCCAAGATACGGGTTTAAGCTTGTAAAACATTGATGTGTTGGTTGTTCTCCTTTTTGTTTAATGTGATAACCATTCAAATCCTTCAAATAACCATTAGATAAGAAAACCAAATGAAATGTACAGAAATATACAGAGAAATACAGAATACCAAGAAATTAAGTTTTTATTTCGTAAGATGAAATACGAAATAAAAGGTTAGACAAGTAATAGTCAATAATACAAGTTTCTTTTGAGATGATTTGTTCCCTAACCTAGTCTTCTCAAGTAGTGTCTCCAGGCGAGCAATCCTTTCTCTATCATGGAGTAACATTTGAACCATGGATCTGAATTGCGACCTCTCAATAACTCAGTGACGTTGATCTCAACTTGTTCAATTTTTTTTTGCATCATTGTCTTGCATGCACTTTATCATTTCAATATCATTTTGAAGGACACCGATTGTGCATTCAAGTTTATCTGTTTTCTTCATCAAGTTCACAGAGGTAACATCTTCATGTGGCCCAAGTAGATGAAGACACCTTGCCATATGGCCTAGTAGATGAAGACACTTTGCCATATGGCCCAAGATAGATGCGTACACCTTGTCCCCGCCATATGAAATAGTAACATTTGACTTCATCATCCCGCAAAATAAGAAATTACAATTATTATACAGACACATTATCCCTTGAAAGTAAATGGAAAGTATAACCAAACAAATTAGTCATACCGGCCAATAAGGACAACCGTCTCCCTGGGTTAGCATCTGTTCCTGAAGTCACCAATTTTGCAGGAACGCCACATTTTCATAACAATGTACGCTCATGAAATGTCCCGCATTCATTTACCTTGCTAGAAGAACGGAAATCGGAGAAGTACCCTTCATATTTTGCTTCGTGTTCGTTTCGTAGATTGCGGTGCACTATGAAAAGAATTGTGCATAATTGAGTATTAAATGGTCCGTCTATATCTCAAATAAATAACTAAACGCCCCTAACAAGTACTCCCGATTCACAAGAGTGCAATCTATGAGTGAATTTGACTGCTTCTTCGTTTCAAAAAAAACATAATTCATAAGAGCATAGTAACTCACCAAAATTAGCTCTGTTAAGTAATTGATGTCTAGGTAAATTCACCCCAATATGTTAGAAATTAGCTCAAATTCACAAAAATGTAACCAAATTTCTGGAAAAACAAAAGAGTTGCCTCGGAAATCCCCTGGAAGAAAAGCTAAAACAAAAGAGCAGAGTAACTCACCAAAATTCTGTTAAGTAATTGATGTCTAGGTAGATTCACACAAATATGTTAGAAATTAGCTCAAATTCACAAAAATGTAACCAAATTTCTGGAAAAACAAAAGAGGTACATCGGAAAGCCCCTTAAGAAAAGCTAAAACAAAAGAGCGAGTAACTCACCAAAATTAGCTCGTTAAGGCAATGATGCTCGTTAATTCACACAAATATGTTAGAAATTAGTTCAAATTCAAAAAAATGGAACAACATTGTGGAAAAACAAAAGAGGTACATCGGAAAGCCCCAGAAGAAAAGCTAAAACAAAAGAGCGAGTAACTCACCAAAATTAGCTCTGTTAAGGCATTGATGCCCTGTTAATTCACACAAATATGTTAGAAATTAGTTCAAATTCAAAAAAATGTAACAACATTCTGGAAAAACAAAAGAGGTACTTCGCAAAGCCCCTAGAAGAAAAGCTAAAACAAAAGAGCAGAGTAACTCACCAAAATTAGCTCTAGTTGGTTTCTTTAATGGAGATTTTGAAGGTTGAATGGTGGGAAGATCAAAAGAGGGAAACACATCAATGAAAGGGGCGGGGGTGTACTTGGGTTGGTTAGAGGGGTTAGTTGTGGGTGAAGAATTCGAATCAAATCAAATAGGGGAATTTGAAAATTTCTAAATTTTGGGCGATTCTTAGCGGGAAAGCAGGCCCCCAAAAATTTTGGTTGGAACAATTGAGAGGGGAGCAGCTTAAGGGCGGGAATTGATGATGACGGAGGGGGAGAGAAGGGTTTCGATCACAAAATTAAAAAAAAAATCAAAATAATTATTCTAGTTACATCATTTGATTGATTATATTTATTTATTCTAGTTACATCATTTGATTATTAAAAAAAATAGTTAATACATACATCTTCTTACTACTAAATAAAAATTAATAATAATAATTAAAACAAAATTAAACGGACTTCCGATTCCATTAGAACTACTTATCGTGTGACATATACTCACGTAAGACACCCTAAACGGACTTATTGAGTGACATACTCACGTATGACACCATAAATGGACTTATTGTGTGACATACTCACGTATGACACCCTAAACGGACTGATTGAGTGACATACTCACATAACACACCCTAAACGGACATATTGAGTGACATACTCACGTAAGACACCATAAACGGACTTTTTGTGTGACATACTCACGTAAGACACCATAAACGGACTTACATACTCACGTAAGACACCATAAACGGACTTATTGTGTGACATACTCACGTAAGACACCCTAAACGGACTTATTATGTGACATACTCACGTAAGACACCCTAAACGGACTGATTGAGTGACATACTCACATAAGACACCCTAAACGGACTTATTGTGTGACATACTCACGTAAGACACCATAAACGGACTTATTGTGTGACATACTCACGTAAGACACCCTAAACGGACTTATTGAGTGACATACTCACGTATGACACATAAACGGACTTATTATGTGACATACTCACGTAAGACACCCTAAACGGACTAATTGAGTGACATACTCATATAAGACACCCTAAACAGACTTATTGTGTGACATACTCACGTAAGACACCGTAAACGGACTTATTGTGTGACATACTCACGTAAGACACCATAGCCGGACTTCCGATTCCATTAGAACTACTTATCGTGTGACATAT
The DNA here is from genome assembly GCA_036785695.1 of Gentiana straminea. NCBI lineage: Eukaryota > Viridiplantae > Streptophyta > Magnoliopsida > Gentianales > Gentianaceae > Gentiana > Gentiana straminea. Next base: position 2,539,050 of record JAVUPR010000477.1, read on the forward strand.
ACTCACGTAAGACACCCTAAACGGACTTATTGAGTGACATACACACGTAAGACACCATAAACGGACTTATTGTGTGACATACTCACTTAAGACACCCTAAACGGACTTATTGAGTGACATACGCACGTATGACACATAAACGGAGTTATTGTGTGACATACTCACGTAAGACACCCTAAACGGACTTATTGAGTGACAAACGCACTTATTATGTGACATACTCACGTAAGACACCCTAAACGGACTGATTGAGTGACATACTCACATAAGACACCCTAAACGGACTTATTGTGTGACATACTCACGTAAGACACCATAAACGGACTTATTGTGTGACATACTCACGTAAGACACCATAACCGGACTTCTGATTCAATTAGGACTACTTATGGTGTGACATACTCACGTAAGACACCCTAAACGGACTTATTGAGTGACATACTCATGTATGACACCATAAATGGACTTATTGTGTGACATACTCACGTAAGACACCCTAAACAGACTGATTGAGTGACATACTCACATAACACACCCTAAACGGACATATTGAGTGACATACTCACGTAAGACACCATAAACGGACTTTTTGTGTGACACACTCACATAAGACACCATAAACGGACTTACATACTCACGTAAGACACCATAAACGGACTTATTGTGTGACATACTCACGTAAGACACCCTAAACGGACTTATTATGTGACATACTCATGTAAGACACCCTAAACGGACTGATTGAGTGACATACTCACATAAGACACCCTAAACGGACTTATTGTGTGACATACTCACGTAAGACACCATAAACGGACTTATTGTGTGACATACTCACGTAAGACACCATAACCGGACTTCTGATTCAATTAGGACTACTTATGGTGTGACATACTCACGTAAGACACCCTAAACGGACTGATTGAGTGACATACTCACATAAGACACCCTAAACGGACTTATTGTGTGACATACTCACGTAAGACACCATAAACGGACTTATTGAGTGACATACTCACGTATGACACATAAACGGACTTATTGTGCGACATACTCACGTATGACACCATAAACGGACTTATTGCGTGACATACTCACGTAAGACACCCTAAACGGACTTATTGTGTGACATCTCACGTATGACACCATAAACGGACTTATTGTGTGACATACTCATGTAAGACACCCTAAACGGACTTATTGTGTGACATCTCTCGTATGACACCATAAACGGACTTATTGTGTGACATACTCACGTAAGACACCCTAAACGGTGGATCGATTGAGTGACATACTCACATAAGACACCCTAAATCGATTGAGTGACATACTCACATAAGACACCCTAAACGGGCTTATTGTATGTCATAAATCTAAAAAGATCAAATATCAATAGTGAAAATCACCGTAATGTCAATTGTCGTGACACATCGGTTGTCCCTCTATCATTACTCGTCTCAGAAAATGGTACTACTATCTACTCGCTTAAAAACAAAATGAAATGAATAGAAATGAAGGGGGAATGGACGGTCCGCGGTCAACAATGGCCCCATGCCACTGATTCTGTCATGTTTTGTCCTATTTCTACTTTTTTTTCACGCCTTCTATGCATGCGATGAGACGGTATATTCTCTCTTTTATTTCCTTCTTGTTTATCACGCAGAGTAGTTGTTGTTTTTTTAATGCAATTCTCTTTTGTTGTTTTTTTTCTTCCTTATATTCTTTATTATTATAATTTATAAAGTATGAAAATCCTATAATTACATTATTTCTCCCCGTTAATTAATATAATCTTTTTTCGTTCTTTTATATCAGACACTAATTAATTTTTTCATTCAACTCACATAAGAAATACAAATCATTTTATTTTCTTATAAACTACATATGATTCAAGTCTGCTCATTTCCAAGTCTGTTAAAATAACAACAAACAATTCAAATTGACACAAGCTTTAACTTGTGTAACATATACAAAACCAGAAAATTAAAATTAAATTAAACAAACAGACATAACAACAACAAAGTTTTTCAGAAATCATAGATAATGTGGCAGATGTGCAATCCTTTTCCCCTTCGTCTCGTTGCAAACCTGGACAACTTGATTGATCTTCCTCTTGTAGGTCTGCATCGTCTCTTTCAGATTTTCCACCTCACAGTCTCTTGATTCAACCTCCTCAACCACCTTCACGTTGATGTTCTCGGTTTCATGAAGAAGTTCCCATCTTTGTGCCATCATGTCTTGCTTTTGCTCCTCCAGTTGGTGCATACAGACTTTAACTTGTGTAACATATACAAAACCAGAACCAACCCCAAGGAAAAAACATAACAAACCAAATTGGACTAGGAGGACATTAGAACCAAAAGCAAACTCATGGCAATTTCCAAAGAACAGAAATATTTCAGATAAATATATTATACAATAAACATGAACATAAAAATAAAAGCATTAGTTTCAGGAAAATAATTATACAAACAAAAAATTAAAATTAAACCCAAAGTTTCTGCAAACAAACAGTAAAATTAAAATTAAACAAACAGACATAACAACAACAAAGTTTTTCAGAAATCACAGATAATGTGGCAGATGTGCAATCCTTTTCCCCGTCGTCTCGTTGCAAACCTGGACAACTTGATTGATCTTCCTCTTGTAGGTCTGCATCGTCTCTTTCAGATTTGCCACCTCACAATCTCTTGATTCAACCTCCTCAACCACCTTCAAGTTGATGTTCTCGGTTTCATGAAGAAGTTCCCATCTCTGTGCCATCATGTCTTGCTTTTGCTCCTCCAGTTGGTGCATAAATTCCTTCCTTAACTGCTTCATCTCTTCCTCCAGTTCTTGCTTGAATATGATTCGAATTTGTTGCCTTTCTTCCTCCATCATTTTCATGAATTCGTTTCTTTCCGTTGCCATTTTTTTCTTTGATGTGCTTCCTGATTTAGAGATATACGGTATTTATCTCAGAATCATCCCAGAATATATATAGCCTAGGTTAACCCTAGGTTAATTGTAGCGTTGCAAGCAATTAAATGGATGCGGCGTTTCACTTTTCAAAAACTGACTTTGTAGTTGAAACAATTCCAACGCTTCGTAAATCTTCATGACTTTGTTAGTTGAAACGAATCAAAGCCTTGTATTCACATTTTCTAAATCAAATTCCACCTTTTATTTAAAAAAACCAAAACAAATTCATTTTGAGAACCTTTCCTATAATAATTAATCCTTCAATAATATCACAACGTACTCAATCAACTACCTTATTATATCGTGAGTATTTTAATGTTAAACCTTAGCACTAATTAAGGAGTATGGTTTTATTTTATTCTATCGTGATTATTCTTTAATTATCTTAATATATCTATCAAAAAATCAAATTTTACGCCCAACTTTAACTTTGTGTCGGCTATATTAATTAAGGAGTATGGTTTAATTTTATTCTATCGTGATTAATCTTTATTTATCTTCATATATCTATCAAAATAAAATTTTCTACCCAACTTTAACTTTGTTTCCAGTTATATGGTTTTGTTTTAAACTTGATTATAGGGTTTAAACTTGATAGCCAGCAAAAATGTAAATGTTGATGAAGTACTTTGTGTCCAGTTAATGAAGTACAATTACATGCACAACCAAAAATGTAAATGTTGATGATACTAACCTTTGGCTATTATTCCATCATCCTGCCTTTTATTTGAATAACACACATTAGCATTTATGCCAGAATTCTTTAAGGCAATGATATCATCAACAAGCCAGTCTACCGTCATCATTCTAGATCCACCGTTAATAGCCATTACGGCGAGAGACAAGAGTCGATTCCACAACAACCGGGAGACACCATAGTCCTTAGCAATCCACAAAGCTTCTTTGATAGCCAGAAATTCCCCTTGAAGGATGGAGTTTCTTCCCATAAATCCCATGAAATCTCTATACAATATTCCATTACCGTCTATGAAGACCCCACTAATGGCCACCATGCCTCTACCATTCTCATCAATATCCATGCAGCTGGCATAAGTGTTGACCTTAATCCAGCCCTCAGCAGGAGGTTCCAAAGCAATCCAATGAGGCTCCTTCACAACAAGAATACATTAATTAGAACATCCAATAGTCATAACAACATTATACATGTGTTAAAATCAAATTTAAAGCAGGATTTTTTTTAATACTAAGAATGGGCTTTAGGGAGATGAGCCCCACATGCTGATGGTACAAGAGTCTCCAGTCTGTAGTTGCATGGTTGCTCCCAAATTTATCAAGTTACAATTTCTGACATTGAAGTTGAAGTTATCAATCCTACAAAGATTATTATCAGAGATGACAGCATGAATTCTATTTGGGCGGGCTTCAATAAAGTTAATATCGAGCAAATCTGAATTCCAAATGATACAAATACCTCCAGATCTTCCAATAGGAGGAGGATACTGTATGGAACCTGTAAAACCAATCTTAGCAATGACTTTAAAGGCTTTTTTTCGCCTGGACGGTTTCAAGAAGGACTGCCACATCAGGTTTCTGTTTCAAAAGAAACTCTTTGATGTGCCTCCTAAATTCTTTGGAGCCAGCACCTCTGCAATTCCAAATGAGGATTTTAATGATACCAGTGTGATGATATGGGATGTTCTCAAAAGAAGAAAAATTACTATGAATCATTGCTTCCAGGAATTCCAACTTGGGATCCTTCGGTCCTACTGATGATAGACTCACATTCCACATCTGAATCATCTCCTTCCAGTCTATGGCTATTGTGCAGTCCTTCACCCTGTGCACATATTCAACCATCAAACATGACTCCACCTCCCCCGGTAGATGTATATTTGAGTTTAGTTTGGTCCTGTGCCATAAAATTCTCGCCATTCTCTTCAATAGAGGCTTGGTATTGTTGCTTTGTTTAAGGTTTACAAGTGACTTGTCTCCACTCTTTAGATTGAAAAATAAAAGGAATGGAAAATGATTTTGACACAGAATTTCTGTGTCATTATCCCCCGAAATGAGTGATTGTGTGGTCCAGAATTTTTGTGTTATTTTGTTTTCTTTTTAAGTGTTTAAATGTGTTGTTATAAAGTGTTGTAATTGAATTCTGTGTACCAATTCTGTGCCTAAATCACTATCCGGAATGGAATTTAAGCTATGACTGGAAAATCAATGACCTAGAAAATCCAAAAAGATTCCCGGGGTCATTTTACGAGTTACTTTAAGCAATGTACGTGACATTGTACCATTATTGGTACAACAATATTATTTTATTAATTGTACTTTTCATTTGCAGAGACCCCCTTGTTTAGGGTCAAATTATAGTGATTTTCACATATGTTTTATATATCAATTTCCCTCATATTTGGATTATTTTCATAGATATCGAGCCATATAGTTAAATATTGAGTAAATGGGGTTTTAAAGAGGTTAATATGAAAACGTATCGATTTTTATGTTTATTTGATGTTTTTATATTATTTTGGAAATTATTACGTTTTGGTATGTTTTTGATATTTGTAGATACCCAATTAATGATGGAAAAAGATGATCCTAAAAGGCTAGATTCGAGATGGAAGAGGATCAATCAAAGATATGGAAGAATAAAAGAGATAAGGAAAGAAATAAATCAAGATAAAGATGGAATTATCAATTTAATCGTCAGTGGACGGGCGTCCATATGAATCGACGAGCGTCTAGTTTGGACGGGCGTTTGGTGAAGTGGCCGAGCGTTCGAAGCCGAAAAAGAGAACGAGAGAGTTTGGACGTGTATTGAACGAGCGTTCACTCAAACCGAACGAGCGTCCGTTGTATTGAACGAGCGTCCGCCACCGTTTCGGCGAGAACCGACTTAGGTTACCGTAGACCGACTTAGTTTTACTATAAATATAACAGCAGCCCCAACCCTAAGGATATACCAATTTTATCACATATAATTCTTCAAGGAAGCAGCCGCATCTTGGAGAGTTGAAGGCCGGTCACCCGAGCCTCGTGCTCGGGTGAACCGAGGTTAGATTAGGAGTAGATTATGTAGCTTTTCTTTTTCGTTTCCATGGAGTTCAACCATTGTAACCAAACTATGTGAGTTCTTCTTTTAGATTTATTCAATTTTCAGTTTTATTTCATGACCTTTAATTAAAAGTTGTTTCTTTCTATGATTTATGATGCTATTATGTGGACTCATATCGAGAGATTTGTTTACTAATTGATACGTTTACAACAAACGAAAGTTGCGTAGACTAGATCACCGTAGAAAGAATAGATCTTTTATCTAAACAAACGGAAGTTGATAGATATAATCTAGGTTGCTTGAATTTATGAACTTAAACTGCGAGAGCTACTTAGGTTTGTTAATTCATACACCCGAGTTTTGTGAAAGAACATTGGTCCCAACATTCGGAAGATGAGAGACCGGTAATTGGATTTACTAAGGAATTAGGAATCCATAGCTTGAGAAATAGGTTCACTAAGGAATTAGGGACCTAGATCTTGTGAAAAGGTGTAACCATAACTTGAATTAGAATCATGAGATAGGCTTAGATTGAAATCACTAGTTTGTGCTTTGTTTGATCCCATGTTTCCTTAGATTAGTTTGTTAATTTTGTTCTTAGGTTAGATTTATTTTGATTGTTCTTTTATGTTTTTCTGTTTTTATGTTTTTGCTTTTCGTTTATTTGTTTTCGTTGAGTAGCAATTAGTAGGATTAATGAGATTAGATTGAACATACCTTTTCCCTGAGGATCGACCCCTTACTCATTACGCTTTACTAGCAACAACCCGATGTTTTGGTCGGTTAGGAGTTAGTTTTGCATGGTAGTTAGGGTTATAAATTTTCTTTTGTTTTATTGATGCAAAATCTCCGCAACAAAAGTGGCGCCGTTGCCGGGGAATCGGTGTTTTGTTGAATCTAATTGAATTAATTTTTCGATTTTGTTACGATTTATTTTTGTATTCTTTCAATAAAAGTAGCGTCGAATAGATTGAGAGTTTTTATTTTGCCGTGTTTCGATGACCGTTAGGTTAAGAATGTGCAAAAGTTTTTTACTCAACTTGTTTTACGTGAAGTTTATATGTTTATGTGTTACCTAGTCTAACCCCGTGCTTAATTTGATAAGGTTTCGTGTCTTTGTGATACGTGTTCTTGTGTTGTGTTTATATGTTTTAGGGTTTTTGTATTTTTCCCGCTTTTTCGTGCATATTCGATATACGGACGAGCGTTTGGTAGCATGAACGCCCGTCGGCCCCTAACTTGCGGGTGAAAGAACGGTTTGGGTGTATGAACGCTCGTCCGTCCGAAAGGTTTCAACGCCGTTCGAGTTGAAGGATCGGACGGGCGTCCGGAATTCGAACGCCCGTCCGGAGGTTTTCAAGAGCAAACGAGCGTTGAAAAAGATGAACGTTCGTCCGGTTCGAACGCTAAGTGAACGTTCGTCCGGGTTCGATCCAGGTTCGGTTTTTCTTGATTTTATTTTTAATGCTTTTATTTGATGTGGATTTTTCATTAGAGCTTCGTGGTGATTAATTTTACGTAGATGTCCCGAACTTATATGTTTTTACCTTTCCATCTATGAATCCATGTTAGATAATTGATCAATTCCTTGTATAGGATTCATCTAGGCATGTTATAGTCACTGTCGGTTTTCGTACGCTATAACTGTTCTTATCATTGTTAGTGTAGCTAATGTCGGTTCTCGTATGCTACATACCGTTGTGATGAATCTTGTTAGCTTTTGAGACTTACGTGCTTCCTTTTTTGAGGAATTATTATAACTCATTTGGGTAGCTACTGTCGGTTTCCGTAATGCTACCATCTTAGGTCATATGAGTTATATCTGTTTAGTATAGCTAACTGTTGGTTTCCATAATGCTATCACTTTTGATAAGTCTTAAGGCGCGTCTACACTGCATGTAATGAACAGCACTGTCGTTTATCGTAACCTGTCATTATTTGGTAGACGTTTATTTTATATATATGTCGTGTTGCATATAGTGGGCTAGTTTTCTTTCTTTTATTTTATTTTCTTTTTGCATATCATTTAAATGCATTTCATTTAGTTGCATTTCATATAGTTGCATTGTTTTTCTATTTTTCCTTTTATTTTTCTTAAGTGTGGTCACTGTCGGTTTTCGTAATACCACCTAGTTTATTTTTCTTTTTGAGTGTAGTTAACTGTCGGTTTCCGTAATACTACCTCGTCTTTATTTTATTTTTAGGATTTTTCACGTAGATCGCATTGTAGTATATTTTCATATAGTTGCACCTAGCCTACGAGTTTGTGATATTTTCATGTATATGTGTCCATCTTTATGTGAGCATAATTTGAATATCTCTATATATTCTTTTCCATGTGCTTTATTTGTATAAGTCTAATCTTTTCCCCGTAGACTCTTTTTGCACCGATCAAGTGCAGGATACTTTCTTCCTAGCTATTGTGCACTTTAACGATGTATTCGGTTGTCTGTGATGCTCCACGTCTCATCGAGCTATGCAAGCAATCCTGGTTCTTGTTGGTTCCTCCGTAATTGCCGCATCCAATCGCCTAAGTTCTCTAATTTATTATTTCGCACAACTTGAGGACAAGTTGCAATCTAAGTGTGGGGGAGAGGATGGTTTATATGTATCTATGAGTCGTTTGCTCAATTTCTATTATATTTCTATGAAAAGTGCTTAATTTTTAAAATTTTTGTTTTGTCCCGAGTAGACAAAGGCATATCTTTGCTTGAGTTTATATCATTTTTGCTATATTCTCGTATATTTAGTAATTTTAGTTGTTTCACCCGACACTCTTTTTCACATGCCATAGTAAATGATGAGCTAAATGTTGAAAGCCTACCCCATTTTAGTTGAAAATTTTTGATGATTATAGCATGTTTCTTTGCTTATGTACAATTCTTGAAAAGTTTAGTAGTTTGTATTTAGAGTTAAAGTATGACATACTGTGAATATCTGTAAGTTTGAATGTGACAAGTGAAACGTGATTAAGTCTTTGCAATAGTAATAAATTGTTTACTTGAGGTGTTATGCTCAGTGGTCTGTGCTACTAGAAAATAATCTTTTCCACTGCCAGCCAGAAATCTCTAAGTAAACATAATTGTAATTGTGTGTGTCGGAAGTCGGTTTATGATTTGGGTGAGGTAGGGTGTACCACGTATGTCCTATTCCACTATGATGACCAAAAGCTCACGACGGTTAGAAAAAGCCTTATGATTGGAGTAAGGTAGGGGATTATCTTGAAATGTCCTATTCTCGCTATGAGGGCAAAAGCTTATTCTGATGTGTGTTAGAAAAGTGTGAAAAAGTGAAAATATTGAAATTTATTATTATGAATAAGTAAGGACTTAGTTATCGTCGATCTTATCCCCGTATAAACTGAAGGATATGTTGTAGGGATTATCCTCTGAGTTTGTCAGAAATGTTTTAGATATTCTCTACTATTTCTTTTTGGGATATGTATATTTTGTAAGGTGCCTGTTATAATTTTTGAATATTTCTAACTTAGATGGGAAACCGGGCTAGTTTTGGTTTGAATAACTTTCAAATTGTGGAACTTAGTGGAAGTTTATTATGGCTATGCACACACTCACTCGGGTGAACTTCTGAGTTATTGAATATACTTCATATTTGTATGGATGTTTATTTGCCTCGAGCTTGATCTTTGTTTTGTTTTGCTCGGGACGAGCAAAAGATAAGTGTGGGGGAGTTGTTTAGGGTCAAATTATAGTGATTTTCACATATGTTTTATATATCAATTTCCCTCATATTTGGATTATTTTCATAGATATCGAGCCATATAGTTAAATATTGAGTAAATGGGGTTTTAAAGAGGTTAATATGAAAACGTATCGATTTTTATGTTTATTTGATGTTTTTATATTATTTTGGAAATTATTACGTTTTGGTATGTTTTTGATATTTGTAGATACCCAATTAATGATGGAAAAAGATGATCCTAAAAGGCTAGATTCGAGATGGAAGAGGATCAATCAAAGATATGGAAGAATAAAAGAGATAAGGAAAGAAATAAATCAAGATAAAGATGGAATTATCAATTTAATCGTCGTGGACGGGCGTCCATATGAATCGACGAGCGTCTAGTTTGGACGGGCGTTTGGTGAAGTGGCCGAGCGTTCAGAAGCTGAAAAAGAGAACAGAGAGTTTGGACGTGTATTGAACGAGCGTTCACTCAAACCGAACGAGCGTCCGTTGTATTGAACGAGCGTCCGCCACCGTTTCAGCAGAACCGACTTAGGTTACTGTAGCAGCCGACTTAGTTTTACTATAAATATAACAAAGAGCCCCAACCCTAAGGATATACCAATTTTATCACATATAATTCTTCAAGGAAGCAGCCGCATCTTGGAGAGTTGAAGGCCGGTCACCCGAGCCTCGTGCTCGGGTGAACCGAGGTTAGATTAGGAGTAGATTATGTAGCTTTTCTTTTTCGTTTCCATGGAGTTCAACCATTGTAACCAAACTATGTGAGTTCTTCTTTTAGATTTATTCAATTTCAGCTTTATTTCATGACCTTTAATTAAAAGTTGTTTCTTTCTATGATTTATGATGCTATTATGTGGACTCATATCGAGAGATTTGTTTACTAATTGATACGTTTACAACAAACGAAAGTTGCGTAGACTAGATCACCGTAGAAAGAATAGATCTTTTATCTAAACAAACGGAAGTTGATAGATATAATCTAGGTTGCTTGAATTTATGAACTTAAAATCTGCGAGAGCTACTTAGGTTTGTTAATTCATACACCCGAGTTTTGTGAAAGAACATTGGTCCCAACATTCGGAAGATGAGAGACCGGTAATTGGATTTACTAAGGAATTAGGAATCCATAGCTTGAGAAATAGGTTCACTAAGGAATTAGGGACCTAGATCTTGTGAAAAGGTGTAACCATAACTTGAATTAGAATCATGAGATAGGCTTAGATTGAAATCACTAGTTTGTGCTTTGTTTGATCCCATGTTTCCTTAGATTAGTTTGTTAATTTTGTTCTTAGGTTAGATTTATTTTGATTGTTCTTTTATGTTTTTCTGTTTTTATGTTTTTGCTTTTCGTTTATTTGTTTTCGTTGAGTAGCAATTAGTAGGATTAATGAGATTAGATTGAACATACCTTTTCCCTGAGGATCGACCCCTTACTCATTACGCTTTACTAGCAACAACCCGATGTTTTGGTCGGTTAGGAGTTAGTTTTGCATGGTAGTTAGGGTTATAAATTTTCTTTTGTTTTATTGATGCAAAATCTCCGCAACAGACCCTTCACATTCGTATCTCTTCGATATACTACTATTTATAGGCCCATTTTATCATTTTTTAATAGTTTAATTCCAGTTCTTACCCGCAACAATCTCAAACATGTCTCATTGACCGAAACAATCTTGAACTTGTGTAACGTTAAATCAAACTTGTGTCAAAACAACCTTGAAACTGTGTAAAGTTAAAATTAAGAAATGAATCCATTATGTTAAGGGTCAATGACAAATCATCAAATATTATAACAAATCATCATTTATAATGTTAAGCAATTTAATGAATCAAACCATAGCATGGATTATGGAATTGAATAATGTTAATGAATTACAATTACAATTAACGTTAACTATGTTGATTTGTATAATTCTTTAAGAATCAATAAATTAACTTCTTCATTTCAATGGGTCAATTTTTCTAACAAATATTGTTAACCAACTAATGAATCAAACCCTAGTTCTCAAACATGGAAGAAAATAACAATTACAAATACAATATACATAATAATAAGAATGAAACCAAATTTCTCCTCCAAAAAGTTCTTCTTCAAAATAACAATTACCAATACAAACCCTAGTTCACAACATAAGAGAGAATTACAATTACAACTACAATACATAATAATAATTACACATTTTTCAAACACCATGGTTCTCCTTTCAAACACCCTGATTCAAAAGAACAATTACACATTTTACTTCTCCTTCAAACCGTTCTTCTTAAAAAACGAATTAAATTGTTTATAATGACATCTTAGTTTATGGTTTTCATAACCAAAACCCTCATAGACGGTTAACATCTATGGCTGAAATTCCCATGAAAGCAATTCCCCAACCAACTTCTTTCTCCAACGGAATATGCTTCTTCCCAATCAATGATATATTCACTCTTCCCAGCATGAACTCCACGTATTTAAGAACGAACATGCCACAATCAGTCCTACCAAATTACAACAATTACAAGATAATAAGTTAGTCACAAAATCAAAAACCTTAATAATCTCTATATATATTGCATAAATATAAATTATCAAACATACCCATTCTCTTGAGAGGGACACTTCACGCTCAACACCACTAGATTTTTCTCAGAATACTTCTCATAGCCTTTTACAAGCTTCTGCATTAAAAGCGGTATGACAACTTGCATAGGCATGACACACCTTGCAAGAATCACTTTTCTAATATGCCCCGGAATGCTGTCATACACGAAAATTATCCTAGCACTCAGATCAATTTTCAAAAGAAACCAATGATCACTCTCTATCATCGGCACATACAATGTCTTGCAACCTTCCCATGGTGTGCTACATTCCGGAGTCGTCCCGTTCACAATATGCCTAAATATTGAATTAAATTCTGATTCTCTTGAGCGTTTCAGGTTTAGTGTGTGGAAGTTTTTGACATATGTTGCAAATTGAGTATCAAGGACACGGGCATCTTGGTCAAACAGATTCGGGTACTTTAAGCATCGCCGGCGAATTTCACACAATGAACTATCCAACACCTGAATATAAATGATACTACTTAACAATAGCATACATTTCAATCTAAACTGCTGTGTTTTTGTAAAATCTAAAGCATATACTACTTATGTTTCTTGGCAAGCTCTGCCCGCGGTTCGCAATTCCTTTCAAAATCCCTACTTCGATATCAGCGTCAACCAACTTCACTCGTTCACTGTGTAAATCAAAAGGAAGAAAATCAAATTAATCATCAAAATAGGGTTTACAAATTAGGGTTTAATTTAAGTGTATGACATTGATACCTGTCTTCACATGAAGCCAAAAACTTGTCAACACGCTTCATCAGCATGGTATCCATTTTTCGGAACGGATCATACTCATCAAACTTCTTCACTTTCCTCTTTTTCGCTAGTTTTATAGGAGGGCTGTCACAAGCTCTTCTTTTCTTCGGCGTCAGCGGTAGATCGAAACGTACGACTTCATAAAACATTCAATGACGTAATTACTTTTGGTTACACATATATGCCTACTGACATAAACTCAAATTAATTATTTTTGTAAAACTACCTTTTACACCTTTTTTCCTGCCCTCTTCTTCCAAATCATCCCGATCGTCTTCGTCTTCGATTTCCAAAACATCCCTTTTACTCACCTCGCCTCTCTTTTCTCCTAAGGCATTACCTAGTCATAATTTCAAAAAACAAAATTTTATGAATAAATTAGTTCTATCACAAAAACAAACAAATATAGGACAAATTTACCATTATACCTTCGCCGTTTGGGTTTCCCTCAACACTACCTACAGTACTCGCAGCAGGTTCCTCCACGACGTTCACATCTTCATCACCTTTCCCCTATCGTTTATAATAGCTGGTTCTTCTTCCTCTATTATCTCAGCTTGCTCCTCCTCCATGCCACCTTCCATACCCTCGTTTATGATTTCATCAGCTTCCTCCTCCATCTCTTCAACTACGGAATTTCTAAATCATAATTTCAAGAAACTAAATGTTATGAACTAATTAATTCTCTCACCAAAACAAACACATATAGGACAAATTTAACATTATAAACTAATTCTCTCACCAATCTCACCAAACACATAAAAGACAGATTAATTACCTTCTCCGTTTGGGTTTCCCTCACCTTCCTCCCTTATATCAACTTGTTCCTCCTCTATGCCACCATTTACATCATAATTTCAAGAAATAAAATGTTATGAACTAATTCTCTCATCAAAATACAAAATGAACAAATCAAAAGGACAAGATTCACATTTCACCTTCACCGTTTCGGGTTTCCTCGACCGTTTCCTCAACCGGGGCATTAGGTTCATCCCCTACCTCCTTCTCTTCAACTACGGTATTTCCTAATCATAATTTCAAGAAATAAAATGTTATAGACTAGTTCTCTCCTTTATAAACAACATAAAGGACAAATTTAACTTCATACCTTTGCCGTTTCGGGATGCCTCCACAGTTTCATCTTCCACTTCATTCAACTCTTCATTACCTTCCATTTTACTTGCATGTATAGCATCATTTTTGCATTTTTCACATGCACAACAAAGACGAACCTCCATCAATTTAACTTTACGTTGGAGCGTATCCACTAAAGCGCACATTCTTTTGTTCTCTTCAAAGAACTTTTACCAACTCTTCGCACATTCTTTTGTTCTCTTCACTCAAGAATTTTTACCAATTCTTTTAACTTTTCATAATCAACATTACCCGTTGATTGCTCAGGTGCATTGTCAGTTTCATCATCTTCAACTTCATCTTCCCGGGGCATCAAAAAATAAGCTTTTTCCTTTTTCAGCTTCGGATGGAACCAAATTTCGAACCGCCTCCACCTGCATTATATACTACTCATAAATAATGTGGAGGCTGCATGTACATACCAAACTTAATATACAAATAAAACATCACCACCTCCCTCGATTGAAGAAGAAGTTGAATTACAGAAGAGCTGACCCTTTTTACCGCTCCCCACTTCATCAACCTTGGGAGAGCATTTTTGTCAACAATCTCGGCAAACTTCCTTAAAGAAGGAATAGCTTCAAGTGCCCAAACCTACGATGCATTTACATTCAAGTGATGGACCGAACATAATCATAAAACTTTAACAAGTTATGTGTGTATATATATATATATAATGAATTAAAACACCAGATTTGGCTTATACATACCTTCAAAGCGTGCGGAAAACCATATAAAGTATATCCGATCGGGGGATTTTTGAAAGAATCCCTCATGTCCCTCCTCCAAACATAGACAGTGGCTTCATAAGAAGCGTTTCCCCATGGATACTTATTGAAAGCATCCAAATCCTCAACCAACTTAAAGATCCACTAACCCACCGCACGTCTCTCTTCCGATCCCCACACAACGTACGTCAATATAACGATCAACCCAAGTTTGTAACGGTCATTAGCATCCTTAATGCGATTAAAATTTGCCCAGACATCCTTCCTATACACTTTCGATGAGTTTTTAAAATACTTATTAACTAATCTAGATTCTTTTCCTACCCCTTTATCGACATTGCTACCGTCGCCAACCAAGAGACCACTAACCAGCGCAAATTCTTCTACACTAAATCGTATTTTTTTGCCTCCGACTTTGAACCAAAAAACATTGGCATCTACATTCCATGGACTCGCCAACCTCATTAACAACTGATGTAGTATCATGTTGGCTTGCATATCCTTCAAATGGATTAAGTGTCCAAAACAAGACTCGCTCCAACATTTCTTTGTGCGTGTCATTAAGCTTTTCATAAACTTCAATTGTTTTACCAATTGAACAACGGGAAACAACTTCACATTTTGCGGACCTTTCTTCTTCGCTAAGTGCATAAATCAACGGCATTTTTTCAACTTATCTATAACCAACAAAATAAGAAATTTCAATTCAATCGAATTAAAGAACAAATGAATGTGAATACACAAGTTGAAACAAATAAGAAATTTAAATTCAACACCAACAACTAATAACACATCACCGGCATTGTTTGAGCTAACAAATGATTTGACACCACAAAATTTAACTAATCACATCCCCAAAATCATACATGCACACCACAAAATTTAACTAATCGCATCCCAAATCATACATGCACATACCAATATGCGTGATTTATAACCCACCAACAAAATCGTACCTTTTGCGCATTCACTCGAATGTTCCGCCGCCTCCTTCAAGTTTCGTTCTTCGTTGATCGGCTTCCGGTTGGAGTATAGAGAATGTTGAGGAGATTTGTTTATCACAAGTTTGACCCTGTGTTGATGCGGTGATTTTGGGAAGAATTGGAGGGTGAATTTGGGGAAGCTCTCGCAAATAGTTAATAGTTAATCAAGGGGCCCAGAATTTTGGGGGAATTGTGTTAACAAATTTAGGGATTTTGGGATAAAATATGAAGGATAAGATGAGGGGTATTTCTGTCAAAGCAACGTTTCATAAGGTTTTCCTCTTTTTTCATTTTCTTATTTGGGTCAAAGCTCATTGCTGCAAACCCAAAAGTTGATACGCTTAAAGATGTCATTCCCCCTTTTACTTTATGGAACGAGATGTCTTTTTTTTCCTCCGAAAAGACGAAAGATTTTATTGAAAGCCGGACTAACGCCGGGAACTACAGACACAAACGCCAGACAACGCCTGCCAAAGCCGGATCACAACCGGACTAACTAGAAACACAAAAGGAGCCTAACGAATTAGACAAAAACAACCTAATTGCTGTCAAAGCAAGGACTCCGAATAGAAGCTTTGACAAAAGGAAAGCCTCATGATGGCCAAATACAACAGACCCGAATAACAAACTAACACAAACGGAGTAAATGGACATCAAACAGACGATTTATTGCCCAAACAAGCTGTAATATTTGATTTTCGGGAAAAGGGCAGACGTGTCATTTTGCGAAAACGAAATATTATTATTTTGACTTCTTTTATTGTAGTTAAGTTTTTACGGGGAATATATAAAGGAAATCTGATTTTTTTTTAGTAAAAGGATGATTAAGGAAAATAAGGATTTAGGTAATTGTTGGGATTTTTCCTATTTAAGGAAAAATAAACCAAATCAGTTTCCCTAACCTTTCGAATCAGATTTTCCATCTCCTAATCTCCTAATTTACGTGTGAGAGCTTGAGAGAAAGGCTTAGAGATTTGTTCCAATTTCTAATTCGAATCTCAACCGTTTTTAGATTCGAGAAGTGCGTTGGAATCGTCGTGATAGGAGCGTCGTTTCTATACTCAAAGATCAGAGCTTTGTTAAGGTATGTAATTCGACCTACCTGATGTTTTGGATGAGCTTTGAAGATCAAAACCCATATCTTTCGTAGTGTTGTGTTAATCGAAGCGTGTGATCGAATATACTCCTCTAAAACGCAGTCTAATGACGCACTATAACGCGGCCACTAGCCGTACTACTTAACTACAACAACCCAATGAGCTAAGTAATAGATTGAAGAAGACGCTGAACTAAAAAAGAAAAAATTCTCCAAATGAAGAGGACGTCCAGACACATGGATCATCTAATAGCAATCTATTACCCGACACACAAAAACATAAAATAGACATATATTACAGACGCCGGTCAGCTCCGGCAAATAGAAAACTAGATATAGAACAACAAAGCAAGAAACTAACCAAATGTTCTATGACAGAGAGAAACTAGGCAAACAGAAGACGACGTCGGAAGCAACCGCTGACCGCTGCCACCAAAAGGAACGAGGAGCCCGGAAGTGTGACATCCACCTTTCAAAGGAGAGTAGCACCATATAGCCGCCAACAAAGAGCCCGAAGCCTTAGCGGGACTAAGTCGCCAACGCCGAACACCAACCGGAAGCGCCGCTCAATGCCGAAACCAGAAAGCTTCCCACCGCGACAACTCCGCCAGCCAGAACCTAGCTCCAAAAACACGCTTAAAACGACGCTCATGACTCAAGGATGCCGGATCTGCCATGATTGACCCCAAGCCGGGGTAGATGAGCGGGCAAGAAACAGATTGGAGCCATAAACGCCGGTTCAAGAGAGCAGAAGAGAAAGAGAAACTAAAGGATAGATAAAACGTAAAAAGAGAAAGAGAAACTAAAGGAAGCCGGACGTCGGCAGCAAACGCCACCGGCGCCGGAAAACGGGAAAGTGTAGGCTTTAGATCCGGAGAGGAGTTTAGTGAGGGAAAATGAGGTTTAGAAAGAGATAAGAGCTGCCTTTATTCATCGAAGTGGGAAAAAAATCCCACAAAGAAACCGTTTACATTCTTCAAAAAAAACCGCAAACGGCAGTTATTGAAAAAAACAAGAGTTCTTATGTGTTTCCACTTCTTCGGAACACATACAAGATTCGTCACTACAAAAAGGATAATGGTAACCCCACCCTTAACTACTTCATTTATGAATTTCATAGTAATAGAAATACATGTCCTACCGAGACAGAATACTCCCTCCGTCCCATTTTATTTATAGAAAATAGGGATAAGGACATATATTAGAATATTTTCAACTAATAGGACAACCACATATTTTTTTACAAGAAAAGATAGAAAAATCCAAATTTTGACCCAAAATAAATAAACAAGACACACTATTTTTTTTAGTTGCAAAAAGCACAAAAAATTTTAGACGGATAAAAATACCCTCTTATTGGACGCCTGGACATCGCTGCATTTGGTCTTTTTTTTTTCCAGCGTTTGGTACGCATGCTGCTTCATTTTTTTTTTCCAAAACAACGATAACTTTTGATTTAAAACTCCGATCATCAAAAATTTTTTTTTACCAAAATTCATTTTTTTTGGCTCTTTATTTTGAGATCTCATACGATACCCTTCCGACGGAAATTTTGAAAGCCGAAAAATATTTGCATTAATGGAGCATTTTTCTTATAAACGACCATAACTTTTGATTTAAAACACCGATCTTCAAAATTCTTTTACCAAATTTTATAAATTTTTTTTCTCTTCATTTTGAGATCTCATACGATACCCTTTCGACGTAGTTTTTGAAAGCTGAATTTAATCGCAGCTTTTACATTAACACATTACCATTATCACATTATCATAGTATCGGTATCACAATATCAGTATCACAATAACAGTATCATAATAACAGTATCACATTAACACGTTTTATTAACAAACACAATGACACCATTACCATTAATAGTATACGATTAGCCAAAAATCATGGACTCGAAAAACTTTACAACAACACCGACAACCTATATTCCTTTATGGATTAAAACGGAAACAAACCGTAAACAAAAATTCATTTGGACAATAATGTAATCACATTAAAACTTATGTATTTTGAAATAACACATTCAATCACAATTAACACATTCAATCACAATGAAAAAAATTACAACATATATGATAAACAACTTTAACATCAACATATATGATAATTAAGTTACATCAAGGAAAGGATTATCTAAGCACCTAAAAATCTCGATAATGTCGATTGGTACCATCATCTTATTCTCCAACTCTACACCAAATGGTTTAACATTTTCTCAATAAAGTTGACCTCTACATCAAATGGTTTAACATTTGTACTCTATCTCAATTCACAGATCATTACAAAGAAGCATTAGCCTCTTCTTGGAACATTAGCTCGTAGATCTCCGTCTTCGGTTTCAATGCGTCGACCTCGGCACCATAACAAAATAACAAAGATCGCATCACAAGAATAGTATCACAGTATCAGTATCACAGTAACAGTATAACAGTATCACAGTATCAGTAACACAGTATCAATCATATATTCATGTTTGAATCATAACAAGAAATCAAAGATAGATTAAGAGTGAGTACTTATAGCTACTCCAAGGCACACATATGTCACAAATTCATCCAAGTATCTCAAAACTTTAATGAGTAAAAGATTCCTTGCAAGAAGAAAATCCATGGGCAATGGCGGCTGGAAAGATCTTTTTCCAAGATTAAACAAAAAGGAGCTCATCTAATCTCATTTAGTCATTTAGATTTAATTAGCATATTTTACACTTCTAGACATAAGTATTCATAGCTAGGAAGAGTAACTCATGTGTATCGTATTAGTGAAAAAGAAGGCATACCTCCTGGCTGCAAAATTAAAAATACGATTGCGAGATCGACTTTCCTCGTCGGCACCAATCACCTTATCAATCAATTCCATGGAAGCACAATTCCGATCAATCTGTTGTTGTGTGCTTTCTACACTGATAATAATGAATCACAAAGAAAAAAAAATGGAAAAAAAATTAATTAGCATCACTATATGTACTTAAAACAACTTTTATAATAAAGTGGGTATATAATCATGTCACGTGTCAAGAATAAAAAAAAAAAAAAAAAAAAAGGTAATTAAGACCGTAATAATCATGCATGTCCACCAGATAGATAATGCAAACAAGAAAAGAAGGCAAAATGTCGAAATAATAATCGGCTTAGTAGTAACTGACATTATTTACTCTAGTTGAATTCAAAATTGAACAATAAAAAAATTGTTATGTCCATTAAACATTTATCTTTAAGAAAACAAAATCAGCGTTCTCAAAAACTTCTGAGTTCAATTACAATCCTGTATAAGTCATATACACTCATAAGCAACATGATTCATGAAAAAGGAAATTATTCCACAAAAGCAGTTAAAGTATCAACTACGTACCAACATCAAATATTCCAGACACCTAGATGAGCCTAAAAGACTGAGATAACCTGTAGCTGAAATCTCTTTCTCTCTCTATTTTCTCACCTCACCGCTGCTGTCGCCGTCGTCGTCATCACTCGCCATCACCAGTTTTTCTTTCGATTCCATTTCCTCAAGCACAAAACAAACTGTCAATCTTGGTTTACTCCCCGTTCGTAAGCTTTTTTAAGCCAGCTTAAATGACAGAAAAACAACAAGCGTAGGCGTTGATGTCGATACAGGACTTGATTTCGGAGTACTAAAATAAGAAGAAGATAAATCAACTCGGCATTGAATGCTGGTGTTTCTACCGGAGACTAAAAATTGAGTCTCCATGACTAGAAAATGGTGACCAGAGACCAGAGAAACAGCTGAGAGGAGAGATTTGGAGGAGAAATTAGAGGTAAATGAAGGAAATGCTCTACGTCGGAAAGTTTAGACATGGAAAAAAAAATAGTAATTGACGCAAAACACCCCTATCTTTGGGTCAACATTGGGACTTGCCTCTTAACTTTAAAATTTTCATTTTTACCCTCTATCTTCTATAAAATTTTGCAAGAAACACCTTTTTTTTTCGAATTTGGGGTTAATTTTAACGGGAACCACACGTGACATGCACTCTCTCCGTCAACCCTGGAAATAAAAAACTTTTTTTTTATTATTTCCCCTAAATCCACATGAATTCGACTACCAGAATAAAAAAAAGTCCACATTTGGGGATTCTGTAATGTATTCTCCCCGATTAGCATCTTTACCCTCTAAAGCACGGTCTACGACTTATTACTTCTGTGCTTTGAAGTTGATTAGATATATTATGTAAAGTGAATCTCTGGACTTTTGGTTATTATGGAAGCCTTTGATGCTGAAAATCATTGAAATTGAGTTTTTTTTTTATACAAGGTGTTGTGAAGCATTTATTTTGAATGATTTCCTGATAATGCTAATTTCAAAGCTTTTGTATTGGGGATGGATTCTCATAATAATAATAATTTATGTTCTTGAAATTTCATAAGTTGAAAAATCTGACTTTTTTGTTCTTCCGATAGGTGGTGTCTCCTTTTCCTCCATCTGTTAAACTTGGAATCACTTCAGTACAGAGCGAGAAAGAGGAAATTGTACCGACAAAGAAGATGAAAATGGACTGGGTTCCATATATTCCCCTGGAAAATCGGTATATGCTGTTCTTTCTGAATTTTTGTTGGTCATTTTGGGGAAATAATAAAAGAAATTTTTTTTTGTTTTGTTTTTTCAGGGTTGACGGAAAAAAAGGTGTTTCTTGCAAAATTTTATAGAAGATATATGGTAAAAATGCAAAATTTAAAGATAAGGGGCAAGTTCCAATGTTGACACAAAGAAAGGGTGTTTTGCGCCAATTACTCGGAAGAAATTGGGAAATTTGGCTAAAAAGAATGTAGCGGGTGTTTGAAGATAAAACTAAAGGTATTTTACTCCAACTAATTTTATTTTGTCCTTAATGCAACTAAAAAGTTGAATCTGGATTAAAACTTAAATAAGGGAGGTAATGTGGATTTTTACCTAATTTTTCCTATATTTTTTTATTGGGACAATGACAACTTCTATATTTTTTATAGTCTAAATGACAAAGCAAAAAAAAAAAAAAAAAAAAAAGCGCCCAGGTTCAAGAGCCGTACCTGTTGGATTTTTTTCTCTTTCCTCCCTCATTTTCAAACACTCATATCTTTTGATTTAGAGATCCAAAAACGATAAAACTTTCACTGAATTTTTTCTTTTTGATGTTCTTCGTTTCAAGGCTTGGTTCGATATAATTACATCGTTTTTTGTTAGATTCACTGTCGAAATCCACTCTTTGAATATCCCTGGTGAATCCCAAAAATCAGTGAATTTCATTAGTGAATTTCGAATAATAGTGAATTTCGACAACGGATTTTCTGAAATCACGTCGGATTATGTTGAATGTGGTCTCAAAATAAAGAGAATGAAAAAATAAAAAATTTGGTGAAAGAAATTTCAAATTTGAAATTCTAGATTGAGAGATATGAGTACTTAAAAAAGATGGATATGAGAGAAAGTGTGTTGGCTTTTTTAAAAAAAATAAAATAAATAAAGAGGCGCCAAAATATCATAAGAAAAATAAAAAATATATTTGTTCTTGATGCAAAAGTTTCAAAAACTGTCATTCTTCTTAATTGGTGAAATATTATTGTCCTTCTCCCTAAATCCCCCTTTTATTTATGCATATTTTCTTTTTGGTTTGTCCCGAAATAAGGGTCCAATTAGTGCATTTATTGTTAAATTTGTTCAAATGCCCTTCCCTTGTGTAGCATTAAATACTCCAACAACTTCTTAAAAGGCATAAATGTAATATACTGGATCATTTAATAAGATTCAAAGTATTAATTGCACTTTTCTTAATCTATGTGAAATGTCAAACGAGACTAATAAAATGGGACGGAATGAGTAATAAAAAATAAAATAAAAACCGAAATTCCGAAATCATGTTCAGGGCATCTCCAATCATGGAGCTTTTTAAAACTCCATGACTGTGTCACGTCATCACTCTATAAACATTTTATTTATAAACATTTTCTCTACAATATATAAACCTTTTAAAAACCTTTATAATATGGACCCACTATACACAAATAAAAGTATAGTATGTGGTTGTCAGGATATATAAAAAAAAAAAAAAAGAAAAAAAAAAAGAAAAGGAATTCCACCGTGTCATCTTCAAACCTATTTAATTGCGCCAAGCTTTTGGAAAAACCTATGCTGGCTCACTGTTGCTCCAACAGCCAAAAAGCTTTTACAAAAACTTCACAAAATTTTAAACCTTTTGATGGACCTTCCATTCTGATTTTTTTATTTTTTCTTCTTTTCTTTTTAGATAGTCTGTATAAATATGTAGTTTTTTCTACCTCTAAACAACACCACGTCAGTACATCAAAATCTGACGCATTCTATGGCCTAGATGAACGGTCCGTAGAAATATCTACGGCTAGGGAAATACTTGTGTGGTGTATCCACACGGTGTGGAGACACCGTGTGGCATCATACAGACCACACAGTTTTATTCGGTATTTAAACAGTATGGTTCTGATCGTTTCACCCGTCACTTAAAATCAAATTCCCTCACCACACAAATATTTCACGTTTACGTAAGGTATGTTCACGAAGAGGTTAGAGGCTCGTATTACATTGAAATAAAACCATTCGACCACTCACTCATTGAGTAACACACAAAAAAAAAAATATAGACATGCCTTGAATGAGCAAAACTTAAATATACTAGTGTCATGAACGTTGTGCAAGGCACGACCGCCCATCGAAGCATTGCATACAATGTGATGACAGAGAAAACGTATTGTTATCTTGTTCTTGGCATGATACATGTTTGATGATTCGGTAGCATTGAATTTATTAACGAGAATGCCTAGACAATAAAAAAAAACAGAAAAAGTTACAACACCAAACACATCTAATATCCAGAAGTTGAAGAAGAGAACATCCGGGTAATGGCATGCCGTCGAATTCCCCGGTTTTTTGTCGGCCTCCTCCATCGTCTGGCCCTTTTTTTCATTTTGTATTTTATTGTCTTTTGGGTAATCACAATACAAAGCTGGAACACAATACAAAAAAAAAAAAAAACTTACTATGTGGCAACAAATAAGCTACGTGGCTGCCCCAAGGGTTTTCTCTTGGCCTTTAATAGAGTAAGGAGAAATGTTATGACCTTTACCACTACCGGTACCAATTCGAATACCACTATTAGAACTAAACTATAGTACGGACTTTAAAAAAAAAAACTATTGTACGGTTACTCCTCACGTAACATATCATCGTATACATAGTAATAAACATATTCATTTTAATTACTATATATACACTGGGGCGGTAGCAGAAATTCTTGGACACGGGGTCATGGTTCGAGAGCGGCACATCGTATTACAAGCTTATATGCATTAATTTTAAAAACCAAGTATGATGATAACGTCGAAATTATCACAAAGGGATTATGCGGTGTTTGGAGGTGGATATCTGACTGTTTATATGTGATTTTGTCGGTGGTGCTCGGCGGTGATGAAGAACATAGGTTTCGGACTGAAAGCTGGGCGAGCTACTGTCGACAAATTGACAGAGTATTTTAGCTTTGTATATTAGATAAGATGATCTGTTGTGTTACATTGTGCCACTATTTATAGGTGAATTGCTAATGACGGTAATTAAAGGATTGACAAGACATAATTAAGTATGATGTGAGACAGCTGTCGAGGTGGACTTGTGGGGGGCAGACTCAAAACTTGGGCCATTTTGTTGAGTCCGAGTCTGTCTTTGTCTTGTAGTCATCATGTGTGAACCCTGTTCGCCTAGTTAAGTGGGCTTAGTCCGTGCTGACGGACTTATGAACTGAGGGGTGGACTGGCCGGCCCCCAGTGCTTCAGATCATGCTGTGTGTGGCGGGTTGAAGGCTTGTTGATTGATGCCCGGCCCCTATCCGGCTTATGTTTATGCGGACTCATTAGGTCGATGACCATATCCATTATTGGGCCTCCGTACGTACCCAATGTGGATCCGCGAGCTCTTTTTACGGGTTTGGCGTATCAATGGCCCATACTCATTGTTTTGCTCATTTGTTCAAAATGGAAGGCATGGAGTAAAGTTACTGGAGGCTTGATTTACCGTACCCTGATGACTTGCTGTAGTGCGGCTTACAATGTTAGCGTAATGCTCGTGAGCACAGTCTACGTGCCGAGCCATGGAGAGGTCGGGCTTAGGTTCCGTGCTATGAAGCGGACAGTCTTAGGTGCCGTGCTATGAAGCGGACGGTCTTCGGTGCCGCACTATGAAGCGGACGGTCTTAGATCAGCGTTTATGTCCTAAAGTGACTTGCTGAGAGGTGCTGCGCTATGAAGCTATTAGGAACATTTTATTTAGTTTGGATGATGGCCATACTAGCTGTTATAGCAAGCCTGATATAAGTTAGAAATGATTTTATAGGCTCTATTTAGAAGTCTGACATTAGTATAAGTTTAATCAGACAAGCACTGTAATAGTAGTCTGGTAGGCTAGCTCAATGAAGTAAAGATTGAAGACCAGCTCAGTAAAAAGACTGAGGATCTAGACTCAGTAAAGTGAAGACCTATGGACCGACTTACAACTAAGGAAGTCTGTGATGACCTTAGATAAGTCTAAGATATGAGATAAGTGATGAAACTTAATTTTCTTAAATATGGTGTACACTGACCTAGACCTGGCCAAATGCTCAAACCGAACCGAACCGGGCCGGAACCGCCGGGTTTTTTTTTTCCGGTTTGTTCCTGTTCTTGAACCGGCGGTTCAAGTGAACCGGCAGTTTACGGTTCAAAACCGGCGGTTCAACGGTTCACACGGTTTCCTTCCGGTTCAGATCACGGTTAAAATTTTTTTTTTATTTTTTTATTTTTTATTTTTTACTTTTTCATATAATATTTATTATTTTTACTACAACAACAAATTACTATTCTTTTCACTACAATTACTAAAGCGAATGTAATATATATTTTTTATAAAAAAAAATTTATTTGGTTTTAAATATAATATAAATATTGTGTTATTTTTTATATGTAAATTATGTTATTTTTAAAAATTATGTTATTTTTTCAACGCTTGTTCGGAAATTCGTTTGCCTACGTATCTTTTATATGTTATCGTGTCGGAGGCACGACAAATATAAAAAAAATTAAAACGAACGTAGTTCTTATAGTTTTTTTTTTAGTCTTTTATAGTTTTTTTTTATAGGTTTTTATAGTTTTTTTTTATAGTTTTTTTATAGGTTTTTATAGTATTTTATAGTTTCTTATAGTTTTTTTAGTCGGTTTTAAGTATAAGTTGATTAAAAATGTTGTTAGTTTTAATTATAGTTTATAGTTTATAGTATTTTATAGTATTTTATAGTTTATAGTAGTTTAATTATAGTTTATAGTAT
The DNA here is from genome assembly GCA_036785695.1 of Gentiana straminea. Lineage (NCBI taxonomy): Eukaryota > Viridiplantae > Streptophyta > Magnoliopsida > Gentianales > Gentianaceae > Gentiana > Gentiana straminea. Next base: position 2,565,355 of record JAVUPR010000477.1, read on the forward strand.
TTTATAGTATTTTATAGTTTTTTTAGTCGGTTTTAAGTATAAGTTTTAATTATAGTTTCTTATAGTTGATTAAAAATGTTGTTTTATTAAATATTACGTGGGAGATATTGTGTTATTTTTCTTATATGTAAATTATGTTATTTTTTCAACGCTTGTACCGGTAATTTGGTTGCCTACATATCTTTTATATGTAATCGTGTCGGAGGCAAGGTACATATAAAAAATTCAAAGCGAACGTAGTTCTTATTGTTTTTTTTTAGTCTTTTATAGTTTTTATTTTATAGATTTTTTGGAAAATTAGGGATAAGGACACAATCTGAAATATTATTAAGCAACATGACAAATACATATTTTTTATAGGGAGAAGGACAACCGCATAATTTTTATAGCGAGAAGGACAAACAGTGAATCCCGAAAATCGGTGAATCTCCCTAGTGAATCCCGAAATCGGTGAATTTCGATAGTGAATTTTGACTAAATAGTTTTGTCCTTTATGCAAAAGTTTCAAAAGACTGTCCTTCTACTTAATTGATGAAATATTTTTGTCCTTCTCCCTCATTCCCCCTAGATTTTTATAGTATTTTATAGTTTCTTATAGTTTTTTTAGTCGGTTTTAAGTATAAGTTGATTAAAAATATTGTTTTATTAAATATTACGTGAGATATATTGTTGTTTTTTTCTTATATGTAAATTATGTTATTAACGCTTGTACCGGAAATTCGGTTGTCTACGTATCTTTTGTATGTAATCGTGTCGGAGGCACGACACATATAAAAAAATCAAAGCGAACGTAGTTTTTATTGTTTTTTTAGTCTTTTATAGTTTTTTTTTTTATAGGTTTCTATAGTTTTTTTTATATAGGTTTTCATAGTATTTTATAGTTTCTTATAGTTTTTTAGTCGGTTTTAAGTATAAGTTGATTAAAAATGTTGTTTTATTAAATATTACGCGAGATATATTGTGTTATTTTTCTAATATGTAAATTATGTTATTTTTTCAACGCTTGTACCGGTAATTCGGTTGCCTACGTATCTTTTATATGTAATCGTGTCGGAGGCACGACACATATAAAAAAATCAAAGCGAACGTTGTTATTGTTTTTTTTTGTCTTTTATATTTTTTTTTTATAGGTTTTTATACTATTTTATAGTTTCTTATAGTTTTTTTTTATTTTTATGTTTGTATAGTGTTGTTATGGTTTTTTTAATAGGTTGTTATAGTTTTATTGTATTCTTTTATAGTCTTTTAATATGTTTTTAATAGTATTTAAAGGATTTTTATTGCTTTTTTTGTAGTCTTTTATAGTCTTTTATAGTTTTTTTTAGGTTTTTATAGTTTTTTTTTTATTATAGTTTTTTCATTATATTTTATAGTTTCTTATAGTTTTTTAGGTTTGTATATTGTTTTTATGTTTTTTTTAATAGGTTTCTATAGTTTTTGAAGAAAATTATTTCGTGACTTTTATTGAGCCCGAGTAATTTCCTTCCCCGTAATAGTGGTCTTATAGGAAATTAGTTTTCCCTAGGAAATATGCTAATAATATATAATTGGTTATTTAAATGGAGTTTTAATCCGATTAAAACTCGGCTTTGATGGACGGCCGAGATTAAAGCTAAAACCTAGATCACTCGGATTTCGGCCCTCTCTCTGCCTATAAAAGCAAGGGGGAATGACACCGATGAGCTTATGAACTTTGTGCTTTGCAATTATAAGCTTTGACATGTTTTTTACTTTTAAAGAAATTGAAAAAGGGTAAAAACCTTATAAAATCCTGGATGGACTGATATACCCCTCTCTATTTATCCCCAAATCCCTTAACTCCTTCATTCAATTCTTCCTTAACCTCATACGTCATTTCCACCATCCAATTTAATTACCACCGTGAATCGAGCAAAATAGGCTCAGCAAAATTCTTGTCATTTCTACCCAAAATCACCCCGTCTTTCTACCCAAATTCGAACCTAGGATCAGCAAATTTCTTGTCAACAATCGAGCTAAGTGTGCAAACTCACCGGTAGTTGAGGAAGGTGATCGGAAAGTTGAAGAAGCCGACCGAGCAAGTCCGCAAAAGGTATTATTTTGGGGTTTGGTATCTCGCATGTGGATTATAATTCAATCGAGTTAATGAATTTACAAAAGTTTGATTTTTTGGGTTGAGTTTAAATTTTGTTATGTATATGATTTTGGAGAATAGGAAGATGTGTGATTTGTTATGGTGTTGAATGATGTGGGATCGGTTAAAGCAAATTGTGTAACCAAATTTGTTAGCTTAAACAATGGCGGTGATGAAAATTGTTCAAAATGTGTTATTTGCTTCAATTGTATTCAAATTCCTTTGTTCTTTCATTCGATTGATACTTTTGTTTATTTTTTTGTTGGTAATAGATTGGTTGAAAAATGACGTTGGTTTATGCACTTAGCGGAGAAGATAGGACTGCAAAATGTGAAATCGTAAACCGATGTCAAATTGGTAAAGCAAATGCAGTTTATCAAAAGCTTGACACAAAGCACAAAACAAAGTTGGAACAGTCTTGTTTTGGACATTTAATCCATTTGAAGGATCTGCCAGCCAACCAGATAGTACATCAGTTGATAATGAGGTTGGCGAACCCTGTAAATCGAGAAGATTTTTGGTTCAAAGTTGGAGCCAAAAAGATACGATTCAGTGTACAAGAATTTGCGCTTGTTACCGGTTTCTTGGTTGGCAATGATAGCAATGTCGAGAAAGGCATAGGAAAAGAGTCTAAATTAGTTAAGAAGTATTTTAAAAACCTTACGTCAGTGTATAGGAAGCATGTGTGGCAAAATTTTAATAGCACTAAGAATGATGTAGACCGTTACAAGTTGGGGTTGATCGTTATCTTGACGTACGTTGTGTGGGCATCGGAAGAGAAACGTGCGGTGGATTGGTGGATTTTTCAGTTGGTTGATGATTTGGATGCTTTCAACAAGTATCCATGGGGAAATGAGTCTTATGAAAGCACTGTACATGTTTTGAGGAGGGACCTAAGAGATGTTCTCAAAAAGGTCCCGATCGCATATACTTTCTATGGTTTCCCGCATGCTTTGAAGGTATGTAAAAGCGAAATCTGGTGTTTTAATTCATTCCCCCATATATATATACGTATGTTGTTATTTTTTTTGTTATTTTTGGTCAATCACTTGTATGTAAATGCATCGTAGGTTTGGGCACTTGAAGCAATTCCTTCTTTAAGGAAGTTTTCCGAGATTGTTGATGAGAATGCTCTCCTAAGGATGATGAAGTGGGGAAATGCAAAAAGGGTCAACTCTGCATTAGTTGAAGTTGTTCTTGAATCGGGAGAGGTAGTGATGTTTAATTTGTATCTTAAGTTTGGTATGTAAATGCATCCTTCACATTAATCATGATGCAGGTGGATGTAGTTCGAAAGTTGGTTCCAACCGAAGCTGAAAAGGAAAAAGCTTACTTTGTGATGCTCCGGGAAGTTGAAGTTGAAGATGATGAAACTACTTATGACAATGCACCTGAGCAATCAATGGGTAACGTTGATTATGAAAAGCTAAAAGAATTGGTAAAAATTGCTGTGAGTGAAGAGAACAAAAGAATGTGCGAAGAGTTGGTAAAAATTGATGAAGAGAACAAAAGAATGTGCGCTTTAGTGGATACGCTCCAGCGTAAAGTTAAATTGATGGAGGTTCGTCTTTCTAATGAAGAGTTGAATGAAATGGAAGATGAAACTCGTGGAGGCATCCCGAAACGGCAAAGGTGTAAAGTTAAATTTGTCCTTTATGTTGTTTATATAGGAGAGAAATAGTTTATAACATTGTATTTGTTGAAATTATGATTAGGAAATGCCGTAGTTGAAGAGAAGGAAGCCGGGGAAGGTGATGAAAAGGTAGGGGAGTTCCCACTAGAAAATGAAAGTGAAGGTGAAGAGAGAAACGAGGCCACCGAAATTGAGGAGGAAGTTTCGTTATTGTGAATGAGGTTGGGGATGGTGATAAAGAGGTAGGGGAGGTCCCACCTGAATATGTAAGCGATGGTGATAAAGAGGTAGGTGATGAAGTCCATGCTCCGGTTGAGGCCACTCAAATTGAGGAAGAAGGTGCTGCTATTGTGAATGAGGTGGGGATGGTGATAAAGAGGTAGGGGAGTTCCCACCGAAAATGTAAGCGAGGGTGATAAAGAGGTTGGGGATCAACCCGAAGCCCCGGTTGAGGAAACGGTTGAGGAAACCCGAAACGGCGAAGGTATAATGTGAAACCCGTCATTTTGATTTGTTCATTATGTAGTTTGATGAGAGAATTAGTTCATAACATTTAATTTCTTGAAATTATGATTAGGAAATTCCGTGGGTGAAGAGATAAATGAGGACATTGAAATGGAGGAGGAAGTTGCTGAAAAGCTAAACGAGGTTATGGAATGTGATGTAGATGTAAATATAAGGGAGGAAGGTGAGGCAAACCCAAATGGCGAAGGTATAATTAAATCTGTCCTTTATGTGTTTTGGTGAGAGAATTAGTTTATTCATAAAATTTTGTTTCTTGAATTTATGATTAGGTAATGCCGTAGGTGAAGAGAGAGCCGAGGTCATCTTAAATGAGGATGATTTGGAAAAAGCGGGCGGGAAAAAAGTTGTTAAAGGTAGAATTACAAAAATAATTAATTTGAGCTTATGTTAGTAGATATATTTATAATCCAAACTAATTACGTCATTGAATGTTTTATATATTTGTACGTTTCAATCTACCGACGCCGCCGGAAAAAAGAAAAGAAATTAGCAGCCCTTATATTAAACTACCGAAAAAAAGGAAAGTGAATAAGTATGATGCTTATAATCAGTTCCGAAAAATGAATCCTGTGATGATGAAAAGTCTTGATCAGTTTATAGATTCATGTGAAGACAGTATGAATGTCATACGGTTGAAGTAAACCCTAATTTGTAAACCCTATTTTGATGATTAATTAGTTCATGTGAAGACGGTATGAATGTCATACGGTTGAAGTAAACCCTAATTTGTAAACCCTATTTTGATGATTAATTAGTTTTTCTTCCTTTTTATTTATACGGTGTACATGTGAGTTTGGTTGATTTGTGACATCCAAGCAAGTATTTTGAAAGGAATTGTGAGGGGGCGAGCTTGCCAAGCAACGTAAGTAGTATATGCTTTAGATTGTAAATTAACAGCAATTTAGATTGAAAAAGTATGTTTTTGTTTAGTAGTATATATATATTTTTTGATATTCAGGTAATGGATAGTTCATTGTGTGAAATTCGACGGCGATGCTTAGTGGACCCGAACATGTTTGACCAAAATGCACGTGTCATGGATACACTATTTGCAAGTTATGTCAAAGGCTTTCACACACGACACATGAGAAAGAAAAGCAAATGAGGAATTAATACAGTATGCAAAGGACGATTTGATAGAGTATTTATGAATATTGTGAAGGGGCAGCTCCTGAATTTAGCAAATCATGGGAAGGTTGCACAAGTTTGTATGTGCCGATGATAGAGAGGGATCATTGGTTTCTTCTGAAAATTGATCTGAGTGGGAGGATAATTTACGTGTATGACAGCCTTCCGGGGCATGTCAGAAAAGTGCTTCTTGCAAGTTGTGTCACGCCTATGCAAGTTGTGATACCGCTTTTACTGAAGAACCATGTAAAAGGCTATGAGAATTATTCTGTGAGAAAACTAGCGGTGAAGAGCGTGGATTGTCCATCTCAAGATAATGGGTATGTTTCATAAATTTATGCAATATATATAGGGATTATTAAGGTATTCGTTGTCGTGACTAACTTATCTTGTAATTCTTGTAATTTGGTAGGAGTGATTGTGGCATTTTCCTTCTTAAATTCGTGGAGTTCATGCTTGGAGGAGTGGATCTATCATTAATTCGGAGTGCGCATATGCCGGATTGGCGAAAGAAGTTGGTTGCGGGATTGCTTTCATGGAACTTGCAGACATAGAAATTGCATATGCATTTATATGTCATTGTAAAATTGTGTTAACCATGTATGAGGGTTTTGGTTATGACTTATCATTAAACTATGTCATTTTAATATTTACAGAAGAATGGGGGTGGTTTGAAGTTTGAAGGAGAACTAAAATGTTTATTGTTGTTTTGAAGAAGGATGTTTTAAAGGAGAACTATGGTTCCTTTATTATTAATATGTATTGTATTGGTAATTGTTATTTTGAAGAAGAATGTTTTGAAGGAGAAATTTGGTTTCATTCTTATTATTATGTATATTGTATTTGTAATTGTTATTTTCTTCCATGTTTGAGAATTAGGGTTTGATTCATTAGTTGGTTAACATTATTTGTTAGAAAATTTGACCCATTGAAATGAAGAAGTTAATTTAGTGATTCTTAAAGAATTATACAAATCAATATAGTTAACGTAAAGGTGTAATTGTAATTGATTAACATTATAATATTTGATGATTTGTCATTGACCCTTAACATAATAATGGATTCATTTCTTAATTATATATAACTTTACACAGTTTCAAGTTTGTGTTGACACAAGTTTAATTTAACGTTACACAAGTTCAAGATTGTTTCGGTGAATGAGACATGTTTGAGAATGTTGCGGGTAAGAACTCGGAATTAAACTATTAGAAAATGATAAAATGGGCCTATAAACGTAGTATATCGAAGAGATACGAATCAGTAGGGTGTGATGGTAGTGTACTACGCGAAGAGATACGATTACGAATGTGAAGGGTGTCATGGTAGTGTAAATCGAAGAGATATATACATATATCAATTAATGTGAAGGGTCTCATATAGGGTAAATCGAAGAGACGCCACCACCTTTAAAAAAAGATAAAATGGGCCTATAAATAGTAGTATAACCACAGGTGTACAATTCATATTTATTACAAATAAAAACAGAAAAGCGTAAGAAGAAAATGGATAAGCATACTAAGGAGATCGCAGATTTAAGAAACCAGGTTGAAGAACGGAAAGAAAATTGGACGCGCGAAGACATGAATGCCATTATGAAATTGATCAACTCGAAAATATGGATGACACGGGAGTCGGATTCCATGTATCTTGAAGTGGCGTATATCAATGACAACATCAAAACAGTCAAAAAGAAAATCAACGATCTGATACGACTGTGCAATGATGCTTACAAAATTGCAGTGCGATGTGCATCTGCATTCGTGCACTATCGCATGGTGCCATGGCCGGGGAACAATAATGTTTATTTGACCCCAAGTGGAGTTGGGGTTCGACCACAAACTCTCCCAATAGGAGAGCATGTTATAGAGTTCTCGGATCACGGCATGTGATCAAATCCCATCCCCACTTTATCTACATATTTGTATTTTATTTAATAATATTATGTTGTAAAAATTTTATGAACTTGAATTATTTATAATATTATCAGTCTGTTTTGATATTATGTAATAATTTTTTCTTATGAAATCATTTATAATATTATCTTTTTAAGTGTTTTATTCTTTGTTTTGAATGATATCATGGACGTAGTTTCTTTTGTTTTTTTGAAACGTATGGATGTAGTTTCTTATACATCAGTTGTTGCATGCATGCAAATAAATTAGAGTATTAAGGTTTGCAATTAATAAAATAGTAGAATAAGAAAGGAGGGGATTTGGATGAATAAAGAAGAAGAACCTTTATATATGTTTCTGCAATTAATAAAAAGTACAATAAAAGAGGGGGGTCCGCAAATGAAAAGTACAATTAATAAAATAATATTGATGTACCAATAATGGTACAATGTCACGACATTGCTTAAAGTAACTCGTAAAATGACCCCATGAATCTTTTTGCTTAAAGTAACTCGTCAACCTAACAAAGCAACAATACCAAGCCTCTATTGAAGAGAATGGCGAGAATTTTATGGCACAGGACCAAACTAAACTCAAATATACATCTACTGGGGGAGGTGGAGTCTTGTTTGATGGTTGAGTATGTGCACGGGGTGAAGGACCGCACAATAGCCATAGGCGGAAGGAGATGATTCAGATGTGGAATGTGAGTCTATCATCAGTAGGACCGAAGGATCCCAAGTTGGAATTCCTGGAAGCAATGATTCATAGTAATTTTTCTTCTTTTGAGAACATCCCCTCTCATCACACTGGTATCATTAAGATCATTATTTGGAATTGCAGAGGTGCTGGCTCCAAAGAATTTAGGAGGCACATCAAAGAGTTTCTTTTGAAACAGAAACCTGATGTGGCAGTCCTTCTTGAAACCGTCCAGGCGAAAAAAGCCTTTAAAGTCATTGCTAAGATTGGTTTTACAGGTTCCATACATTATCCTCCTCCTATTGGAAGATCTGGAGGTATTTGTATCATTTGGAATTCAGATTTGCTCGATATTAACTGTATTGAAGGCCGCCCAAATAGAATTCATGCTGTCATCTCTGAGAATAATCTTTGTAGGATTGATAACTTCAACTTCAATGTCAGCAATTGTAACTTGATAGATTTGGGCTACTCTGGACTCGCCTTTACTTGGAGCAACCATGCAAGTACAGATCGGAGACTCTTGTACCAACAAAGATGTGGGGCTCATCTCCCTAAAGTCCATTCTTAGTATTAAAAAAAAATCCTGATTTAAATTTGATTTTAACACATGTATAATGTTGTTATGACTATTGAATGTTCTAATTAATGTATTCTTGTTGTGAAGGAGCCTCATTGGATTGCTTTGGAACCTCCTGCTGAGGGCTGGATTAAGGTCAACACTTATGCCAGCTGCATGGATATTGATGAGAATGGTAGAGGCATGGTGGCCATTGGTGGGGTCTTCATAGACGGAAATGGAATATTGTATAGAGGATTCGTGGGATTTATGGGAAGAAACTCCATCCTTCAAGGAGAATTGCTGGCTATCAAAGAAGCTTTGTGGATTGCTAAGGACTATGGTGTCTCCCAGGTTGTTGTGGAATCTGACTCTGTCTCTGCTGTAATGGCTATTAACGGTGGATCTAGGAATGATGACGGCAGACTGCTTGTTGAAGATATCCTTGCCTTAAAGAATTCTGGCATAAATGCTAATGTGTGTTATTCAAATAAAAGGCAGGATGATGGAATAATAGCCAAAGGTTAGTATCATCAACATTTACATTTTTGGTTGTTCATGTAATTGTACTTCATTTCTTACTTAGGTTCATTTTGGAACTGATTATCAAGTTTAAACCCTATAAGCAAGTTTAAAACAAAACCATATAACTGGACACAAAGTTAAAGTTGGGTAGAAAATTTTATTTTGATAGATATATGAAGATAAATAAAGATTAATCACGATAGAATAAAATTAAACCATACTCCTTAATTAATATATTTGGACACAAAGTTAAAGTTGGGTAGAAAATTTGATTTTTTGATAGATATATTAAGATAATTAAAGAATAATCACGATAGAATAAAACTAAACCATACTCCTTAATTAGTGCTATGGTTTAACATTAAAATACTCACGATATAATAAGGTAGTTGATTGAGTACGTTGTGATATTATTGAAGGATTAATTATTATAGGAAAGGTTCTCAAAATGAATTTGTTTTGGTTTTTTTAAATAAAAGGTGGAATTTGATTTAGAAAATGTGAATACAAGGCTTCGATTCGTTTCAACTACCAAAGTCATGAAGGTTTACGAAGCGTTGGAAATGTTTCAACTACAAAGTCAGTTTTTGAAAAGTGAAACGCCGCATCCATTTAATTGCTTGCAACGCTACAATAAACCTAGGGTTAACCTAGGCTATATATATTATGGGATGATGCTGAGATAAATACCGTATATCTCTAAATCAGGAAGCACATCAAAGAAAAAAATGGCAACGGAAAGAAACGAATTCATGAAAATGCTGGAGGAAGAAAGGCAACAAATTCGAATCATATTCAAGCAAGAACTGGAGGAAGAGATGAAGCGGTTAAGGAAGGAATTTATGCACCAACTGGAGGAGCAAAAGCAAGACATGATGGCACAGAGATGGGAACTTCTTCATGAAACCGAGAACATCAACGTGAAGGTGGTTGAGGAGGTTGAATCAAGAGACTGTGAGGTGGCAAATCTGAAAGAGACGATGCAGACCTACAAGAGGAAGATCAATCAAGTTGTCCAGGTTTGCAATGAGACGACGGGGAAAAGGATTGCACATCTGCCACATTATCTGTGATTTCTGAAAAACTTTGTTGTTGTTATGTATGTTTGTTTAATTTTAATTTTACTGTTTGTTTGCAGAAACTTTGGGTTTAATTTTAATTTTTTGTTTGTATAATTTATTTTCATGTCCTGAAACTAATGCTTTTATTTTTATGTTCATGTTTATTGTATAATATATTTATCCGAAATATTTCGTTCTTTGGAAATTGCCATGAGTTTGGTTTGTTATGCTTTTTCCTTGGGGTTGGTTCGTATATGTTACACAAGTTAAAGCTCGTATGCACCAGATTTGGAGGAGCAAAAGCAAGACATGATGGCACGAGAGATGGGAACTTCTTCATGAAACCGAGAACATCAACGTGAAGGTGGTTGAGGAGGTTGAATCAAGAGACCGTGAGGTGTCAAATCCGAAAGAGACGATGCGGACCTACAAGAGGAAGATCAATCAAGTTGTCCAGGTTTGCAACGAGACAACGGGGAAAAGGATTGCACATCCGCCACATTTTATCTATGATTTCGAAAAACTTTGTTGTTGTTATGTCTGTTTGTTTAATTTTAATTTTAATTTTCTGGTTTTGTATATGTTACACAAGTTAAAGCTTGTGTCAATTTGAATTGTATGTTGTTATTTTAACAGACTTGGAAATGAGCAGACTTGAATCATATGTAGTTTATAAGAAAATAAAATTGTATTGCTTATGTGAGTTGAATGAAAAAATTAATTAGTGTCTGATATAAAAGAAAGAAAAAAGATTATATTAATTAACGGGGAGAAATAATGTAATTATAGAATTTTCATACTTTATAAATTATAATAATAAAGAATATAAGGAAGAAAAAAACATGCATAGAAGGCGTGAAAAAAGAGGATTGCATTAAAAAAAAAACAACAACTACTCTGCGTGATAAACAAGAAGGAAATAAAAGAGAGAATATACCGTCCCATCGCATGCATAGAAGGCGTGAAAAAAAAGTAGAAAGAGGACAAAACATGACATAATCAGTGGCAGGGGTCCATTGTTGACCGCGGACCGTCCATTCCCCCTTCATTTTTATTCATTTCATTTTGTTTTTAAGCGAGTAGATAGTAGTACCCTTTTCACAGACGAGTAATGATAGAGCGATGTGTCACGACAATTGATATTACGGTGATTTTCACTATTGATATTTGATCTTTTTAGATTTATGACATACAATAAGCCCGTTTAGGGTGTCTAGGGTGTGTTACGTGAGTATGTCACACAAAAAGTCCGTTTATGGTGTCTTACGTGAGTATGTCACACAATAAGCCCGTTTATGGTGTCTTATGTGAGTATGTCACTCAATATGTCCGTTTAGGGTGTGTTACGTGAGTATGTCACTCAATAAGTCCGTTTAGGGTGTCTTACGTGAGTATGTCACACAATAAGCCCGTTTAGGGTGTCTTACGTGAGTATGTCACACAATAAGTCCGTTTATGGTGTCTTACGTGAGTATGTCACTCAATATGTCCGTTTAGGGTGTGTTATGTGAGTATGTCACTCAATCGGTCCGTTTAGGGTGTCTTACGTGAGTATGTCACACAATAAGTCCGTTTATGGTGTCTTACGTGAGTATGTCACACAATAAGTCCGTTTATGGTGTCTTACGTGAGTATGTCACACAATAAGTCCGTTTATGGTGTCTTATGTGAGCATGTCACTCAATATGTCCGTTTAGGGTGTGTTACGTGAGTATGTCACTCAATAAGTCCGTTTAGGGTGTCTTACGTGAGTATGTCACACAATAAGTCCGTTTAGGGTGTCTTACGTGAGTATGTCACACAATAAGTCCGTTTATGGTGTCTTACGTGAGTATGTCACTCAATATGTCCGTTTAGGGTGTGTTATGTGAGTATGCCACTCAATCGGTCCGTTTAGGGTGTCTTATGTGAGTATGTCACACAATAAGTCCGTTTATGGTGTCTTACGTGAGCATGTCACACAATAAGTCCGTTTATGGTGTCTTACGTGAGTATGTCATGGTGTCTTACGTGAGTATGTCCCTCAATATGTCCGTTTAGGGTGTGTTATGTGAGTATGTCACTCAATATGTCCGTTTAGGGTGTGTTATGTGAGTATGTCACTCAATAAGTCCGTTTAGGGTGTCTTACGTGAGTATGTCACACAATATGTCCGTTTAGGGTGTGTTACGTGAGTATGTCACTCAATAAGCCCGTTTAGGGTGTCTTACGTGAGTATGTCACACAATAAGTCCGTTTATGGTGTCTTACGTGAGTATGTCACTCAATATGTCCGTTTAGGGTGTGTTATGTGAGTATGTCACTCAATCAGCCCGTTTAGGGTGTCTTACGTGAGTATGTCATTCAATATGTCCGTTTAGGGTGTGTTATGTGAGTATGTCACTCAATATGTCCGTTTAGGGTGTGTTACGTGAGTATGTCACTCAATAAGTCCGTTTAGGGTGTCTTACGTGAGTATGTCACACAATAAGTCCGTTTATGGTGTCTTATGTGAGTATGTCACTCAATATGTCCGTTTAGGGTGTGTTATGTGAGTATGTCACTCAATCAGTCCGTTTAGGGTGTCTTACGTGAGTATGTCACACAATAAGTCCGTTTAGGGTGTCTTACGTGAGTATGTCACACAATAAGTCCGTTTATGGTGTCTTACGTGAGTATGTCACTCAATATGTCCGTTTAGGGTGTGTTATGTGAGTATGTCACTCAATCGGTCCGTTTAGGGTGTCTTATGTGAGTATGTCACACAATAAGTCCGTTTATGGTGTCTTACGTGAGTATGTCACACAATATGTCCGTTTATGGTGTCTTACGTGAGTATGTCACTCAATATGTCCGTTTAGGGTGTGTTATGTGAGTATGTCACTTAATATGTCCGTTTAGGGTGTGTTATGTGAGTATGTCAATCAATAAGTACGTTTAGGGTGTCTTACGTGAGTATGTCACACAATATGTCCGTTTAGGGTGTGTTACGTGAGTATGTCACTCAATAAGCCCGTTTAGGGTGTCTTACGTGAGTATGTCACACAATAAGTCCGTTTATGGTGTCTTACGTGAGTATGTCACTCAATATGTCCGTTTAGGGTGTGTTATGTGAGTATGTCACTCAATCAGTCCGTTTAGGGTGTCTTACGTGAGTATGTCATACAATAAGTCCGTTTATGGTGTCTTACGTGAGTATGTCACACAATAAGTCCGTTTATGGTGTCTTACGTGAGTATGTCACTCAATATATCCGTTTAGGGTGTGTTATGTGAGTATGTCACTCAATATGTCCGTTTAGGGTGTGTTATGTGAGTATGTCACTCAATAAGTCCGTTTAGGGTGTCTTACGTGAGTATGTCACACAATATGTCCGTTTAGGGTGTGTTACGTGAGTATGTCACTCAATAAGCCCGTTTAGGTGTCTTACGTGAGTATGTCACACAATAAGTCCGTTTATGGTGTCTTACGTGAGTATGTCACTCAATATGTCCGTTTAGGGTGTGTTATGTGAGTATGTCACTCAATCAGTCCGTTTAGGGTGTCTTACGTGAGTATGTTATTCAATATGTCCGTTTAGGGTGTGTTATGTGAGTATGTCACTCAATATGTCCGTTTAGGGTGTGTTACGTGAGTATGTCACTCAATAAGTCCGTTTAGGGTGTCTTACGTGAGTATGTCACACAATAAGTCCGTTTATGGTGTCTTATGTGAGTATGTCACACAATAAGTCCGTTTATAGTGTATTACGTGAGTATATGTCACTCAATAAGTAGTTCTAATGGAATCGGAAGTCCGTTTAATTTTTATTTAGTAGTAAGAAGATGTATGTATTAACTATTTTTTTTAATAATCAAATGATGTAACTAGAATAAATAAATAAATAAATATAATCAATCAAATAATGTAACTAGAATAATTATTTTGATTTTTTTTTTGTTAATTTTGTGATCGGAACCCTTCTCTCCCCCTCCATCATCATCAATTCCCGCCCTTAAGCTGCTCCCCTCTCAATTGTTGCAACCAAAATTTTTGGGGGCCTGCTTTCCCGCTAAGAATCGCCCAAAATTTAGAAATTTTCAATCAGTCCCCTATTTGATTTGATTCGAATTCTTCACCCACAACTAACCCCTCTAACCAACCCAAGTACACCCCCGCCCCTTTCATTGATGTGTTTCCCTCTTTTGATCTTCCCACCATTCAACCTTCAAAATCTCCTTAAAGAAACCAACTAGAGCTAATTTTGGTGAGTTACTCTGCTCTTTTGTTTTAGCTTTTCTTCTATGGGCTTTGTGAAGTACCTCTTTTGTTTTTCCAGAATGTTGTTACATTTTTTTGATTTTGAACTAATTTCTAACATATTTGTGTGAATTAACAGGGCATCAATGCCTTAACGAGCTAATTTTGGTGAGTTACTCGCTCTTTTGTTTTAGCTTTTCTTCTAGGGGCTTTCCGATGTACCTCTTTTGTTTTTCCACAATGTTGTTACATTTTTTTTGAATTTGAACTAATTTCTAACATATTTGTGTGAATTAACAGAGCATCATTGCCTTAACAGAGCTAATTTTGGTGAGTTGCTCTGCTCTTTTGTTTTAGCTTTTCTTCTATGGGCTTTCCGAGGCAACTCTTTTTTTTTTTCCAGAAATTTGGCACCATTTTTTTGAATTTGAGCTAATTTCTAACATATTTGTGTGAATCTACCTAGACATCAATTACTTAACAGAATTTTGGTGAGTTACTCTGCTCTTTTGTTTTAGCTTTTCTTCCAGGGGCTTTCCGAGGCAACTCTTTTGTTTTTCCAGAAATTTGCTTACATTTTTGTGAATTTGAGCTAATTTTTAACATATTGGGGTGAATTTACCTAGACATCAATTACTTTTTGAATTATGTTTTTTTTGAAACGAAAAAGCAGTCAAATTCACTCATAGATTGCACTCTTGTGAATCGGGAGTACTTGTTAGGGGCGTTTAGTTATTTATTTGAGATATAGACATACCATTTAATACTCAATTATGCACAATTCTTTTCATAGTGCCTGCAATCTCTGAAACGAACCTGAAGCAAAATATGAAGGGTACTTCTCCGATTTCCAGTTCTTCTAGCAAGGTAAATGAATCTGGGACATTTCATGAGCGTACATTGTTATGCAAATGTGGCGTTCCTGCAAAATTGGTGACTTCAGGAATAGATGCTAACCCAGGGAGACTGTTCTACGGTTGTCCTTATTGGCCGGTATGACTAATTTTTTTGGTTATACTTTCCATTTACTTTCAAGGGATAATGTGTCTGTATAATAATTGGAATTTCTTATTTTGCAGGATGATGAAGTCAAATGTGACTATTTCATATGGCAGGACAAGGTGTCCGCATCTCATCGGGCCATATGGCAAAGTGTCTTCATCTACTAGGCCATATGGCAAGGTGTCTTCATCTATTGGGCCACATGAAGATGTTACCTCGTGAAATTGATGAAGAAAACAGATAAACTTGAATGCACAATCGGTGTCCTTCAAAATGATATTGAAATGATAAAGTGCATGCGAGACAATGATGCAAAAAAAATTGAACAAGTTGAGATCAACGTCACCGAGTTATTGAGAGGTCGCAATTCGATTCCATGGTTCAAATGTTACTCCATGATAGAGAAAGGATTGCTCGCCCGGAGACACTACTTGAGAAGACCGGGGTAGGGAACAATTCATCTCAAAAGAAACTTGTATTATTGACTATTACTTGTCTAACCTTTTATTTCGTATGTCATCTTACGAAATAAAAACTTAATTTCTTGGTATTCGTATTTCTCTGTATATTTTCGTACATTTCATTTGGTTTTCTTATCTAATGGTTATTTGAATGATTTGAATGGTTATCACATTAAACAAAAAGGAGAACAACCAACACATCAATGTTTTACAAGCTTAAACCCGTATCCCGGGGCAACACAAGCTTGAACTTGTTTCCGGGGCCGACACAAGTTTAAACTCGTTTCTAGAGTGAATGTTTTACAACACCCTTAATGGACGCAAAACACCACATTCGTGACACTCAAACAACGTCCCTTCACATTAAACAAATGAGAACAACCAACACATAAATGTTTTACAAGCTTAAACCCGTTTCATGGGGCTACACAAGCTTGAACTTGTTTCCGTGGCCGACACAAGTTTAAACTCGTTTCTAGAGTGAATGTTTTACAACACCCTTAATGGACGCAAAACACCACATTCGTGACACTCGAACAACTTCCCTTCACATTAAACAAATGAGAACAACCAACACATCAATTTGCCATCATTCAAAATTCAACATCATCTACATCTTCCGATTTTAACATCAACCAATCAACCAAAGAAGAACAACCAACACATAGAATTTGCCATTATTCAAAATACAATAACAAACAAACACATCAACACATCACTTTCCATTATTCAAAATACAACACAAGTTACGTCTTCGAATCTTACACATCAACCAATCATCCTCAATGATTAAACATCCACAATATGTAAACATCTCATCCTCTTCATCAACACTAATACTTAAACAGCCACAATATGTATCCCATCGCCTTCCTGTAAACATTGTCAAAGAAAAAAGGTAACAAGCTTAATGCAATGTAACATGATTGAATATAAAAAGAACTCTAAATATTAATCCATACAATACCTTATCATGGCAAAGTAGGAGTGTCGCTGGTGAGAATTTCTCCACCAATCAAACTCTTACAAGTGGAAGCGTAATGACCATTGACACCGCATTTTCCACAAACATACTTCGTCTTTCTGTCCCCGGCTGAGCGTTTCCTCTTTTTTTATGGCCGTCCACTTTGTCTCTTTGGCACCTTCGGTGGCAAAACCACATCGTTAAGCACATCATCGGGATACACACATTCATCTTCATTTTGAAGTGGATACACACATTTGGAATAACCTAGCCTCCAACAATTGACGCTATAATACCAAGTGCAATACTTGGATGCTTGCTTCCCTGTATACTTCAACACAGCAGCTGCATGCTCGCATGGATACATATCCATCTGGAATTTTTTACATGTACAAGTCTTCAAATCCAACTCAACGATGTAAGAAATAACAGCATCCTTTTCACGAACATCATACTTATCTGAGGAAAGTGTATTAATTGAAAATCGTTTCACTGACTCGAAGCTTTTGTTCACTTCGATTTCAATTTTGGGAGTAAGAGCATCTTGGCAATTTGTAGACGATTCATTTCTTTTAGCAAACCAATCCTGTAACATCTCCCGGATATGTTCAATCAACCCAACAATTGAAAATTCTCGTGCACGCTTTAGCCTAGCATTCACGGACTCGGCATGGTTTGTGGTCATTATGTTGTAACGAAATCCCTCAAATTTAGCTCTAGCCCACATAGGTAATTCTGGCTTCTTTCAAATATTCGTCAGTTTTCAGACATTTACTACATAAAGTTTCGAAATGCAACTTGAATTTTGCTTCTGTATAGGCCTCTGCAGCTTTTTGAAAGAGCTTTCCCACACCACGTCTGGGATATTTCATCCTCAAATTCTTTTGCATGTGATACATGCAATGCCCATGGTGCGCATTCTTAAACACCGCCTTGAAAGATGTTTTAATACTATCGGCACGATCAGAAAGTATCGCAAGATCATTCGTGTCCCCAATGATGGGTTTTAGCTTATCAAAAAACCATGTCCAAGACTCTATACTTTCAGAAGCAACAACACCCCAAGCAAGTGGAAATATTTGATGATTTGCATCTTGACATGTTGCCACAAGTAAGGTCCCTTTATAACGCGTTTTTAAATGCGTGCCGTCCACGAAATGACTTTCCGCATCGCCAAATAAAATCCCTCAATACTTTGACCAAGTGCCATGAAAAAGTATTTGAAAACATTCCCATCACTTTTTTCAATATGATATACAGTGTCCGGGTTTCTAGCCTTCACCTATAACAATATTTGGGTAATTCTCCCCAACTTTTGTTTGGATTACCCCTTATCAATCCTTCGCATAACCCTTAGCCCCGTAAGCCTTGCAATAAGTTACATCATATCCAAATTCTTGCCGGAAATCATGCATCAAGTCCTTTGGTGCGTTAATACGATTGGCATCTTTAAACCTTTCGGCAAAGTATGTGCCAATTAGCTTGTGCGTAGCATGTCTATGGTCTTTTCGAGGAGCAATAGGTGGGCGGCTATTCTTGTTTGCATACGTTACCACTACAAATCGCTCAGATGGTGCTTGAAGTTTGGTGGCTCGCAAACGCCATTTGCATCCGGCGGCTTCACATAAAACTGAATAAACGCTTTTGTTGGAAGTTTGCGTTTTGAATTCAAACTTGTACTTCGTAGCCAACTTCGCAAGTTTGAATACCAAAAAACTTTTGCATTTAAACGGATCATTCACATGAAAGTCTTCATGTTCGGGAATGCACACTAAAGTATCACCTACAGTATGGCTACAACGAAAGTCTTCATGTTCAATTCTTTGCACGTTAACCATAGTTGGGGGTGCATTCAAGGGATCAACAACCTCATTTCTCTCAACAAAGCCATCAAGATTCTCATTTGACAATTCATCAGCCCCTCTCATGCTAATTCTCTGATATGATTCTTCTAAATAAACATCTTCACCCAAATTCACCAATAAGGAGTCTTCAAGTTGCTCATTAAAGTCCATGTTGTCACCCCCCATGTTCAAATGAGAATCTTCGACACATGTCTCTATGCTTCTATTCTTACATCCAACATCTCTTCCATGGCATTCCCAACAACATCCACATCTATCTCTTCATTAACAGTCTTTTCAACACATGTCTCTATGCTTTCTATTCTTACATCCAACATCTCTTCAATGGCATTCCCAACAACATCCACATCTATCTCTTCATTAACATTCTTTTCAACACATGTCTCCATGCTTTCTCTTCTTACATCCAACATCTCTTTCATCCCATTTGCCAAAACATCAACATCTGTCTCTTCATCTCTTTCAACACATGTTTCTTGACTTTCCGACACATTTACTACTTCACATGTTTCTTGACTTTCATAAACCTCGATACACCTTTCCTTTTCCTTCAAACATATTAATAAAGCATCTTGTTTTAAATTACAAACATATATAAACCGATTCACAAGCTTATCGCAATCAAGCACCATCGGTCTAGCTTTACTAATGGGGACCATATATTTCATCTCAAACTCATACTTAGTTGTATCGATTTCCAACTCATTTTTCACCGTGTCATACAATTCTTCAAATGTAATGTTCTTTTTGACACTCAGAATCGTCGAAACTTCTTCAGATTCACACCCTACATACTTCCAAGACCATAGACCATTGACGTCTTTTTCAATCTCCACAGGGTAAAATATAAAAATACAAACTTTATCTTCCATCACGCTTCACCGAGATCCTGTTTTTATTCAATACAATAATTACAAACCAATATACACATAGACAAAATCCATAATTCCGTTCAAATAGCCATTAACAAGTTTAAACTTGTGTCACACTATAATCAATCCACCTTGAAATGCAGATAGAAGTTCACATAGCCATTAACAAGTTTAAACTTGTGTCACACTATAATCAATCCACCTTGAAATGCAGATAGAAGTTCACATAGCCATTAACAAGTTTAAACTTGTGTCACACTATAATCAATATTTTAAGATTAATACGATTACCATTCACCTGGAAATGCGGCTAGATATAACCAAATAGAGAGATATATATATATATATATATATATATATATATATATATATATATATATATATATATATATATATATATATATATATATATATAGGTAGTCATACCGGGTAATAACCGCACAAATCACCAATTCAACATTTAACCATTTCAATTCAAATCAAATATCCATTTTCAATCAGGGTCGCCCCCATTTTCAATTCAATTCAGAGTTAAACACACGGTTTAAGCTAATCCCGCAGGGTAAGTAAACTAACAAACTCAATTTCCCTAAATTCACATACCGGTATGGAAAGCCAAGAAACCCTTTCGATTACCACCCAGCTCGGCTAAGACAATGATTGACGGAGAAGAAGAAAAGAGAGGGCTGTTCCGACGAGGACAATGACTGGACACCGATGGAGAGACACAGCAGAGTTATTCGCTTTGCAAAGAGAGGGGTGGAAGCAGAATAATTGGATACTGATCTGATTTTGGCGCGTAAATTAGGGTTGGTTAATTTACCCGCCCTAATTTAGGGGGTCGGATTAAGCAAAGTTTAATGGGATGTTTAATTAAGGGTTTATTACATTTTTAGTGTTAAGTAAATCACCCCAAATCAAGAAGGGGGGAGGGCATTAATGGCTTTTCACCTAACTTGGAGAGTCCAAGCTTGTTCATGACATGATTTATGTCATAAGCTTATTGTTGCAACAATTTCGGTTGACAAGGTTAAATAACTAAAGCCCCCTAAAAGCAATGCTTTATTCCATCATAAAGCATACGAAATAAACCAACACATAACGGTTGTAGGCAAGGAGAGAGGTGTCGGAATCCTCTCATCAAGACGGCAACAATAGAGACGTTGTCGAGTAACAATGGATGTAGGGAAACGATCTTGATGATTTCTTCTGCTATTAAGGTACTCTGAGTCTAATGTTTATATTACATGTGGTATCGAGCCACCCTACAATCATGTTATTCGATTAATTATGTAATTATTGTTGAATTCATATATAACTCATGAATGGAGGTTCCAAGCCGAAACCTCTCGCAGTGTTCATCAATTGTGTTGGAACATGCATGACGAATTTGTTTTGTTGTGTAAAATACAATCGATCAGAAACGGTAGTTGATGCTATAATTATCTTGTACAATTGAACGAGATATTTCTGCAAAGGTGATTTTTTTTAATATTATATATATATATATATATATATATATATATATATATATATATATATATATATATATATATATATATATATATATATATATTTGAAAAGATGATTTAACCCGATTACCCGAGTTTATCCGCTCCAAACCTGCAAATGACCCGGTAGACTAAAAATAAAAAACTATAAAATCTCACAAAAATCTCGCAAAAAAAGTGGAAGATCATACAACGTCATTCTCAAAGACTGATCCTCATCCTGTCAATTTCAAAAGCAACAAACTGATGAAGAATATCCCTGATATTTCGACCGAATTCCATCGGTTATGATTTCAAAAGCAACAAACTGATGAAGAATATAATATCCCTGATATCTCGCTCGATTTCCATCGGTTATGATTAGTAAAAGGAAGGAAAGTATTCTGAATTCTAATTCTTTTACAACCGCTTCGATCGCATTTATTTCACTTCTCGACCCATTTTGTTTCAACGTTGATTTGTTGTTCCCACTGCTCACCATTTTTTTAGTATTTCTTTTATATGGTTATTACTCTTATGACGGTTTCTTAATAGCTATGAAAGTTGACCAAAATAAAATTCAGATTATTCTCATGAACCGGTGTGGCCAGACGGAGGGCAACCGCCTATTTGCCTTATGTCTTGAAATTGAGGTTTGACTTGGCATGCTTTGTTATTGGGGTTTAAGGTTGCTATGCTCATTGTCTTCTTCTGTTTGTTTGTTTTTTTTGTTAATTTTTTTTGTATGTGAATCTGCATGCTCTTCTCGATAGAGTTAGCATTCACTTTGGGCTTAATTTTGTGGAAATACAAATCTACCGATGCTTCAATAATAGATACCAAGCGTTGCACAACCTGATTTCTAGGTGGTGACTATTTTTGATGGTTTATTTACATGTGTTTTTGTTTGTTTTTGCTGAACCAGTCGTTTATAATGAAAGAAATGAACAAGAAGCATGTATGATCACACAATCCATGACAAATTGGGCTTAAGATCAATGACTCCATGACAAAAAGGTTGTCGCTGGAGAGCAGTTGGCATTTTCAATGAAGCTACAGTAGCAGTGAGTGCAGGCAAGAAGGTATGCTTTCCTCTCGCATTTTCATATGTATCGTGCGGTAATCTCTTTTACTCTCATTTTTTTTCCATCTTTAGTTGTTTACACTTTTATTAATCCCGTATAGCCATTTTTTTCCATTAGCTTTTTCTTAAGTATATATGCTTGGGAATGTTTTTTTGGTTTCAACA
Source organism: Gentiana straminea (assembly GCA_036785695.1). Lineage (NCBI taxonomy): Eukaryota > Viridiplantae > Streptophyta > Magnoliopsida > Gentianales > Gentianaceae > Gentiana > Gentiana straminea. The sequence goes on from JAVUPR010000477.1 coordinate 2,587,611, forward strand.
TGAAAGCCTTTCTAAAGCCATGGAAAAACCTACAAGGAAGAGATTAGATAATCTTTTTATACATATTTAAGAATATTTAAGTTGATTGCCCGTTTGAAAACTCACAGGTCGTAATCTGGGCAGGTTGAAATCCTGCAGATTTTAGTTGATCGATCAACTAAACTACTATATTTGTAAATTCCCATTTAGCACCATTGCATTTCACAGAGCCCATATCTGATATCTGCCCATCCCCTACCCTTATCTCTTGACTACTACTCCCACATCACATATAGGGGCATCAAACTGATTGATCATATCTAAAGGCTATCAAACAGAGATCAGATCTTAAGGCTATCACAGGCTCAATGAGGGTAATATTTTTGCATAGTTATTGGGTTTCATGGAGATCCTATTGACAACAGCTTTGGTGGGCTCTATTATGCCCCGGTTCTGATGGTGTTAGGTATGAGCGTATGTATGAGTGGTCATCGTGGTGGGGGTGGTGCGCACTTCATAACTTTGTCACTACTGAGCATTCTTCCCCTTATTTATTTCTCATTTGCTTTTAAGCATTTTAGTTGGGCTCCTCTTTTTCCCATGTTCGTTAAGGTGATGCATTCATGATTCGTTTCTTTCTAGATCACTTGAGCGTTAGGTAGCTAAGTTCCTTCCTGGCCAAACATTTCGATAATGAGAGCAAATGTTGATCGGAGCATTTTTATTGAAGACTGTTGGTAAACAGTAAAAATGCCAAATGTTGGTGCATTTGTTATCAAAAAAAGATGGTTGAACTTAAATACATTTCAATATATCATTTGGCTCTGTCTGGGATGATTTCGGATTATTATGATACTCTTTGATCGATATTCAACATGGACTATCTTCGAATTCCGAGATTCAATGAACTTCAAATATGAATACTTCACTATATTGTTTGTAGATGAGAAATATGCAAGTGAAGGCTGAATTCATAATTTTTCTGATATACATTGAAATCAAACGTGGATGTGTAACTTTCACCGTCTATAGTGTATTTGTTAATGTTGTTGAAGTCTACTTATTGCTGGTAATATTTGAGGGAAAGATTTATTAAACGACTTTGTTAGTCTCTTTCTGCCCCTTTTTGCATTGTGTATTAGTAACAAGGGTTTGCATTCTCATTTCTACCTAATGCGCTACTGACTATTTCGCTTTGTTTGTTCCATATGCAAAAGTAATAGTATGGGTCCCAATATGGGTTCGACGTTATATGCATTCATAGCTGCTTATGAATTCATGTCAATGCGTGTTTCATTGTGTTAGGGGGTGTTTCGAGAAGATATAGAGGATGGGGTCAGCGGAAGGGGATGATTAAAAATGTAGTACATGTTCATAAAATCTTGCAAGTGTCGGGCGAAATAATGGCACGTTAAACTTTGTTTAATGCTAAAAAAACGAATACATTGTTATTTATCCATGGTTACGTTTATGCATTTTTACTACATTTATTATCTCGGTAATGCCGTGCATAGCAAGACGGGTTTTTTTAGCTAGTATATATATATATATATATATATATATATATATATATATATATATATATATATTTTCTTCGTTGAATTTTGTTGCCGCCTGCATCATTAGGGTTTCTGATTGTTATTAGTAAAAAAAAAAAGTTAATTGCTGCATTGATAAAAGCTGTTAGGCGGCGGCGGCAAAGCATAGTGGCAAAATTAGGGTTGCATAATATTTACGTTTCAATTCTGTTTATTATTTTTTTTAACAAAAAATAAAAAAAAAAGGTTTAAGCAATTACGATCAACATCTGAGCCCAATGAATATCATTTAAATTGTTTGATAAACTAAAGATAGTCTTCACAATTTAGGTATACTACTGAAAACGTGAAGAATTGATTATATTATAAGTCTGTATGTATAGTTATGCTTGAGTGTACATTTTTCCGTTCTTATGTGCACATTAAGTGAAGACTATTAAATCAAACTATATTATGCGTATCACATATATATTAAATAACTTGTCACAATTAGTACATGACATATGTAGTGATACATAAGTGTTTTGTCACATGAAGTCAAGTAATTGAATAAAAGTATTAGTCTTTCCTATGTGACATTAATTCGTTACATTATACAATTTTATTGTTTGGAAAGACTCTACATAAAGTGTTTAATCAAACATCTTGTGTCATATATCTTGTAATTTATCACATTATGTGGGTGATAAACAATGACACATAATAGGTTAGTCACATAAAGCTAATTGATTAGTATATTGGTCTCTCTTTATATAAATGATGATTTAACACATTAAGTGATAAATAATATATGACTAATGATGTTGATCCCTTTTATAATAGCAGTTAATTCCTGGTTTTACTTTCTATTTGTGTACTTAGTGTGTACATACTTTTGTGATGACTTTGAAGATCTATTAATTCTTTTGAATATTAGTTGTCACATATTATGTGTTAATTTATTGTTGATGATTAAATTATGACATCCGAATCTATATGACATACGAATCTACAAAGTCGCATATTGATAAAGTGACTAAATATCATTAAAGTGCAAATTACATATTTTGTTGATATTTGGTTCATATAAAAGTTGTGACATGTCATAAAATATTGGCCTTTAAATTGCAAAGATTAGAAATATGTCTTATAGTTGTGTCAAGTTTAGAGTATTGCCACAGCGGCTCAAATTCTTGACATATAAAGACTGTTCACATTATGTTTAGTGATTAGATCTTGACATATTTATTTTGTAAGTCTAGTAAGGCAATAGACATGTATACTTGAACCATATGTAAGTAGTACATTGCACATGTTTATGTCAACATAAGGTTTAGTTGATCTCTGTATGATTGTCAATACTTGAGTGTCAATGGTTTCTAATGTTGGGTATAGCCACAGCAGCCCGACATGATGATGCATAAAAATGTTTTGATCACATTATGTGAAGTGATTGAAAAATTTATTGATACTCAGTTGAATTGACAAATGGTTCAAATTAAGGGATATGTCAATTTAAGAAACACATTGGTATTTGACCTTAGTTAGTTGGTATCCGCAACCTTTATGTTTCGGTTGTTAGCTTTTAAGTATAGCCCTTTTATAAAATTTACCTTGATACCCCTTTTGCTAAAACTCATCCTTATCATTACAACATAAAGGAATTATGGAGTGTATGTTATGAAGGTCAAGGATATCCACAGATACCTTGTTCATCTTCTTTAAAATAATATCACTCAATTATGTGTGAGTATCATGACATTATGTGAAGAATTTATGGTGACTACCCACAGGAGCATCTTATTTTCTTGTCTATACTTTACTCTTATGTAAGTGTTGTTTGAATTAGCCTCATCAAATATTTTGTATCTCAATTTAGCCACAAGAAGTACCCAGCTTCTTGAAATAATACATACAGACATTTGTGGACCTTTTGATGATCCCACCTTTGGAGGAGAAAAGTATTTTATCACCCTTATCGAGGATTATTCACGTTATTGTTATCTATACTTGTTGCATGACAAATCTCAATCTGTGGACATTTTACAAATGTTCATAACTGAAGTCGAGAGACAACAATATATAAAAGTGAAAAACCATAAGGTTGGATAGAGGTGGTGAAGTTGTGGATGGTATGACGAAATAGGATAACATCCTGGACCTTTTGCTAAATTTCTCCAAAAGCAAGTAATTATTGCTGAATACACAACGCCTAGATCTCCATGGCGGAATGGTGTAGTAGAAAGGCAGAATCATATATACGTATATGGAAATGGTTAAATCTATGATGAGTCATGATGATGCCTATATCATTGTGGATGGATACTTTACGCACAGCTGTTTACATTTCAAATAGGATTCCGAGTAAGGCGGTTCCAAAAACATCTTTTGAACTGTGGAAAAGGGTGGAAACCTAATTTAAAGCATCTCCAACCATGGGGATGTCCATCTAAGGCTAGAATTTACAATCCACAAGTAAAGAAATTGGATTTAGAAACGTTAGCGGTTACTTTAAGGTTATCCAGAAAAATCCAAAGGATATAAGTTTTATTGTCCTAACCATATTACGAAAATTGTTGAAACCGGTAATGCTATACTCTATGAGAATGGCGAAATCAGTGGGAGTGATTAAATTCGTGATGTGATCATAAAGGAAATAAGGGTACCCGTCCCTTTTAACTCCATTCCGAAAAGTATTGGGAATCTCTCCATTGTTGAACCATTGAACAATGAAGAAAATTCATTAAATGATCAACAACTCAATGATGAGATCATCGCCAATGAAAATAGTAATGAAGCACCACAGGAACCAGCATTAAGCTAAGAAGATCTCAAATACAAAGGAGATCTGCTATTCCTGATGATTATATGCTTTATCAAGTAGAATATGAAGAAGGGACAAGTAAAGACCCGGTTTCGTCTTCACAAGCCACTAAGGATGTTAATTCTAGAATGTAGATTGATGCCATGAAAGAGGAATTGAAATCTATGGATGAAAATCAAGTACGGGAAGTCGTTCAATTACCTGAAGGACACAAACCAGTTGGCTGTAAATGGTTCTTCAAGACTAATCACGACTGTAATGGTAATATTGATCGATATAAAGCCTGACTTGTTACCAAAGGTTTCAATCCGAAAGAAGGCGTTGATTATAATGAGACTTTTCCCCTGTGTCCAGGAAATACTCCTTTAGAATTATCATGGCACTAGTAGCTCATTATGATCTTGAGTTACACCAGATGGATGTGAAAACAGCCTTTCTGAATGGAGACTTGAAAGAAAAAGTCTATATACGTCAACCTAAATGCTTCATTATTGAAGGTCAGGAAGACATGGTCTACAAGCTTAAGAAATCAATATATGGACTGAAACAAGCTTTGAGGCAATGGTACTTAAATTTTCATGAAACCATTATTGTTTTTGGTTCCATTGAGAACACAATTGACCCTTGCATATACCTCAAGATCCGTGGGAGTAAGTTCATAATTTTTATTATGTATGTTGATGATATATTATTGGCTAGCACTGATCTTGGTTTATTACATGAAACCAAGGCCTATCTCTTCAAGAACTTTGAAATGAAAGACTAGGGTGAGGCTTCCTATGTGATAGGGATAGAAATATTCCATGACAGGGCACTTAATGTTTTAGGATTGTCTCGAAGAACCTATATATGTTTATAAAGTTTTGGAAAGATTTGGCTTGATGAGATGTTCTTTCAGTATTGTTCGGATATTGTTCCACAGAATGAGTTGGAACGTATAGAAAGAAAAAAAACATCCTTATGCTTCTATTGTAGAAATTTTTCAGTATGTACAGGTTTGCATAAGGCCTGACATTAGTTATGTTGTTTGCATTCTGGGTAAGTTTCAAAGCAATCCAAGGATGTCTCATTGGAAAGCTGCTAAGAAATTACTGAGATACTTAAGGGAACAAAGAATTACATGCTCACATACTGACAATCAGGACACCCATAGGTGACTGGTTATTCAGACTCAGATTTTGGAGGATGTACTGACACCAGACTTTGTACTCTTGTCTACGTGTATCTTCTAGACGGAGGTGCCGTATCATGGAAAATCCAGAGTTCATAGTTGATTTACTCATCCACCATGAATGCAGAGTACGTGGCATGTTATGAGGCTGCAATCTAGGGGACATGGATCCTCTAAACATGACATGATATCTAAGGGACCAAAACACATGGACCTTAAATATCAATTACTGAAGCAAGATGTTTGAAGATATTTGTTTGTCATTGAACATATAATGACAAATCTTATGGTTGCAGACATATTTACGAAAGGAATACCCCAAGACATAACAGAGAGAAACTGAAAGAATGAGTCTTGAGGATAGCTCCTTATTATCGTGTTCTGCCATTTATTTACTACTTACGTTTGACATTTGTTGAGCTCTTAATGTCACTCTTCTACGTTATTTTCTATTTTGCATTGTGTACACCTTACGAATGGATATATTAAAACAAAAATTGTCTCTTGCAAAGACATAATGGGACCGTTTATGTAATCTCCGCTTATGGTCTAGTTAAGACGGTTGTCAATGTTGTGGTACATAGAAGGGAGCATGTTGCAGAATGATGTGTTACCACTATGACTCTCATTGACAGCTAGATTAATGATGACACTTACGCTAACCAACTGAAGGAAATGTTTAGCATATAACACATGCCTTATGATCTTTACAAGGAAAACACTGATGAATGTTCCTATCGACCAAGTGGGAGAATGTAAGAAAATAATGTCATGGCTTTTATTGAGCCCGAGTAATTTCCTTTCCCGTAATAGTGGTCTTATAGGAAATTAGTTTTCCCTAGGAAATATGCTAATAATATATAATTGGTTATTTAAATGGAGTTTTAATCCGATTAAAACTCGGCTTTGATGGACGGCCTAGATTAAAGCTAAAACCTAGATCACTCGGATTTCGGCCCTCTCTCCGCCTATAAAAGCAATGCTTTATTCCATCATAAAGCATACGAAATAAACCAACACATAACGGTTGTAGGCAAGGAGAGAGATGTCAGAATCCTCTCATCAAGACGGCAACAACAGAGACGTTGTCGAGTAACAATGGATGTAGGGAAACGATCCTGATGATTTCTTCTGCTATTAAGGTACTCTGAGTCTAATGTTTATATTACAGTTTTTTTTATAGTTTTTTTGTAGTCTTTTTATAGGTTTTTATAGTTTCTATGGTTTTTTTTGTAGTCTTTTATCGTCTTTTATCGGGTTTTTAATAGTTTCTTATAGTATTTTTAGTGTTTTATAGTTGTTTTATAAATTGTAACAAATATATAAGTAAGATATAAATTATGTACCTTTAATCTTCCAAATTATCGATGTCGGTATTTCGAGCGCTTGCTTCTCCTGAAATTTCAGTGTCACCGACTTCGAACTGTGACTCTTCTTCCGACTCAATGTCTTGCACCCTCTGCTCGGCTCGTACCCCATCTTGACAACACATTTGCTTGTCTAAAGTGGTGGGATGAAGCAAACATCTTCTATCTGTAAGCACATTTTCTGCCATGCTGAAAGCTCGTTCAACAGTGACGGTCGATACAGGGCAACTTAAAAACTCGACTGCCATCATTGCTAGCACTGGAAAAGCTTTAGCATGTCTCTTCCACCACTTCAATAAGTCGAAGTCGAACTCATAGGTACCGGTTTGACAGACATCAAATGTTGTGTTTAAAAAATTGGTTATCTCTGTACGTTGATCGGATGACACTGTCGCTCCCTTCTATCGTTTCAAATTCATTTTTTCCAGAACTTTTTTGAATTCTCCGTAGGACACCTGCCGGGTTAGTAGAAGCACTTGCGGATGGATTGGGAACTGCGTCGTTTCTCATTCCATACATACGCTCATATTCAACATACAAAGTGTTTAATAAAATTTCAAGTCTATCTACATCAACTATATAATCTACCGGGGGCACATGATGATCATCGTACAAAGCATCATAGTAAGCACTTAACATGGTAGATTCACCTACTAGTCTTAAACGAGGGTCGAGAATAGAAGAAACGAGATAAGTGTCAGGAATACGCAACATGTACGTATTCCATTTCTCCTTCATCGGCCCTAAACATTGAAATAATGAAAGGTCGTGTTCCAAGGTTTCAAACTTGGCAGTTATTTCTACACTAGCAGGCAAGACTAAATGTACTGTGGGTTGATAACATTTTGAAAACAATTCAGTAAATTTTTTGAATACTTCAAAAACATCCATCAGTGTCTTGCATGCAGTCCAAGTATGGGGAAACAAACGATATTCACTCGGACAGTGTTCATTTAAAAAAACACAAAAAGTATGTTTAATTTTGTTTGTTTTTTTTCCAAAAGTCATAAGTGGTGTTCCACCTATGCGGTATATCTTGCGGCAGTTTGACTGAGCGATGACCTTTCTCTTTAACATATTTATACCACTTATTAATAAGACTATTTCCACTTAACACATGTGCAATCAAAGTTTTTATCGCTTTAATATTATAGTCAAAAACTTTTAGACCATCTTTGACACATAAATTAAAAATATGGCAGAAACATCTAACATGAAAAAATTGACCGCTACAAGGAGGTTCACAATTTTGGGATAACTCGGGAATAGAAGCAGTGTTGTTTGAAGCATTGTCAAACGCAATAGGAAAGACTTTATTTTTTAAATCGTATTCGTCCAAAATATCACCTAAAAAGATGCAACGTTAGAAGCATTATGAGTTTCGTTAAATAAACAAAAAGCAAGTAACCATTTTTGGACAATCTAATTGTTGTCAATCCAGTGACATGACACGCCCAAATAATAATTGTTGGTCCTCATATCCTCCCAAATATCGGCACATACACAAACTCAGAATTTATTTGTCTTCAAGCTTTCTTTTATAATATTTTGTCGTTTAATAATTTTTTTTATGAAATCCTTAGTAACCGTTGCACGATGGATACGAGTAAAAGCCGGTTGCAAAGCCCCATGTACGTAACTTTCAAAAAGAGGATTCTCGGGAAAGCTAAAAGGAAGACCCATCCCCGCAACAAGATCCGTGGTTAGATCTCTACAATTATCACGAGTGTAAATAAAAAGTTGAGAAGTGTTACCTCCGCTGGAGCTCGGCATGTTTAGCTGGGTTTGAGACGCGCTGTCTTCCAATTTTTCTGGATGTTTACTTATCATGTGATTTCGCATCGATCCGTAACCACCACCCGCTTTAAATTTGTATTTAGTGCCACATAATTTGCACACCTCGTAGAAATTCTTTCCGGGATTAGCTAATGCTAATTCTTTAGTCCGAGGAACCTTCGTGAAAAATTCCGTAAAATTTTTCGATTTTAACCTTTTTTCTTGTGCTTCTTCTGGGGTACTTTCATCTCCCTCTAAATCGACTGACTCGGGAGTAAGACCTTCACTAGCATGACGCGGTGTTCTTACTACTCTCCCACCAAGTCCTTGTCTAGGAGGGGAAGCAGTCGGAAATACATCATCATCATTATCATCAACGTCGGTTTCATCATTACCAGGCTCATTATCTTCAAATTCGTTAAGGTTGATGTTAAAATTTTTAGTTTGAGTCATTATATCGTCGTAATGACTATCAAAATCATCAGGATTGAAATCTAAAGGTGTCTCGAACTGAGGAATTGAAATGTGACTACCGGTGACAGGGTTTGTAAAATGTGGTACCACGAGTCTATAGCCACCAACATCACCTGATTCTGGCACAACCATGTCATCATGGAAATCTACATTTCGATTGCCTTGAGATGATTCACCTCTTCTTGACATTGTACAAAATCTAAATTAAATTTAACGGTTATAAAAAAAATTGAAAAAACTAACCAATTTTACTTATAACTAAAACCAAATTGAAGTAAACGATTAAATCAAAACAAATTCAAAATATTGGTCTAGTAAAGTAAATTTGATTATAAAATGAATTTTTTTTACACTTGTAAAAAAATGATTTGAATAAAATACAAACCAAATTTACTTATAACTAAAACCGTATTGAAGTAACGATTAAATCAAAACAACTTCAAAAATCGGTATCGTAAAGTAAATTTGATTATTATTTTTAACAACTAAACAAACTTGATTACAAACAAAGAAATGAGTTTGAGATTAGAGAAGTAGAAGTGTAGAATTGAGAGAAGAGTAGGTGTAAAGAATTTGGAAAATAATTGGGGTATTTATAGGATTTTTTGAAATGGTTGGAAAAAAAAGAGCCGTTGCTGAATCTAGCCGTTGGAGCCGGTCCGGTTCCGGTTCCGGCCGGTTAGACACGGTTCCGGCCGGGCCGGTTGAACCGCCGGTTCCGGTTTCAAGAAAGCACGAACCATCTACAAACCGGTGAACCGCCGGTCTTCCGAACCGCGGGTTCCGGAACCACCGGTTACACGAACCGCTGGTCCGGTTCCGGTCCGGTTCACGGTTTTTTTGGCCACCTTTACACTGACCTCACAAAAAATAAGGGTCAGTGTAGTAAATCTATATTAGCTGAACAATACAAGCAAAGAAGCAATAGTGGAGTAGCAACAGCCAAGTGATCAAGAATTTGTTTACTGACAAAACAGTTATCTAACATCCAATTGAAGAAGTCTCTTAAATAGTGAAGTACTAGTGAGGACATGAGAGTAAAAGATCAATAGATCAGTGAACCCAGAGACAGCCAAGTAAAGAGGAATCAGCTGAGGCTCTTGACTGTCAAAACAAATTCAGAAATGTGAAAAATATGGAAGGCAAGACATTTATTTTATAATCAATCAAGAGAAGATTTTAAGGATAAACGTTGAAAATCTGGATCATGCAAATCAGGGAGGATTAAATCAAGGCAAAATCAAGGAATATTCTCCACATTAATTAGCCAACGGACGGAATTTCAAAATCAAGGAAATTTGGCTATCAATACAAGAAATTAACAGAGGGCCAAAAACAATGAAGTATTCTTGAGAAATCTAAGTTGCCCTAACTCAGAAAAACATACAAGCCTTCATTATTGATCTTACATAGAAAAATCCATAAAGTTCAAACTCAGAAGAAAAAAAAAGAGCATCAAAAGAATTATCAAAACTGAGTTTGATCATCTTGTGAATTTCAAAATCACATCCTTTATCTCATCAGGAGTTTTATAGATCGGTGAAAGGGCATTTGTTGTCCTCAATGACCGAGGCAACTGAATCAGATATTCTGAGAAGGAATTGCAAGTTTGGTGATAAGCCGCTGAAGGACTTAATCTCAAGGAGCAGTGTGTGAATGTGAAGACTTAGTCACTGAAGCATCTGTTGTCAATGAGTGAGTCTCTAGATTGTGAAGCTTTTGTAGCTGGGGATAATAAAACTATTGTAGTGGTAATAAACAATAGTGTATTCCTCCGATCATCACAAGAGAAGAGTGGATTAAGGGATTACACCACCCTAAACCACTATAAGTGTTTTGTGTCATTTTCTTTTTGGCACTTTAATTTCTGCATTTACCTTTTGCCATTTACTTACTTGTGTGTGTGCACTTAATTGCTTTGAAAATATATTTTAGAAGGGTTATTCGGCTGCACAAAAGCTTTTCAAATGAAAAGTTTTTAAACTCCTACTAGAGTCATTCATCCCCTCTCTGACTCTAGTTTCACCCTTCTCCGGGACCAACAATTGGTAGCAGAGCAGATTTCTTTGTATCAGAACCTGTTGAGATATGATTTCTGGTAACAAGGAGATCAATCTATTTTCAATGTATTTTCCTTAATACACACCCACACACACACACACACATACATATATATATATATATATATATATATATATATATATATATATATATATATATATATGTATATATATATATATATATATATGTATATATATATATGTATAATCTATTATGGAGTCTCAAAGCTTTATGTCTAGAGTTCCTGTATTCAGTGTTAATAATTTTGAAGAATATAAAATCCATATGTTGTCTCATCTTACAGCCACACATGAGGAAATGCTAGATGTAATCAATGATGGACCTATCAAGATCATGACAACTGCAACACCAGGTCCAAATCAAGGAAGCACAATAGAAAAACCAAAGGGATATTTGACAAAAGATGACATAAAAAGAGTAAATCTGGATTATGTGGCCAAGGATATGATTATGAAGACTCTTGAAAGCAACATGTTCATGAGGATTAAAGATTACAAAACTGCCAAAGAAATGTGGGATTAATTAGCCCTCATCAATGAAGGCTCAAAAGCAATCAAGGAGAACAAACTGTCTCTTGCAAAACAGAAGTTTGAAAATTTCAAAATGAAGATTGGTCAATCCATAGATCAAATGGACATCAGATAAGATCTGTTAGATCGAAAGTATAAGATCTGTTCTGTTGGCTCTGTCAGCATCTGATCTCCCTCGTCATCATCAAATATTCTATGACGCTGGTGAAAACAATCTTCTCTTCTATTACCCCCGTCTCCTGTCACAACACAACACAACGAAACGAAAAATTTCTCTTCTAGTGTGTATATTGGTTTTTCGATTATATACACATAAACGGACTTATATTTACTTGTATATAAGCGAATATTGCTAGACATCAAAAAACACAACAATATTCCTAAAAATATAATATATATATATATATATATATATATATATATATATATATATATATATATATATATATATATATATAAATGGTTAGATTTTTAGGAATATTGTTGTGTTTTTTGATTTGCGGTGGCTAAAATAAACACACCGGGAAAAATGATTGTTTAAGCGATAACAACACGGGTGCCCGTTACAAACGAGAAAATATACTCTTAATACATATATATATATATATATATATATATATATATATATATATATATATATATATATATATATATATATATATATATATATATATATATATATATATATATATATGTATTAAGAGTGAATTTTCTCGTTTGTAACGGGCACGTGTATATATTGCGTACATTTATGTATAAAGTTATATATACACTTATTTTATCACATATTCATGCCATCGCATACACAAAGATAATTTTAAATTTACACACAGTTTAAGCACACACACGGACATATACACATACACTAGCATTGATTGAGATTATACACGGTATATATATATATATATATATATATATATATATATATATATATATATATATATATATATATTATATATACATTGTGATTATATATAAAAATATATATACACTTATTTTCTTAAGTTTATATATATATATATATATATATATATATATATATATATATATATATATATATATATATAAACTTAAGAAAATAAGTGTATATATATTTTTATATATAATAATATATATATATATATATATATATATATATATATATATATATATATATATATATATATATATATATAGCCTTCTTAACACATTTTTAATCACTCGCAGCTTACTAGTTATCCAACACCACGTGGGACATTGATTCATCCGCCTGAAAATTATTTTAATGCCGAATTGCGGTTCCATGCGGAAAGTGCTACTCTTACAAGACTACAAGAGTTATTGCACAATGCTACACCAAACAGAGCGTTGTGGAATAGATTGGAGGGATCAGTGTTTGGTCCGTTTCTTGGTTTTATAAGTAACAATTGGGAATTCAAGGGGCGGCTAATAGCATACCTGTATTTCAATATGGTTTATCCGAGACCGAGACGACGAGCTTCATTTTAAGATTGGCGATAATAGAGTGAAGTTCGGAAGACGAGAGTTTGCATTCATCATGGGGTACGGATTTGGAGATTTGGATGTTGAATTGCACGATCGGTCAAGGTGTTTCGATGTTAGTTGTACTCTCCATAAGTACATCAAGAATGTGACGTTGCAAAAAATCGAAGCAGCGATTATGGCATCGAATGACGTTGAAACTATATACCGGATGGCTTTAGTGTACGTTATTTATGGGTTAATAATCGGAAACGACCCTGGAGTGGTGATACCGGCCCAGATTTTTTATATTGTCGAGAACGTACAACTGGTGGAGACATTTCCATGGGGGCAGTATTTTTTTAACAATTTAATGTTGAATTGGCGTAAGATAGTATTTGAGTGTAAGGGTCTTGTACCTAAAAGAAATGGGAAACCGTATAAGCCACAGTTCTCCGGTTGTTTATACGCGTTACAGTTGTGGTGTTTCCATGCAATGCCTAGACTTATACAGTACGGGGGATTTGCAACATTGGTAGAAGGTCAAGCTAATACTCGTCCAAGTTTGTTGAGATGGAAATGCACTGCCGGCGGGGTCTATTACAAATCATTGGTCAATCCTACATCCGGTGTTACTCCATGGGTATGTATTATATTATCATTGTTATCAATCTACATTGTTAGCAATATTTTTAAACATTGTATTAAAAATCGGTTGCCTTTTTTTTTCCTTCCTTTTTGCAGGTTGAGATGGTCGGTGATATTTTGACAACCGCCGAAGATAGGCAGTTCGTAATTGGTATGGGGTTGCCGGAGGCGGAGGTTACATCTCCACCTCGTCAATTACCTGTTCCCCCGTGGTTGTCCCGGATCCCTGTCCCTGGTCAAAGACGTGTTCCCCCAAGGTCTAATTTGGATGACGTAGTTCGTGAGCGTCCAGTAGTTGATGCTGAGGACGAGCGACCATCTCAACAAGCCCGTCATGACGAACAGCCGAGTGCCCCGTCTAAATCCGCAAACCCTCCGGGTACCACATCATTTTCTCAACAATTCGATAAAGGCGGTGGTAGTATACCTATTGTGGGGGGCGTTGTGCCGTTAGACTCACTGGTGCCTGAAATCACGCGTATAGTTGACAATGCGTTAAGAGAAGTCAGGACTGAGTTGATGGAAACAAAGGCCGAGTTGATTGAAACGAAGGCTAAGTATGCTGAAACGACTGCTAAGCTGAGTGAAATGCGGTGAAATGGCACGTACGAGAGAGGCCCGGGAAACAACTACCGAGTAGTTGAAGAACGACATACGCGTTACCTCGAGTCGTTAAAAAGGGCGGCGGTGCAACAGGTTTGAATTAACTCCTAAATACAAATATAATTGCATTTATCTTGTTAACACAAATTTAAATTCACACCATTTCCTTTATTATACGGGGTACACTTAGGTCCCGAATAGGGACATACGTATCACAAGCCTCCCGGGCGGTGACTCACCTCCACATCTCGACAGGACCCAAAGCACACCATCCACTGAAGTTGGGCCGTCTTCAGCTACACAAGGCAGCCGTGAGCCTGAGACTGAGACACCTCGAGGTTGTGATACAAACCCGGAGCAGACACCTCTAAGGAATGTTGATATGGCGTCACCGTCCCAAGTTACTCCTTCCGGGCTTCAGGTATCAGGATCCCAAGCTGGGCCGTCTTCAGGTCAACAAGGCACACCATCCGTTCAGGGTCAACACCCTGAGATAGAGCAAAGCACCCATCTTGACCCATTGAATGAATTTTCATTTGAGTGTGCTGGTCTAGGTCCAGAATTCGATATTGATGATGTGCATGTGGAGATGAGTTCGACAGACACTGGCACTCTTCTAGGGCCGCAAGCGATCCCAGGTTTGAATACAACGAGGGGGAGGGGGAGGGGGAGGGGGAGGGGGAATTCGTACACCAAAATGTACAGAATTCGTACACCAAAATGTACAAATCAAATGGGGGTTCAAGAGTGTGTGTAGTACCATAGAGGCTATTGGCAAACCATTGGATCATAACACGCTCCCAATCGGTAGCCAATTGACATCGAGCAATTATACGTTGCAATGCACGAACGTTGGAAGCGACGTTGAAGAAATCACTGGATGCTTCAACTCCACGTACACCATAGTAGTTATTGATCCGGTCCACCTCCAAGGAAACATCTACTCCACGTACATTGATGACCTCTGATGCTATGGGCCTGTACTCCACAGCTACGTTTGACCTGAAAACTGCATAGAATTCATGAACAATTGATCTATTCATAGTCGCTGTGGATGCGGGACTATTTGCGAGGCCCTCCAAAGAACATCTGCGTAGGAGACGCTTCATCTTGGTAGGTAGACTCTCCCATTCAATTCTCTTCTCTCCGATAATAGCTCTATCTTGAAACATCCAAATCCAAGATTGACGCTCTTCGTCTGTTCTAAACCTCAACCTTAGTGTCTGAAAGTCGTAATAGTGACTAATATCACCCGTCCTCCTCCTACGGTCATTAAGAAACACAGGTTGATGAGGATTTAATGGAGGAGACTCATACTCGGGGGAATTCGGTTCATGCCATTCCCGATGAGGGGAAAGCGGTTCAGACATTGTGATTAAGGCGATGTAAAGTAGAAGGTTATGCAGAGGTAGTTTAATAGGTCATGCTATATATATAGTTAACAAGTGAATTGAGAAGGTAAAGTGTGAGATAAGACTCGTGTGAATTCCAACGATCCCGTGTGAATTTTCAACGATCCCGTGTGAATTTAGCACGAACTAACCATTGATGGCCCACGTGAAAAGACGCGTCACTGTATCAATGACGATAGTGACTCTGCACCCTAATGACACCTATGACGTACGACATCGATATGACATCAATGACAAGTCCAAACTAGCATTGATTGAGAAGGTAAAGTGTGAGATAAGACTCGTGTGAATTCCAACGATCCCGTGTGAATTTTCAACGATCCCGTGTGAATTTAGCATGAACTAACCATTGATGGCCCACGTGAAAAGACGCGTCACTGTATCAATGACGATAGTGACTCTGCACCCTAATGACACCTATGACGTACGACATCGATATGACATCAGTGACAAGTCCAAACTAGCATTGATTGAGAAGGATTGGTTAATATAAGACTCGTGTGAATTCCAACGATCCCGTGTGAATTTTCAACGATCCCGTGTGAATTTAGCACGAACTAACCATTGATGGCCCACGTGAAAAGACGCGTCACTGTATCAATGACGATAGTGACTCTGCACCCTAATGACACCTATGACGTACGACATCGATATGACATCAATGACAAGTCCAAACTAGCATTGATTGAGAAGGTAAAGTGTGAGATAAGACTCGTGTGAATTCCAATGATCCCGTGTGAATTTTCAACGATCCCGTGTGAATTTAGCACGAACTAACCATTGATGGCCCACGTGAAAAGACGCGTCACTGTATCAATGACGATAGTGACTCTGCACCCTAATGACACCTATGACGTACGACATCGATATGACATCATTGACAAGTCCAAACTAGTATTGATTGAGAAGGTAAAGTGTGAGATAAGACTCGTGTGAATTCCAACGATCCCGTGTGAATTTTCAACGATCCCGTGTGAATTTAGCACGAACTAACCATTGATGGCAATTATTGTTGTTGTATAAGTACGAGCCATTTCTCTCATTCTTCAAACTCTTTTAAGTTCATCTGAACTTTCTTCATCATTCAAGTAGTCAATTTAAACTAACCACTTCTTCACGAACTAACAATTTATACTCTACACTGAAGCAAATGGATAATGATCGTTTCTTTAAAGTTCTTGATGGCGGTTTCGCAACAAGTTTGGTATGTCATTATTAATTTACTTACATTTATATCACTTGTATTATGATTAAACAAACGTGGTATGTTTCTTTTTTCGTAGACACTACCTCCAACATACGTTAATAGGTTGAACGACACGCTAAGGAACCTAGATAGGGCCGTTCTCAAAAGCCGATTAGGGACATGGGAAGTGAGGGTTGGAGCCACAGACAATGGAATTCTTCGTTTCTTTGGAGAAGGTTGGGAGGAGTATGTGGCGGCTCATTACTTGAATGAGAGGGAGTTTATAGTGTTTGAACACAGGGGGGGTTTCACTTTCAACACTATTGTGATGGATCACACCTATTGCGAGAAGACTTTTTCTGAGTCCGAGAGTGAAGAAGATGATGCAGATGATGATGCAGGTGCAAGTAACCAAACTCCCCATTTTCAAATGACGTTGCCAAACTGGGTATTTTCACATGGTTGTTATTATGTGGTGAGATATTTAAAATATTTTTAGTTGTTTTCTTGTTTGATCTTTTTTCCCCATTTTGAAACAGTATTTAAATTTGTTTGTGATTTGTAGCATATTCCAAAGGCGTTTGCTAGAACAAACGACATGTTGCAAAACATGACCATGGAACTACGAATTGCCACAGGGGAATCATGGCCTGCTAGAATTGACTATATGGTAAATCAAAAAGTTCGTTTAAGCGGGTTGAATGATTTCATTACGGACAATGACCTAAATGCGGGAGATGAATGCGAGATTTGAAGTCATTGATCAACCTATAGAAAATCACGTCGTGTTTAATGTGGTGATTACTAAATATTGAAGATCATTTATTTAGGAGTCATCCTATCGTATTTCATGATCACCCTTAGTTTATTTAAGCATCATCTTATTGTTATCTCATTGTATCATTACTCTTTGTTTTTATGTTTGTAAGCACTTGTTATCACTCGTTTGAACTACATTACCCATTTGCTATTATAATATAAAGATACAAAACATATAAGATAGTCACGATCACGCTAGTATCAATGTCCCCAAAAAGATTCAAACATGTATAAAAAGTTTCACGACTTGAGATAATACTAAAAACATGAAAAAAGGAACAAAATGACTGTATCAATTAGGAACAACAACTGTATGAAACGGACATTTAGGCCTTTTGTGTCCGGTGTTTCCACGCAACGAGCAACGCCTACCAGAGCCTGGGACTGTCCTCTCATTAGGCAACCTCTTTGGTCCTACCGCCGGGAGGTTCACCTTGAGAAGCAATCCTGAGGATCCTGGGTCGGCCCCGCCTCGCAACCGTTGTTTGTGTTTCCCCTCCTTCGCTCAGTCTAGGCTCAGGCGGCGGAATGCCCTGGTTTCTAATTGAAGTGGGAACAATCCAATCATCCTCGGCGGAACGGGGTATACGCGTCCTTCATAAATACGCCGGAAACATTGAGCTTTGTAGTAGTGACAACAATAATCGTACGGACTCTCACAACGCTCACTTATAGCAAACACAAGCATGTACACAAGGCATCTTGAGCCCCCGAAACTCTCCACGGTAACACTCCCATTCAGCCATATTTACCTTTGTGCTAGTATCGGCGTCCCCAACTTGGAAGCCCGGGTCCCGGTCGATCGCCTTTAGTGTGAAGGTTCTTCGGGCATGCGATACTTCAGTCATGAATTTTTCGGCTTCAGGGGCTAACACGGAGCGACATGTCAATGCAAGTTCTCTCCTCTCGCAATGCCATTTCTGCAACGTTGCCCTTATGTAGTCTAACAAATTCACGATACTCAACTTACGCGCATCCCTGATCACGTTGTTAAAACTTTCAGCATAGTTGCTTGTCATTATTGCATAACGTGTCCCTGGAAAATGCGATCGTGCCCAGTAACGAAATCCAATAGCCTCCAAATAACTAGACACTCTATTGTTTGGATCTTTATCCTGCTCTTTTAACTGCTGAAACATTATTGCGAATCGCGTTTTTGAAAAAGTATACGCGGCTTCCCAGAAAGTGTATGGACAGTATCCTGTCCTTCCGAATTTTTTATTGAGGTTCATGACAAGGTGGTGGTAGCAAAGGCTGACTTCTCCGTTAGTCGATCGCGATCCCGCCCTCCCCGCTTTACCAAATGATTTTTAGTATTCTTGCATTTTCTTTGCAAGTTTGTCTTTGGGCATGGTGGAGATAGATTCACCAGCCTGCCCTTCTTCTTTATTTAAAAAGCTAGTTAACCAACGAGTTCTAAAACAATCTAACATCTCGAGTTGAGAATTCTATTTCTCGCTTTTAACCGAGAATGCGAGGGGACTACGATGTGCACTCGTACTTATCACAAGCATTGACGAGTTGATTGGTCGTGCTATAGATTAGTAAGTGGGTAGATAGATTGGAAAGTTGTATCACGTATAAAATGTACCAACTGACACGGTGAGCATTTGGAAATACATCTCTAACAACACCAATGATGCCAGCCCCTCTGTCTGATACGAACACCATGTCTTCACGTTCACCGATTACCCCCTTCACTTGAAGCATGAAATACATCCACGCATCCCTGCTCTCTCCGTCGGTCACGGCAAACGCTACCGGAAAGAGTTTATCACCTGCGTCTACACCGATAGCTACTAACAATGTCCCATCGCATTTTGTTTTTAGATGAGTACCGTCCACGACTAAGACAGGTCGACAGTACTTAAACCCGTCAATACTAGCTTTCAAAGCCATGAAACAGTACTTGAACCTGCCAGTAACATGGTCAGTCTCTATGTCTGTGACAGTTTCAGGATTTTCACTCTTCAACATGTAAAAGTAGGCCGGTAATTTAGAATACGATAGTGTTACGCTTCCTCCGATTAATTCCAACGCTTTACGCCTACAATTATATGCACGGCGATAATCAAGGTCTATGTTGAATACTCTTTTGACCTCCACAATTAAATGTTTTGTCGTGAACTGACTCCCGAGTTTTATGAGGTTCTCTCTAACGAGATGACCTATAGTTCCGGGTCTGGCTTGCCTATGATCGCTGCTTAATCGCTCCAATCCATAAGTGTGAGTTTCATTGTACTCGGTTATCTCGAAGTTATTGCAATCAAACAACTTTCTACCCACAACTTTCCATTCGCATTTCTCTGAAGTAAAGCATCGTAGTTTTAACTTCCCCTTGTCGGACCGGAAAGGTTTCCACATGTAATTATTTTTCAATGCATGGTAACTCATTTTCATCTTCATATCATCCTTGTCCCCGAACTTTTTACCAATATACAATAATCCGAATCTTCGATCGAAACGCCCCTGACCCGTGGACATGGAGGAATTTCCGAATCCGGAATGTCGAACCGAAATGAACACCTCTATTGCGATTAATACTTGCCATACTAAATCTAGGACCAATATCGGGGTTACGTTCTAATGGTGCTTTCATAAAACTCGTAAACGATCCACCAATATTGGGACCCGGTTGCATCATTGTTGACATACCTGTTCGAAAGGCCCTCTCAAAAAACTCGTAAACGATCCACCGATATTGGGACCCGCTTGCATCCGTGTTGGCATATGAATGTTCGCTCGAAAGGCGCTCTAAGAAAACTCGTAAACGATCCACCTATATTGGGCACCGCTTGCATCGGTGTTGGCATAATAAGAGGCGCACGGTCAAGCTTTGGTTTGTTCCATTTATGTTGACATTATGACTTGTCCCGTCTAAGCGTTGTTGGATGTACGGTGTCTGCGTTGTACGGCTAAAATTAGGCGAGAGGTGTGTGAATTGGGCGACGAATCATATTCGCAATTATTCCCCAATCGTAGTCGGGTCCACTTGTGATGTCAATGACTTGTTCAAGCGAAGTTATATTCGGTCGGATGGCGAGTTTCATGAGGGGATAAGGCGATGTGTTAGGTACAACATGGTTTCGGGAATTTCGATTACAGTCCAACTCGGATGTAAAATCCTCAATGCCTCTATCATTTTCTTCATGTAGTTGCTCATTTAAGTCAAATTCGTTCTCATCTTCCGTATCGTGATCGTGCATAACCGGTTCAGCGTTAACGCATAGTTTCACAGCTTCTTTTCTCAAAATATCATCAATGTAGCCTAGCCATGTATCATCGTCCAAAACATCAATCGGTTGGTCATAACTGCGTACATTAGTTTCATGATCAATGTGTTGTTTGAGACATCAATTCCTACTTTCTTACACACTTTGACCTTCACTTCATCCAATGTCGTATCGGTTTTCACACGAACCAAATACAATTTTCCTTTCTTATAAGACCATTTGTCGCTATCTTCATGGTATTTCCACTCTCCGCCAAATAAAAACTTAACGGACACCGTGTTGTTATCTGCAAAAAAACAATCATTTATCCACACGATTAGGTTTTTTTTCCAAATATTGTTGGATTGACAAAATATTATTGTAAAATTATTCTGGATTGAAATATATACATATACATATATATATGTGTGTGTGTGTCTATATATATATATATATATATATATATATATATATATATATATATATATATTGTACGTGTATGTTTATATATAAATATATGTGTATATAAATGAGAAACAATACATATATACACTGATATATGCTAGTAGTATATATGTGTGTGAATATTGGTTTCTCGTTTATATACACATATATTTATTTGTTTTTAAGTGCATATTGCCAGCCATAAAATAACACATCAACAACCTTTAAAATAAATAAATATTCTTTAGCATATATACATACTCAGACACACACGCACACACAGTTAGGTTAGGTTAGGTTAGGTTAGGTTAGGTCAAAAAAATTCAAGTTTCGTTGTGTTGTGTTGTGTTGTGACAGTAGACGGGGGTAATAGAAGAAGAAGATTGTTTTCACCAGCGTCATAGAATATTTGATGATGACGAGGGAGATCAAATGCTGGACAAAGCCAACAGAACAGATCTTATGCTTTCGATCTAACGGATGCCTCACTTCCGGCGGAGGCTTTACCAAGCTGCTGAGAACGGAAAAGATGCTCTATTGAGCAGACCTAATGAAAATTTTCTACGAGCTACCTACCGGGAGCCCCAATACAAAGCCTGGAGATTAGGCATGACACAGCGGATCAGAAGGATTCGAAAACACCCTAGGGATGCATGCATTTCTAAGAACCTCATCAGGTCGAGGCGTACCATAGAATACGTCAAAATTCTGTTGTTTTGGAAATTTCAAACAACATTTATTTGTCGTTTGTTTCTCGTTTTTAAATTCAATTTTTTTTATATTAAATTAGAGCATTTTCATTGTGATTGCCCGTAACAATTAAATTATTCGAGTGTTATTTGAAAACTCAAGTTGTATCAAACTACATATTTCAAAATTAACTAAGGCATGGAACATGAAAGGAATTTATACTACTAAATTTCGAAACAACTTATAACATACATACAATATCATATAATCAAAATATGTACAATATCAAAATTTCTACATTATCATTTCTAATATTAACATTGCCACTATAATATCATTAATGCATTTCATTCTAAAATTTTTCTAAACTATCAAATAATCAAAATAATTACAATATCAAAATTTATACAACGAATGACAATTTTATTATCGAACGATCTCATTATAATTAATCATTTCAATATCTTAATAATCAAAATTTTATCCTTTCACTACCCTAAAACTATAAGATTTTACCTTTTCACCATACGAAAAATCGAAAATTTATATCTTTATAAGGTTATTTACCTCAAACATATCATCAAATTAAAACAAATACAATATTTAAAATAAATCAAACAAAACTGCTATACGAAATGCTTACCCATTTGTTTAAAGGAGTAAAACCGGTGTAGATTGATATCCCATAGATTGATAATTTTTGTCTGAAAGTTTTGTGAAGATAAATTCGAGTGAAAAAGATTGATGATTTTGGGTGAAGAAGATGATGGTATTGACTAAAATGTAGGAAAAAACGACAGTTGGAGCATTTATTAATTCAATTTCAGTATTTCCACGGGACCGTGCCCAATTTCCACGTTGCGTTCGATTTCCACGTGGCCCTCATTAAAAATTCCCCCATGTCACGTGGAAATTCAACTTTTTCCACCATTTGAATTTCCACGTGAACCATTCCAATTCCACGCCATCTGGTGGAAAATTGTCACGGTCCCGTGGAATAGGCACGGCCTACTTAAAAAAAAATGTCAGGCCTGAACAGACCTGACTTGAAATATGAGTGTCTACAGTGACCTGAATGTATATTTTCTCCCTGCTTGCTCCAGCATTTGACTTCTGGTGTTTGTTTGTTTTGTTTTTTTTTATACAATAGTTTCCAATGGGAAGTACTGAGACTTCCTTTCACAAACAACATCAATTTTGGGTTCTCATAAAAACTGCATTAATAATTTATTTATTTATTTTTTTAAATGTTTGAATTTGAATTTTGCGTTATTTTTCATACGAACTCTGTTTTGGACGATTTTCATACTGTTGCGATCATTGTCACGCCCTCTATCACGCTGTGCCTATAATAAAACAAAACAAGAAAACCAAACGTGACACATGCCAATAAAACACACACAATTCACCCAAAAATGTGGATATTTTGGACGTAAACGCCCTTACGTCTCGTGATTCAACTCGTGGTGAAATGTGCCTATGAAAAACGATTTAACTACCCTAAAATTACATCGAATAGGCTAAAAATAGGGGTAAAATACACACGAAATTATAGCAAAGTTGATTCTCATCAACTACCTCCCACTTAACGTTTGCTCGCCCTCGAGCAAATCAAGCGTTTAAAAAATAAATCATGAGATCAACGTTGCGATCATATGGGGAACCAAAATATTCAATGAGAAAAAACTAATCAATAAGCGAATAAACACGAGCCAAAACATATCTCATTATGGAAACATAATGTGTGTGTGCATAGCTTCTCACTCATTAATCACGGCCAACCGACTCAGATTATAAATGCATGACTAATGTCGTTACACCATAGGGTTATACTTCATAATTATCTCCACTAATCGAGGTCAAATCAGGGATAACTAAGGTCAGACATGACTTGCACGGTTGTAACGTTAGGCTATGGACATGGCTAAACGAAATGATAAAAGCAATATCAAAAGAGAAAAACGAGCGAGTCTAATCAAAAAATCTTGAATTTGCCTCATAACTCACCTTCTTAGCTTGGTTCAAGCAAGCATTCCATTTCTTTACTCTCAAATCCCAACATACTTCAATATGAACTCGTCCCACCAACGCCACATTGGAAGAATTAATACATGACCTTCATCAAACATTCTTTGACTCAACTTTATTCAAACTTTTTATTCAATTTTTGCTTTTTTTATAAACCAAACACCAACACTTTTTGCTACCCCTTCTCATTAGTAATGCAAAAGATACACCAACACCATCCATGAATACACATCTCCGCCACCCTGCACTTGTGCTAGAAAGTGTGCCCAACATAAGATTAAAAATCACTTGTAGGGTGCCAAAGAAACGTAGACCACAAATAAAGGCTAAAGGTTGGTAATTATAGGCTAATCAAAGAATGGATAAGTTCGGGTGGGGGTCTAACCACCCTGAAAAGGCTTAGAGGGGTTTATGTGGAAATTATGTACAGGGTTGGCTATTTGGCTCTGGTCGGGTCAAAGAAATGCCAGGATCGTCATCCCTTAATCTACCAAGATTGACCTTTCTATTTTGCCTCGAAGTTAATGGTATAAGTTCTAGGTAACAAATTAATGTCTATGGAAAATATAATCATTCACTAACCAACCACAATTCATGAAAGAAAAGCTATTATGTGCGTGAGAATTTCATTTCCACAACAAGATGAAGGTTTGACTCATATGCATTCAACTCATGACTAATAATTAACCAAAGAATACCATGAGTTCACATATAATTTGCAACATCAAAGTCATAAAAAAAATCAATAATAGCTCAATTTTTACTCAATTGGACCAAACACTAAACATGTAACGTGTTCGAAGCATAATATTTTAAACACAAGTAGCCAAGTTAAGCTAAGTCTACCACCCCCACTTAAAACGGAATACCGTCCTCGATGTGTGATTGATAAAGGAAAAGAAAGAAAGACTTAGCTGAACTGGCAATAGGGCGCAACCATGCAACGTGACAACCTCCAATGTATCTCCAGGGTACCTGTGCAATCACCACAAAGAAAACCAAGAATCCAATACGACAAAAGGCCGAAACCTAAAGCGCAGGTAAGCACAAGTATGAAGATGTATAAAGCATGTAAAATATGGATTATCACAAAGCATGAAACAAAATTCGAGATGCGTGGTAAAATTTCCATCACACTTCTAAAAAACAAACCTAAAAACCTAAGACAAAGCGGGTTGCCTTTCATAAGTGCTTTGGTTTATTGTCGTTAGCTTGACTTATTGAATTTCAAAAACAAGATAGGGTGCCGAGTTTATAGTCTTCGGCAAGACTTGTATCCCTTAAATTTTACATTCGACTCTACCTCCATCAAAAGGACACTCTCACTACTCACGCCCTCCTTGGGTTGCTCATAACTCACATGGCACTTTCCAAAAATTTCCAACCTTTGTACTTCCTCACGCGTACCCCAATCGTTTCCCTGGTGCTTAATGGTCTTATAAACATTGAAGGTAACCATCTCATCACCCGCTCTCATAGTGATCTCACGTTTCTGGACATCTAGCAAAGTCCTACCCGTAGTCAGGAAAGTCTACATAATAGAATCGGGGTTTGACTATCCTCTTCTATGTCTAATACTACGAAATCAACCGGAAATAAGAGCTTTCCTACCAGAAACAGAACATCGTCAACAACTCCCATGGGGCGTCTAATCGACTTATCCGCCATCTGCAAGGTCGTATTTGTACGTTTAAGCTCGCCTATTGCCAAACTCTCATATATCCTCCTAGGCATCAAACTTACACTTGCACCTAAGTTATATAACACCTTAGGGAATAACGCCCAACCTATGGTGCAAGGAATGGAAAAACTACCCGGATGTTTCAACTTAGTGATTGCGTGTAAGTCACTAACGTCGATATTACTAGCAAGAATACTAGGTACATTGTAGTATAGTAAGGGCGAATCAAGGTCGATCCCACAGAGACAATGCAACTTTAAGTATAAACGATTCTAATCTAACTAAGTAGCGGCATTTATGGTCTTTGACCAACAATAAACATAAAAGAAACTTGGTATTCCTCCCCCTCTTCCCACCGATCTACTAACTTGGATTAGTTAATCCTTACGTTTACTTCCCCACATAATTTCCTTAAATTAATCGAGCGAGCTTCTAATTTAGTTTTAAGCTAAGGATGCAACTCCTAACCCTATCTACTCCGACCATGGTACTAGATAATCTATTCGCCAGCCACCCTCCTTAATTGGTCCGTAATAGCCCATACGCATAAAGAACTAGAATTGCTGATATCGAGCGCTAACTCATACCGTTAACCCGCCTAGACAGCTGTCGACACTGATCAACACGTCCCATGGTCCATCAAGACTATGACCTAACTAACACTTCACTATCAGTACTTCATGTTAATTTATAAATTACGAATACTAGATTGGCCAGACCTATTACTCATTTTAATTAATTCTGTCGATCAACGTAGATGACACGAATCCTCCAGATTAAGTTCCTAAAATTTTCCTCGGTAAACCGGTATAGACAACCGGTTTACCGGGGTCAGCTTTTCTTAATTCTGGATCTACATTGCTCAATTACAATTAATCTAAGTAAATCACGGGATCGTTAAACATAAAAATTAACTAAAACACATAAATACGAAGAGATCTACCCTATTGAAGACAAAAAGGAACGTTCAAAGCTTCATACCTTCAACAATGGGGATCTAGCTCGATCCACTCAAGCTAGAGATGGTAAAGAAGGGGAGAAAACCCGAAAATAACTCCTCAAAAGATTGGAATAACTTTATTTCATCAAATTGTATGATGTATATAAAAGAATATGCAAAACTTGTGTAATAATCAGTTGATGCGGCTTTATATAGATACAATAGCCGACTTATGACTCATAGACACCCTAGCTGACCTAGTCAGTGCGGAAGATTCAATTTCATGTCCTACAAGACTCTCGGTTTACCGGACCTAGCCCACAGTAAACCGGGCTAACTTTTCTTCTTTTTCTTCAGCAGATCTCTTCTTGGACTTCTTTTACTTGGCCTAACATGCTTCCTTTGATCCAGATCCGTTCTCCAATGCTCCAGATTCGGTACATCCTGTAAAACACGTAAAACGAGGCAAAACAGTACCAAACATTCAGGAAAATAACACAGATGCAGAATTACGAACCTAGAAACACACATATAGCATTTAACACATATTCCATATAATAACGATCCTATCTATCCTCTCTCTGAGCAGAATTCAGGGTGAATAAATGTATAATTAATGGTACTATTTAGAGCGTTATCACTTACGTGACGGCTTATTCTGAAAAACAACAGAGTACTTCTCATTTAAGCAAACAATTTACTCCATTTTAGCTTTATTAGACAAAATCCCTTTTAGAAATTTGACATAAGATGGCATATGAACAAGCGCATCCACAAGTGGGCTACGTATCTCTACTTTTCTTAGGATATCGAGAAACTTGTTTATGTTTTTAAAAATGGTTGGATTTGTAGGGCCACGATGGGGGTAAGGTAATTTACATAAATCAAAGGCTTTACAGAATCCCTACCTGAGTTGTTCATACCTTCCCATGTTGTGTCTGACCGCTTTTCTGGTTCCGCACTCGGCTTCTCCACCTCTTTCTCTATCTCATTAGCTTCTTGCTCCTCATCGACCACCACCCATTCTTCATTTTCTTCTCTACTCTTCTCCATATTTTTACCCTTTTGAACCTCGGGTGCCTCGACATCACTACCCACCACTTTTCCACTTCTAGTGAAAATGGCATTCACTTGACTGTTTCAGCAATGAGTCTCCAAGTTCCTCATCACAGACTGCAAGTTCACATAAGCATTTTTCACCTCCTTCAATTCCTTGCTTAACTCCCGGTTACTCTCCCTCAACTCCCAGCTACTCTCCTTCGACTCCTGGCTATTTTCTTTCATGTCTCGGCTTATTTGTTCCAGTAAGATGTCTGTGGAGCTTTTAGGTTGCATGGGTTCCGGAGGTGGTGGTGTTGACGATGGGGACAGGGCATATTGTAGATGTGCATTATGATGCATATACCCTCCTTGTTAGGGCTGCCTCTGATTCTCAAAAGTATTTTGCGTTGGGATGCATATTGATTTTGTTGAGGTTGTACTATTTGCCATTGAAGGGCCTGTTCGGGCCCTGGATTTCTACTCCAAGCAAGGTTGGGATTATTCCGCAAGTTTTGAAAATTTTGCCCCCCTATTTTGATTGGCCAAGTAATTTACATCCACCTATCGCCAATCTCGAGTCAAGTTTGGATCCGCAGTTTGGTAAACCATAGGGTTCATGCATAATGGATTCATGTCCATGTAATTAATGTTGCATGGAGTCTCAAGAGTAGGATCTATCAATAGCTGATTCATAGTTAACTGATTCACTTGCCTGGGAGATTGAGGATAGTTTGATGCCGAGTGATCACCACTGCATGAAACACATGCTCTGGATTCCTTTTTCCAAGCTTTAATCTCATTCAGTTACTTCTTAAGGTCTACCATTTCAGCTTGCATCCTCATAATCAGGAGCGTCCCTGTCCAAATTTAGGCTCCGGGCAAAAAAAAAAAATTTAGGCCCTCGCCCTTCGAAAAAAAACAGTAACCAAAATATATATAAAAAACCTACTTATTTGGCTCCTAGTCCTAGTTTAAAAAAACAAAAATTATTATAGCTTACAAGATTCGAAACCATGAGCCAATTGTATCTTTCTCATTAAGGTAATACTCCTTGTTTATATAAATACAATATATATATATATATAATATTATGTCAAAATTTCGTGGGGCCCCGTCATAATTTCCTCATTTTAGACTCGATCAATTGAGCCAATTGTCTTTTGAAACTCTACGCCCGCAATTGCTCTCCGCAATTCTCTCTAT
This sequence comes from Gentiana straminea, assembly GCA_036785695.1. NCBI lineage: Eukaryota > Viridiplantae > Streptophyta > Magnoliopsida > Gentianales > Gentianaceae > Gentiana > Gentiana straminea. The sequence goes on from JAVUPR010000477.1 coordinate 2,616,699, forward strand.
GGTAGCCAAGGCGACATCTGGTTGCACACTCATCATATCATCTCCACAAGCCGCATTCAAGTTTGACTGATCAGTTTCTCGCAATCTACCATAAAAAAGATGTACCTTGTAACGCCCCGTTCCCGGACACCGAGTCCTTATCCGGAAAAGGAACGTTCGGCACGTATAAAATAAAATAAACTCCACTTTATACGTAAGCCTTTACTACGTCGTATCGAGTTAAGCAAAACGGAAGCAAAAGACTCGGGTATATATTTTTTAATCATCCAAGAATAAACAAAATCCAAAGATGGAAATGTAACATTTATTACATTCAAAAGAAAATGCGAAATCCAAACGTACGAAATTCCCAAAGAAATTGAGATAAACTACAAGTCTCAAAGGACCAAAAAATCAACTCCACAAGATCCAAAGGAAAGTATAGTCTAATAATCAAATGAAAGAAAAGTAAAAATGTAGAGCTCCAATGAGGCGTCCTCAAACGTCGTCATCGAAATCCTCCTCGTAACTCGGATCAACCTGTTCATCTTCTCACCCCCAAACACATAGAAAACATGCATTTGAGGTACGTACAACGTACTTAATAGAAGCGAGAAGCTATGATATCAATTAAGATTTATAAAGAAAAGATATTTTAATTATTTAGTTGTCTTCATAGGACCGACTCAATCTTGGGTTCCCTTCATGTCCATCAACATGTGATGACTATACGTTTTTAGCCTAACCTATCTATGTTACATCCGCACTCAAGGGCACTACGCATATCCGACTAGGGATATTCTTGGCAACATATTGGTGGATCACACCAATAACCACGGGGGAAAGCCCGAGGGTGCGCACGTTTCAGTGAAGTCCCTCTTTCTTAGGGTCTTGTAAACCTACATAGTTATCCACCTTTAGGAAAGCACACACATCACGATATTGTCTGGTGCCTATCCAAGAGTAACATGATGTTTAATCTTTTACTAGTCAAGTACGTGGTTATTAAATTGTTAACTAGCCACCTAAGTGTTTTCAAATAATCTCCCTCACACATACTACTCTCATCCTAGACTACTAGACACAAACAACGCCTAGCAATTACATAGACATTGATGAATACTAATTCATCAAAGCACAAGCCTCTCATGCTCTTCCGACGGATCCGAACTTCAACTCCCTTTAAGAGTACATTCGGTGCCAAAACTAAACGAATCAGAAGCTCATTCCTGGCTTGTTCATGTTTATACAATGTTATTAGATCATAAATCGATGTTTAAAACTCAACACATAGCTTAAACATCATTTTACCCAAAACTGGGTGGAATACGTGTGCATTGGGTGGAATGCGTGCGCATTCACTGACCAGAGAATTGCTGGAACTTTCTGTCCAGCCAATGCGTGCGCATTGCCTACAATGCATGTGCATTTAACGAGCAGTGAGCATCCTGAACAGACTGAAGCAACAATGCGTGCGCATTCTGAAAAATGCGTGCGCATTGCACCTGAAACCAAAAGACTTCTACAACCTGAACCATGAATGCGTGCGTATTCGACCTGCTGAAACCAAGACCAGAACATCCTGTAATAGGAATGCGTGTGCATTCCATTGAATGCATGCGCATTCTGCCTGAACCCTAAACTCGATTTTCAACCACTTAACGATTTCTATTCCGTTTTCAACACATTTAATAGCGTATTAAACTCAGTAAAACACATGAAATCATATCTTTACAAAACCATAGAATCTATGATCCTTAATCAACGAAAGGATACGATTTACTAGCATCTAAACATATTAGAACATTGATCTAATCCCCTTAAACCATAATCAAAATCATAGGAAGTGTCTCTTACGTGTTTGCAAGGGAAAATCCAAATTCCAAGATCTCGAAAAGACAACAGCAACTCCCAAAAGCTTGATATCCAAACGATGTCCTTCTCACGACGATTCCAAATCTCCAGTCTAGTCTGAAAACGGTTCGGTAACGCTTTAGAATTTTGAAGAACTCTCTCAACCTCTTTCTTCTCCTCTCCAACATGAAAAGAGAGAGCGTAGAAATTTTCTGAAACTAATTAGGTTATGGGAATAACTGATTATATTTTTCCTTAAATACAATTTCCTAATTATTCTACTTTTCCTTAATTACCCTTAATTACCATTAAATCAGAATTTTCCTTAAATATATACAAAATTTCGAAAATCATATATATATATATATATATATATATATATATATATATATATATATATATATTTAGCACATAACTTAACTCAATTAAAAGAAAAGAAATAATAATATTTTCTTTTCGCAAAATTACACGTCTGCCATTTCCCGAAAATCGGAATATTACATTCCTCCCCCCTTAAGAGGAATTTCGTCCTCAAAACTAGAACATACCTGGTAAATCAAAAAACTCTGGGAACTCGTTGTTCATATCATCCTCGACTTCCCAAGTGGCCTCATTCGGTGTATGGTTGCTCCGTTGCACCAAGACCAAAGGGTTCAACCGTCTCTTGATCATCTTTTCCTTCCGGTCTAAGATCCTGATTGGTCTCTCATCATAAGCAAGGTTGTCTTGAATAACTTCCGGGTCCACTGTAGTTTCAACTTCATTCTTCGTCAGACACTTCTTCAGCATCGACACGTGAAAAACATTGTGGACTCTTGATGAGAGTCAAATTGGCTATCATTTTCTATGTAATTATACCCCCTTTATACCTCGTTTTATATGTTTTCTGAGACATTTGGTTGTATTTTGATGTATTTACACCTTGGTTATCATTTCGGGACCTAGGACGTAAAGTCCGGGATTCTCGGTCTTTTTCGGTGTAATTTACTATACTCTCGGTCACCCTAGTGTCCTGTCGGGATTATGTGTGGTATTTGTTATGATTTTGTACAGGACTTAGGTGTTTGAGATGTCCGGAAGGCGAGATACGAGGATTGGAACATGTGCCCGAAGCTTAAACGTTCAAACGGATCAAAACGTGTTGGTACTACAACCATACCTTCCATTGATCTGCATTTTGATCCACCTTGGAGGCATTTTCTGGGCTGGATATCTTCATGAAAGTTGTAGCCAATTTCATTAGCTTTCCAAGGCATTTTGAATCACTCGATTTGGAGGTCTACACACAAAGTTATGACCTATTTACTGAGGGTGTGTCAGCCAGGCGCGCGCCTAAGATGGCCAAATGTTTCAGTACGTGATTTCAGTGAGCTAGGCGTGCGCCTAAGGTTTGCTAGGCGCACGCCTAACAGTCAGATCTGCAAAAACACTATAAATACCCCCCCATTTGATCTAGATCGGTTCTCTCCTCTTTTAGATCGATTTTTTCATCATTTTCAGCATTTTTCTTCATCTTTTCTTAGCTTAGATTAGTTAGAGGTATATTAGCTAAGGTTAGTTGTAGATTGTTGTAATCCGGAGGATCTCGAAGATAGCTTGACGCGTTATTGACGGGTTTTCGTTCGTGGATCGATTTTCTACGACATAATATATTTGGTAATTCGTTTTCCTTTCTTGTTCTTGCTTTCAATCTTTGTTTTTGTTATATTTATTGTTGATTTCTTGTTGTTTTTGTTGTTAGAATGAGTAGCTAATAGCCCGATAGTTGAGTTATGTGATAGTCTATGAAATCGAATCCTTAGCTCGTTGATTGAAGTGTTTTGATGTTATGATTGTTAGATTCTCGGTGTTGTTATCGTTCTAGAACTTATTCGTAAATGACTTTTATTGAACTCGCGACTCGATAATCGTATTTCACGCATCTTCTTTACATATGTATTTTGCGAGAGGATACGGGAAAAGTGGTTCTAGGATCACTGTGTAAAACCGACTGAGTTGTTCAGACTCGGTTTCGTTGTGAGGTTTGTATCGACTTGTCGAGCGTCTCATAGAGCGTAGACCGTGTTGAGTCAGTTAAATCCGGTCAGCGGATTGTTGAATTCGACATAGGAAACTAGGTTGTTGAAATTGGCGCTTAGTTTCAGAAATAGGAGACGAAATCCTTTAACAATGTCAAGAACATTAGAGTATATCGAAATCACTTAGGTTACGAGTTAGGGTTAGATAGTAGTCGATTGGATCATAGCTCGGCTATCTCTTTTATATAGTTTTAAATCTCTCTTTGTTGTGCATATTAGTTTGTAGAACCGGTGATCTGACAAATCACCACGTTCAATATTTGTGTTGACCTGAACTAGGGACGAGACCGACTTTGGTACTCGACCAGATTCCCTGTGGGATACGACATTGACTCACCAATTCTAGGCTACAGTTGACCCGGTACACTGCCGGTGAGATTGGACACTTAGAAAAGGCCGATCAAGATTTCTGGCGCCGTTGCCGGGGAATCGGGTTGATATCTTGTAAGTTAGTTAAGTTCTTAGGATTAGGTCGTTTTTCTTATTTTTATTTATTTATGTATAGTTTGTTTTATTTTGTTGTTGTTGAAGTGTCACACCATTTACTTCGGTAGTGGTAGTGACAAGTTACCGTGATTGTGTTCGTGTTGTTTCCCTGTTTGCAGATAATGAATCCATACTACAATTACGGCTCCTATCCTTACCCATTCGGATATTACAATTACGGTGCTATGGGTTACCAAACACAACCATTTTATCGTTCAACCCATACGCCGCATCTTATGGAAATGAGTGGGATAATGCCCCGAGTTACTTTGATCAACAACTCGATACTTCTCCACCTCCGGAATCGAGACCTCAACGGAGCAACGGATGGCACTTGAGCAAACTGTTGAAGAGTTGAGTAAAGTGGTCCAAGAGCACCATAATGAGCTTCGAGATGGCCGGACGCAATGCAAACGGCCATACGAAACTTGGAGCTTAAAGTGCAACTCTTGTTTGAGGAGTTTGAGAGGAGAGAGCAAGAAAGTATGATTGAAATCACCCCGGAGGAACACTACGAGGATGGTATGACTCTTGTATCTATTGAGTCACCTGTTCCGTCTTCATTTAGCCCTATTGTTATATCTTCGGGGGTGCACCCTATTGAGTTTGTTGTTGATGTTGAGCCTATTTGTTCATACTTGGTGCTAGAGTCATTGTTAGTTGGGATATGTTTTAGTTCGGGGAAAGTGAATTCGTTGTTCTGTGCAACTGATTCATCGAACCATTCATGGTGGTGGGGATTGAGCCCCATATTTCTTATGTTTCATTTTCAAGGGGTGCTCAATTCCTATGATTTTGGTAGGGAGAAGCAACGGTTTGCTCTCCCTTGGTATAGCTATCCTTGACATAGTTGGGGGTAGAAAGTCGAGCTGAGGACTTCAAACTCAGAATGTGTTTTTATTGCTTTTTCTTTCCCCTCGTGTTTCACCGTGTTTCTTTAGTGTGTATTCGGGTAAATTTTATTGTGATATAACCCGAAAGTAGTGTGTATTATTGGGGGTTAGTGTGGTGTTTTTAGTTTTTGATGAATCATGGTGATCCGTCTATTTTTCATTTTTGATATCTCCATACCGTGTGTCTCGTATAGTTGTTGTTTCGTTGATATTAGCACAGGTACCCTGGGAGGACTTTCTACGGATGCCACGTGATCGTACTCGCACCATTTTCCGGTTGTAAGCTAACTTTTCTACCCTTATCCTTCGTGTTTCGTTTTAAAGTAGGGGGTGGTTAGTTTAGCTTAAATGTCCCGTATTCATGTCGAACGAGTTATACTTAGCGATTGTTATCCCTTTAGTTTAAATGAGTCGATTCGAGAATTTTGATGGCTTTGACATTGATTTTGATACATTGAGCCTATAGTATTGCTTTGATTAAACATCTAGTTATTGTATAGATGCATTTCATTTGAGTTGGGATCTTGTATTGAGAATGGAATAGTTCTATCACGTTAGCTTCGACTTCATGAATCACCTTGACTAGTGAACGATTATGGTAGCTATTAATGACCCGGTTACCTAGAACTTATATTAGTAACTTCGAGGCGAAATAGAAAGGTCGGTCTTGGTTAGGTACGGGATGACGGTTATGGCATTTCTTTGACCCGATCAGAGCCAAATTCCATCCCTTATATGTATATCCTCAGTTCCCCCTCTAAGCCTTTGTAAGGTGGTTAGACCGCCACCCGAACTAACCTTTTGTGCTACTAACTCATAATTACCAATGCCCTTAGCTTTTATTACGGTCTACATTTCCTTGACCACCTTGCAAGATTGAGCTTATTGTTTTCACATTTTCTGATATGGTGTGGGGTGATTATGAAACGTATCTCTCGAGTGGTGTTGGTAAAAAATGAGTATATCCCGGAGGAGGTGGAATATTATGGCTTTTCGGCCTTTGATCGTTTTTGTGGTTTTGAAAAAAAAAATGAGAAAAGAAAACGAGAAAAAAAAAAAAAAGTTGTATATATTTATATAAGAGTTCTTGGAATGCCAATTTTTGGGGTTTGATTCTTGTTGTGTTGATGTTGGTGAAGGGGTACTTCTTCTAATCTAGTACGGAGAAGGAGATGTTGTTGTGTTCTGAAGTGGTTTGTTCCTGGTTGACGAGCTTAGGTATGAACTAGACTTGGATACGACGTATGTCTCCAGCTTGTGGAATGATGTGGAGAGGTGGAAGGTTGGATGAATTATAGGTTGAAATTCGTTTGATGGTTTGTACTATTCGAACGAGCATCCTTATGAGGAGTTGAGTCTTCCGTTGCTACGAAGGGAAGAGCTTCGGTTTTAGTGTTTGATGTTTGATTAAGCTCACTTGCACTTTCTACTTTCTATTTTATCGTAAATATCCCTTTCGTTAGCCCCAACCCTAGCCTAACGTTATAACCCTTCAAGTCCTGCCTGACCCTACTAGACTTTGATTGACCTCGATTAGTGGAGATGTTTACGACGTATAAGCCTATGGTGTAACCTCGGTAAATTATACGTCTATAATCTCAACCGGTCATTGGTGATAAATGTTGAAGAAGCTTTGCACACACACACACATTCTTTTCTCAATACAAGGTAGAACTTAAATCTTATGCATTTATATCAATTACTTGTGTTTTACCATTACAATTCTTATAGACTAGATGTATGATTGCAATGTTGACTCCATCTTTATTTTTGAATCGCTCATTTTTGCTCGAGGGCGAGCAAAAGCTAAGTAAGGGGTAGTTGATGAGAGTCAAATTGGCTATCATTTTCTAGGTAATTATACCCCGTTTATACCTCGTTTTATAAGTTTTATGAGACATTTGGTTGTATTTTGATGTATTTACACCTTGGTTATCATTTCGGGACCTAGGACGTAAAGTCCGGGATTCTCGGTCTTTTTCGGTGTAATTTACTATACTCTCGGTCACCCTAGTGTCCCTGTAGGGATTATGTGTGGTATTTGTTATGAATTTGTACAGGACTTAGGTGTTTGAGATGTCCGGAAGGCGAGATACGAGGATTGGAACATGTGCCCGAAGCTTAAACGTTCAAACGGATCAAAACGTGTTGGTACTACAACCATACCTTCCATTGATCTGCATTTGGATCCACCTTGGAGGCATTTTCTGGGCTGGACATCTTCATGAAAGTTGTAGACAATTTCATTAGCTTTCCAAGGCATTTTGAATCACTCGATTTGGAGGTCTACACACAAAGTTATGACCTATTTACTGAGGGTGTGTCAGCCAGGCGCGCGCCTAAGATGGCCAAATGTTTCAGTACGTGATTTCAGTGAGCTAGGCGTGCGCCTAAGGTTTGCTAGGCGCACGCCTAACAGTCAGATCTGCAAAAACACTATAAATACCCCCCATTTGATCTAGATCGGTTCTCTCCTCTTTTAGATCGATTTTTTCATCATTTTCAGCGTTTTTCTTCATCTTTTCTTAGCTTAGATTAGTTAGAGGTATATTAGCTAAGGTTAGTTGTAGATTGTTGTAATCCGGAGGATCTCGAAGATAGCTTGACGCGTTATTGACGGGTTTTCGTTCGGTGGATCGATTTTCTACGACATAATATATTTGGTAATTCGTTTTCCTTTCTTGTTCTTGCTTTCAATCTTTGTTTTTGTTATATTTATTGTTGATTTCTTGTTGTTTTTGTTGTTAGAATGAGTAGCTAATAGCCCGATAGTTGAGTTATGTGATAGTCTATGAAATCGAATCCTTAGCTCGTTGATTGAAGTGTTTTGATGTTATGATTGTTAGATTCTCGGTGTTGTTATCGTTCTAGAACTTATTCGTAAATGACTTTTATTGAACTCGCGACTCGATAATCGTATTTCACGCATCTTCTTTACATATGTATTTTGCGAAATGATACGGGAAAAGGGGTTCAAGGATCACTGTGTAAAACCGACTGAGTTGTTCAGACTCGGTTTCGTTGTGAGGTTTGTATCGACTTGTCGAGCGTCTCATAGAGCGTAGACCGTGTTGAGTCAGTTAAATCCGGTCGCCGGACTGTTGAATTCGACATAGGAAACTAGGTTGTTGAAATTGGCGCTTAGTTTCAGAAATAGGAGACGACATCCTTTAACAATGTCAAGAACATTAGAGTATATCGAAATCACTTCTGGTTACGAGTTAGGGTTAGATAGTAGTCGATTGGATCATAGCTCGGCTATCAATTTTATATAGTTTTAAATCTCTCTTTGTTGTGCATATTAGTTTGTAGAACCGGTGATCTGACAAATCACCACGTTCAATATTTGTGTTGACCTGAACTAGGGACGAGACCGACTTTGGTACTCGACCAGATTCCCTGTGGGATACGACCTTGACTCACCAATTCTAGGCTACAGTTGACCCGGTACACTGCCGGTGAGATTGGACACTTAGAAAAGGCCGATCAACTCTCGACATTGATTCTGGTAACTTAATCTTATAAGCCAACGGTCCAACCCTTTCCAGAATTTCAAAAGGTCCAATATGCCTTGACTTAGCTTTCCCTTTTGTCCAAAACGTTTAACTCCTTTCATTGGTGAAGCTCGTAGATAAACTCTCTCACAAATTTCAAACTCGAGAGGTCTTCTTTTAACATCTTCCCAACTCTTCTGTCTATCTTGTGCTGGCTTCAGATTCTTTTTAACCAACTGAATCCTTTCCTTAGCTTGATCAACCAATTCTGGCCCGGTGACTTGTCTTTCCCCGACTTCATCCCAAAACAGCGGCGTTCGAAATCTTCTCCCATACAAAGCTTCAAAAGGTGGCATGCCTATGCTTGCATGGTAACTGTTATTGTAGGCAAACTCTGCTACGGGTAGGTAATCATCACATGATCCGCCTACTTCCAAAACACAAGCTCTTAGCATGTCTTCAAGTGTTTGGATGGTTCTCTCAGATTGTCCATCTGTCTGAGGGTGAAAAGCCGTACTTAAGTCCAACTTGGTGCCAAAGGCCCTTTGCAAACTCTTCCAAAACCTACTGACGAACCTCAGATCACAATCCGAAACTATTGAGATAGGTACTCCGTGTAACCTCACTATGTTATCCAAGTATAGTGTTGTCAACTTCTCCAAGGACATATTTACTTTAGTCGACAAGAAATGAGCGGATTTGGTCAAACTATCCACTATCACCCAAATCGCATCATGTCCACTCCTTGTCTTTGGTAACCCGGTGATAAAATCCATCGTGATCTTATCCCATTTCCATTCAGGGATATCCAAGGGCTTAAGCATGCCTCCGGCCTCCTATGCTCTGCTTTAACTTTCTGTCAGGTGTCACATTCTGCGACGTACTTGGCTGTTTCCACTTTCATCGAGGGCCACCAAAACTTCTCCTTCAAGTCTCTATACATTTTAGTAGCTCCCGGATGAACTGCAAAAGCAATCCTGTGTGCTTCTTCCATAACCCTTTGTCTCAAATCACCGACATTAGGCACACACAAACGATCCTAGTACCAAAGGTTTCCATTCTTGTCTAACACATAACCCACTGTAGGTTTCTCTTTGGCCACACGCTTCAAATCAACCAAAACTGGATCTTCATCTTGCTTTTCCCGAATATCGTCCGTCAACTCGGACCTTGCCAACAATGGTGCCACAAACTGTCGATCCTCAATCTGATCAACCCCGGATTTTCAGCCCTTCTAACCTTTCTGCAACTTCTTTCATGCTTGAAACTGTGTACACTGGTTTTCTGCTCAAGGCGTCTGCCACTACGTATACATTTGCTTTACCCGGATGGTACTGAATATCCAAGTCGTAGTCCTTTACAAACTCTAACCATCTCCTCATATTCAGATTCTCCAGAGTGAAGAAATAATTTAGGCTCTTGTGGTCGGTGAAGATCCTGGCCTTAACTCCATATAAGTAGTGCCTCCAACTCTTTAAGGCAAACACTACTGCTGCCAACTCTAGATCATGTGTCGGGTAGTTCTTCTCATGCACTTTCAACTGTCTAGATGCATAGGCAATTACTTTTCCTCCTTGCATCAACACACAACCTAACCCTTGCCCCGAAGCATCTGTATAGACGTCGTAATTATCAAAGATCTCCGAAACTGCCAACACTGGGGCTGTAGTCAACTTATCCTTCAAGGTATGAAAAGCTGATTCACACTCGCTAGTCCAATCAAACTTCACATTCTTCTGTGTAAGCTTAGTGAGTGGTGTGGCTATCTTCGAAAAGTCCTGCACAAACTTCCGGTAGTAGCCAGCCAAACCGAGAAAACTCCTCACTTTTGAAACTGTAGTAGGTCTAGGCCATTTGTCAACTGCTTCAATCTTTGCTGGATCAACTTGATTGCCATCTCTAGAAATGACATGGCCCAAGAAACTGACTTGATTCAGCCAAAAGTCGCACTTTGAAAACATAGCGTACAACTGATTCTTCTTCAAGGTATCCAACACTATCCTTAGGTGTTCCTCATGTTCTCTCTTATCCTTCGAGTATACTCGGATGTCATTTATGAACACTATCACAAACTTGTCCAAGTATGGAATGAAAACACGCTGCATTAAATCCATAAATGCAGATGGAGCATTAGTGAGTCCGAATGGCATGACCAAGAACTCATAATGCCCATACCTCGTACTGAAAGCTGTCTTCGGTATATCCACTACCTTGATCTTCAACAGCTGATAACCGGACCTAAGATCAATCTTAGAGAATACTCTCTTGCCTTGCAACTATTTAAACAAATCATCAATTCTTGGTAGAGGGTACTTATTCTTGATGGTAAGATTATTCAAGGCTCTGCAGTCTATACACATCCTCATGCTACCATCCTTCATCTTAACAAACAACACTAGGGCTCCCCAAGGCAAAGTACTAGGCTGAATTATATTCTTTTCAAGCATATCCTTAAGTTGAGCCTTCAACTCTTTCAATTCAGCCGGTGTCATTCTATAGGGTGCCTTTGCAACTGGTGCCGCTCCGGGTACCAACTTGATCTCAAACTCTATCTTCCTATCCGGCATGTTTCCCGGTAACTCTTTCGGAAACACTTCAGGGTACTCATTCACTACAAGGGTTTCCTCTAACTTAGGCTTCACTTGTTCCACATCCACTGCAAATAACAAGTTGCCTTCACAACCTTTCTGACAAGCCCTTATAGCCTTAACCACTGAAATTATAGGGTGTCGCTTCTTACTCGGCTTGTAAACATTACCTTGATGGGTCTTATCTGTTTTTCCGGGGACTTTAAAGGTCACTTTATTTTCCCTACAATCCAAGTGAGCATAATTCTCGGATAGCCAACTGTTCGGTAAAAACTAGTTTTATAATTTATAAACCGAAACACCCCAAGTATAAGGATCGTAGTATAGGGTGTTTACGGGTCGTCCTAAGGGAGTGGAATGTTTATCGGATTCAAATATAAATCTATATCAATTATGTCACAATTATCTATCTAAACTAAAGCTGAAACTAACTAAAACCTAAACCTAAGGATTAAAACTAAAACAGGAAATAAAAACAAGCAGGAAATAAGAAAACAGGAATACGGACGAGCGTTCACTAAAGTGAACGAGCGTCTGAAAACTAAACCTAATGGACGGGTGTCTGCTATTGCGGACGAGCGTCTGAATACGAACTGGAACAGAAAATATGCAGAAAAGTTGCAGGAAATCTAAAGGTTTAAAAACTAAAACTTAACTAAACTTAATCTAAACGATTCGATAATAAACAATTAAAGGAAAACACAGCAAGGCGACTAGGTTCCACCTATCAACCAACAATTCAACTAGATGATGATTTAGAACATAGTTTTTAGTAGTGATTTTTCACGGATTCAATTAAATATCTTCAATCAAATTCTAGGGTTTCGTTTATCTTTTCAAATAAACTAAACATGCAATCAACACGAAATCACGAGATTGTTTCCAAACTCTTACTCAACTAATCATGCATAATCTCTTAAAACACAATTAGATGCATTACTTTGAATAAAAGAGAACTTAAATAAACATACTTTCATAAATTTATTCAAGCATAAATTAAACATAGATCGTTTCATCAAATCTTAATTCAATAAAACTTAAGCAATACAAAACAGATCCAAAGTAATGAAAAACTATGAAATAAACTCACTAAACTTAAGCATCGAACTCTCTAGTTGGTTTGTGTTGTTGATAGGCTTCCTCCGTCGACTCACTGCAAGGCTTTTAGCCAACAATCATGTTGAAGATGATTGTTGGATTGGAGAAGTTCATCTCTGTGGAATTAGGGCTTGTGGCCGCAACTTTTTGGTGTGAAAGTGCGATCTCAATTATTTGGTATATAGGTATGAAATTAGGGTTGGGGCTGCTGCAGTATTTATAGAGATTTAAGTCGGTTATGACTAAGTCGGCCTTGAACGCCCGTCTGGTCTCGTGGACGCCCGTCCAGAATGCCTGGACGCTGAGTAAACGCTCGTTCATCCTCCGTCTGAACTCTCTGAATGTAAAATACGATTCTTCTCTAGACGCTCGTCCGAATTACAAGACGCCCGTCCATATTGGACGCTGCATGGACGCTCGTCTGGATTGATGCAGAACGGATTCCTTGATATTTCCATCTTTATCTTGATTGATTTCTTTCCTTATCTCTTTTATTTCCCATATCTTTGATTGATCATCTCGAAATTAAGTCTCCTAAAAGATAAATGAACATTGCAAAATGTAATGAAATCCAAATAATCATAATTAAATCAATTAAACACTTAAAATAACCAATTTTGCAAATAACCATATTAAAATGACATTTACCTAATAATTACACTTAAACCCTTAATTCTCATGTAAATTACGCAAATGTGGGGAAAATAATAATGAAATAAACCTTTAATAATCATATAAATATGGCCTTAACAACACCCCCACACTTAACTTTTTGTACGTCCTCGGACAAAACAATCAAAACTATAGCTCAACTTTATATGCAATCCACATAGATCTCTAACTCACGTAACAAAAGATACAACAACTATAGCAAACAATACCATCACAGAGATAGATTCGGTGTATGTGTGACAAGCCGTTCTCAATCTAACAAGCCTTTCAAAGAAATATCCTCTCAAAAATTCCAATGACTATCCTAGGTACAGACAATAACAGCTCCACTCAAAGCCTTCCCACGCACTCAGTAGGATAATCCCTACAGCATATCATGCGGTTCTACTGGGTATAAGATCCATGATAACAAAGACTTTACTTTATTTTTACTCATCATTTTTCAAAATTTTCAAATTTGACGCATATCAGAATAAGCTCTTACCCATCATAGTAGAATAGGACATTTCGAGATAATCCCCTACCTACTCAAATCATAAGGTAGCTTCTCCCCGATCGTCGTGAGCTTTTGGTCATCATAGTGGTATAGGACATTTCGAGATAACGCCCTACCTCACTCCAATCATCGACCAGCTTCCGACAAACGTATTTATTAATAATTGCTCACTCACTTTATTCATTCACTTTTCAAAGTCATAAGTTACATCTCACTTATCACATTCAAACTTTATGATATTCACAGTACACGGTCTAACTTAGGTGTAACTATACTGACCTTCCTAAGATAAATCATTAAAAATAATGAAAGGATATAATTCAAAAGTCATGCTTCAAAATCAAAGGCTTTCGTGAGTGAAAAACGAAACTATCTCCATAAAAGTAAGACATGCTATAATTATCTCACTAAGTCACATACTATCATCGTTAGAAAACTACAACTAGTAAGCATCTAGTTCCAATTATATGCTCGAGACTCACAAAAAATTTTAAATTTCGCAGAAATTTAACATTCACTCATATTTCAAAGAATATAGCATAAAAACATACCCAAACACCCCCCCACACTTAAATCACATTATGTCCTCAGAATGTGCAGAAGAAAAGAAAAAGAAAACTTAGCTGGTTTCAACAGTGGTTGTCGGCAGAGGTCAGGCCGGAGCATGAATATACCGCGACAACTCGAATAGACAACACTGGACATAAAAGCTTGTGAACTCGCTCAAAAGTATCCGCCACACTCGACATACCATATAATCTCGGGGTACACGGGGTATATGAGCAACACATAACACAAAACACTCACAATGAACGTAAGAGGAATAACCATCAACACAAAATCAACTAAAGTATTATTTCTAAACAATAAAACAACCTAAGAAAAGAAAACAAACAAAGAAAACTAGGTTGCCTCCTAGGAGCGCTCTTTTAATGTCAATAGCTTGACACAGATTCCAAAAGATCAACCCGGATCGGGCCACTTTGGTTTGACTACCGCCACCTCAGTATCAGAATCGGAGCACTGGGGCGGAAATGATTTTCACCACAACAACAAGTCAAGTGTGCTATAAGATCATTAAACTTTTCTCTCCAAACTACACTAACTCTCTTCTTCTTGTTCTTGCGCACGATAGGCATAGTCATAGTGGTATGATCAGAAGTCTCAGCAGAAGGTACCTTACGGGTGGATATAGGAACGTCATCACCATCTGACTCAAAGAAATAAGATGGAATCTCTTCACAAATCAGGACATCTGTACTCTCATCTCTTCTTTGGAAATAAAGAACCTCGGGCTTTTCCTTTGGTTGCCCAAAATATTTCTTAAGTCGATGGCCATTCACTTTAAAAGCTTGATTACCATACCCGTTCAACGTAATTACTCCACTTGGATTAACCTCGAGAATCTCAAAGGGACCAGACCATCTAGACTTGAGTTTACCCGGAAACAGGTGAAGTCTAGTATTATAGAGTAAAGCCATTTCACCAACTTTGAATTCTCGGTCCTTGATCTTAGCGTCATGGAGTACCTTAGTTCTCTCCTTGCTGAGTTTAGCATTCTCGTACGCTCTGAGTCTGAATTCGTCGAGCTCGTTCAATTGTAACAGTCGTTTCTCCCCACAGAGTTGGCTATCAAAATTTAAGAATTTAATTGCCCAGAAAGCTCTGTGTTCAAGTTCGACAGGTAAATGACAAGCTTTGCCATAGACCATTTGGAAGGGTGACGTGCCCATCGGGGTTTTGAATGCAGTACGATAAGCCCACAACGCGTCATCCAACTTAAGACTCCAATTAGATCGATTATTGTTCACGGTCTTCTCCAAAATTCTTTTCAGGCTCCGGTTGCTTACCTCGACTTGGCCTTTGGTTTGGGGATGATATGGTGTACCAATCTTATGTTTGACACCATACTTCTCAAGGATCTTGTCAAGCGGCGCATTGCAAAAGTGAGTACCTTCATCACTAATGAGTGCTCTCGGACGCCGAATCTAGTAAAGATATTCTTTTGCAAGAATTTCTTCACAACCTTGTGATCATTAGTTTGAGTAGCTATGGCCTCGACCCACTTTGAAACATAATCCACACGAGACGAGGATATACTTATTACCACATGAAGATGGAAAGGGTCCCATAAAATCTATGCCCCATACATCGAAAACTTCGCATTCAAGAATGGGCTTAAGTGGCATTTCCATCCGACTACTCGCCTTCTCTCTACGGCACCTATCACAACCTTTACAAAAGGCTTCGCATCTTTAAACGAGTCGGCCGGTAGAATCCAGCTTGAAGAATCTTTGCAACCGTCTTCGGTGTTCCATAGTGACCTCCGGTAGGACCGCTATGGCATTGTTCTAAGATATCCCACTGATCATGCTCAGGAACACACCGTCGAAGCAACCCGTCTTTACAGACTCTGAACAAATAAGGATCTTCCCATACGAGATATTTAAGATCAGAAAAGAACTTCTTCCTCTCCTGATACGTCATATCCTCTAAATGACCACTCGCTAAATAGTTGACGTAGTCAGCATACCACGGCCTAACCGTTTCAAGCTTCATCAATTGCTCAGTCGGAAAGTCAATGCCTATATCATTGTGATTTTCTGTACCCTCATTTACTAAGCGAGATAAATGATCAGCCACAATATTCTCACTACCTTTCTTATCTTTAATCACAAGGTCAAACTCTTGTAGAATTAAAATCCATCTAAGTAACCTTGGTTTTGCATCCGCTTTATCCATAAGGTAGCGTAAAGCCGTATGATCTCGTCCATACAATCACTTGAGACCCGAGAAGATAGCTTCTAAACTTGTCAATGGCAAAGACGACGGCTAAGAATTCCTTCTCGCCGTAGTATAATTGCATTGAGCCGGGTTCAAGGTACGACTCGCATAATAGATAGGCTCGAACCTTTTATCAACTCTTTGACCCAAAACCGTGCCTACGGCGTAATTAGAGGCATCGCACATCAACTCAAAAGGCTTGGTCCGTCGGGTGCAACTAAAATAGGGGCATCGATAAGCTTGTCTTTCGGACAATTGAAAGCTTCTTTGCACTTCGCATCGAACAAGAAATCGACATCTTCTTTCAAGAGATTTGATAAAGGCTTGGCAATCGTAGAAAAGTCTCTAATGAAACGCCGGTAGAAGCCAACATGACCTAGAAAACCTCGTACCTCTTTCACTGTCTTAGGGTACGTCATCCTTTCAATGGCTTCGACCTTAGCCTTATCAACTTGAATACCAGCATTGGACACCTTATGTCCCAAAACGATTCCTTCATCAACTAGAAAATGGCATTTCTCCCAGTTAAGCACCAGATTCTTCTCAACGCAACGTTGGAGTACCATATCTAGGTTCTCTAAAATTTCATCAAAACTATCGCCGTAGACTGAGAAGTCGTCCATGAAGACTTCCATGCATTTCTCAACAAGTCCATCAAAAATGGCCAACATACACCGTTGAAAAGTCGCGGGTGCATTGCATAGACCGAATGGCATTCTACGAAAAGCAAGAGTACCAGATGGACATGTAAACGTGGTCTTCTCTTGGTCATTGGGGTCGATGGCTATCTGGAAGTAACCAGAGTATCCATCGAGAAAACAATAATACTTATGACCACTCGGTCGTTCAATAAGTGGTCAATGAAGGGTAAGGGGAAGTGATCTTTTGCAAAGTGACTTCATTCGGCCTACGATAGTCTATACGGACTACGTAGCCGATCACGAGACGTAGGGCAACTTCCTCCCCTTTTTCATTCTTCTCAACCGTGATTCCCCCCTTCTTCGGCACAACTTGAGTAGGGCTGACCCACTCGCTATCGGCGATTGCATAGATGATTCCCATGTCGAGCCACTTTATAACCTCCTTTTTGACAACCTCCTGCATATGCGGATTCAGTCTTCTCTGAGGTTGTCTAACCTTTTTAGCTCCCTCCTCCGTTCGGATTTTATGCATGCATATGTCTGGGCTGATCCCTCGGATATCACCCACTTGCCAACCGAACGCGAGGATGTTTTTCTTAAGCACTTCTATCACCGTGCTTCTTGCTCTTGGTCGAGTTTCGAAGAAATGATCAAAGGCAATTTATCTCCATCCTTAAGAAAGATATACTTAAGGTGTTTTGGAAGCGGTTTAAGCTCTAAATCGTAGGTGGTTGCTCAATACTAGACTTTAACGGGCCACCTTTCTCCTTATGAGCTTGAAGTGGTTGACTAAAGAATAACTCATCTTCCCGAGGCTCAACCCCAGAAAGGTATTGGATCAAATCATCCATCGGAATCCTCCGGTCAACACTTGCTTCCTTTTTCTTGTGATCGATCATTTTTCTTAACTCTTAATCTTTAAGTTCTTCTGCCAGCTCTTCCCAATCATCTACTTCCCAATGAGTAGCTTCTCTCCAAAACTCTACCTCGTCCCAACTACCCATCGAGCTTCTTCTTCACCGGGGATGAAGTCTTCCCGACTCGTCCTTTGAAATCATCGTTTGTTGCCGGGCATCTCCATGCTTCTAACTCAATAACGGAGCCCGGTGTGAGCGAGTGAAGATGACTCGTCAATGCCTACGGCTTGAAATGAATTAGAAGGTGGTCCGCGATCACCGGATCCTCAATGTCCATGACTTCGAAAACACCTATCTCTGTCAACTCCTCTGCTTCTTCAAAGTAGGCATCTTTTTCGTCCTCATAGATAGCTTCGACAAACGATATTTCATCAATTACGGCTCTTTCAGGATGTGTCCCTCGTGTGAAGGTGACAGATGTGTCACCGACTCTAAGAGTAATCTGTCCTTTGCAGAAGTCGATGAGGGCGTTAGAAGTGTCTAAAAAGGTTCGGCCTAGAATTAGAGGCATCTCCTTATCAGGTGGATAGTCTAGAATAACCCGGTCGGTAGGGAAGACTAAATGTTCAACTTGAAGGAGAACATTAGCTACACAACCGGCTGCAGTACGACTAGATTTGTCTACCATCTGAAGAGAAATCGGGCGTTCCCGCATCCTTTTATCTAACCCGAGCTTTTTGCATACGTTTAATGGCATCACATTAATAGAGGCCCCTGAGTCGGTAACGGTTGTCGGATTCTATTTAGGACAATTTTCTGAGTCAAAAGGGATCGTTTTTAGCACGCAGTAGTATTTTGGCCGTAACTTTCGGCTCGAGTGTCCGTTTGGAACGCAGGACCCCAATTCGGAAAGCTCGTTCCGACGCCGACGACGTGGTGAACCGCCGTAGGCCGTTCAGTGCGTTTTCGAGGTCAAAATCCACTGTTTTCCCCTCCATTTTGGCCCTAGAAGGTTTCAACACGTTTTTTTATTACCGTCTTAGTGTTTTTCTTGTTTTTAAACTTTTCGTAGGTAGGTTTCTTTTCCAGTTTCGTTTAATTTTAGGATTACATTTATTACTGTTTTATTTTATTTGATTTTCTTTCAATTATTTTCCTTATTTTTTTTATAGCTTAGATCTATTTCCGTAATTATAGATTTGTTTGATTTTATTTCCATAAGTCTTTTCTGCTTTTATTTTTTTATCTCGTTTTTAATTTCTGGTAACCTTAGTTTTTAGGTTTTCGTATTCGAACGAGCGTTCAACAACTTGAACGCCCGCCCACCTCAATTTCGTCCTCCGAACGAACGTTCATTCAAACCGAACGAGCGTTCGCTTCGAACGAACGTCCATTAACACCGGACGCCGCCCGCCTATTCAATCATCACTTCTTTTCTTTCTTCTCTTTCCTTCTCTTTTCTTTTCTTCCTCTAAACCATCTAACCTTTTCTAAACCTATTCTAATCAACCCCAAAGGGTTGATTTCTTCCTTTCCTTTCTTTCGGTTTATGCAAACGAGAAGTAAGAAGGACTTCGATATTTGATCCCGAGCCCGAACGATCTATCCTTAGAAGAAGGCTTCTCCCCGATTTGGACAAAATGGCGGATCAAGATCCACCAATTCCAAATCCCGACCCCCAAGCTCGCTTAAATTTACTCCTTCAACAAATGCAAGCTCGCAAAGAATAAAGAATCGCAAGCCGGCATAAATCAACAACTTCAACAATTCCGCCAAAACCAAATTTTAATCGTTGAACCAGGACCCCTACACTCCATATCTTAATCAAGATTTTCTCGAGGGACATAGACCTATTCGTCCACCTGATATGGGGGGAGTAAATTTCGACCTTAAAAATGGAGTAGTTGCACTAGTCCAAAATAGCTCTTTCCATGGCACTGCTCAAGAAGACCCGCACGACTTCTTGTCCACATTCGTACAAATCTGTGAAGCAGGCCATTATCCTGGTGTTGATTCTGAGATCGTAAAGTTGAAGCTATTTCCTTTTGCCTTGAAAGGTGAAGCAAGCAGATGGTTTAAGTCATTAGCCCATCATTCTCTCCATACATGGAATGATGTCAAAAGAGCCTTTGCTCTTAAGTGGGTTTCACCTGGCAAGATTATGGAGATGAAACGGGAAATAGCTACGTTTGAGCAGTTGGAGGATGAAACTGTTGGCAAAGCTTGGGAAAGATTGAATCTTTTGATGAGAAAGTGCCCCAATCACGGATATGATAGACATGAGTTGTTGGAACTATTTTACAGAGGAGTCTCTCAACCTAATAGAGACTATCTTGACTCCACTGTACTCATGGATCCTTCTTAGGGGAGGTGATGAGACTGCCTACAGAGTGGCTGAGACCATCGCCAAGAACAATATGTGGTCGACTCCTAAGAAGACCAATATTGTTAAGAAAGAAGGTACTGCAAGCAATCCCGATACACACCGTTGGTTGCTCGATGGAATCGATAAGCAAGCGGTACCGGCCAATCTTCGATGCAGCCTTCGAGGTGAATTATCTTGGAACACGGGTGGACCGAGATGACGGAGGAGGTAAACTTAATGGATAATCAAAACCAACCCTTCCGAAACTTCAACCAGAACCGAACTATTCAGATTTCAAAGGCAAAACTTCAATCCAAGCCAAGTTACCACCGGCCCTTCAAATTCGAATTCTTTCAACTCGAACTATAAAAGGCCGATTCGTAACTCCCAAAGGCCTCAAGGTGGCCGGAATCAAACTCGAACAACAATCATACCACCTCATGTGTCCCTCAACACAAATTCGATGAGCCGGTAGACATGGTGAAGACTCGTCTACTAGTGTTAAAGCAATTGAGAGACAAGTTGGTCAAATGGCGAGACCTCAAAGCAAGCAGACCTCACGGTAAACTCCCGAGTTATACCGAGAGAAACCCAAAAGCCGATGTGAATGTTTGCACCGCCATTACACCACAATGGGAGTATGGACAAGAAGAGGAGTTGAATGAAGTAACATTGAGAAGTGGTAAAAGGTGGACCCGGCAAGATGTCGGGAAACGAGTAGCCCCTCCCCGACGCTATGAGTTCGGAGGGGGAAATCGAAACCACATGCCGAAGAAAGCAACGATGAGGAGCTTAGTGACAATTCTTCGGAGGATGAAAATAATTCGATGACGAGGAAAGAAAAGGAGAGTCGGAGGCCGTACCCCTGACTAAGAAAAAGGAAGAAAAGTTTGTGAGATGGAAGGATAAGGAGGATGAGGCGATAAAGAATCAAGCTACAGGGAATGATAAAGCCCTTCCTTACCCACCAAAAAGGAAAGAGAAAGCCCTCACTAATGACAAGCAGTATGCTGGAGTGCGGAGGATACTTAGGGACACTAAAGTGAGTATGCCCTTAGCTGAGGTATTGTCTGAAATGCCTAAATGTACTAAGTATCTTAAAGAATTCTGTGGGAGCAAGAGAAAGCTTCAGGGGATGGCTGAAGAAGTGCTTCGTGAGGATTGCGCGATGGTTTCACGTAAAATTGTCGTTAAGCGAGGTGACTGCGGACCTTCAATCTCCGTGAGATTGAAGGCCATTTATTCGAAAACGTCTTATGCGACTCGGGGGCCTCTATTAATGTGATGCCATTAAACGTATGCAAAAAGCTCGGGTTAGATAAAAGGATGCGGGAACGCCCGATTTCTCTTCGATGGTAGACAAATCTAGTCGATCGCAGCCGGTTGTGTAGCTAATGTTCTCCTTCAAGTTGAACATTTAGTCTTCCCTACCGACTGGGTTATTCTAGACTATCCACCTGATAAGGAGATGCCTCTAATTCTAGGCCGAACCTTTTTAGACACTTCTAACGCCCTCATCGACTTCTGTAAAGGACAGATTACTCTTAGAGTCGGTGACACATCTGTCACCTTCACACGAGGGACACATCCTGAAAGAGCCGTAATTGATGAAATATCGTTTGTCGAAGCTATCTATGAGGACGAAAAAGATGCCTACTTTGAAGAAGCAGAGGAGTTGACAGAGATAGGTGTTTTCGAAGTCATGGACATTGAGGATCCGGCCGATCGCGGACCACCTTCTAATTCATTTCAAGCCGTAGGCATTGACGAGTCATCTTCACTCGCTCACACCGGGCCTCGTTATTGAGTTAGAAGCATGGAGATGCCCAAGAACAAACGATGATTTCAAAGGACCGAGTCGGGAAGACTTCATCCCCGGTGAAGAAGAAGCTCTGATGGGTAGTTGGGACGAGGTAGAGTTTTGGAGAGAAGCTACTCATTGGGAAGTAGATGATTGGGAAGAGCTGTCAGAAGAACTTAAAGATGAAGAGTTAAGAAAAATGATCGATCACAAGAAAAAGGAAGCAAGTGTTGACCGGAGGATTCCGATGGATGATTTGATCCAATACCTTTCTGGGGTTGAGCCTCGGGAAGATGAGTTATTCTTTAGTCAACCACTTCAAGCTCATAAGGAGAAAGGTGGCCCGTTAAAGTCTAGTATTGAGCAACCACCTACTGATTTAGAGCTTAAACCGCTTCCAAAACACCTTAAGTATATCTTTCTTAAGGATGGAGATAAATTGCCTTTGATCATTTCTTCGAAACTCGACCAAGAGCAAGAAGCACAGCTGATAGAAGTGCTTAAGAAAAACATCCTCGCGTTCGGTTGGCAAGTGGGTGATATCCGAGGGATCAGCCCAGACATATGCATGCATAAAATCCGAACGGAGGAGGGAGCTAAAAAGGTTAGACAACCTCAGAGAAGACTGAATCCGCATATGCAGGAGGTTGTCAAAAAGGAGGTTATAAAGTGGCTCGACATGGGAATCATCTATGCAATCGCCGATAGCGAGTGGGTCAGCCCTACTCAAGTTGTGCCGAAGAAGGGGGGAATCACAGTTGAGAAGAATGAAAAAGGGGAGGAAGTTGCCCTACGTCTCGTGACTGGCTACAGAGTCTGTATAGACTATCGTAGACTGAATGAAGTCACTGCAAAAGATCACTTCCCCTTACCCTTCATTGACCAGCTTATTGAACGACTGAGTGGTCATAAGTATTATTGTTTTCTCGATGGATACTCTGGTTACTTCCAGATAGCCATCGACCCCAATGACCAAGAGAAGACCACGTTTACATGTCCATCTGGTACTTTTGCTTTTTGTAGAATGCCATTCGGTCTATGCAATGACCCGCGACTTTTCAACGGTGTATGTTGGCCATTTTTGATGGACTTGTTGAGAAATGCATGGAAGTCTTCATGGACGACTTCTCAGTCTACGGCGATAGTTTTGATGAAATTTTAGAGAACCTAGATATGGTACTCCAACGTTGCGTTGAGAAGAATCTGGTGCTTAACTAGGAGAAATGCCATTTTCTAGTTGATGAAGGAATCGTTTTGGGACATAAGGTGTCCAATGCTGGTATTCAAGTTGATAAGGCTAAGGTCGAAGCCATTGAAAGGATGACGTACCCTAAGACAGTGAAAGAGGTACGAGGTTTTCTAGGTCATGTTGGCTTCTACCGGCGTTTCATTAGAGACTTTTGTACGATTGCCAAGCCTTTATCAAATCTCTTGAAAGAAGATGTCGATTTCTTGTTCGATGTGAAGTGCAAAGAAGCTTTCAATTGTCTGAAAGACAAGCTTATCAGTGCCCCTATTTTAGTTGCACCTGACTGGACCAAGCCTTTTGAGTTGATGTGCGATGCCTCTAATTACGCCGTAGGCGCAGTTTTGGGTCAAAGAGTTGATAAAAGGTTCAGGCCTATCTATTATGCGAGTCGTACCTTGAACCCGGCTCAATGCAATTATACTACGACTGAGAAGGAATTCTTAGCCGTCGTCTTTGCCATTGACAAGTTTAGAAGCTATCTTATCGGGTCTCAAGTGATTGTATGGACAGATCATGCAGCTTTACGCTACCTTATGGATAAAGCAGATGCAAAACCAAGGTTACTTAGATGGATTTTAATTCTACAAGAGTTTGACCTTGTGATTAAAGATAAGAAAGGTAGTGAGAATATTGTGGCTGATCATTTATCTCGCTTAGTAAATGAGGGTACAGAAAATCACAATGATATAGGCATTGACTTTCCGACTGAGCAATTGATGAAGCTTGAAACGGTTAGGCCGTGGTATGCTGACTACGTCAACTATTTAGCGAGTGGTCATTTAGAGGATATGACGTATCAGGAGAGGAAGAAGTTCTTTTCTGATCTTAAATATCTCGTATGGGAAGATCCTTATTTGTTCAGAGTCCGTAAAGACGGGTTGCTTCGACGGTGTGTTCCCGAGCATGATCGGTGGGATATCTTAGAACAATGCCATAGCGGTCCTACCGGAGGTCACTATGGAACACCGAAGACGGTTGCAAAGATTCTTCAAGCCGGATTCTACCGGCCGACTCGTTTAAAGATGCAGAAGCCTTTTGTAAAGGTTGTGATAGGTGCCAGAGAACAG
Source organism: Gentiana straminea (assembly GCA_036785695.1). Classification (NCBI taxonomy): domain Eukaryota; kingdom Viridiplantae; phylum Streptophyta; class Magnoliopsida; order Gentianales; family Gentianaceae; genus Gentiana; species Gentiana straminea. The sequence continues at coordinate 2,641,101 of JAVUPR010000477.1, forward strand.
GAAGGCAGAGTAGTCGGATGGAAATGCCACTTAAGCCCATTCTTGAATGCGAAGTTTTCGATGTATGGGGCATAGATTTTATGGGACCCTTTCCATCTTCATGTGGTAATAAGTATATCCTCGCCTGTGTGGATTATGTTTCAAAGTGGGTCGAGGCCATAGCTACTCAAACTAATGATCACAAGGTTGTGAAGAAATTCTTGCAAAAGAATATCTTTACTAGATTCGGCTGTCCGAGAGCACTCATTAAGTGATGAAGGTACTCACTTTTGCAATGTGCCGCTTGACAAGATCCTTGAGAAGTATGGTGTCAAACATAAGATTGGTACACCATATCATCCCCAAACCAGTGGCCAAGTCGAGGTAAGCAACCGGAGCCTGAAAAGAATTTTGGAGAAGACCGTGAACAATAATAGATCTAATTGGAGTCTTAAGCTGGATGACGCATTGTGGGCTTATCGTACTGCATTCAAAACCCCGATGGGCACGTCACCCTTCCAAATGGTCTATGGCAAAGCTTGTCATTTACCCGTCGAACTTGAGCACAGAGCTTTCTGGGCAATTAAATTCTTAAATTTCGATAGCCAGCTCTGTGGGGAGAAACGGTTGTTACAATTGAACGAGCTCGACGAATTCAGACTCAGAGCGTACGAGAATGCTAAGCTTAGCAAGGAAAGAACGAAGATGCTCCATGACGCTAAGATCAAGGACCGAGAATTCAAAGTTGGTGAGATGGCTTTACTCTATAATACTATACTTCACCTATTTCCAGGTAAACTCAAGTCTAGATGGTCTGGTCCCTTTGAGATTCTCGAGGTTAATCCAAGTGGAGTAATTACTTTGAACGGGTATGGTAATCAAGCTTTCAAAGTGAATGGTCATAGACTTAAGAAATATTTTGGGCAACCAAAGGAAAAGCCTGAGATTCTTTATTTCCAAAGAAGAGATGAGAGTACAGATGTCCTGATTTGTGAGGAGATTCCATCTTATTTCTTTGAGTCAGATGATGATGACATTCCTACCTCCACCTGTGAGGAACCTTCTCCTGAGACCCCTGAGCAGGTTAGCACACCTATGCCTATCGTGCGCAAGAACAAGAAGAAGAGAGTCAGTGTAGTTTGGAGTGAAAAGTTTAATGATCTTATAGCACACTTGACTTGTTGTTGTGGTGAAAATCATTTCCGCCCCAGTGCTCCTGATTCTGATACTGAGGTGGCGGTAGTCAAACCAAAGTGGCCCGATCCGGGTTGATCTTTTGGAATCTGTGTCAAGCTATTGACATTAAAAGAGCGCTCCTAGGAGGCAACCTAGTTTTCTTTGTTTGTTTTCTTTTCTTAGGTTGTTTTATTGTTTAGAAATAATACTTTAGTTGATTTTGTGTTGATGGTTATTCCTCTTACGTTCATTGTGAGTGTTTTGTGTTATGTGTTGCTCATATACCCCGTGTACCCCGAGATTATATGGTATGTCGAGTGTGGCAGATACTTTTGAGCAGGTTCACAAGCTTTTATGTCCAGTGTTGTCTATTCGAGTTGTCGCGGTATATTCATGCTCCGGCCTGACCTCTGCCGACAACCACTGTTGAAACCAGCTAAGTTTTCTTTTTCTTTTCTTCTGCACATTCTGAGGACATAATGTGATTTAAGTGTGGGGGGGTGTTTGGGTATGTTTTTATGCTATATTCTTTGAAATATGAGTGAATGTTAAATTTCTGCGAAATTTAAAATTTTTTGTGAGTCTCGAGCATATAATTGGAACTAGATGCTTGCTAGTTGTAGTTTTCTAACGATGATAGTATGTGACTTAGTGAGATAATTATAGCATGTCTTACTTTTATGGAGATAGTTTCGTTTTTCACTCACGAAAGCCTTTGATTTTGAAGCATGACTTTTGAATTATATCCTTTCATTATTTTTAATGATTTATCTTAGGAAGGTCAGTATAGTTACACCTAAGTTAGACCGTGTACTGTGAATATCATAAAGTTTGAATGTGATAAGTGAGATGTAACTTATGACTTTGAAAAGTGAATGAATAAAGTGAGTGAGCAATTATTAATAAATACGTTTGTCGGAAGCTGGTCGATGATTGGAGTGAGGTAGGGCGTTATCTCGAAATGTCCTATACCACTATGATGACCAAAAGCTCACGACAGTCAGGAGAAGCTACCTTATGATTTGAGTAGGTAGGGGATTATCTCGAAATGTCCTATTCTACTATGATGGGTAAGAGCTTATTCTGATATGCGTCAAATTTGAAAATTTTGAAAAATGATGAGTAAAAATAAAGTAAAGTCTTTGTTATCATGGATCTTATACCCAGTAGAACCGCATGATATGCTGTAGGGATTATCCTACTGAGTGCGTGGGAAGGCTTTGAGTGGAGCTGTTATTGTCTGTACCTAGGATAGTCATTGGAATTTTTGAGAGGATATTTCTTTGAAAGGCTTGTTAGATTGAGAACGGCTTGTCACACATACACCGAATCTATCTCTGTGATGGTATTGTTTGCTATAGTTGTTGTATCTTTTGTTACGTGAGTTAGAGATCTATGTGGATTGCATATAAAGTTGAGCTATAGTTTTGATTGTTTTGTCCGAGGACGTACAAAAAGTTAAGTGTGGAGGTGTTGTTAAGGCCATATTTATATGATTATTAAAGGTTTATTTCATTATTATTTTCCCCACATTTGTGTAATTTACATGAGAATTAAGGGTTTAAGTGTAATTATTAGGTAAATGTCATTTTAATATGGTTATTTGCAAAATTGGTTATTTTAAGTGTTTAATTGATTTAATTATGATTATTTGGATTTCATTACATTTTGCAATGTTCATTTATCTTTTAGGAGACTTAATTTCGAGATGATCAATCAAAGATATGGGAAATAAAAGAGATAAGGAAAGAAATCAATCAAGATAAAGATGGAAATATCAAGGAATCCGTTCTGCATCAATCCAGACGAGCGTCCATGCAGCGTCCAATATGGACGGGCGTCTTGTAATTCGGACGAGCGTCTAGAGAAGAATCGTATTTTACATTCGAGAGTTCGGACGGAGGATGAACGAGCGTTTACTCGCCGTCCGGTGCATTCGGACGGGCGTCCACGAGACCGTACGGGCGTTCAAGGCCGACTTAGTCATAACCGACTTAAATCTCTATAAATACTGCAGCAGCCCCAACCCTAATTTCATACCTATATACCAAATAATTGAGATCGCACTTTCACACCAAAAAGCTGCGGCCACAAGCCCTAATTCCACAGAGATGAACTTCTCCAATCCAACAATCATCTTCAACATGATTGTTGGCTAAAAGCCTTGCAGTGAGTCGACGGAGGAAGTCTATCAACAACACAAACCAACTAGAGAGTTCGATGCTTAAGTTTAGTGAGTTTATTTCATAGTTTTTCATTACTTTGGATCTGTTTTGTATTGCTTAAGTTTTATTGAATTAAGATTTGATGAAACGATCTATGTTTAATTTATGCTTGAATAAATTTATGAAAGTATGTTTATTTAAGTTCTCTTTTATTCAAAGTAATGCATCTAATTGTGTTTTAAGAGATTATGCATGATTAGTTGAGTAAGAGTTTGGAAACAATCTCGTGATTTCGTGTTGATTGCATGTTTAGTTTATTTGAAAAGATAAACGAAACCCTAGAATTTGATTGAAGATATTTAATTGAATCCGTGAAAAATCACTACTAAAAACTATGTTCTAAATCATCATCTAGTTGAATTGTTGGTTGATAGGTGGAACCTAGTCGCCTTGCTGTGTTTTCCTTTAATTGTTTATTAATCGAATCGTTTAGATTAAGTTTAGTTAAGTTTTAGTTTTTAAACCTTTAGATTTCCTGCAACTTTTCTGCATATTTTCTGTTCCAGTTCGTATTCAGACGCTCGTCCGCAATAGCAGACACCCGTCCATTAGATTTAGTTTTCAGACGCTCGTTCACTTTAGTGAACGCTCGTCCGTCTTTCTGTTTTCGTATTTTCTGCTTGTTTTTATCAAAAACTTGTCCCGGAATTTATCAATACAAAACAACAAGTAATAAACCGGTTAACCTCAAGTGCAAGGATCGTAGTATGGAGGCTAATGCCGGGTCGATCTTACGGGGAACTAGATCGTTGTGAACCCTAGCTTTTGTTTTTAACTAATTATTGTCACGAAAACTAACCTAAACGAATAACTACCTAAACAAATATGCAGAAAAAGTAACTAGACAGAGGATTGCTCCAATGCTAGGCAAGATTGAAAGCGATAAACTAAACTAAACTAAAGTGCAGAAAAAGTAGACTAATCTAACAATTCAAGTTCAAGGATTAAAATCAAATTATAACGAACGAACAAGCAATTGATCCACCTATCCTATCAACATTCAATTCTAACTCGATTAATTCGTGATCTCTACTCAAGTCGTGATTCACCTAACCGAAGGCATAAACTCCTACTCTCGTAGACAAGTTCGTTTTCTAATCTTTTATCTTTCGATGTTAAAGATTACGTCTTTCTAACCTAGGCGTGAAATCTTTCAATTCCTAATCTAGAAAATCAATCTAATAACTCTCGTTTTAGTTAGATCAAAGATCTATTCTTTTATCATGGTGATCTATGGTTGACATGACTCTCATCACATAACCAATCATCAAAGCAAGCATCTTTCGATTAAACATGCAATAAAACATACAAAACATGATAAAAGAAACGAACTTGAAGTAGATACTCACAGATTAATCATGAATCAAAACTGAATGGTTGAAGGAAGGCTTCACAACGCTTGTTCAAAGAGGGATTAGCCTCTTAGCATCCTTTGAAAGCTTGAAATTGATGAATTAAAGAACATAAATCTACCTAATCTAATCTAGAAATTAAAGTGCATAAACCGGAAGAAAATAGGGTAAAAACGCAGCTCGAGCCGCCCCTAAGATATTAGGGTTCGAATTGTATGATTAGGGTTTGGGAAATCGCGCCTATTTTTAGATTTTTAGGCCGGTTTCGCTGAGTCGGTGCCGTGGACGCCCGTCCACTATCTTGGACGCTCGTCCAGCCTCTATGAACGGAGAATGAACGCTCGTTCGTAACGCGTCCGAACTCTCGAATGTAAAATACGATTCTGGACGCCAGTTCACTTTTATGGACGCCCGTCCACTACCTTGCTCCAGTATTTTGCTCATAACTTCACTTCTAGGGCTCCAAATGAGGTGATTCAACATGCGTTGGAAAGATATTTCAATCCTCTACAACTTTCATCAAGACAACTTTCCCTGAAAGTGCCTACAAGTGTGGACAAAATCCCCATGAAGTGCCTGGTTCCGGTTTCTTCAATGATTCTTCACTTAAACATCTTTCAACTCTTCCATCTTCATGTGATCATCGTTTAAGCTCCTTACTCATCATGCAAACGTACCTAACAACATGATAGAAACATGCAAAATGTAACATCATACGGATAAACATAAAACACCGATAAAATCACGTAAATATCTCGATTTTGCATTTAAACACATTTAAAACTCGTTTACTCAATAATTCGATAAAACCAACACTTTTCTATAAATAGTACTAAAATACCAAGGATATTGTTACGGGAATAACGTCATATAAATCATAAATTTCACCCTTAACAACTCCCCCACACTTAAACCTTGCTCGTCCCGAGCAAAACAAAACAAAATCAAGCTCGAGATAGTATAGACATCTCAACAAATATAACATATATTCAATAACTTAGAAGTTCACCATCGTGTGTGTGCATAGCCATAGAAAACTTCCACTAAATCCAAACTTGAGGAACTCAAAGTAAAACTAGCTAATACCCCCTCGTAGACTAGCAATAAATGACACTCATAAGATGCACCCTACAAACGTGACATATCCCGAAAAGAATGATCGAATATATCTAGGCCTTTCGAAATACTCGAGGATAATCCCTACAACATATCTATCGGTTTATACGGGGATAAGATTAACGAAAGACTAAGTCTTATATTCATTTCATAACCAATTTCAAGTTGATTTAATTACTTCACATTTAAACACACATCGAATGAGCTATTGCCCGTCATAGCGTAATAGGACATTTCAAGATAATACCCTACCTTACTCCAATCATAAGGCATTTTTTTCTAACCGTCGTGAGCTTTTAGTCATCATAGTGGTATAGGACATACGTGGTATACCCTACCTCACTCCAATCATCGACTAGCTTCCGACACACCCAATAATTTCATATTAATTCAACTTCTAACTTATCTTTTTAATTGACATTAGCTCCGTGTTACTTATCACATTCAAACTTCTAGATATTCACAGTATCTCATACTATGGAACTAAATACAAACTACCATAAATCTCACGATATATACGTAGCACTAAGTACATGACTTATAAGGAAATCAAAAACCACTAATCCAAAAGGGGTATAACTCATAAAAATAGCTCTTCATTCACTATGGCACGTGAAAAATAAATCAGGTGAAACAACTAACTCACTAAAAATATGGTATACAGCATCAATGACTATAACAAACCGAACAAAAACATGCATTGCTTACTCGAGACAAATCAAAAATTTTGAAAATTTAGCATCATTTTAGCATAGAAATAATATCATGTAAGCAAGTGCATAGATACATACCGACTAATCCCCTCCCCCACACTTAAATGACAACATGTCCTCATGTTGTGCAGAAATAAAAAGAAAGAAAGTACTTAGCCGATTGTAGTTCTAAAGTGGCAATTCCGGAAGTGCTACGTATCAACTCCGTAAAGGCTTGATGAAAGCAAGAACTCGTGGACCATCCACCGGAAAACCGACATCATCCGAAAGCTCACAAGTGCTATAGCAAATATCCCGCATACATGAAAAAACAACACAAAACGTACCTCGGGGATACAAGGGATTAAACCATATCGCGCAAAAGTGATAGAGATAAAGATAAGAGGAAATCATAAGCAAAACAACACTTCGACCCCGTATAAGATTAGACGGCCGATCGATAAAAACAACACAATCCTAATAAGAGTAAAACAACTAACAAGGAAAAATAACTAAAGAAAGAAACTAATATAATAAGGGATATCTAGGATGCCTCCTAGTAGCGCTAATGGTTATCGTCGTTAGCTCGACACATTTGAAGCTCACTCGGATCGTGCCATTTAACCTTTCGCCACCCACTACCTCGTTAAAGCTCCGGTCCGTAGTGTGGTCGCGTAAAAAGCATCTAACACATGGGGTAAAATCTTTTATAGCCTTCCAAACTCGTTTAATCTTCCCCATGGCTGATTTCTGTCTTCTCTGATTCCTCTGATGACGTTTAAGCTTTTGCTCTCTTTCATACTCCTCCATGTCCCAACTACCCGCTAGAACTTCTTCGATGAACCAATACCGTCATTCTCGGAGAATAAATCGGATGAAAACTCATCAAATTCATTGACTCTCGGAACACCACATCCGAGAATATCGAGAAATTTAACAATCAAAGGTTTTTCTTTAGGTTCACCAATGTAGTGCTTGCACCTTTGACCATTAACTCGAAACGGTTGGTCCGGATAACCGCGTAGTTCTAGAACACCTCCAGGAATGATTTGGAGAATCTCGAAAGGACCGGACCAACGTGTCCTCAACTTGCCAGGAAACAAATGCAACCCGGAATTGTAGAGTAACACTTGCTCACCGACCTTGAATTCTCTCTTCTTTATCTTGGCATCGTGGAGGAGTTTCATCTTCTCCTTACTAATCCTGGCGCTTTCGTAAGCTTGGAGTCTGAATTCATCCAGCTCATGCAACTGCTGCAGGCGGTGTTTGCCACAGGATTGGGAATCGAAGTTAAGAAACTTTGTAGCCCAATAAGCTCTGTGCTCTAGCTCAACTGGCAGATGGCACGGCTTACCGTAAACCATTTGATATGGCGATGTACCCATAGGGGTCTTATAAATTCCTATATGCCCAAAGTACATCGTCCAACTTCGACTCCGCCTTTTCTATGACTATTCACCGTCTTCTCTAGGATTTTCTTCGACTCGGTTGCTTCGCTCAACCTCGACCACTAGTCATCGGATGATATGGTGTGCCGCTTTATGGCGATCACCATACTTCTCGAGGACTTTTTCCAAAGGTCGGTTGCAGAAGTGTGTCCCTTCATCACTGATCAAGGCACGTGGACATCCAAACCTCACAAAGATGTTCTTCTTCAGAAATTTCATGACCGTTTTATGATCATTGTGAGGAGTGGCAATTGCCTCCACCCATTTCGAAACATAGTCAACGCAGACTAAGATGTATTTGTTGCCACAAGATGATGGGAATGGTCCCATAAAATCGATGCCCCAAACATCAAAGACTTCGCATTCAAGGATGGGTTTCAACGGCATGTCAAACCGCCTTGTCAGAGTACCGGTTCTTTGGCACCTATCACAAGCTTTACAGAAAGCTTCTACGTCCTTAAAGATCGTGGGCCAATAGAAACCGGACTGGAAGATCTTCGCAACCGTTTTCCAAGGACCAAAGTGACCACCTGTGGGTCCACTATGGCATTGCTCGATTATATCGCGTTGCTCGGATTCTGGAACACATCTCCTAAGCAAACCATCTTTACAGATCTTGAAAAGATAAGGTTCATCCCAAACGAAATATTTCATATCAGAGAAGAACTTCTTCTTCTCTTGATAAGACATTTCAGGATCGAGATAACGGGCATGAAGGTAGTTTACAATGGAGGAATACCATGGAACATCGGGAGGACAACCGTCTATCAACATAATGTTTTCTAGAGGAAAGTAAAGATCTATATCATCTGGTTCACCCTTTTCCTCACTTAACACCCTAGAAACATGATCCGCCACTACGTTCTCACCGCCCTTTTATCTTTAATTTGAACGTCAAACTCTTGGAGGGTCGTATCCAACGCAAGAAGCGCGGTTTAGCCTCTTTCTTGGTCATGAGATAGCGCAAATAGCCGTGGTCACTCCACACGATCACTTGAGCTCCCAACAAGTAACTACGAAACTTGTCCATAGCAAAGACTACGGCTAATAATTCCTTTTCGTGGTCGTGTAGTTAACTTGAGAAGGATTTAGTGTGTGATCGGCATAATAGATAGGCCGGAACTTTCCGTTAAGCTTTTGTCCTAAGACCGCACCAACCGCATAGTTGGATGCGTCACACATAAGCTCAAAGGGTAGGTTCCAGTCAGGGCGATATAAGAATTGGAGCAGAGATCGTCTACTCTTAAGCTCCTCAAACGCGCGCTTGCAATTCTCATCAAAATCAAAAGTAACGTCTTCTTTGAGTAAAGTAGACAGGGGCTTGGCAATCTTTGAAAAGTCCCTGGATGAACCTCCTATAGAAGCCGACATGTCCGAGAAAACCTCGGACCTCCCGAACATTCTTAGGATAACTCATCTTCTTAATGGCTTCAACCTTGGCCCTATCTACTTCTATACCTTTGGCTGACACTTTGTGGCCAAGGACTATGCCTTCATCTACCATGAAATGGCATTTTTCCCAATTGAGCACTAAGTCCTTTTCCACACATCTAGACAACACCTGATCAAGATTATCGAGGCAATCATCGAAGGATTGACCAAAGACCGAGAAATCATCCATAAAAATCTCCATGCACTTTTCAACTAGCCCGTCAAAGATTGCCATCATACACCTTTGAAAAGTGGCAGGGGCATTACAGACCAAATGGCATCCGCCCGTAGGCGAATGTACCATAGGGGGGGTGAAAGTGGTCTTCTCTTGGTCAACGGGATCGATGGGTATCCGGAAGTATCCCGAATATCCATCCAGAAGCAAGTAGAATGCGTGCCCCGCCGTACGCTCAAGCATCCGGTCAATGAATGGAAGGGGAAAATGATCTTTCAAGTGTGACCTCATTGAGCTTTCGATAATCGATACATACTCGTATCCGAACGAGCCTCAATGCTATCTCTTCTCCCTTCTCATTCTTCTCAATAGTAATTCCCCCTTTTTTGGGGACTACCTGAGTCGGGGAAACCCATTCACTGTCAGCAATGGCGTAAATGATACCCATATCTAGAAGTTTAATGATCTCCTTCTTGACTACCTCTTGCATGTGAGGGTTGAGCCTTCTCTCGAGGTCGTCTAACTCGTTTTGCACCCTCCTCGCCTTGATCTTGTGCATACAGATGTCGGGAGATATCCCGCGGATATCTCCCACCTGCCATCCAAAGGCTTTTTCATTTTTGCGCAATACGTTTAACAGTTTAAGCTCTTCTATACGAGATAGCTTGGCAGAGATGATCAAAGGAAGCTTGTCACCTTCTCTTAAAAACACATACTTAAGATGTTTAGGTAACGGCTTCAGTACCAAATCTACGGGAGGATCCTCTAGACTTGATTTAAGATCGCCACTCTTCAACTCAACATCGCCGAGCTTACTTAGTGGTCCTACTCGCCAAGGCTTCTTCTCTTAGCTCATCCTCAAAATCACCGCTAACCGGTCTAGATTAACCATACCATGACTATTCGATTATCGATCAATCGCTCATATTCCGCTTCCACAAGCCTTGACTTGCTCGTCCATACGTCATTGAAGTCATTAAATGACTCCTCAATAGAAAAGCCGGTTGGAGAACCGAGGGTACTTGAATGGATTTAGAGACACTATAGCTCACCTCTTGGTCACCAACTCGAATAGTTACTTGCCCACCATCACAATCGATGAGGGCCCTAGCCGTGGATAGGAAAGGTCTCCCAAGAATCGTGGGGACTTTCTCATCTTTTCCCATATCTAAGACGTACCAATCAACAGAAAGGTAAATCTATCGATCCGGACTAAAATGTCTTTCGTAATCCCCGAAGCTTTCTTAGAAGATCTATCGGCGAACCGAAGGTTCATGGAAGTGGGTTCTAGAAGACTTTGTAAACCCAAATCGCCACACACGTACAATGGCATCAGGCCGATGGATGCACCCAAGTCACATAAAGAATTTGGAAAGACTAAGCCTCCCATCCGCAATGTGAGCACGAATTTTCCGGGGTCACCTCTTTTGATTGGTAAGTCCGGATAATTGATCATTGAACAATCCTCACCAATTGCCCGATCCATTTCTCGCTAACTTCTTCTTCGAAGAAACAACATCCTTGATGAATTTAGTATACTTAGGCATTTCAACCAAAACTTCGAGAGTGGAAGATTAACCCGAGTATTTTTCACAGATTAAGCACCTTTCCGTACTTCTTATCTTCATGCAATGGGATGTTGCTCTTTCTCGGTGGAAATGGAAGCTTTTTCAAATCATCCTCGGAAAATACTTTCTTCGAGGACGAACTAACCGCTTTGTCTTCCACATCTTTCCACCTCACCGTCTTATCATTCTTTTTATTAGTCGTGGATCACCACCGACGATCATTTGATTCATCACTCCTCGTGGGATCAGCCACCGAGGATTCTTAATTGATTCTTCATTCCTCAAGGGATCAGCCCACTCGAGGAATCTCAATTCTTTCACCTATCGGGGATCGGCCACCCGATGTCTTTCAACTTCTACACCTCTCGGGGATCGCCCACCGAGTACCGCTTGTAGCCAAGGGGATGATGGGTGCTCGACTTCCCTCCCCGCCTTATCACCGGGGAGGGGCTAGTGGTTTCCCCGGTTGTGGGACCACTCGCTGAGTACCACTTCTTAAGTTCATTGCACCGGCCTCTCCTCCACCGTATGGAAGTGAAGGAACCAAGTCGTTGCATTGGCCAAGATTCAATTCAAGATGAGCTACATGACCACCTTTGGGATTTCTCTCCGTGGAGTTTGGCATCCGCCCGATGGTCTAGAAGCTTGCCGGTCGCCCATTTGCTTCTCAAGGTGCTTGATCGAATTCATCAACAACCGGATATTATTATTTTGCTCCCTCCGGAAGTTATTGTTCTCGCTCCTTCTCCTCCTTCGATAGGAGTCCAATCTAGCTTCCGCATCATCAACGTGAGATGGACCTTGAGAGTTACGAATGTTTTGAGAGAAAGGTTGGTCGGACCGACTTTGAAATGCAGGATTTGGATTGTTAGGCCAACTTTGATTTAACCCTTGATTTGGATTGGAAGAATTCAAGTTCGGGTTCTGATTAAAACTAGGGTTTCGATTGAAATTCGAGTTTTGATTGAAATTTTGATTGAAATTCGAATTTAGATTTTGATTTGGGTGGAAACCCTGGTTTCGAAAGTTGCCTTGGCCGTTGAATTGATTACCAAACCTTTGATTTGGTGGCCATTGAAGGCATTGATTTCAGCGTTCGTCCAATCATAGGACGTAAACGAGCAAGATGCCCCATATCGTCACATACCCGGCATGCGACTTGGTTGTACCGTCCATGATTCTCGGGACAAAGCATTGACTTGATAAGAATTGGGGGGCATGAATTGACACCGGCCAACCATGTGGCCGCCTCCGAGAACAATTCTCGCAGCATGTAACTTGAGAGTTCGTAAAAATGAAGGAGTCCGATAACTCGGATTTGGAGACGTGGTAAGCGTAGCCACCGTCGCTTCAAAGCATGGAAATCTCGTTCGCATTTTCACCTCCTCGATCCTAGGAGGAGGTGGTGGTGCCCGAACAAACTTGAAAGGAGGGGGCATAATTATATTTGGCAATGTCTTCGAACAATGCCCACCCCTCTTCGAGGCGTTCTCCTCGCAAAGCCCCACCGATGAACTATTGACCATGCCCTTGGTGAGCTCGGTCAATCCACCGAAAAAGGTATTGACTTGCCTCTCGCAAGTCTAACCCATGGTGGGGGCATTTACGAAGAAGAGCCTTAAATCTCTTCCATGCCTCAAAGAAAGATTCTGTTTCCGCTTGATAGAAATTATAAATTTCCTCAAACACGGGTCGTCTTGGCCGGTGGAAAGTATTGGCTTAAAAATTCTTTCTCCAATGCAGCCCAGGTGGTAATGGATTCCGGAGGGAGAGAGCTATACCACTCTTTAGCTTCTCCCTTCAATGAGAACGGAAACAAGTTGTAAGTTTAATCACATCCTCACTCACACCTTGAATGCGTGTCGTACCACATATCTCCAGGAATGTGTGTACGTGTGTGTGAGGATTTTCGATAGGGAACCCGTGAAACATTGATGCATGCCGCATCATCCGAATGAGACCGGGTTTGAGTTCGAAAGTTTGTGCGGTAATGGCCGGTAAGACGATAGCCGGGTTGACAAGCCATCGCACTGTGCATGGCGTAGTCCGCCAATGTCCGTCTATCTTCGCCGGCCATTATTACAATTTCTTCGATTTCCCTTTGAAAAGATAGCTCAAACTCTTGATCTTCGGCTTTTCCTTCGTCAAAACGAAGTCTTCGCCTATTGGGTCGGACTATGGTACGCTCGATGTCGGGGAGCAAAGTAATGGTCCCTTGTGACTACGAGTTTGCATAAACCGATCCCAAAATCAAGTTGAGAAAACCTAAATCTAAGGAAAGGAAACCTAAAAACTAATAAATTAAAGACCCGATATCTAAAAGATTAAAAACCTTAATCTAAGATCAAAAACCTAAAGAAAAGAGAAGAAAAGAGAAAGATTAAGAAAGAAAGGGGGGACGGACGGGCGTCCACTTATGTGAACGAGCGTCCGCCCCGTAAAATAGACCGAGCGAGCGTCCAAACCGGTGAACGTTCGTTCAAGGATCGGAAAACGCTACCGGAATGAAAATTTTACAAAGTGAACGAGCGTTCAAACTAGTGGACGCTCGTCCATAGGCAAGATTTTTCAGAACAGAAACGATATCAGAACAGAAGGAAAGCATGGGAAAAAAAAAACAGAGGGAAAGGATAACTAAACCTAGAGGAATCAAAGACTACTAAACTTAACTACGAAAAATCCTAATAACCAAAACTATAAACTACCTAAGAAAATTTAAAACGAGAAAAACAGAAAACACTAAAAAGAGGGAAAAACATGTGTTGAAATCTTCTAACCCCAAAATGGAAGGGAAAACAGTGGATTTTGACCTCGAAAACGGTGTCAGACGGCCTTTGGCTGTCCATCACGTCGTCGGCGTCGGAACGAGCTTTCCGAATTGGGGTCCTGCGCGCCAATCCGACACTCGAGCCGAAAGTTATTGCCAAAATACTATCAAGTGCTAAAACGGACCCTTTTATCCTAAAATTTGATCGTGAAAGGTGTGGAGTCAGATGATTCAACCTTAGATGTCCCCTAATCAATGTAAGAACGAGAAAAGATAGAAACAGACAGTAGAAACAAGAAAAGCCACCGAAACAAGAAAACGAGACGGGCGTCCAATTAATGGACGGGCGTCCGCTCGGGTTTAGGGATCGAACGGGCGTCCAAAAATATGGACGTTCGTTCCAGGGGTCAAAAACGATACAGATTGAAATTTTCACAAAGTGAACGGGCGTTCATAAGTATGGACGCTCGTCCGTATGCAAAAATTTCGGAAATGTAACGTAAACGATTGCAGAAACAGAGAGGGATAAGAGAAGGAAAACAGAGCAGGAAAAGGAGGGGAAGAAACTAATCACAAAAACTTTAAAAACTTCAAACCCTAAAAATCTAAACCAAAAACCTAACTACCTAAAGGTTAAACTAAAAACAAACCTAAAAAAAACAGAAACAAAAACAAATCTAAAAACAGAAAACGAAAAAGACAAACAAAAACAAAAACTAGGCAACCGTCCGGTTCCCCGGCAACGGCGCCAAAAACTTGTCCCGGAATTTATCAATACAAAACAACAAGTAATAAACCGGTTAACCTCAAGTGCAAGGATCGTAGTATGGAGGCTAATGCCGGGTCGATCTTACGGGGAACTAGACTGTTGTGAACCCTAGCTTTTGTTTTTAACTAATTATTGTCACGAAAACTAACCTAAACGAATAACTACCTAAACAAATATGCAGAAAAAGTAACTAGACAGAGGATTGCTCCAATGCTAGGCAAGATTGAAAGCGATAAACTAAACTAAACTAAAGTGCAGAAAAAGTAGACTAATCTAACAATTCAAGTTCAAGGATTAAAATCAAATTATAATGAACGAACAAGCAATTGATCCACCTATCCTATCAACATTCAATTCTAACTCGGATTAATTCGTGATCTCTACTCAAGTCGTGATTCACCTAACCGAAGGCATAAACTCCTACTCTCGTAGACAAGTTCGTTTTCTAATCTTTTATCTTTCGATGTTAAAGATTACGTCTTTCTAACCTAGGCGTGAAATCTTTCAATTCCTAATCTAGAAAATCAATCTAATAACTCTCGTTTTAGTTAGATCAAAGATCTATTCTTTTATCATGGTGATCTAGGGTTGACATGACTCTCATCACATAACCAATCATCAAAGCAAGCATCTTTCGATTAAACATGCAATAAAACATACAAAACATGATAAAAGAAACGAACTTGAAGTAGATACTCACAGATTAATCACGAATCAAAACTCGAATGGTTGAAGGAAGGCTTCACAACGCTTGTTCAAAGAGGGATTAGCCTCTTAGCATCCTTTGAAAGCTTGAAATTGATGAATTAAAGAACATAAATCTACCTAATCTAATCTAGAAATTAAAGTGCATAAACCGGAAGAAAATAGGGTAAAAACGCAGCTCGAGCCGCCCCTAAGATATTAGGGTTCGAATTGTATGATTAGGGTTTGGGAAATCGCGCCTATTTATAGATTTTTAGGTCGGTTTCGCCGAGTCGGTGCCGTGGACGCCCGTCCACTATCTTGGACGCTCGTCCAGCCTCTATGAACGGAGAATGAACGCTCGTTCGTAACGCGTCCGAACTCTCTCGAATGTAAAATACGATTCGGACGCCGTTCACTTTTATGGACGCCCGTCCACTACCTTGCTCCAGTATTTTGCTCATAACTTCACTTCTAGGGCTCCAAATGAGGTGATTCAACATGCGTTGGAAAGCTATTTCAATCCTCTACAACTTTCATCAAGACAACTTTCCCTGAAAGTGCCTACAAGTGTGGACAAAATCCCCATGAAGTGCCTGGTTCCGGTTTCTTCAATGATTCTTCACTTAAACATCTTTCAACTCTTCCATCTTCATGTGATCATCGTTTAAGCTCCTTACTCATCATGCAAACGTACCTAACAACATGATAGAAACATGCAAAATGTAACATCAAGAACTGCGTTGGAAGTTCAGCGCTACCCGGAATCCTGATTTTCTTCCTCTGGACGCTCGTCCAGTATCTCAGACGTTCGTTCCTTCAAACCTTGAACTTGTGCCGGACGTTCGTTCATCCAGCGTCCAAACTCTCTCGTATCAAAATACTTCCCGGACGCCCGTCTCGCTTTATCAAACGCCCGTCCACTCGGACGGGACCCGGACGAACGTCCATATGTGCTTGTAACTCGATTTCTTGATCTTTATCTCCTCCTTCTTCCATCTTTATCCTTCTTTCCTCGTCTCTTTCTTGATTTAGCTCGAATTATATCAACATTTGATCATCAATTCAGCCTCCAACATGTACCTACATGACATCAAAAACACCGCAAAACGTAACACAATCCAAATACTCGTAAAACCATAATTAAAACACATACACAACCTCATTTTGCAAATAAACTAATCAAAATCTTACTTGCTTAATAAATCATTTAAACACTCGTTTTCTATGCAAATTATACAAATACGGAGGAAATCATTATCAAATATAACGTTAAAAACCGTATAAAAATACCCTTAACAACTCCCCCACACTTAAACTTTGCTCGTCCCGAGCAAAACAAAACAAGATAAAGGCTCGGAAGGAATATAGACATCTCAACACATATACCACATGGTCAATAAATTAGAAGTTCACCGTCGTGTGTGTGCATAGCCATAGAAAACTTCCACTAAATCCAAACTTGAGGAACTCAAAGTAAAACTAGTTAATACCCCCTCATAGAATAGTAATAAATGACACTCATAAGGTGCACCCTACAAACGTGACATATCCCGAAAAGAATGATCGAATATATCTAGGGCCTTTCTGAAATACTCAGAGGATACTCCCTACAGCATATCTATCAGTTTATACTGGGGATAAGATTAACGAAAACTAAGCCTTATATTCAATTTCGTACCGATTCTTTAGTTGATTTAACTATTTCACTTTAAACACACATTAGAAGAAGCTATTGCCCTCATAGCAGAATAGGATATTTCGAGATAAAGAGTTTGAGCTATCTTTTCAAAGGGAAATCGAAGAAATTGTAATAATGGCCGCTGAAGATAGACGGACATTGGCCGACTACGCCATGCCTGGTGCAGTAACTGTCAACCCAGCTATCGTCTTACCAGCCATTACCGCACAAACTTTCGAACTCAAACCCGGACTTATTCAGATGATGCAGCATGCATCAATTTTCCACGGTTTCCAATCTGAAAACCCCCACACTCACTTACACACATTCTTGCAAATATGCGGTACTACCCGTATCCAAGGTGTAAGTGAGGACGCCATCAAGCTTAAACTATTTCCATTTTCCTTACGGGGGGAGGCACTCGAGTGGTATCACTCTCTCCCCTCTGAATCCATCACTACGTGGGCGGAGCTCGAGAAGGAATTTCTAAGTCAATACTTTCCTCCTTCAAAAACAGCCCACTGTCTGAACGAAATCTTCACATTCCGTCAGCTGGAAAATGAGTCATTCTTAGAGGCGTGGAAAAGGTTTAAGTCTCTCCTACGAAAGTGTCCCCATCATGGCTTGCCAAAGCAAAGGCAAGTCCATACTTTCTTCAGCGGATTGACCGAGCTCACCAAGGGCATGGTCAATAGTTCCTCTGGTGGGGCATTTCTCAAGAAAACACCTGATGAGGGGTGGGCACTGTTCGAGGACATTGCCAAGTACAATTATGCCCCCTCTTATCAAGCCATTCAAGCACCTCCTCCGCCTCCCAAGGTCGAAGAGGTGACTATGCAAAATCTCGTTGCCATGTTGCAGAAGCAAGTGGCAACCTCTCAAATGACAGCTTCTCAAAACTTCTCAAATCCGAGTTATCAGGCTCCTTCACCTTCACAGAACTCTCAAGTTCTCGTACCGTGAAGCTTTCGTCGACCGGCCATATGACCGGCCAATGTCAATTTTCTTCCCCCTCGCTCGGCAAGTCAATGCTGTTCATGATTATGGACAAGATAATCCAATCACATGCCAAGTATGTGATAGCATGGGGCACACTGCTCGCTTCTGTCCCATGATTGGGCAGAATGCGGAAGTCAATGTTTTCTCTGGCCAGACAAATCAGAGATTCAACAACCAATTCTCTGGCCAGAACAATTTCCAAAACCAAGGGTTTAATCAGTCTTCGGGATTTAATCCTAATTCGAACTTCAATAGAAACCCTGGTTATAATCAGAACCCAAAATCTAATTTTTCCAATCAAACACAAAGGTTTAATCAGAATTGGCCCTCCATTTCCAATTCCAATTATCGAATCGGCCCGGCCCACCACAAAATCAAAATTTTTCCAATTCTCAAGGCCCCTCGGATTCCAATGACCTCAAGGCCGAGTGGAACTCATTCAAAGAGGAGCAAAACAAGAACATTCGGCTCCCGATGAGTACCAATAAGAACCTTGAAAGACAGATAGGTACTGGGTCGAGCGCTAGCATCAAGACCCCCGGGCATCCGCCGCTTTTACCGAGAAAAATCCTAAGGGCGGTCATGTTGCTCAGCCGATTTAAGCGAAGAGCAATGTACCGACCTCGTACCAACAATGCATTATGGACAAGAGGAGGCCAAGTACAATGAGTTTAAGAAGCGGTACACAGCCGAGTGGTCCCCCTGGCTTTCAGGGAAACCACTAGCCCCTCCTGCCATTGATAAGGCGGGAGGGGAAGTTGAGCACCCATCATCCCCTTGGCCGCAAGCAAGTAATCAGGTGGCTGATCCCCTGATAGGTGAAAAGGTTGGAAATCCTCAGGTGGCTGTTCCCCTGAGAAGTGAAAAAGTTGGAAATCCTCAAGTGGCTGATCCCTTGAGGACTGAAAAAGGAAAAGAAAGTCAGGTGGCTGATCCCCTGACTACGAAAGCTTCTGAAAAGACGGTTCGGTGGAAGGATTTGGAAGACAAAGCTATCAGCGCATCCTCAAAGAGAGTCTTTTCCGAGAGTGATCTGAAGAAGCTTCGTTTCCACCGAGGAAGAGCAACATTCCTTTGGTTGAAGACAAAAAGTACGAGAAGGTGCTAAACCTTCTGAAAAATACTCAGGTAAATCTGCCATTATCCGAGGTCTTGGTCGAGATGCCTAAGTATACAAAGTTCATCAAGGATGTTGTATCTTCCAAGAAGAAGTTAGCAGAAATGGATCAGGCAATTGGTGAGGATTGTTCAATGATCAATTATCCAGACTTACCAATCAAAAGAGGTGACCCCGGGAAATTCGTGCTCACATTGCAGATGGGAGGCCTAGTCTTTCCAAATTCTTTATGTGACCTGGTTGCATCCATAAGCTTGATGCCATTATCTATTTGCAAGCAGCTGGGTTTACAAAGTCTTCTAGAACCCACTACCATGAACTTGCAGTTCGCTGATAGATCTTCAAAGAAAGCCTCAGGGATCCTAAAGGACGTATTAGTTCAAATAGATAGGTTTACCTTTCCAGTTGACTGGTACGTCTTAGATATTGAGAAAAGTGAAAATGTCCCCTTGATTCTTGGAAGACCCTTCCTATCTACAGCTAGAGCCCTCATCGATTGTGATGGTGGGCAAGTCACCATTCGAGTTGGTGACCAGGAGGTGAGCTATAGTGTTTCGAAATCTATCAATGTACCTTCTGGATCTCCAACCGGTTGTTCCATTGAGGAGACGCCTGATGACTTCAATGACTTCATGGATACGCAAGTCTTGGCTGTAGAATCAGAATATGAGCGACTAATTGATAATCTGAATAATCATGGTGTGGTCAATCTAGACCAGTTAGCAGCTGAATTTGAGGATGAGCTAAGAGAAGAAGCCTTGGCAGTAGGACCACTGAGTAAGCTCAGCGATGTTGAGTTGAGGAGTGGAGATCTTAAATCAAGTCTAGAGGAACCCCCTGTAGACTTGGTTCTGAAGCCGTTGCCTAAACATCTTAAGTATGTATTTCTGAGAGAAGGTGACAAGCTTCCTTTGATCATCTCTCGCCAAGTCGTCTCGAATAGAAGAGCTTAAACTGCTAAACGTCTTGCGCAAAAATGAGAAAGCCTTTGGATGGCAGGTGGGAGATATCCGAGGGATATCTCCCGACATCTGTATGCACAAAATCAAGACTGAGGAGGGTGCAAAATGAGTTGACTGCCTCAGAGAAGACTCAACCCTCACATGCAAGAGGTAGTCAAGAAGGAAATTATCAAGCTTCTAGATATGGGTATCATTTACGCCATTGCAGACAGTGAATGGGTTTCCCCGACTCAAGTAGTTCCCAAAAAAAAGTGGAATTACGATTGAGAAAAATGAGAAGGGAGAAGAGATAGCATTGAGGCTCGTTACTGGATACAGAGTATGTATCGATTATAGAAAACTCAATGAGGTCACAATGAAAGATCATTTCCCCCTTCCATTCATTGACCAGATGCTTGAGCGTCTGGCGGGGCATGCATTCTACTGCTTCCTGGATGGATATTCAGGATACTTCCAGATACCCATCGATCCTGTTGACCAAGAGAAGACTACTTTCACTTGCCCTTATGGGACATTCGCCTACGACGGATGCCATTTGGTCTCTGTAATGCCCCGGCCACCTTCCAAAGGTGTATGATGGCAATCTTTGACGGGCTAGTTGAAAAGTGCATGGAGATTTTTATGGATGATTTCTCGGTCTTTGGTCAATCCTTCGATGATTGCCTCAATAATCTTGATCAGGTGTTATCTAGATGTGTGGAAAAGAACTTAGTGCTCAATTGGGAAAAATGCCATTTCATGGTAGATGAAGGCATAGTTCTTGGCCACAAAGTGTCCGCCAAAGGTATAGAAGTAGATAGGGCCAAGGTAGAAGCTATTGAGAAGATGAGTTATCCTAAGAATGTACGCGAAGTCAGAGGTTTCCTCGGACATGTCGGTTTCTATAGGAGATTCATCAAGATTTTTCCAAAGTAGCCAAGCCCCTATCTACTCTGCTCAAGGAAGACGTTGAGTTCAATTTCGATGAAAACTGCAAGCAAGCGTTTGATGAGCTCAAGAATCGGTTAATATCCGCTCCAATTCTTATTTCACCTGACTGGAATTTACCCTTTGAGCTTATGTGCGATGCATCCAACTATGCTGTTGGTGCAATCTTAGGGCAAAAGCTTAATGGAAAGTTCCAGCCTATCTATTATGCCAGTCACACACTGAATCCTTCTCAAGTTAACTACACGACAACTGAAAAGGAACTATTAGCCGTAGTCTTTGCTATGGATAAGTTTCGTAGTTACTTGCTGGGTGCTCAAGTGATTGTGTGGACTGACCACGCTGCTTTGCGATATCTCATGACCAAAAAGGAAGCTAAACCGCGCTTACTGCGTTGGATACTGACCCTCCAAGAGTTTGACGTTCAAATCAAAGATAAGAAGGGCAGTGAGAACGTAGTGGCGGATCATGTTTCTAGGGTGTTAAGTGAGGAAAAGGGTGATCCTGATGATATAGATCTTTACTTTCCTCTGGAAAACATCATGTTGATCGATGGCCGCTCTCCAGATGTTCCATGGTATTCTTCCATAGTGAATTACCTTCATGCCCGTTATCTCGATCCTGAAATGTCTTATCAAGAGAAGAAGAAGTTCTTCTCTGATATGAAATATTTCGTTTGGGATGAACCTTATCTTTTCAAGATCTGTAAAGATGGTTTGCTTAGGAGATGTGTTCCAGAATCCGAGCAACGTGATATAATCGAGCAATGCCATAGTGGACCCACAGGTGGTCACTTTGGTCCTTGGAAAACGGTTGCGAAGATCTTCCAAGTCCGGTTTCTATTGGCCCACGATCTTTAAGGACGCAGAAGCTTTCTGCAAAGCTTGTGATCGTTGCCAAAGAACCGGAGCTTTGACAAGGCGTTTTGACATGCCTTTGAAACCCATCTAAGAGTGCGAAGTCTTTGATGTATGGGGCATCGATTTTATGGGACCTTTCCCATCATCGTGTGGCAACAAATACATCTTAGTTTGCGTCGACTATGTTTCGAAATGGGTGGAGGCAGTAGCCACTCCTCACAATGATCATAAAACGGTCATGAAATTTCTGAAGAAGAACATCTTTGTGAGGTTTGGATGTCCACGTGCCTTGATCAGTGATGAAGGGACACACTTTTGCAACCGACCTTTGGAAAAAGTCCTCGAGAAGTATGGTGTTCGTCACAAAACTGGCACACCATATCATCCGATGACTAGTGGTCAGGTTGAGCGAAGCAACCAGAGTCTTAAGAAAATCCTGGAGAAGACTGTGAATAGTCATAGAAAAGACTAGAGTCTGAAGTTGGACGATGTACTTTGGGCATATAGGACTGCCTATAAGACCCCTATGGGTACATCTCCATATCAAATGGTCTACGGGAAACCATGTCATCTGCCTGTCGAATTGGAGCATAGAGCTTATTGGGCTACAAAGTTTCTGAACTTTGATTCCCAATCTTGTGGACAACATCGACTACAGCAGTTACATGAGCTAGACGAATTCAGACTCCAGGCCTATGAGAGTGCCAGGATTAGTAAAGATAAGATGAAGCTACTCCACGATGCTAAGATTAAGAAAAGAGAATTCCATGTCGGCGAACAAGTTCTTCTATATAATTCTAGGTTACATCTGTTTCCTGGAAAGTTAAGGACACGTTGGTCCGGCCCTTTCGAGATTCTCCAAATCATCCCTGGAGGCGTTCTAGAACTTCGCGGTTATGGCGATCAACCGTTCCGAGTGAATGGTCAACGATGCAAGCATTACATTGGTGAACCCAAGGTAAAGCCTTTGACTGCGTTCGATTTCTCGATATCCTCGGGTGTAGCACCCTAAAGTCGACAAGTCCGACGAGTTTTCGCCCGACTTGTTTTTTCGAGGATGACGGTTGTGATCAATCTGAGGAGGTTCTAGCTGGTAGTTGGGATATGGAAGAGTATTGGAAGGAGCGTCAACGCAGATGTCATCAAAAGCTTCAGAAGACGAAGAGGTCAACCATGGGGAAGTTTAAACGTATTTGGAAAGCTATAAAGGATTTAACCCCATGTGTTAAGTGCTGTTTCTGCGGCCACACTACTGACCAAAGCTTACACGAGGTAGTGGCTGGCAGAAAGGTTAAATGGCCTGATCCGGGCTGAGCTTCAAATGTGTCGAGCTAATGACAATAACCATTAGCGCTACTAGGAGGCATCCTAGATATCCCTTATTATATTAGTTTCTTTCTTTAGTTGTTTTTTGTTGTTTTAGTTCAGTTTTATTAGGATTGTGTTTGTTTTTTTGTCAGTCAGCCGCCCCAGTCCTATAAAGGGTCGAAGTGTTGTTTTGCTTACGATTTCCTCTTATCTTTATCTCTATCACTTTTGTACGCTATGATATAATCCCTTGTTTCCCCCGAGGTATTTCTTTGCTTTTCATGAGTGCAGGGTATTTGCATTAGCCTTTGTGAGTTTTAGATGATAGCAGTTTTCCGGTGGATGGTCCACAGTCTTCTGCCTTCTTCGAGCATTTCTGGATCTGACTTCGAAGCATTTCCATAATTGCCCCATTCGACCGACAAATCAGCTAAGTTTTCTTTTTCTTGTATTCTGCACAACATGGGGACATGTTGTAATTTAAGTGTGGGGGAGGGGATTTGTCGATATGTATCTATACATTTGCTCATATGATATTATTTCTATGCTAAAATGAGCTAAATTTTCAAAATTTTTGTTTTGTCTCGAGTGAGCAATGCATGTTTTTGTTCGGTTTGTTATATTCATCGATGCTATATGCCATATGTTCCGTAAGTTAGTTGATTCACCCGAATTATTTTTCACGAGCCATAGTGAACGATGAGCTATTTTTATAAAGTTATACCCCGTTTTGGATTAGTGATTTTTGATTATCTTATAAGTCATGTACTTAGTGCTACGTATATATCTCGCGAATTATGATAGTTTGTATCTAGATCCGAAGTATGAGATACTGTGAATATCTGATAGTTTGAATGTGATAAGTAACACGTAACTATTGTCATTTGAAAAGTTGAGTTAATAGTTGATTAATATGGGTGTGTCGGAAGCTAGTCGATGATTTGGGTGAGGTAGGGTATACCACGTATGTCCTATTCCACTATGATGACTAAAAGCTCACGACAGTTAGGAAAAGCTGCCTTATGACTGGAGTAAGGTAGGGGATTATCTCGAAATGTCCTATTCTACTATGAGGGCAATAGCTTCTTCTAATGTGCGTTTAAGTGAATAAGCTAAACTAACTAAAGAATTGTTGCGAAATTGAATATAAGACTTAGTTATCGTTAATCTTATCCCCAGTATAAACCGATGGATATGATGTAGGGATTATCCTCTGAGTATTTCAGAAAGGCCCTAGATATATTCGATCATCCTTTTCGGGATATGTCACGTTTGTAGGGTGCACCTTATGAGTGTCATTTATTACTATTCTGCGAGGGGGTATTAGCTAGTTTTACTTTGAGTTGTTCAAGTTTGGATCTAGTGGAAGTTCCCTATGGCTATGCACTCACACACCGGTGGACATCTAAGTTATTGGATGTATGTTATATTTGTCTAGATGCATGTTTTCCTTTCTCGAGCCTAATTTTCGTTTTGTTTTGCTCGGGACGAGCAAAAGATAAGTGTGGGGGAGTTGTTAAGGGTGAAAATCTATGTTTTATTATGATATATTTTACGGTATTTTCCCTCTTAATTGGATTAATTGCATAATAAACGGCCCTTATATGGAAATATTGAGCATACTAGGTTTTTAAGGACTTAATCTCAATATTGAATAAATTATGTGTTTTCATCGTGAATTATAATTAATTGGACTTTATTACAGTTTTGCGATGTTTTCCATGTGTTATAGGTATGTTCATTGTGCTCAAATGGTGATCAAAAAGGGTTAAAACTCGAGCTATAAAGATTTGAGAATAGATAATGATGAAGTGAATTGAAGAAAAGAGATAAAGATGGAAAAATCACATCAAACTGAAGGTGAACGCTCGTCCATGAAGCGTCCACTATGACCGAACGTCCGTAAAGAGTGAACGAGCGTCCAAGGTGCTAAAAGTGATTCGAGAGTTTGAACCGAGATCGAACGGGCGTCCGAGAGAGAGTCGAAATATCAAACGAGCGTCCGCCATCTTGAACGCTCGTCCACGGTGCCGACTTACCGCCACCGCCTCTGATTTCTATAAATAGCAGCGTGTTTCACATCTTTTAAGACACAATTCGACACACATAAACCCTAATACCTAGGGGCGGCTAAGGCTGCAGTTTTTACATCTTTTCCTTCACTTTTATGCAAATTAGATCTAGGTTAGTTTAGGTTACTTTTTATGCTACTTTTATACATTGCTGAGTTGCTGAGGATGTTCAGAGGCTAAAACCTCCATCAAACGAGAGTTGTGAAGCCATCAACGTGAATTGATCTGTTTATCTCAGTTGTTATTGTGAGTATTTATTTATGGTTGTTTCTTATTCATGCTTTACTCATGTTTTTAGTGCATTATATCGGAAGATTGCATGTTTTCGATTGTGTTTATGCTTGATGGGAGTCATGTTAAACCTTTAGATCACCATGAATAGGAATAGTCTCTCGAATCTATAGTAACGGAAGTTAATAGGTTCGATCACTAGGTTAAACATAAAAGTTGACATCTTTGGTCTTTTAAACGCGTTAATCTAGCATTGGAAGATACTAGGTTAATAGATGAAATACCTAAGGAATTAGGACTTCACGTTAAGAGAAGATGAATCACAACCTAAGTAAATACCACGTAAAATCGAGATAGGAGATCAATGCATGTTGATAGGTGGATCAATCCTCGTTTGTCTTTTATAAACTTGATTTACAATCCTCATAGCTTAGTTTAGATTAGTTAATTTACTTTCCTGCACTTTTAGTTTAATTTTTTTTATCGCTTTCAATCTCTCCTAGCATTGGATTAATCTCCTCTGTCTAGTTATTTTCTGCATATTTGTCTAGTTAGTTATTCGTTAGGTTAGTAATCGTGACAATAGTTAGTTAGAACAAAAGCTAGGGTTAACATTCGTCTAGTTCCCCGTAAGATCGACCCGGCATAGCCTCTGTACTACGATCCTTGCACTTGAGGTTAACCGGTTTTATTACTTGTTTATTTTGTATTAATAAAATCCGTGACAAGTTTTTCAAAAACTTGTCCCGGAATTTATCAATACAAAACAACAAGTAATAAACCGGTCAACCTCAAGTGCAAGGATCGTAGTATGGAGGCTAATGCCGGGTCGATCTTACGGGGAACTAGACTGTTGTGAACCCTAGCTTTTGTTTTTAACTAATTATTGTCACGAAAACTAACCTAAACGAATAACTACCTAAACAAATATGTAAAAAGTAACTAGACAGAGGATTGCTCCAATGCTAGGCAAGATTGAAAGCGATAAACTAAACTAAACTAAAGTGCAGAAAAAGTAGACTAATCTAACAATTCAAGTTCAAGGATTAAAATCAAATTATAACGAACGAACAAGCAATTGATCCACCTATCCTATCAACATTCAATTCTAACTCGGATTAATTCGTGATCTCTACTCAAGTCGTGATTCACCTAACCGAAGGCATAAACTCCTACTCTCGTAGACAAGTTCGTTTTCTAATCTTTTATCTTTCGATGTTAAAGATTACGTCTTTCTAACCTAGGCGTGAAATCTTTCAATTCCTAATCTAGAAAATCAATCTAATAACTCTCGTTTTAGTTAGATCAAAGATCTATTCTTTTATCATGGTGATCTAGGGTTGACATGACTCTCATCACATAACCAATCATCAAAGCAAGCATCTTTCGATTAAACATGCAATAAAACATACAAAACATGATAAAAGAAACGAACTTGAAGTAGATACTCACAGATTAATCACGAATCAAAACTGAATGGTTGAAGGAAGGCTTCACAACGCTTGTTCAAAGAGGGATTAGCCTCTTAGCATCCTTTGAAAGCTTGAAATTGATGAATTAAAGAACATAAATCTACCTAATCTAATCTAGAAATTAAAGTGCATAAACCGGAAGAAAATAGGGTAAAAACGCAGCTCGAGCCGCCCCTAAGATATTAGGGTTCGAATTGTATGATTAGGGTTTGGGAAATCGCGCCTATTTATAGATTTTTAGGTCGGTTTCGCTGAGTCGGTGCCGTGGACGCCCGTCCACTATCTTGGACGCTCGTCCAGCCTCTATGAACGGAGAATGAACGCTCGTTCGTAACGCGTCCGAACTCTCTCGAATGTAAAATACGATTCCGGACGCGCTCACTTTTATGGACGCCCGTCCACTACCTTGCTCCAGTATTTTGCTCATAACTTCACTTCTAGGGCTCCAAATGAGGTGATTCAACATGCGTTGGAAAGCTATTTCAATCCTCTACAACTTTCATCAAGACAACTTTCCCTGAAAGTGCCTACAAGTGTGGACAAAATCCCCATGAAGTGCCTGGTTCCGGTTTCTTCAATGATTCTTCACTTAAACATCTTTCAACTCTTCCATCTTCATGTGATCATCGTTTAAGCTCCTTACTCATCATGCAAACGTACCTAACAACATGATAGAAACATGCAAAATGTAACATCATACGGATAAACATAAAACACCGATAAAATCACGTAAATATCTCGATTTTGCATTTAAACACATTTAAAACTCGTTTACTCAATAATTCGATAAAACCAACACTTTTCTATAAATAGTACTAAAATACCAAGGATATTGTTACGGGAATAACGTCATATAAATCATAAATTTCACCCTTAACAACTCCCCCACACTTAAACCTTGCTCGTCCCGAGCAAAACAAAACAAAATCAAGCTCGAGATAGTATAGACATCTCAACAAATATAACATATATTCAATAACTTAGAAGTTCACCATCGTGTGTGTGCATAGCCATAGAAAACTTCCACTAAATCCAAACTTGAGGAACTCAAAGTAAAACTAGCTAATACCCCCTCGTAGACTAGCAATAAATGACACTCATAAGATGCACCCTACAAACGTGACATATCCCGAAAAGAATGATCGAATATATCTAGGGCCTTTCGAAATACTCGAGGATAATCCCTACAACATATCTATCGCTTTATACCGGGGATAAGATTAACGAAAGACTAAGTCTTATATTCATTTCATAACCAATTTCAAGTTGATTTAATTACTTCACATTTAAACACACATCAGAATGAGCTATTGCCCGTCATAGCAGAATAGGACATTTCAAGATAATACCCTACCTTACTCCAATCATAAGGCAGCTTTTTCTAACTGTCGTGAGCTTTTAGTCATCATAGTGGTATAGGACATACGTGGTATACCCTACCTCACTCCAATCATCGACTAGCTTCCGACACACCCAATAATTTCATATTAATTCAACTTCTAACTTATCTTTTTAATTGACATTAGCTCCGTGTTACTTATCACATTAAAACTTCTAGATATTCACAGTATCTCATACTATGGAACTAAATACAAACTACCATAAATCTCACGATATATACGTAGCACTAAGTACATGACTTATAAGGAAATCAAAAACCACTAATCCAAAAGGGGTATAACTCATAAAAATAGCTCTTCATTCACTATGGCACGTGAAAAATAAATCAGGTGAAACAACTAACTCACTAAAAATATGGTATACAGCATCAATGACTATAACAAACCGAACAAAAACATGCATTGCTTACTCGAGACAAATCAAAAATTTTGAAAATTTAGCATCATTTTAGCATAGAAATAATATCATGTAAGCAAGTGCATAACTCTAACCTATATGCAAAACTAACTCCTAACCGACCAAAACATCGGGTTGTTGCTAGTAAAGCGTAATGAGTAAGGGGTCGATCCACAGGGAAAAGGGATGTTCAATCTAATATTATTAATCCTACCAATTGCTACTCTAAAAACGAAAAACAAAAACATAAAAACATAAAAACATAAAGAACAATCAAAATAAATCTAACCTAGGAAACAAAATA
The DNA here is from genome assembly GCA_036785695.1 of Gentiana straminea. Classification (NCBI taxonomy): domain Eukaryota; kingdom Viridiplantae; phylum Streptophyta; class Magnoliopsida; order Gentianales; family Gentianaceae; genus Gentiana; species Gentiana straminea. The sequence goes on from JAVUPR010000477.1 coordinate 2,670,213, forward strand.
AACAATCTAGACTAAGGGACATGGAAACAACCAATATATAAACCTATGTGATCTCAATTCTAGTTCAATTCATGATTTTAATTCAAGTTGTGGTTTCACCTTTTCACGAGATATAAACCCCTAATTCCTTAGTGAATTTAATCTCAAGCTACGGATTCCTAATTCCTTAGTAAATCCAATTTATCAATCTCTCATCTTCCGAATGTTGAGACTGATTTTCAATACAAAACTCGGTGTAGATTCAAGTTACTCTCGTATAATCGAATCTAACAACCTAGAAATCTAACCAATTAATTTGTCATCATTAATGATTAAAGATCCTATCTTTCTATGGTGATCTAACGTTACGCAACTTCCGTATGTTGTAACTATCAATAGAGAACTAATTTTCCAATCTATTCTCATGGCATCATAAGCACAAAGAAAGATACAAAATAAATCAAGATCATGGAAATAAAAAGGATTGAATAAATTGAAAGAAAACAAACTCACATAGTTTAATACATTGGATGAACTCCATGGATGAAAAACAAAATAAAAACGATCCTAATCTAACCTCGGTTCACCCGAGCACAAGGCTCGGGTGACCGACCTTGAAACCAAGAAGGAGCGGCTGTCGCTTCTCGTGTAATTTTCGTATGAAAAATCTGATGTAAAATAGGGTTGGGGCGCAGCTGTTTAAATAGGAAAATCAAGTCGGTTGCTACAAAGTAACGGTCTTGGACGCCCGTCCATAATGTCGGACGCCCGTCCGGCTCTCCTAGAACAGATTCTGAACTTGTAACGCTCATATCTCGGGCCTCGTAAGTCGGAATGGAGTGATTCAAAATCCTGTAGAATCCTCTCTTCAAGCCCTACAACTATTCTCTTGAGGTCCAGAGTCAAATCGGTTGTTATCATATCAAGAACTGCGTTGGAAGTTCAGCGCTACCCGGAATCCCGATTTTCTTCCTCTCGGACGCTCGTCCGCATATCTCGACGTTCGTTCCTTCAGCCTTGAACTTGTGCCGACGTTTTCGAATAAATGGCCTTCGATCTCACAGAGATTGAAGGTCCGCGTGGTCACCTCGCTTAACAAAGAATTTTCTCGTGAAACCATCGCGCAATCCTCACGAAGCACTTCTTCGCCCATCCCCCGAAGCTTTCTCTTGCTCCCACGAATTCTTTAAGATACTTAGTACATTTAGGCATTTCGTACAATACCTCGCCTAAGGGCATACTCACTTTAGTGTCCCTAAGTATCCTCCGCACTCCAAAGATACCGCTTGTCATTAGCGAGGGCTTTCTCTTTCCTTTTTGGTGGGTAAGGAAGGGCTTTATCATTCCCCGTAGCTTGATTCTTTATCGCCTCATCCTCCTTATCCTTCCATCTCACAAACTTTTCTTCCTTTTTCTTAGTCGTGGGTACAAATTTCTCCCGACTCTCCTTTCTTTCCTCGTCATCGAATTATTTTCATCCTCCGAAGAATTGTCACTAAGCTCCTCATCGTTGCTTTCTTCGGCATGTGGTTTCTGATTTCCCCCTCCTGAACTCATAGCGTCAGGAGGGGCTACTCGTTTCCCGACATCTTGCCGGGTCCAGCCTTCTTACCACTTCTCAGAGTTACTTCGTTCAACTCCTCTTCTTGTCCATACTCCCATTGTGGTGTAATGGCAGTGCAAACATTCACATCAGCTTTCGGATTTCTCTCGGTATAACTCGGAAGTTTACCGTGAGGTCTGCTTGCTTGCTGGTCTGCCATTTGACCAACTTGTCTCTCAATTGCTTTAACACTAGTAGACGAGTCTTCACCATGTCCACCACTCATCGAATTTGTGTTGAGGGACACATGAGGTGGTATGATTATTGTCTCGAGTTTGATTCCGCCCACCTTGAGGCCTTTGGGAGTTCGAATCGGCCTTTGATAGTTCGAGTTGAAAGAATTCGAATTTGAAGGGCCAGGTGGTAACTTGGCTTGATTGAAGTTTTGTCTTTGAAATCCTGAATAGTTCTGGTTCTGGTTGAAGTTTCGGAAGGGTTGGTTTTGATTATCCATTAAGTTTACCTCCTCCGTCATCTCAGTTCCTACCTGCATTCCCAGATCAGAAGGCTGCGTCTGAAGATTGGCCACCGCTTGCTTATCAATTCCATCCGAGCAACCAACGCCTTTGTATCGGGATCGCTTGCGTACCTTCTTTCTTAACAATATTGGTCTTCTTAGGAGTCGACCACATATTGTTCTTGGCGATGGTCTCACCACTCGTAGGCAGCCTCATCACCTCCCCTAAGAAGGATCCATGAGTCGTGGAGTCAAGATAGTCTCTATTAGGTTGAGAGACTCCTCTGTAAAATAGTTCCAACAACTCATGTCTATCATATCCGTGATTGGGGCACTTTCTCATCAAAAGATTCAATCTTTCCCAAGCTTTGCCAACAGTTTCATCCTCCAACTGCTCAAACGTAGCTATTTCCTGTTTCATCTCCATAATCTTGCCAGGTGAAACCCACTTAAGAGCAAAGGCTCTTTTGACATCATTCCATGTATGGAGGGAATGATGTGCTAACGACATAAACCATCTGCTTGCTTCACCTTTTAAAGCAAAAGGAAATAGCTTCAACTTTACGATCTCGTAATCAACACCAGGATAATGGCTCGCTTCACATTTGTACGAATGTAGACAAGAAGTCGTGCGGGTCTTCTTGAGCAAGTGCATGGAAAAAGCTATTTTGGACTAAGTGCAACTACTCCATTTTTAAGGTCGAAATTTACTCCCCCATATCGTGGACGAATAGGTCTATATCCCTCGAGAAAATCTTGATTAAGATATGGAGTGTAGGGTCCCGGTTCAACCGATTAAGCCGGTTTTGCCGGAATTGTTGAAGTTGTTGATTTATGCCGCCTTGCCGATTCTCGTCGTTGCCGCAGAGCTTGCATTTGTTGAAGGAGTAAATTTAACCGAGCTTGGGGGTCGGGATTTGGAATTGGTGGATCTTGATCCGCCATTTTGTCCAAATCGGGAGAAGCCTTCTTCTAAGGATAGATCGTTCGTGCTCGGGATCAAAGATCGAAGTCCCTTCTTACTTCTCGTTTGCATAAACCAGAAGAAAGGAAAAGGAAGAAATCAACCCTTTGGGGTTGATTAGAATAGGTTTAGAAAAGGTTAGATGGTTTAGAGGAAGAAAAGAAAAGAGAAGGAAAGAGAAGAAAGAAAAGAAGTGATGATTGAACAGACTGAACTGGCGTCCAGTGTTAATGGACGTTCGTTCAGAACTGAACGCTCGTTCAGCTGAATGAACGTTCGTTCAGAGGACAGAATTGAGGTGGACGGGCGTTCAAGTTGTTGAACGCTCGTTCAGATACGAAAACCTAAAAACTAAGGTTACCAGAAATTAAAAACGAGATAAAAAAATAAAAGCAGAAAAGACTTATGGAAATAAAATCAAACAAATCTATAATTACGGAAATAGATCTACGCTATAAAAAAAATAAGGAAAATAATTGAAAGAAAATCAAATAAAATAAAACAGTAATAAATGTAATCCTAAAATTAAACGAAACTGGAAAAGAAACCTACCTACGAAAAGTTTAAAAACAAGAAAAACACTAAGACGGTAAAAAAAAAAACGTGTTGAAACCTTCTAGGGCCAAAATGGAGGGGAAAACAGTGGATTTTGACCTCGAAAACGCACGAACGGCCTACGGCGGTTCACCACGTCGTCGGCGTCGGAACGAGCTTTCCGAATTGGGGTCCCGCGTTCCAAACGGACACTCGAGCCGAAAGTTACGGCCAAAATACTACTGCGTGCTAAAAACGATCCCTTTTGACTCAGAAAATTGTCCTAAATAGAATCCGACAACCGTTACCGACTCCCCGGCAACGGCGCCAAAAACTTGTTCGGTAAAAACTAGTTTTATAATTTATAAACCGAAACACCCCAAGTATAAGGATCGTAGTATAGGGTGTTTACGGGTCGTCCTAAGGGAGTGGAATGTTTATCGGATTCAAATATAAATCTATATCAATTATGTCACAATTATCTATCTAAACTAAAGTCGAAACTAACTAAAACCTAAACCTAAGGATTAAAACTAAAACAGAAATAAAAACAAGCAGAAATAAGAAAACAGAATACGGACGAGCGTTCACTAAAGTGAACGAGCGTCCGAAAACTAAACCTAATGGACGGGCGTCGCTATTGCGGACGAGCGTCCGAATACGAACTTGGAACGTAAAATATGCGTAAAAGTTGCAGGAAATCTAAAGGTTTAAAAACTAAAACTTAACTAAACTTAATCTAAACGATTCGATAATAAACAATTAAAGGAAAACACAAAGAAGGCGACTAGGTTCCACCTATCAACCAACAATTCAACTAGATGATGATTTAGAACATAGTTTTTAGTAGTGATTTTTCACGGATTCAATTAAATATCTTCAATCAAATTCTAGGGTTTCGTTTATCTTTTCAAATAAACTAAACATGCAATCAACACGAAATCACGAGATTGTTTCCAAACTCTTACTCAACTAATCATGCATAATCTCTTAAAACACAATTAGATGCATTACTTTGAATAAAAGAGAACTTAAATAAACATACTTTCATAAATTTATTCAAGCATAAATTAAACATAGATCGTTTCATCAAATCTTAATTCAATAAAACTTAAGCAATACAAAACAGATCCAAAGTAATGAAAAACTATGAAATAAACTCACTAAACTTAAGCATCGAACTCTCTAGTTGGTTTGTGTTGTTGATAGGCTTCCTCCGTCGACTCACTGCAAGGCTTTTAGCCAACAATCATGTTGAAGATGATTGTTGGATTGGAGAAGTTCATCTCTCGTGGAATTAGGGCTTGTGGCCGCAGCTTTTTGGTGTGAAAGTGCGATCTCAATTATTTGGTATATAGGTATGAAATTAGGGTTGGGGCCGTCGCAGATTTATAGAGATTTAAGTCGGTTATGACTAAGTCGGCCTTGAACGCCCGTCCGGTCTCGTGGACGCCCGTCCGTAATGCCCGGACGTCGATTAAACGCTCGTTCATCCTCCGTCCCAACCTATTCCAAGAATTACATCAAAATCTGTAGTCCAAAACTGTAAAGTCATTTTTGCACCGATAACCTCCTACTTGAACATCCACTTGAGGTATCATCCTAGTTACCCTTTTCACCTTTCCTAACGGTGTGGTTATCTCCAAGGTGTTTCTTAAAGGTTCCGAAGGTAGACTCAACCTCTTTGGTATCTTAGACGACACAAAGGTGTTGGACGCTCCCGTATCAAACAAGGTTGTGACTGCTAGGTAATCTAACATTATCGTACCTAAGATGCATATTCATTTATTTAAATATACTTGCAGCATGAATAAACATGCTATAAAAATATCTTAATAGATTAAAACAACAATAAGGTACCTAAGATAACATCATCCTCTAGTTCAGCATACCCAGCATCAACGGCAAAAACTCGAAATGGTCGACACGAATCTCCCTTTCCATTTCCCTGGCTCGAACTCCCTTTGTTTCCTCTAGTTGGACATGCTCTTGAAAAGTGCCATGGCTCTCCATAAAGGTAGAAACCGCTCGTGTATTGTCGGCACTCACTTGAATGGTTCCTATTGCACTTAGAGCAAAGTGGTGCACTGTTTGGGGTCTTTGCTGCCGCAGGAGCTGTTGTCTTTTTAGCATTCTGCTGCGGTGCTCCTCGGTGACTGCCTTGACTTGTTCCAAAGCTCCTCCTATTTCCGATTACAAATGTGGCCTTCTTCCTGAAGGTCTCAACCTCCAAGGCTTTGTTCAGAAGTTCCGCCATATTCCTAGCTGTAAAACCCAACATACCTGATCTCATGAGATAGTCCTTCCTTGTAAAGTGCCATCTTCCTCTCTTCCACTTTCATAATCTCAGGGTGGAACCTTCCCAACTCGTTAAACTTATTGGTATATTTGGATACCATCAAATAAACAACCTGCTTAAGTTTCAGGAACTGGCTCGCCTTATCTGCTTGCACTGTTGCCGGGAAATACTCCTTGTAAAACATAACCTTAAAGCTTCCCAATCTGTTACTTTCCCATTGTTGCTCTCTATAGCGTCGATCCATGCTTCGGCTGCACCCAAAAGAAATCCAACTGCCAACTGTGCCATCTCAGTTTCAGGGACGTTTATGTTCCTGCAAGCCTTTTCAAAACTCCTTAACCACTCTTCAGCCTTTGAGTGTTCCACATTCCTGAAGTAGTCTTGAACTCTGTTCCTCCTTAGCCTTGTGTACCAATCCACAGGCGGTACTTGCTCATAAGCTGGTCTAACTGGTGGGACTGGTGGGTATCCAAAAGGTACTTGCTATTGATACGGCTGTTGTTGGTATGGTGGTGGTTGGTAGTAACCGTAAGGTGGGTAACCAATGCCCTACTGATGATCAAAGCACTGTGAAGGTGGATAGTAGGTCGAGGAGTGTGACCCACTGGAGGAGGGTAAAAAGTTTGTTGTTGCTGGTGATGAAACACTGATGGCGAGGGGTAACTTACTAGTGGAGGATAAACACTGATCGGCGGAGGGTAGATATTGGTCACTAGGGGTGGTAAGCCGATCGGTGGGATCTCACCTACTACAGTAACTCATATAGGTGCTTCTCCAGGTTCTCCACGTATATATGTGTACCTTGGTTGAGGCTGTGGGGTATGATTCTGATGTGGTTGTGGTGACAGGCTCCGCTGAGATTGCGGTGTGAAGGTCGCAGTTTGAGGGGGTGGAGTGGGGCTCAGATGAGGTGAAGGATTTTTCCTCACAAAGCCGCCTCCTACTACCGGTGTTGGACTCTCACGACAATCTCCTGAAGCTTCTGCACCCGCTCCGTTTCTAGTGAACACCATCCTGATCATCTAAGAAAACCAAAACGTTACTAAGAGGTCTAAAGAATACTTATCTTAAAAGAAAGGAAGCCTAAAAGACGCTTCGCTCTGATACCAACTGTAACCCCCCGTTCCCGGACACCGAGTCCTTATCCAGAAAAAGGAACGTTCAACATGTATAAAATAAAATAAACTCCACTTTATACGTAAGCCTCTACTACGTCGTATCGTGTTAAGCAAAACGGAAGCAAAAGACTCATGTATATTTTTTTCAATCATCCAAGAATAGAAATAAAATCTAAAGATGGAAATGTAACATTTATTACATTAAAAAAAAAAGAAATCCAAACGTCCGAAATTCCCAAAGAAAATGAGATAAACTACAAGTCTCAAAGGACCAAAAAATCAACTCCACAAGATCCAAAAGAATGTATAGTCTAATAATCAAATGAAAGAAAAGTAAAAATGTAGAGCTCCAATGAGGCGTCCTCAAACGTCGTCATCGAAATCCTCCTCGTAACTCGGATCAACCTGTTCATCTTCTCACCCCTAAACACATAGAAAACATGCATTTGAGGTAAGTACAACGTATTTAATAGAAGCGAGAAGCTATGATATCAATTAAGATTTATAAAGAAAAGATAATTTAATTATTTAGTTGTCTTCATGGGACCGACTCAATCTAGGGTTCCCTTCATGTCCATCAACATGTGATGACTATACGTTTCTAGCCTAACCTATCTATGTTACATCCGCACTCAAGGGCACTACGCATATCCGACTGGGGATATTCTTGGCAACATATTGGTGGATCACACCAATAACCACGGGGGAAAGCCCGAGGGTGCACATGTTTCAGTGAAGTCCCTCCATACTTTGGGTCTTGTAAACCTACGGAGTTATCCACCTTCAGGAAAGCACACACATTACGATAATGTCTGGTGCCTATCCAAGAGTAACATGATGTTTAATCTTTTACTAGTCAAGTACGTGGTTATTAAATTGTTAACTAGCCACCTAAGTTTTTTCAAATAATCTCCCTCACACATACTACTCTCTTCTTAGACTAATAAACACAAACAACGCCTAACAATTACACAGACATTGATGAATACTAATTCATCAAAGCACAAGCCTCCCATTCTCTTCCGACGGATCCGAACATCAACTCCCTTTAAGAGTACATTCGGTGCCGAAACTAAACGAATCAGAAGCTAATTCTAGGCTTGTTCATGTTTATACAATGTTATTAGATCATAAATCGAGGTTTAAAACTCAACACATAGCTTAAACATCATTTTACCCAAAACTGGGTCCAATGTGTGCGCATTGGGTGGAATGCGTGCGCATTCACTGACCAGAGACTTGCTGGAAGTTTCTGTCCAGCCAATGCGTGTGCATTGCATGAGCAGTGAGCATCCTGAACAACCTAAAGCAACAATGCGTGCGCATTGCACCTGAAACCAAAAGACTTATACAACTTGAACCATGAATGCGTGCGCATTCGACCTGCTGAAACCAAGACCAGAACATCCTGTAACAGGAATGCGTGCGCATTCTGCCTGAACCCTAAACTCAATTTTCAGCCACTTAACGATTTCTAATCCATTTTCAACACATTTAACAGCATATTAAACTCAGTAAAACACAGTAAATCATATCTTTACCGAACCATAACATCTATGATCCTTAATCAACGAAAGGACACGGTTTACTAGCATCTAAACGTATTCGAACATTGATTTAATCCCCTAAACCATAATCAAAATCATAAGAAGAGTCTCTTACGTGTTTTCAAGAAAAAATCCAAATTCCAAGATCTCGAAAAGACTGCAGCAACTCCCAAAAGCTTGATATCCAAACGATGTCATTCTCACGATGATTCCAAATCTCTAGTCTGGTCTGAAAACGGTTCGGTAACGCTTTAGAATTTTGAAGAACTCTCTCAACCTCTTTCTTCTCCTCTCCAACGTGAAAAGAGAGAACGTAGAAATTTTCTGAAACTAAATTAGGTTATGGGAATAAATGATTATATTTTTCCTTAAATACAATTTCCTAATTATTCCCCTTTTCCTTAAATACCCTTAATTACCATTAAATCAGAATTTTCCTTAAATATATACAAAATTTCAAAAATCATAAAAATATATATATATATATATATATATATATATATATATATATATATATATATATATATATATATATATATATATATATATATTTATCACATAACTTAACTCCATTAAAAGAAAAGAAATAATAATATTTCGTTTTCGCAAAATGTCACGTCCGCCCTTTCCCGAAAATCAAAATATTACATACCTGATTCCATGCCTCTAACCCATGATGCGGACACTTCATCAACATCACTTTAAATCTATCCCATGCCTCATGCATACTCTCCATATCTAGCTGCTCGAAGTTAGAAATATCGGCCTTCATATCTAATGTTCTGGAGAGAGGACAATATTTCAACAAAAAATCTGAAGTTACTTGATCCCAAGTGTGTAGGGAATCGTGGGGAAGTGACTCAAACCATGATCTTGCGGTTTCTTTCAATGCGAATGGGAATAGTAACATCTTAACCGCTTCTTTAGGAACTCCATTCATCTTCACTGTCCTGCAGACTTGCATGAATTGATTTAAAAGTTGGTTGGGGTCTTTAGTCTATTTTCCCAAAAACTGTGCACTATCGTTCAAAAGTTACCACGCATGGTGCTTAATTTCTAAATTATTTGCCGCAATAGGTGGCAAACGAATGGGGTTGTGCCCATCTCCAAATGCAGGGGCCGCATAATCCTTTAAAATTCTCCCCTGATTTCCTAGATTCTGCACCACGGGTTGTGCAATTACATTTTGTGCCTGAGCAGGGACTGCCGGTGGTGGATTTACATTTCGATATTGATTCTGCATCATCTACATCATCTGATTCTGATAAAAAGGCATCTGACCGAATACATTCCCCTGGTTGTTGTTGTTCTGATTCTGAGGGGCTTGTTGATGTTGTGGTCGGGCTTGGTTCGGCCGACCTCTTTGGTTTTGGACCACAATTGGTCCAAGATTAATTGCCCTATGATTGGGTGGGGGCTCTCTGTTTATGCCTTGTATTTCCCGATCCTCGGGAGTAAGCATTGGGTCTAACTGCAACCCATTTTGTGTCTCACCCCCAACAGTCAAGTTTTGTAACTCTCCGCTTCCCGAAGACATTTTAGATTCTTCTAAGTCGGATTTTACTTCAGTAACTGATGTCGATGATTTTTCAGCAGAACAGAGCTTATATTTTCGATCTAACGGATGCCTCACTTCCGGCGGAGGCTTTACCAAGCTGTTGAGAACGGGAAAAAATGCTCTATTGAGCAGACCTAATGAAATTTTCTATGAGCTACGCTATATAAGGAGCCCCAATACAATGCCTAGGGATTAGGCTGACATAGCGGATCGGAAGGAATCGAAAACGCTCTAGGGATGCATGCATTTCTAAGAACCTCATCAGGTCGAGGCATACCATAGAATAAGTCGTGATTCATCGTATGGTTCATTCTATTACAATACTTCATTATGTTGTTATCTATACAATCACAAAAAAACACGTAAGAAAATACAGATAAATTTATCAATCTCACATATGAATTGAATTTTTATCGTCAATTAACTACAACAGCAACATAATCAACTTATAACCAAACCAATAAAACACAATCGATATACAAGTTTTGTTATTACTACGAGCAATCACATTGACATCAGCCAAAATACAAATATATAACCTACATATTTCTAGAACGAATGGCAATATCATTATCGAACTATCTCATTTAAATTAATCCTTTCAATACCCTAAAAATCTGAACTTTATTTTTTCACTACCCTAAAAATCGAAACCTTATCATTTCACTTCCCTAAAAATAAAAAATTTATAACTTTAACAAGTTCATTACCTCAAACATAATCATCTATGATGTGTAAGAAAAACAATTAAAACAAATAGGATATTCAAAATTATTCAAAAAAACATAAAATCTTAAGTGAAATGCTTATCTATTTGTTTAAATATACAAAACCGGTGTAATAAAATCTACACTGCTCAACCCGTGTTTTTTTTGGTGGTAATGGTGATTTTTTAGTAGTAATGGCAATTTCTTTGAATAGTGAAATGGTGAACACGAGAGGCTGAAAGAGAAGTGAAAAGGATGAAATGATTCTGGATAGTGGTTTATGGTATTTTCAGATCCGACGACCGCGTTGGAAGAGGAACGCGGCTTTCTCCATTTCGACGCAGCGAAGCCTCATTTCCGTTAGAATTCAACGTTATAAGGCAAAATTCCAGATCCAACGGTATCCGTCCAAATTGTGACGTTTTGCGTGCAAATTCAGACGGCACCGTCCAAATTTGGATGGATCACGTCCAAATTTTGACGCATGCATCCTAATTTCCATGCAAAACGTCCTTTTGGTCTGTCTTTTTATTTCCACGGGTCTTTGATTCCATTCCCACGTTTGCGTTAAATTTTGGAGGCAAACGTTGACATTTCGACGCTGAACAAGAAAAAAAATGTAAGGTCTGAACAGTCCTGACATGAAATACAGGTCCCTATAGGGACCTAAAACTATAATTTCTCATGAAACTATAGTATTTTAAAGGATCTAAGTTCATTCTTTATCGTGGGAAGCTGGGTGTAGTTTGAAATTAGGTACGATAACGAAAATAATTCGAAAGAATAGTTTTTTGATAAAATGTGAAAATTGTCTTTATAAGTGTAAAATCCATATCTGGGGGGGGGGGGTGGGGGTGGGGGAAACATTGTTGGTAAGTCATATAATAATTCTGTGGTGACTCCGAAATCCTAGAAATGCTTTTAAATTGAATCTTACCTAAATCTTGAAGTTCTTGGCTCGTAGTTATATTTTCTTTATTTTATTTAGTTTTAGGACTTTTAAATAAAAACCTTTCAAGAAATTGATTTGTCTTGCTAATAAAAGTCAAGGATTGTTTCATGATTGAGTACAAGTCCTTGTGGGATCGACATCCTAAGTACTACTCGATAAGCCGTGCGCTTGCGGTAAGATTAGGTGATTATTTATTGAAAATCACACATCATGTCGACTACCCCACTTTCCAAAACTTTTCAGGGACGACTTGCCCATACGACTAGCTCTTCTCTTTTCAGAGCAAGGTCTCCCTGGTAACAAAGAATCAGTTAGCATGCTGCATCAAATTTGTAGGGGCCATGCAAGATAAGGCAGTGACATGGATCCGCAATCCGCTATCCAAGTCAATCTATTCTTGGGACAATCTACAGACCATGTTCATCGCCCAGTTTAAGTCGGCCGGTCGACCCAAAAAGACTTAGGACGACCTCTATGAGATCAAACAGAGCGAATACGAAGCGATTTGCAGCTACTAAAAATGGTTTAACAAGGTCTATGAGCAGAATAGGTCTTAACGATGAGGTGGTCATGAACAGCTTCCAAAGCGGTCTCTCTAAAGGCTACCTCAAAGCAGAGTTTACTCTTCGTTGCCCTGATAACTTACAGGATATGCTTGACGCAGCCTGGAAATATGGGGCATCTGAGCCCGAATCGCTTTCATCATCGAGCAAAGGTAAATTAAGGTTGAGTCCAACCTGCCTAAGGAGAGCGCTAATCGGAATCGGGACATCAAAAAGCCCAAAAAATTCAGAGAAGAACATTTCACTCCCCTCAACACGCCGATTGAAAAGATCATGAATGTGGTAAGAGACGAGCTATTTGTTCCTCGTCCGATGAAGGCCGACAAGTGGGGAGGACGTGATATGACCCTATTTTTTTATTATCACAAGGATCACGGCCACACAAGCAACTCTTGCCGCGTTCTAAGGAAAGAAATAAAAAAATGGTCTCCCACGGGGCATTAGACATATTTAAGAGACACATGGATGATGCTAACAGACGTAATCCCCCATCTTGCCAAAACATGAAGGACATCCATGTTATTACGGAACAACCTCCCAATAATAATCAGCTGAAGAGTCAGATCTTCTCCTTGAAATAGAGCTATGAGAAGCCAGCCGTCCTGCGCGGGTCCAAGCAACCGATCTCATTCACCCGTAGCGAGCTGGCCGATCTACCTGATGCTCTTCATATGCCAATCGTCGTCTCAGTCGCGGTTAATGATGCTTGGGTGCATCGGATTTTGATCGACATGGGAGCCTGCGGGGACATTTTATACTATGACAGCTTCAAACAAATGGGCTTCATGACTCACACCTCAGAATGCATTATGGCACCCTTGAGGACTTCACCAACGACCAAGTACAGCTCGAGGGCGCCATCGATCTAGAAATCCAAATGGGCGACAAGGAACCTTACAAAAGTAAGAAGATAACCTTCATCGTAGCCGATCTCTATTCCAACTACAACATGATCTTGGATATCCCGGCCCTCAAAATTTTTTTGATGGTCGTCTTGGTTCTGTTAGGAAATCTACGCGGGAACGTAGCGGAATTCAAAAATTTATTTCCTTTGACCAGGATCGACTTTGTTTAAGCAATAAACAAATAAGCTAGTAGACGGCGGTTACCTTGCTTCATCTAAAAGATCGACGCTTTGACCGTCTAAGGAGAGTAGTTGTGCATGGAGCCGCCCAAGTGTTCGGCCTCTGCCGCTAGTCCACACGAACAACCCGCCGGAATCCACCATTGGATTGCTACTAGAAAAATCCGGTTGCTAGACCGGCCTTTTCTCTCTCTCAAAACTCTTTCTAAGAAGGTCTCTATTTTTCACAAGAACTATTAGCTCTTGAAATTGTGATGTACAAAAAAACTCGACACCCACCTCCTATTTATAGTGGAAGGGGCGCCCCTAGTAGAGTAGAGAGGAAGAAAACCTTTTACTAGTAAAATAAGGAAAATATATTTGATTGATTTATCTCATTAATATTTAATATCTTATATTAAATATATTTTCAAGATATATATTAACAATATCTTATATTGAATATATCTTTATGTTACTACAATAAATCTATTTTTTCAAAATCAATTAATATCTAATATTAATATTATGGTAATCTTATTAATTAAATTGCACAATTCAAATGTATCCAATACACAAAAAAACTTGCGCCACTTTATAGCCAAATTCACGTGTGTCATACACACAAATTTTGGCCACATATATATATATATATATATATATATATATATATATATTTAATTAATCAACATAATTAATATCTTGTATTATATTTATTCATAATAAATAAATACCACCATATTAATTTACCACTATAACCTTTATAGTACGAGATAAATTATTTCCTTATTTGGTTATCAACTATAACCACATTTTAATCCGGCTAGATGTTAATATGCGTGTGGCCCGATAGGCTTCCGAATATGTTGTCCGTAGACGCAAAGTGCAAATTACAAAAATGCCCTTCATGCCTAACGATCACGGGATAGCGTCTAGCGACACACCATGACCCCCAATCATCGGAAGAGTCAAATGCAATGACTACTACCTTTCACAGTAATAATATCCATACGATCGTATCTCGAGTGTCAATACATTAACGATCGTATCTTATAATCTGGATATCATGCTCTCTCGGAATAACACATTTACTCCCACTTTGCAAAGATTCATGAGAGCTAGACATTCCTTATAAGAAAGCCATTTCGGATATTCAATCTCAATCATAGGATACGCGATTCCCGGGCGAACTAACATGTATACTCCGCATGCTTCAGTATCACACCCAATCACTAATGAATGATCGCCCCATGGCTAGGAGAAACCTCAATAGTGTCAAGGCATAACAATCCACACCGTGATGCCATGAAGACTCAGGTCTTAAGGATAATTACACAACTGCCACATAGTGCGACACTCAATGCAAGTGGGCCAGTCTAACGTACGCATTCTCTAATACATGTCCCGTACAGTCCAAGTGTCTCTACACTTCGATAGACGAGATCATCAACCATAATCGCATATCATGGTTTCTCTATCACAGTTTAATACTAATGACGTTATCATATAACAATTCATAATTGGTTCTTTAAAAGAACAAATATATGACAACAGAAAAGCCATTTAATATATGTATAAACACAAAGAAATAGTAGAAATGATCCGACCCGGTCGGATCCGGTCCAACCCGATTGTGTTTAGAACACTATTTCAATAGGTTCCACACCAGAAGGCCAAGTTCCACGTCAAGAATAGGGTCTGGGTCACTGTCAGTCAGCCCCGAAAAATGCTGAAGCACATCAACAGTCTTGTTCGGGAGGACTACCTAAGAACAAAAGGGCCCGTACCGAATCAACTGAACTTCTGGCGGGTCTCAGTCATGTGAACATAGTTAGTGAGCTCGTTCCCACCGAAATTCAATGCGAAACGCTGCAAGTTAGGGACGAGCCGGATTTTACTGCTGAGGGCGAGCTGGTTGAGGTCATGATAAATAAGACTTAACTTGATCATAAAGTTAAAATTGGAGCCCACTTATCCGGCCTAGAAATGGAACAACTCATCTTCCAACTTAAAGCCAACATAAACGCTTCGCATGGGTTGTAACAGACATAAGAGGAGTTTATCCTGACATCGCCTTTATTAACTCAACGTCGATCCGACCTTCAAGCCTATTCAGCAAAAGGCCAGACGGTTCTCTCACAAAAAACAGGCTGCTATCAAAGTCGGTATCGATAAGCTTTTATAAGCCTGCATTATTAAAGAGCTTGCCTATTCGACCTGGCTGGCTAATGTAGTCATGGTCAAGAAACACAATGGTAAATGAAGGATGTGTGTCGACTTCACAGACATCAACAAGGCATGCCCCAAAGATCCTTACACTCTCCCGAGGATTGATCGAATAGTGGATTCAATTGCTGGGGTTCGAAATGCTTAGATTTCTTGATGCATATTTCGGATAACATTAAGTAAAAATGGCCGACTGCGATGAAGAAATGACAGCCTTCAGAGAAATTGTGGGCCTTTATTATTATGAAATGATGCCATTTGGGGCTAAAGAATGCCGGCTCGATATATCAGAGAATGGTTAATCGCGTCTTCAGCTCGCAGATCGGCTGAAACATAGAAGCTTACATTGATGATATGGTCGTTAAGTCGTCCCGCCAAGGCCACAACGCCGACCTCCAAGAAACCTTCAAGAACGTTGAAAAGCACAAGATGAAGCTTAATCCAGCCAAATGCGTATTTGGTGTTTAGGTAGGAAATTTTCTTGGATTTATGGTCATCCAATAGGGGTCGAGGCCAATCTTGAAAAGATAGAGGCATTGCTAAACATGAAAGAACCTACCTGCATTAAAGAGGTTCAGAGGCTAAACAGAAGAATCATCGCCCTCAGCCGATTCCTCTCAAGTCCGCCGAAAACTGCCTACCCTTATTCAAAATCCTTAAGGGCGACAAAACTTTTATATGGAACGAAAAGTGCGCCCAAGCCTTCCAAGCTCTCAAAGACTATCTGGGGAGGCCGCATCTTCTAGGTAGCCCAATGATAGGAGATGAATTATTTATGTACTTGGCGGCCTCAGACCGGGCTGTTGCCGCCTTGCTGTGAAGGAGACCAGAACCCTCCAAAACCCTATTTAATATGTAAGCAAAGCTCTCAGTCTGGTTGAGAGCCTATATTCCAATATATAAAAGTTGGCATACTCGCTTGTCATTGCTGTTCGCAAATTACAGGCTTATTTTTCTCACGCTATCAACGTTTGGACAGATAGTCCATTACGTCAAATAATATACAAGCCCGACCTTTCAGGTCTTTTGGTTGGATGGGCAATCGAGCTCACAGAATTCGACATTCATTATCAGCCTCGAAAAGCAATCAAGGCGCAAGCTCTAGCCGACTTCAGTGTGGAAACCAGTATCAATGCAGAATAGTCCGATCCGCAACCCCCTCCAAAACCCAACATCTCTTCAACCTCGGCACTCACAAGGCCGTGTCATTGCTGGCAACTCTATATTGATGGGGCCGTGAGAAAAAACGGCCACGGAGCCGGTATCATATTGGCCGAACCGGTAACAACAGAGGAAAATAAAAAAGCTCTAAGGTTTGAGTTCTCCACTTCGAATAATCAAGCCAAGTATGAGGCAGTCATTGCAGGTCTTGAGCTCGCCCAAGCAATGATGGTTGAAAACGTTTAAGTCTTGAAACTAGTTTTCCACTCGTCACCTGGCTTAATGCGAATTTGATGATATCCACTAGTCAAAAAGATTTTAGTAAAGACCGTGTCTCCATGGACACAATCCATCATCTCTTCCGCTCTAAGAATCGGAAATCGGCACTTGATTGTTATCTTGTTGATAGCCCTGCTATCCATAAACATCCACCATTGTCTGTCTTTTTTTGGAATGAGAATGGCCGGAATGGCATATAGGCTCAGACTAGGTCGAATCAACTCTTTTTTGATCAAATCAGCGACAATCCCTTGTAATCTGCCATTCTCGGTCGGACTTAGCCTGTAATGTGGCAAATTGGGAAAGGCTGCCTTAGGTACAAAGTCGATACTATGATGCACTTGTCTAAGAGGAGGTAGACCGGATGTTAGTTTGGGAGGAGACAAATCAGAGAACTCGGTAATAAGCGGTTGATCAACTTCGGGTATAGTTTCACGCGTAACAGGTTGACCTCTTTGTAAGCTAGAGCCGAGGAATGGGACATGGTGTTAAGTGCAGTGCTACATTCTTAACCACTAATGGTCAGGGTCTTAGAGTTTTCGGGCTACTTCTTTCACGCTGGAGGGCATCATTATTAGTTTCTTCCCATGCCATTGAAACGAATAAGTATTGGTCTTACCTAGATGACTGACCTCCCTGTCATATTTCCATGGATGACCCAACAACAAGTGGCAAGCGTCCATATCAACCACTTCACAGCGGACCTCATCTACATATGAAGCCTCAATAGAGAACGGAACGATGCAAGTCTCGGTAACCTTGTTTTCTATCCCTTTTTTGATCCAACCCACTTTGCAAGGATGTGGGTGTTTGTTCACTGTTAAGCCCAGAGCCTTGACTGCTGCTTTAGAGATTAGGTTATCACTTGCCCCGCTATTATAAGGTCGCACACTTTCTTGTTAATTGTACATCTTGTTCGGAAAAGGGTGTTTCGCTGAGTTTCACTTTGTTCGACGAGTATGACTGTCACAATGATACATATTAGTGGGGATCCATTGTCCCATGTTTCTTCTTCTACTTCCTCATGTGCCTCTCCAATACACAGCTTTCTTCTGTAACTTGATTCTCTACTAACTGACCCATGCCCATGTTCACCACAACTATAGCACTTAACACCGGAAGGCTAGACATAAGGTTTATTAGCCCTTTGATCTGGTGGATTTGGCCTCTTCTTATTCGCTACCCCATCATCTACAACTTTAGTTGGGCTAATAGTTCCCATCGGGGATGCCGACGTCTTGTCAGCATTTCTCAGAAATGGTATATCGACAAGGGTCCCAAGACCGAAAACGCAAAGTTAAACAACCTTCGGGAATTGCCAAACTTAGTTTGCTTCCTCTGAAATTGCTTCTCGGCTATGTATTCCATGTTTACAGCCTCACTAAGGCTCCATATAGGATTCAATTCCAATTTATCATGTATTTCTACAGTCGGACCGCAAATATACCATGCTATTTGCACCTCCTCTGTTTTTGGGGTCATGGCTCGTGCCCCCAATCGATAAAACTCGTCTTTGTACATCTGCACACTGCTTCCATTTTGTTTACAATTATAAAAGTCTAGCAGCAGCTTCTTCGCATAGTTGCAAGGGAGGAAACGTTGAGTTAGAAGTTTTTTTATATGAGGCCATGACTTAACATCACCTTTTTCCTTCGAGAATTCTATTTTTCTGCAGTTGTTTCTAAAGGAAATGATTCCGTGATCATTCTCATTGATGTATGGTATAATATATACAATTGGTGTGCCTTGATTGTAGGCGTTTAACTAGGGTAACTGAATATTCACAATGAATGAAAACATTTACACAATAATTACAAAATATACTCTAATATATATTTTATATTCTAACACACCCCCGCAGTCGAAACGGGAGGTTCACGAACGCTGAGGCTGGAGCGAAAATCATCAAATAAAACCCGTGGAAGACCTTTGGTGAAGATGTCGGCGATTTGGTAACGGGATGGGACATGAAGGACACAAACTTCACCACGAGCGACTTTTTCTCGAACAAAATGGATGTCCATTTCAATGTGCTTGGTGCGTTGATGTTGGACAGGGTTGCCGGATAGATAGATGGCACTTACATTGTCACAATAAATGAGTGTGGCTTTTTGTATAGGACAAAGAAGTTCTAACAGAAGGTTCCGTATCCAACATGATTCAGAGACAGCGTTTGCTACACCACGGTATTCAGCCTCGGCACTTGAACGAGATAAGGTGGGTTGGCGCTTGGAAGACCAAGAGATGAGATTGTCGCCTAAGAAAACGCAATAGCCAGATGTAGAACGGCGGGTGGTGGGGCAGCCACCCCAATCAGCATCAGTGTAAGAGAGGAGTGCCGATACAGATGATCTGTAGAGATGCAAGCCAAAATGAAGAGTACCTTTAATGTACCGGATAATGCGTTTGAGGGCATGGAGGTGAATGTCCCGGGGGTCATGCATATGGAGACAAATTTGTTGGACGGCATAGGATATGTCGGGCCGAGTGAATGTAAGATATTGTAATGCCCCAGCAAGACTGCGATAATGTGTGGCATCACTAACGGGAGAGCCTGCGGAAGCACTGAGCTTAGAACTCGTGTCAACCGGCGTGGAAACAGAATTGCAAGAAGTCATGCCTGCACGTTCAATAATATCCTCGGCATACTGGCGTTGTTAAAGAAATAAGCCGCCATCATGACGGGTAACAGAAATGCCCAAAAAATAACTGAGAGGTCCTAAATCCGTCATAGCAAATTCTGAGGCAAGTCGGGACATAATAGATTGACGAAGAGCATCCGATGAGGCAGTGAGGATGATGTCGTCGACGTATAACAAAAGATAGGCCGTGTCAGGACCATGATGGTAGATGAACAAAGAATGATCAGATTTGCTGTGTACGAAACCCATAGTAGCCACATAATCAGAAAATCGTTGATACCAAGCACGAGGGGCTTGTTTCAGACCATAGAGGGACTTCTTTAGACGGCAAACATAGTCTGGATGATGTGGATCCCGGAAACCAAATGGTTGATGCATGTAGACTGTTTCATGAAGCTTCCCGTGTAAGAAAGCATTTTTGACGTCAAGCTGATGCAAATTCCATGATTTGGAGAGAGCAATACTAAGAACAGTTCGAATCGTGGCCGGTTTGACCACCGGATTGAAAGTGTCATTACAATCCACACCCAATTGCTGAGACCTACCATCACCTACAAGACGGGCTTTATGCCTTTCAAAAGAACCATCAGAATTCTTTTTAATGCGAAAAACCCACATAGAGCGAATAATATTCGTATTAGCAGGACGAGGAACGAGGTCCCACGTCTCATTTTTAATAAGAGCATTATATTCATCGTGCATGGCAGCGTTCCAATTGGGGTCCGAAAGGGCGGACTTAGGATTGGAGGGAAGAGGGGAAGGAGACATGACAGAGGATAAATTAAACGGAGTTTTGGGTTTAAAAATCCCATGCATGGCGCGAGTGGTTATGGATTGGGAGAAGGCCGGTTGGGTAGGTACTTGGGCCTGGCTAGAGGCGGGAGGTGGACTGTCGGGTGGAGAGGGATGAGCGCCTGTTGGAGGGGAAGGAGGCGGACTTGACTGGGACGAACTGGGCTGGACTGTAGGAGGATGTTGGGTCGAATTTTGTGGTTGGGCTGAGTCCTCAGACAGCGGTGGATTTAATGATGGAAGGAGCAATGGATGTAGGCTATCTTGGAGAAAATCATAGTGGCTGGGGGTTGGAGTGTGTAGTTGGGCAAATGGAAACTTTGTTTCATCGAACATGACGTGACGAGAGACAATGATCTTACGATTGGAGAGATCATAACACTTGTAGCCACGATGATTGGATGGATAGCCAAGGAAGACGCATGGAGTGGAGCGAGATTGAAGTTTATTAATTTGCGTAGAGGGGAAGAGGGGGTAACATAAGCATCCGAAAACTCGCAGGTGATCATAAGAAGGATTGCGTTGGTAAAGAATTTGAGTGGGGCATTGATATTGGAGATTTTTGTGGGGAAGAATGTTTAGTAGGTAGGTGGCCATTTCGAGAGCGTGGTGCCAAAATGTAGCAGGAAGGGAGACGTGGTTGAGGAGACTCCGGATTAAATTATTAATGGTTCGAATTGTTCGTTCGGCTTTACCATTCTGGGAAGAGGTGTGAGGGCAAGAGAAACGAAAAACAAGACCATTTGTAGCACAAAAGGATTTGAAGGAGTCGTTATCATATTCCTTACCATTGTCACATTGAAAACATTTTATGGGAAGGCAAAATTGGGTTTTTATTAAGGCACTAAACGCGGAAAAAATCGAGAAAACTTGAGATTTTTGGCCAAGGGGAAATGTCCACAAATAATCAGAAAAATCATCAATAAATAAAACATAGTATCGATGCCCGGAAGAGCTAGGGATAGGGGAGGTCCACAAATCACTGTGAATAATGTCAAACGGCATTAACGTTGTAGTAGTTGAAGCATAAAAAGGTAACTTAACATGTTTACCAAATACACAAGAGTCACAAACAGGAAATCGGGAAAAATTATTGCAAGAAATGAAATTATTCGTAGCAAGGGAACGTTGAGCGACATCGTGTGCATTGCGGCCTCTATATCAGTTGGGACATAGCCACCAGACTGTGGAGCAGCTTGAGTATTATAAGCCTGCTGTGGCTGAGGTCTGGGTCCAAGCAAACCAGGTTGATTGGGCCGAGCCCAAGAAGAAGTTGGATAAGGTGATGGAGGTGGAATCCATCCTGGGTTCATCCAGGCTGCCCAAGGAGGAGGGTAAGACCACGGGCCACCAGGATATCCCCAAGGTCTTGGCGTATTTTGCTGCTGCTGCTGCCCGGAACGCTGCTGCCCGGAACGCTGCTGCTGCTGATTGCCGTCATGTCCACCACGGTGACCACGACCACGACCTGAATTACGACCTCGTCCCTTGTTGTGGCGACCAATACCACGATTGGCACTCTGTCCACCATCTGATTGCTGCTGTTGCTGTAAGTGTGCTCCATTTCCACCAGTTTTGGAGCCGTCATTCGAAGTGCCACCGTAAGAAAGAAAAGCTGTGTCGCCGGAATTCATGGAAGCCCGCTTAGCTTTGCGAGTTTCCTCCAATATCAGCTTTGAACGAGCCTCATAAAAGTCAGGAAGAGGATCGGTTTGATGGAGAATTGTAGCTACTCCATCATAGCTTTCATTCAAACCTGCAATTAGTTGAAGAACCAGACGTTGATTTGACACTGGAGCCCCAACATTGGATAAGAGATCAGCCAAAACTTTCAGTTCTTGGCAATAGGCAGAAATTCCCGAGAAATTATCGAGCTTGACATTCTGAAATTGATGTTCGAGATGCAAGGCTCGGTGAGTTTTATTGTCCTGAAAAAGGCTCGCCAATCGTGCCCAAGTCTGTTGTGCAGTTGCCTTGGGGGAGATGATAGTGTGTAGAAGATCACTCGAAATGGTTCCATAGATCCATTGGAGAACAATAGCGTCGAGGCGTGACCACAATTCCTCATCTTTTTCTTTGTCTTTATTCTTGTCAGAAGGTGAAGGAGGGAGGATGTGATCGGAGACATTGTACACACGACAATGAATTTGGAACAATTCTGCCCACGTTGAGTACTGGGCTTTGTCCATGTCAAGAGTGATCGGAATTACATTTTTGATATTGGTAACAGTTAGAGCAGGATGAAATTTTCCTGAGTCTGCCATTGAAAGAGCGTGAAAAAGGATTAGAGAAGAAGATGGCGTTTGGAGAAGAGAATTAGAGAAAAGGCTCCGATACCATAAAGGAAATGATTCCGTGATCATTCTCATTGATGTATGGTATAATATATATAATTGGTGTGCCTTGATTGTAGGCGTTTAACTAGGGTAACTGAATATTCACAATGAATGAAAACATTTACTTTATATTCTAACAGTTTCCACCATGCGTGAGCCCCTCCCTTTAGTTTGTACAAAATCAGTTGGAAACGGATGTTCTCCGGTGGATTCATACCCTCAAAGTAGTCCTCTACCGCATCCAACCAATCCAAAAAGTCTTCAATATGTAAATTGCCATCAAATGTCGGTAGTTCCATCTTTAACCTAAGTCCACCGTACGTAATAGGAAAAATACACACCCTTTGGCTCTTCGTCGGTGGCCGGTGTTGGTCTTCCGCAATGTGTTGCCACTTATAGCCTCAACATCCCCATCAGAAAACATCTCCGGTGGTGATTTGGTTTTCGCAACCTTACCGGTCTTTCGATGTGCTGTACATCCGGACCGAGGGTCCACCAGGGTTTGAGGAGATCTCTACCCACGGGAGGAGCTCCTTATTTCACTTCCATCAGCTCTTGCTTCCAGTCTTGGACAGCGTTGTGAGTGAAGCTCGACCTACAAACCCTCGATCTGCATAACCAAATCAGTGACTGCCAGTGGCGGAACCAGGAAAAATTTTCGGGGTGGTCTTGGTATATACACTGCAAAGCTAAAAAAAAAATTAAAAAATATTGGTAGTGAGATTTGAACTTACAACCTAGAATTATGGAGACTAAAATGGGTTTGTTCTTAAACCACTAGGATATAAAGTCTTTTGTTCAAGAAAAAGACACATAACATACTAATATTAACACTACTACTAATACAATAATAAAAATTTGAGGGGGGCTTAGGACTATATGGGAGGGGGCTTGTGACAATTTGGGGGGGGGGGCTTGAGACCCCCCAACACTACTACTAGTTCCGCCCCTGGTGACTGCATTCCAAAGATCCTTCGAATTCTGATCCTCGTCAAGAATCCGGATGCATTATGTGTTAATATTCACCATCAAAAGAGTCAAGGGTATATCCTGTAGAAAAGCATGAAACAGGTATTAAAACTGAACTGGATTTATTTTATTGAATTCGATTGATCATTCTTGGCTATAGAGCATTACATTTATAGCTGAAAGAAATACTCTCTAATTTATTCAAAGAAATAGCAGATAAAGCCTTTTATCCAATCTTCTTTTCATATTTGAATTAGATTATCACAATGAGAGAATTGGTGAGCTCTAGAACTCTTTGTCACTGCACAAATGCCGGCTGGGGTCTTGTTAATGTTCAGAGTTTGATTGTGATCCTCCTCCTTATGCTCCTGCAACCTTATCTCTCATGGATCACACGGTATGTGTTCTAATTTTGAACTGTTTTGAACTTTGCATTATCCAAGCTTCTGTTGAACTCTGTTTGATTTATTTCTTGAGGCTAATAATGTTTGAATTAATAACGGCTAATACCCCCCCTCAAACGAGGCTAGGGCTGGGGGCCAAGCCGAGTTTGGGCCGTAATTGATTGAAATTGACCTTGGGTAGAGCTTTTGTAAAAATGTCAGCCAATTGCCAAGTAGCCGGTATATGTTTAGTGACTAGGAGTTTTCGAGCCACCTGTTCTCGTACATAATGATAATCTAACTCAATATGTTTGCTACGAGCATGGAAAACTGGATTGATAGTCATATAGAGGGCACTTAGATTGTCACAGTAGATTGTAGGTGTGGAGGTGAGCTGAACCTTGAGTTCTCGAAGAATGTATGTAAGCCATGTAATTTCAGCAGCAGTGTGGGCCATAGCTCTGTATTCTGCTTCAGTGCTGGACCTAGAGACAGTGGGCTGTTTTTTTGCACACCAAGATATGATGTTAGGTCCCAAAAAAGTGCAGTAACCAGTGACTGAGCGTCTTGTAAGTTGACAACCTGCCCAATCCGCATCTGAGTATGCATATAGGTTGAGTCTTGGAGAAGCCTTGAGGGAGATGCCTAGATCAATTGAGCCTTTAACATAGCGGAGTAACCTGTTGACTTGTTGCATGTGTGCTTCAGTAGGGGCTTGCATAAACTGTGATAGGTGGTTTACAGTGAAGGAGATGTCTGGACGAGTGAATGTTAGGTACTGGAGAGCACCAATGAGACTTCTGTAGTGAGAGGCATCTGATATGAGAGGGGAAGTTGCATCTTCTTTGATCTTTGTGGCCATAGGGGTTTTAATAGGTTTACAGTCTGTCATGCCTGCCCTTTCAAGGATTGTAGAGGCATAATGAGCCTGGTGTAGATGTAGACCTGTAGGTGTGTGTTGTATCTGGACTCCCAGAAAATGATGAACTAGGCCAAGATCTTTCATTGCAAATTCAGTGCTGAGGAGATGAATGAGGGAGCTAAGGAGTGTGGTGTTGGAACCTGTAAGCAACATATCATCTACATAAAGAAGGAGCACTAGTGTGCCATGGTTAGTATGATAGTAGAATAATGATGGATCTGATAAACTGCACACAAAGCCATAATTTAAAAGGAAAGCACTGAATCTGTCAAACCATGCCCTAGGGGCTTGTTTGAGGCCATACAGTGCTTTATTAAGTTTGCAAACATGATTAGGGAATTGAGGATTTGTCATACCTGGGGGTTGCTCCATGTAAAGATGTTCTGTTATGTGGCCATGTAAAAAAGCATTTTTAACATCTAACTGTTGAACTGGCCAGTTATGGGTGAGAGCAATACTGAGAATGAGTCTAATAGTGCTAGGTTTAACTACAGGAGAGTATGTTTCAGTGCAGTCAAGACCATCTACCTGGCTGTACCCTTTAGCCACTAACCGAGCCTTGAGTCTGTCTAGGGTGCCCTCTGGTTTTAGTTTGGCCTTGAACACCCACTTAGAGCCTATGACATGCATTTGAGGGTTTCTAGGCACAAGGTTCCAGGTCTGGTTTTGGGAAAGGGCATCTATTTCTTCTTGCATGGCTGCTTTCCAGCCTTCATGCTTCAGGGCTGATTTGACTGTTTTGGGCTCTGGAGGAATGGATGAATAGGACACTGTCAGAGCATACTTGGGGTTTGGTTTGAAGATCCCATGTTGAGCCCTAGTGGCCATAGGAGAGATAGTGGGATTGGCAGGATCAGGAGATATGGTAGGATGAGTAATATCGTTGTCCGGTGTATTTGGAGGATCGCATCTCGGAGTAGCAGGGTTCGGATTAGAACTAGAGGAATCAATTTCTGTGATGGAATCTGGTGGTGTATGAATGAATGTAGGTGTGAGAGGAGATGGAATAGAGGCAGTGGGAGAGGTTGGAGTATGAGGAGGAGTGGAAATGGGGGTTTGAGGTTCATTGATTATATGTTCTGGGATAGAATGTGATGTGTCTGGTGGTGCTGGTGGTTCTGGGAAGGGTGGCACAGGTGGACCACTGAGCTGAGAATTTGTGCTACTGGTTGGAGGTAGCCAAGAGTCAAATATATTAAGGACATATGGTCTGTTGATGCCAGTGGAGCTGCTTTTATATGGAAGGACAGATTCATCAAACTGAACATGTCTAGAGATGAAGAATTTTCTGGATGTAGGATGAAAGCACTTGTATCCCTTGTGTTGATTACTGTAGCCTACAAACACACAAGGTAGGGTTTTTGGGTCAAATTTGTGTTTCTTTGAGTCCCAGGTATAAGGATAACATTTTGAGCCAAAAACTTTCAGGCTGTTGTAATCAGGATGTTGGTGATGAAGGGCAAAATAAGGTGAATCAGATTGAAGAGCAGATGAGGGAACCCTATTTAGGACATAGACAGCAGTTGAAAAAGCTTCAACCCATAAATACAGAGGTGCCCTACTGTGGAAGAGCATAGTGAGACCTAGCTCTCTAATGGTTCTGTGTCTCCTTTCAACTATCCCATTTTGTTGGGGTGTGTGAGGACATGAAATGAGGTGTATAATGCCTTGTTTTAAGAGATGTGCAGTGAGCTTAGTGTTAACAAACTCACCTCCTCCATCTGTGTGGAGTTTCTGAACATGTTTGTTGAACTGTCTGAACACATAATTTTCAAAATTTATAAAAACATCAAAGAATTCAGATTTATGCTTTAAGGGAACAAGCCATATATATTTAGTAAAATCATCAACAATGCTCACATAATATTGAAATTTATTTAAAGATTCAACTGGGGCAGGTCCCCACAAATCACAGTGAACCAATTCAAAAATACCAGTACTGACATGTTCAGAATTATTAAAAGGAAGTTTACTAAGCTTGCCAAGTTGGCAGCTTTCACATAAATGATCTTGCTTATTTTTGCCTATGACCTCAATGAGGCCTTTATTTTTTAAAAGAAAAACAGTAGGAAACTGGATGTGGCCTAATCTTTGATGCCACAGATCTGCTGAGCAAGGTCTGACAGTGTGTGAGACATGTGCCTGCAAAGTGCCTGAGATAACATAAAGACCTCCTCTAGATCCCCCTTCAGAGCACTTGATCCGTTGTCTTTTCCTTAAGAGTGAAATCAAGATCGGTAAAAACACATACCTGAGAGAATTGGTTAGTGAGTGTGTGACGAAATCAAGTTTTTTTTCATTTGTAGTACTAAAAGAACATTTTTGACAATTATAGTTTTTGAGTTGTGATTGATATGTGCATCACCAGGGCCATGTATTCGAGTGCAAAGTGTCATTGCCTATTACTACATATTTCGATCCCGCATAATTGTGAAGGTTGTACAAAAGGGAAGAGTTACCCTGTCATATGGCTTGATGCCCCGATCCATCACCCATTCGCATCTCGCAATATCGTTGTCCAAAGTGTTAAAGCTGATAGGGCCTGAGGTATGATCTCTTCTTGTGCCTTGGTGTTCCACCAGCAAATTTTTGATACATGGCCAGTTACCCCATAGAATTGACAGGTCTCGTTTTTGTATTGCTCTCGTTCAGATTTGGACATCCTTTTGAAGACCTTTTTGTGCTGATCTGCTGCTCCAGTATTTCCTCTAACTTGCTGAGCCTGGAACCCCCTTCCTGCAGAGTTAAATCCGGATGGATTATCTGTCCTTTGTTGAGGCCTCTGGCTGTAGAAGGCCATTTGAGACACATCTGATCCTTTTGCTGCAAACCACGTTCTCCTCTGATCAAGATTTTGCAGTTGTGAAACCAGTTCAACATATGATGGCCTGGGAGGTTTGAGCATGGTGGTGGTAAATGTCTCATACTGTGGTCCCAGACTGGTGAGGAGGAAGTAGACCTTTTCTTCATCAGGAATTGGTTTCCCAATTGCAGCTAGGCTATCACACAATCCTTTAAAATGCTGGATATGTTCATTTATGCTTTTGTCATCATCCTTTCTTAGATAGGTGACTTGCTGCTTTAGGTTAAATTCCCTTTCCTGGGAATCTTGTGCATAAGATCCTTTGAGTGCATCCCAAACTGCCTTGGAAGAGTCAAGACCTATGACTAGACCAAGTGATTCTTCGTAAAGTGATCCGATCGCCCAACCCCTTAGAAGTCTATCTCGCTTTTTTCCATTTTGTGTACTCGGATTTTGTGTCCGAGTTGTGGTTGTTGTACCATCCGCCGCATTTGTAGTGGTTGAGATGGTTTTTTCCGGTACAGAATTTCGTTGGTGAGGTGGCCTACTAGATCCCGACTTTTCGCTAGAGCAAGAGCTTGTTCTCGCCACATTGGGTAGTTTCGGAGGTTAGTTTGAGAGAGATGAAGAAATTTCGGTGACATTCAGAGATAAAGTTGTCATATTTGCTGTTTTGGCTGATGATATGTGTGGTGATCAAGCACCAATAATCTCTGATACCATGTAGAAAAGCATGAAACAGGTATTAAAACTGAACTGGATTTATTTTATTGAATTCGATTGATCATTCTTGGCTATAGAGCCTTACATTTATAGCTGAAAGAAATACTCTCTAATTTATTCAAAGAAATAGCAGATAAAGCCTTTTATCCAATCTTCTTTTCATATTTGAATTAGATTATCACAATGAGAGAATTGGTGAGCTCTAGAACTCTTTGTCACTGCACAAATGCCGGCTGGGGTCTTGTTAATGTTCAGAGTTTGATTGTGATCCTCCTCCTTATGCTCCTGCAACCTTATCTCTCCTGGATCACACGGTATGTGTTCTAATTTTGAACTGTTTTGAACTTTGCATTATCCAAGCTTCTGTTTGAACTCTGTTTGATTTATTTCTTGAGGCTAATAATGTTTGAATTAATAACGGCTAATATATCCTTGCTCTAATACCAAAATATGACGAAGAAAGCTCAAATATACAATTAGAATTGACAAAAGAGCCGAAGCTTGGTTTTGCTGCAGAGCAGTTACACAAAACTGGCAAAAGATCCTTAATTCTTACGGTTTTACAGGAAAAATACTACAACCCTTCCATCACTCAATATACCAAAAGTGCCCTTGACTTTAAACGGCATACAAATAAGAATACTTATTAACAAAATAAATGCTAAAGATGTAATAAATATAGTTGTCCATCATCACTAATGATCGAGAATGTTCCATGTTGAAATCGATGAAATTAAAAATACAAGACAAAATAAAATCCTGAATTCTCATTAATCAAATGAATGATCAAGTTGAGTTACAATGCTGCGGATCATAAATCGGTTATAGAGTATACTTCACTACAATTGTTACATTCAGTTATAACTGAAATGGAAGCAGTACGTACAATAGAATAACATCAACTGTGTAGTCTCTCAACTGAATCTGCAAGTCTGCTAAATCTTTAGGTTTGAAATTCCTCGGCTGAATCCCTTCAAATCATCCGAGCTGGTCACGTGTGAATCTGGTCTCAGCTGAACATTCTGGATCACGAGTGTATGAACATGTTGTTGCATTAGACAACTCATTTATTCATTTATCGTTACAAGATGTGAGCTATGTCTCCTATTCGTAAACCTTAAGATGAAACAATTACACACATTATTCCCAAAAAAATGAACAATCTATAAAAAGTAATATTTTCTATAGTTTTATACTTTAAAGTCAGAAATAACATTATATTTTATTTTACTGATTGTCGATTCATAATCTGGTCTTATGCCACGACATGTTTTGACTTGTCAAGAGTTTGAGCCACTGTTTGTTTGGGCTTGCTTAAGAAAAAAGCTTTGGATGATAGCCCAAATATCTTTGGATGTTGCTTTTATTGAATCTTTTGAACTTGTGATGTTGCACTATATAAATTGTATCAGTTCTTCTTAGACAAATTGCTTAGCCGTGTTTTAGTCAGGTTAATAAAAAGCTGCAACTAGAAATGCAAAACATACTAGAATCTAAATAATAAGCTTATAGCTTTGTTAACAAAGATAAATAGATGAAAATAGAAACACTTATTATAAAAGAGGAAGATAAAAGGAAACATAGCTAGTATTGTAGTGGCAGTTCCACAGCATACAGTTATGATAAATTTCACACCTTAATTAGAGAAATTGAGTGATATAAGTCTCAACATGATCGATCAATATTGTATAAATGTTGTTATCACTTCAATCCGATCCGCGGTAATGACCATTGATGTATCTAGAATTGAGACTGAATATGCTCCACGGTGTTTTTATCCATGTGAAATGCCTTTGCAAGAATGTCACTGTCAATTTTAGGGTTTGATCCAAAAGTAGCATTACCAATAGTAATAGTCCCGGGGTTTTGACTACCAAAAACAGCAATGGAAAATGCGTGTCCATTCCCTACATTCTTCTGGAAATGGATAAGCCCTTTCGGAAACACAAACACATCACCTTTCTGAATAAGCTTTGTAATCAGACGATTCTCGGGATTCGATGTAATAAACCCAACGAGCAAGGAACCTTCCATAACGGTGAGAACTTCCGTGGCACGAGGATGAATGTGTAGCGGATTGATTCCCCACGGTGCGAAATCTAGACGTGACATGGCTACTCCGAGAGTGTTTAGCCCCGGCAACTGAGTTGCAAACACAGGGTTGCCCTTCGAGCCAAACGGGGTCGAGGAAGTGTCTCCGGCTATATTCAGTCCGGTGAAGAAAAAATCATCTGCTTGGACGTCTTTTGCATCCTTGCATGTCGCACCATTCACGTTCACTGTGTAGATATATACATATAATTATTACTTAAAAGAAGTAATTAAGCCATGATTAGCTAGAGATGTTTCAAACTAATTAAACTGATTAAGGCAAAATTGTGCAGTAATTACCTGTAGAGGTAGAGAAGTCTGCAACACAAAAATCTTGCAATGGACTTGGATCTGCAGAAGCAAATATTACTGCATGATTAATGCAGAGAGCTAAAAAAATCAACCCAACAAAATACATCGCCATTTCTTTCTTTGCTGAAAATTACACCAATGTATATGATCGAAGTAGTACGTTAAAGATCAAAAAGTGGATTTGTAAGAGATATGAATAATTGTGGGTTTACTTAAAGTACTCTCAGTATATGTATATATAGGAGATCATGCATGCATGCATGATGCATGGTGCGTATAATCTTTTGTCGTTTGTTTGTTTTTTTTTTTTTTTTTTGACTCCGTCAAAAAAATTAAAAAAAAATACTGTATATGTATATTTGAGAGCAATTATTTAAATAATAGTGACGTCCTGAAATTAACATGGAAAGAGTCTACTTCTTTTCTTAAAAAAAAAAGAAAAAAAGAATACGACTACTTCTTTGAGATTGAGATATATAGGTATTTAATTAATATTAAAGCCATCCGGCTTCTTCTTGCAATTAAGGGTTGGAAAGTCTCTTTCTGTGTTTTTTTCCCTCCTTATATATTCTCAAGTATCAGCTAGAAATCAAATTAATGATGCAGGCTTGAATATATATAAGAGTAAATAATAATAATAATTTGAAATGTATCGTCCATTTCGAACGATAGAAAATGGTGGAAAAAAATATTTTGTTGTGCACATAAATTTTTCTATTAAATGTATATAAAGAAAAGAATCTAATTAAGGATTTAGAGGCGTTTGCTTTTAGGTGTTTGGAAATTTGTTGAGATAAACGTTGTGCCATAACAAAATGTGTAAAACATATTTTTACACCATTCGTTTTTATGAGACTTATATGAATTAATAAGTTTCACATAATAATCAATGGTGTACAATTGTGTTGTGTATTTTGTTGTGGCCATTTTACTATCACTACTCATCTGTTGATGTGATGGTGGTATTCATCGTGCATTTGGGGAATTGAACAAGGGCAGACCCAAAGCTTGAAGGGTAGGAGTTAATGGCCCTATTGAAATTCAAAAAATGATATAGTTTATTGGTTAAAAATGTAAAAATATTATGATACGCCAATCCCAAAAAAGAGCCCACAGATTAACATTGGCCCCGTACGTAGGCCCAATAACGAATAGGGTCCTTGGCCCAATCACTGCGTACCTTCAAAAGCCCAACTGGGTCAGGAATAATCCTGCCCGCCTCACGCCATTACGATTCTTATCATTCGCTAGGCAAACGAGCATCAATCAAAATGCATCTAGGTTGATACGAAGCACTGGGGGCCGACCTGCTCGCCCCTTCCAGCTCGCAGTCCGTCAGCTACTAGGCAACGGAGTTCATACGAGAAGGTTACAGGTGAAGAACTCACAGCGGTTATGATACGAGCTCGTATTTTATTTGCCGCCTTGTAACCGCCGACTCTTAGTCCAAATAAATAGCGGCATTTGTGACCCTTTTACGAGACCCGGATCGAGATAATAATACAAGTAAATATTCTCTGCCAATTTGACGACAACTTTTGTGTTCTTCGTATCTTCATATTTCCTTCATACGTGTTCTTAAACAATTAACACTGAAACCGGAAAATATTGCTCATTTAATCCAGATATCCACTTTTAAAATCAATTGAACTTGTTTGTTATAACCCCGACGTTATCAGTTGGTTCCGTTACTGGAAAGATTATGGTTTTAGCATTTTGTTTCCGGTCAGATTTTCGTTCATATATGAGGTTTTGCGGTGGTTGTTTCAGCTTAGGCGGCCTAAAACCGCTTATTTTTTGTTTTCCGGCTGATCTTCATCCTGTTCTTTAGATGGCTTCATCCAGATTTCCAGATCTTCTTCCACTTCATCAGCACCATCATCAAAACTGCGTTTGAATCAGCATTAGGTTTAGCAGGTCATGACCGACGAATCATCCCCAGATCTTGATTTCATGACAAAAATTTTACGGACCTTCATAGTCACGTCCATGGCTCAAACACGATGTGCAGGTCCAGCTCTACTCTGCGGTTTACCTTCTACAGTTAGAAAGGCCGGTAAACCACATGCCACTAACGGGGTGGATGTTGGTCGCGCTCAAGCACAACATCCTCAGGGCGAGTAGAACCCCGTGACGCCACATCGGCAAAGAAACTCGAGGCCGCCAACGGTCAAAAGTCAGGAAAAGAGGTCGATGGTACATCTCGACAAAGACAAGCTCGTGAGCCGTCTCCTTATGTGGAGGCGGTCATGCTACAAGATCCTATTGCGGCTATCATACTCGCCCATGCTTAATATGTTGATAGAATTTACCATGCCAATGAGCAACTTATCGCCCTGGGGTTACCCTCTCGGCCGATCAAAGGCTTAAATTCTACGCTCAACATTGACACACCCGTCAGAGTCTCAGCTCGGCCACATGGGGCTCATTCTCGTTGTAGTAGTCATTAGACGACTGAGTGAGCTCCGGAAAGAAGGTCAGCTCTTGCTCACCTCAGACCCGGGCATGGAAAACGTGTCATCGCCCCGGAAATAGATAGTACTTATCAACATTTAAATAATTGTATTTCATTGATTCAACTGAACGGAGAGAGTACAAATATATAGGGTTCACTGACTTAGTCAATAAGTCACTACAAGATAAATATGAAAATAATAATATTTAAAGTAAATATAATATTCAAACTATATTATCCTCTACATCAGGAGGGGAAGGAGACGAGTCGGGAGAGGCCGAGGCTGAAGTGGACGCAGGAGAGGTAGGCGGGGAAGGCTCGGGAGCGGGGGCTGAATATAGTGGGGCCGGGTTGGAAGGAACCGGCATGGGAGGTGGATTTTGTGGAGGTGCTGGCAGGAAGACAGGAAGCGGGACTGTGAGTGTATCAAGAGTGAGTTTTGAGGGAGAAGGTGTATAGGGGAAGACGGATTCATTGAAAACCACGTGGCGAGCAATGTAGATACGGCCAGAGGCAAGATCCAGGCATTTATAACCATGCTGGGAAAGACTATAGCCAAGAAAGATGCAAGTTTTAGAACGGAAATCAGTCTTGTGATTGTTGTAGGGACGGAGATAGGGCCAACACGCACAACCAAAGACTCGAAGGAATGTATAGTCAGGAGACCGGTGGTGGACCATTTCATAGGGAGACTTATAATGAAGAACTTTGGTGGGAAGCCGGTTGATAATGTAAGTGGCAGTGATAAAGGCGTCCTCCTAATAGGGAAGCGGAAGATTATATTGGGCAAGAAGAGAGAGGGCAACTTCAACAATTTGACGGTGGCGGCGCTCAATGGCACCAACTTGTTCGTGTGTGTGGGGATAGGAAAGGCGATGCCGGATGCCAAGAGAGGTAAGAAGAGTGGAAACCCGACGGTACTCACCACCCCATTCAGTTTGGATGGACTTTAGTTTGGTATTAAACTGACGTTCAATCATAGCAAGAAAGTCAGGAAAGATATTTTCAACATCTGATTTATTCTTCAGGGGATAAAGCCATAGATTTTTGGTGAAGTCATCCAGAAAACTGATATAATAACGAGAACCATAAATTGAGGGCTCAGAACAGGGGCCCCAGACCTCGGAGTAAATCAGGTCCAATGGGGCAGTACAGGTAAACTCAGAAGTGTATAAAGAAAGACGGTGACTTTTTGCTAACTGACATGGGGCACAGACAAACGGAGATGCCTTAGTAGGAGTGAAGGTGGGAAGGCTTTTTAAGGCTTGACGGAGTACGGAATAAGAATAGTGACCGAGACGCTGATGCCAAGTGATGGAGAAGGTGGTGGAGGAGGCTAGAGCTTGAACAAGAGCAGGAGGAGGGTGAAGCGGAGTGGAGAAGTGATATAAGCCATCTTTGACAAAACCCCTAAGGCGGGTGTGACCGGAGTAATCTTTTACAAGAAAGTAAGACGTATGAAATTCAAAGTACACGGAGTTATCCGAAGCAAATTTATGTACTGATAAGAGATTTCTTGTGATGGAAGGCGTAACAAGAATATAGATAAATGAAATGACTGGGAAAGGGGAATATACAGAAGAAGAGCCGTAATGAGTAATAGGTAGACCTGTACCGTCGCCTACATGCACTTTGTCAGGCACGGCATAGGGTGCATATGAGAGGGTGAGATTGCGACGGTCATGAGTGAGATGATGAGTGACACCAGTATCCGCAATCCAATCAGAACTAGGATGTGTGTGTTGAGAAGCCACATATGACTGGGAAGTCTGAGGTGGTGGTGACTGAGAGGACGAGAGATGAGAGGAACCATAGCGGTAGGGACATGGCCTGATCACAAATTTGACAGGAAACATGCGCAACAACATGATGGTAGCAACGCCTCTGTTCTCGAGAAAATTTCAAACCATATACACTGTTTCGTCGAGCTGCCATTGAGAGGGAGCAGAGGTGGGGGTCGTGGGAGACGTCGATTTGACAAAATTAACACCAAAACACAGCAGTTTGGTCGTGGCGCAATTCAGAAAAATTTAACTGTCCAAATAGAAATTTCACCATTCATATTTTATTAAAAGGAGAGACAAACAAGACCTCCAAATATCATCACGATCGGAATTTGTTTTGATATCCGATCGTTGCAAAAAAGGTTCAGCTGAAACACCAAATTAAATCCCAGAAGTTCGGTTTCGGGAATATTCAGAGAAATTGAACCGTCCAAACGTCAATTCCACCGTTCAGATCGTAGAAGAAAGTGATAAGAACAAGCCCTCAAAAATTCGTTACGATCGGAGATTATTTCAATATCCGATTGTCGCAAGAAAAGTTCTGCTAAAACACCAAATTACAGCAATTCGGTCGACGGATGATTCAGAGAAATTGAACCGTCCAAACGTCAATTCCACCATTCAAATCGTATAAGAACATATTGCGAACACTCCCTCAAAATTTCATCATGATCGGAGTTGGTTTCAGTATCCGATCGTTGCCTGAAACTTTCTACAGAAACACAAAGAAAAAGCTGTGTGTGTGTTTTTTTTTTTGGAAAAGAAAAGATTAGGGTTTAGGGAAGAATTGGCATAACGAGAGAGAGAAAATCGAGATGCTCTGCTACCATATCAATATTTAGATAATCGTATTTCATTGATTCAACTGAACAGAGAGAGTACAAATATTTTGGGTTCACTGACTTAGTTAATAAGTCACTACAAGATAAATATGACAATAATTATATTTAAAGTAAATATAACATTCAAACTATATTATCCTCGACAGGACTGAACAACGATCCGCTCACCGCACTGTGTGAGCTAGATTGCGGGAGGAAAAAGGCGAGTCTCATTATCGACGTAAGAGGTCGCAGTCGATAAACGTTTCCAGACACCCCGCCACACCTACAATTGAGGACAAGGTCGAGCAGCTACTCAGACGGGTTGAAGACTTGCAGAGGGCTAAATTTGGACAAGAGGACAAACTGTCATGGGAACGTGTGTCCTCGCTGATCATATATTAACATATGCACCAGAAGGGGTCCACTACCCCACTTTCCAGAACTGATCAGGGACTACTTGCCCATATGATTGGCTCTTCTCTTTTCAGAGCATGATGCATGGCACTGCATATAATGTTTTGTCGTTTGTTTTTCGATCGGCAAAATAAATTAAATATTTGAGAGAAATTAATTAAGTAATAGTGACGTCCTCAAATTAACATGGAAATGCTTTAATTATGTGTACGACTACTTCTTTGAGATTGAGGTATATAGGAAATTAATTGATGTTAAAGCCATCCGGCTATTATACCCGTAGTATTTTATGCGAAATAAAAATAATAAACAAAAAGAAGAAGAAAAATTTATATATTAATTCTGAAAGATATTACAACTACTGTATTGGAAAAACGAAAATAAAATAAACAATAAAAGGATATTTTGACTGAGGCGAGATGAAACTCTGTCCTTAAGACAAATTTGCTCCGGCTTGTACCCCGGTTTATGCAATTGTCTCCCAGGATTACTCAGTTTACCTGTTTAAAAGAAATGTACTTCAACTTCTGAACAACATCCTAGCCCGTTTACTTCTACAAGGTTCGATTTCCTCATTTTCTAGTGTGGTATCCTCTGTGGATTCATGCGTCCTCTTATTTGGACTCATGTCTTCTTTGTTTCTGTCTTTGTTAGGAAAGACATCCTCGAAAAACACA
The DNA here is from genome assembly GCA_036785695.1 of Gentiana straminea. NCBI lineage: Eukaryota > Viridiplantae > Streptophyta > Magnoliopsida > Gentianales > Gentianaceae > Gentiana > Gentiana straminea. Next base: position 2,707,350 of record JAVUPR010000477.1, read on the forward strand.
GCATTTCTTGACTCCATGACGGTATTCACATGTGCATCAGGGATGTCAGATTTATGCACTAGAAATCTATATGCACTACTGTTATTCGCATAACCGATAAATATGCAATCTATCGTTTTAGGCCCAATCTTTATTTGTTTAGGTTTAGGCACTTCTACCTTTGTTAAACACCCCCACACTTTCAAGTATCTGTAGCTTGGCTTATGGCCTTTCCACAACTCATATGAGGTCTTATCCATCTTCATGGATGGAAGTCTATTAAGAATGACATTTGCTGAGAGGATGGCCTCCCTCACAAGTTCTGAGGTAAACCCGAACTTATCAACATAGCATTCATCACTTCTTTCAATGTGCGGTTTTTGCGTTCAACAATACCATTTGATTGAGGTGTATACGGAGCAGTAGTTTGATGAATAATGCCAGATTGTGAACATATTTCATTAAACGGTGCATCATATTCACCACATCTATCACTACGAACCTTTTTGATTCGTTTGCTAAGTTGATTTTTGACTTCATTCTTATAATTTTTAAAAGCCTCAATTGTCTCATCTTTGCTTACTTAGCAAATAGACGTAACAATATCTTGTACAATCATCGATGAATGTTACAAAGTTTTTTTTACCGCCTCTCGATTGCAAAAGTTTTAAATCACACAAATCTGTATGAATTAAATATAAAGGTTCTGTGTTTCTTTCCACTGAAAGAAATGGGGCCTTAGTCATTTTAGCTTCGACACATATTTGGCATTTTTCAATTTGATTAAACTTTATATTAGGCATTAAATCTAATTTCATCATTCTACGAATTGATTTATTATTAACATGTCCTAATCGATTATGCCATAAACAAGAAGACTTAAGCAAGTAAGAAGAAGTAGATGCAATTTTTTTAGCCTTATCGGGCACAATAGTCTTACGCACAATGGCCATTACATTCAACTTAAACATACCCTCGGTGAGATAACCTCTACCGACAAACACTTCATTTTTGTTCAGAATGACCTTATCAGAACCAAACATCATCTTGAACCTAGCCTTGCTCAAAATAGCACCAGAAACTAGATTCCTACGAATGTCAGGAACATGGAGAACATTTGTCAATGTCAGTTTCTTCCTAAAAGTCATCTTCAGAATCACATTGCATGTTCCCAGAAAGTTTGAATGAGAAGAGTTTCCCATCCACAGTTTCTCACCAGCTCCAGCCTTCTAGGTTGAAAAAATTGCACGGTCAGCACAAACATGTCTTGTGGCTCCAGTGTCCACATACCATCGTCTTGGATTCCCTATAGAATTGCATTATGTCACCACAGCGCAGAACATGTCATCATCACCATCAGTTTCAGCCACATGTGCCCTTGGCTGAAATGGCTTCTTCCCACGGCACTTAGCTGCACGGTGCCCAAATTTGCCACAGTTGCGGCATTCACCATTAAACTTAAATGGAGTTTGTGGATTCTTGAACGTTTCACCAGTTTTCTTGGAAGATTGACCAGTTTTCTTCCTCTTCTGATTTTTGACCTCAGCAACATGCGCTTTGGCCTGTCCAACATGCACAACACATTTATTCTCGGATGCTCTATTATCCTCTTCTATACGGAGTCGGACAATCAGATCATCCATAGACATCTGCTTTTGCTTGTGTTTGAGATAACTTTTATACTCCTTCCATGAAGAAGGTAGTTTCTCAATCACACTGGCTACTTGAAAATTTTCATTAATAATCATACCCTCTTCTAAAAGTTCGGATATAATTATTTGTAATTCCTCAACCTGTTTGATTATGGTTTTGGAATCGACCATCTCATATTTCAGAAATTTACCTACAATAAATTTCTTAGCACTTGCATCTTCAGTTTTATACTTTTTCTCTAATGCAAGCCACAATGTTTTAGCATTTTCAAACATGCAATAAACACCATACATAGTATTGTCTAAACAATTTAGAATGTAATTTTAGCACAAAAAATCACTATGCTTCCAACTCTCTTGAGCAACCAGAGCCCTGTGTTCGAGGTTGTCTGGAGGCACAACTGGTTGCTCTTCAGTGAGCATCCTAGCTAATCCAAGTGTAGTCAAGTAGAACAGCATCTTTTGCTGCCAACGCTTGAAATTCAGCCCATTAAATTTTTCTGGCTTCTCACAATGAGATGAACCAGCCACAACAGCAGTTGATTGTGTCACAACAGTAGTAGGCACAGTTGCATTTGATAGTGGATTCAGACTTCCACTTGCCGCAGCATCAGTAGTAGGTGTCAATGACGCATCATTAACAACAGTCATTTGTGTTCAAAACAGAAGATCAACAATCATATTTTGGTTCGTTAAAATGAGACCAAACAGTAGCAATATTTTTACTGAATATCAAACGAGATATTCAGGTTCAGCAGAATAAATAAAATAAATTGTTCAAAGTCAAAAATTTATTTTTAATTTTGCATAAAGATACTTTTCAGAGCATAAGAAAGCTCTAAAAAAAATTTGTCTTAAGATTTTCATACCCGTAGTATTTTATGCGAAATAAAAATAATAAACAAAAAGTAGAAGAACAATTTATATATTAATTCTGAAAGATATTACAACTACTGTAATGGAAAAACGAAAAATAAAATAAACAATAAAAGGATATTTTGACTGAGGCGAGATGAAATTCCGTCCTTAAGACAAATTTGCTCCAGCGTGTACCCCGGTTCATGCAATTGTCTCCCAGGATTACTTAGTTTACCTGTTCAAAAGAGAGGTACTTTATTTTATTACTTTTTGGCTAGGGACTTTTTTGGGGGTACATAGAGCGAGTACTCTTCCTATGTGGTGGACTTTCCTACACTTTGGGTTTGCCACACTATGTACGAACAACGTCGAAGCTCTTTATTTCGATTTTTAATAAAATAAAGTTGCTTTAACAAAAAAAAAAAAAAACTTCTGAACAACGTCGAACTCGTGCAGTGTTCCGAAAAACTCTTCAACTTTATATGCAAAACTATATGAATGTGTATTATATTTCTGTTGTTGTAACTTGTGTGTTTGTCCATGTTGTGAAGGCTTGTTTATATAGAGTTTTGAGCAAGCAAATGAGAAGTCTTAGCATTGATAACCATTAATGCATTTACTCCCACTTTGATATCATGACAGTTTTGAAGAAGATGAAAGGTGAAAGGTCTCAGGTGAGTCAGCTGGCTAAAAGGTGAAAGGTCTCAGCTGACTTCGACTTTGTCACACTGCTGAATTGCCTCAGCTAACTTCTCCCCTGCTGATTCAGCAGACTTTACCCCTGCTGAATTGCAGCAGACTTCGCCCCTGCTGAATTGCTTCAGTTGACCTCAGCATTGCTGAATCGCCCTTGCCTCAGCTGACTTGCCACCCCGCTGATTTTGTCCAAAAATATAATACCCCGCTGATTTTGTCTAAAAATATAATACTAGCCCAGCCCAAGGCCCTCAGGCCCAGTTCCCCAAAACCAAAGCCAAACCCAAAGGTCAACGGTCAACGGGCTCGGGCGGCGGCGCGCGCGCGCGTGTGGCAATTTTAGCAGAATATCGTCTAACTAAAACGTTCTGAGTCTTCATCCCTTTCTCTAGGAGCTTATACCCATCATCAACTGTCATCATTTAAATACTTGACATTGGACCACTCATGTTCCAATGTGGGATAAAGAGTTTACTCAACTCTACTCCCAATATCTCACAAACAACTTAAATCGTTAATATCTCATTCATCCGTACTCTGAATTGAATAATTTTAAATATTATTGTCAACTATGTCGCACGTAGTTTCCAATGAGTTAATAAAGTCTCGATAACTTTAATAAAAGTCTTATCGAACTCGCTCTTTAAAATAGTTGTCGAAGAGGATTAAAAAATCGATAAAATCGATAAAATCATTTTTGCTCTATTTTCTCCAACTTCTTGTATTATACTAATCTCTTCCTCTCATAATTATATATTATTATTATTGGATATATATATATATATATATATATATTTATTTATTTATTTGTGGATTCCAAAGGGTATTGTTTTTGACTTGTTTTGCAAGGCTTGGAAAGTCTCTTTATGTGTTTTTTTCCTCCTTAATTATATATTCTCCGGTATCAGCTGGTAATGAAATTGACGATGCAGGCCGGCTTGAATATATATAAGAGAAAATAATAATAATAATTTGAAATGTATCGTCCATTTGTAACGATAAATATTATGGAATAAAAAAGGAGACGGCTCCTATGGGCCAATCGTCCAAAAAGGAGTATTTTGTTGGGATCATTTTGTTGGCACATAAATTTTTCTATCCATAAATGTCCGGAAAGTATTTAGAGGCGTTTGCTTTTAGGTTTTTGGAAATTTGTTGAGATAAACGTTGTGCCATAACAAAATTTATAAAACTAATTTTTACACCATTCATTTTTAGAAACTTATATGAATCAATAAGTTTCACATAATAATTAATGCTGTAAAACTGTGTTGTGTATTTTGTTGTGGTCATTTTACTATCACTACTCATCCGTTGATGTGATGGTGGTATTCATCGTGCATTTGGGGAATTGAATAGGGGCGGACCCAAAGTTTGGAGGGTAGGAGTCAATGGCCCTGTAGGAACCGGTATTTAATGTCAGGTCTGTTCAGACCTAGCATTTTCTTTTCTAGTTCCGCATCGAAATATCAACGTTTGCGTCCAAACTTTAACGCAAACGTGGGAATTAAATCAAATACCCGTGGGAATCACAAAGACAGTCCAAAAGGCCGGATCGCGTGAAAATTAAGACGTTTGCGTCGAAATTTGAACGTAGCCTTCCAAATTTGGACGGCAGCGTTGGAATTGAAACGTCCTTCCGTCCAATTAAAACGTCTACGTCACAATTTGGACGGAAGTAGTGGGTTTTGCAACTGAAATGAAAATTGGACGAAATGCGTTGAAGTGTAACGCAACCAACATTTCACCGCATTGAAATTGGGAACGCCGCATCTAAATGTGTTTCATTCCCACGCGCGCGTCGGATTTGAAAAGCCCCAATATCTTCTCCTTCTTCCTCATCCCCCCTAATTCGAATTCATTGAACGAAAACGCCAAAAAACCAGAGGCCAAAAAAAAAAAAACGCAAGTGAAAATTGGAATGGGAGGGAGTGATTGAAGCTTTATATCATCATAATGGCTAATCTTCGTGAAGAAGCACCTCTTGTAAGTCATTTACGGTATATTAGTCATAATGTTTAATTTCGAAAATTTCATCTTTGATAATGTTATATTTTATTTTTTGATTGGAATTCATGTGTGGTAGTGTAGACTTATTTTAGATGGGAATTCATGTATAATGGTGTTTTATGTATGATAGTGTAGACATTTTTAATTTCAAATTTATTATTGGTATTCATGGATAATTCATGTTTGACAATATGTATGATAGTGTTATTTTTTTTATTCGAATTCATGTATGAGAGTGTGATTGTATGATAGCATTATAATTTTTTATTTGAATAATGTATGACAGTGTATGATATTGTAATGTGTAGCATTGTATGTGATAATGTTATATGTTGTTTAGTTTTTAAAATGAGTAGTATAAATGCATTAATTTTGTCATGTGTAGTATTGTATGTTAGAGGTAATTTTGAATGTGATTAGTAAAAAGTTGTGGTATGAAATGCTTGAGTTAAGTTCGAAACATGTAATATGGTACGGCTTTTGAAATAACACACGAAGGGTAAATTAATTGTTATAGCCAATCACAATGAAAATGTCCAATATTTTATAAGGAAAAAATCAATGATTTAAAAATGTGAAACAAACGACAAATAAATGTTGTTTGAAAATACAAAATGAAATATCTCGACTTATTCTATGGTACGCCTCGACTTGATGAGGTTCTTAGAAATGCATGCATCCCTAGTGCGTTTTCGATTCCTTCTGAACCGTTGTGTCGGCCTAATCTCCAGGCATTGTATTGGGGCTCCTTATATAGCGTAGCTCGTAGAAAATTTCATTAGCTCTGCTCAATAGGGCATCTTTTCCCGTTCTCAGCAGCTTGGCAAGAAATGTAATCAGGAAAGGATGGAATGGACCACACCATGACCAAGGTGAAGGGAGGGTAGGCCGCCGAGGCGTCACACGTTCCCACAGATGGGTCTGCCTAAATAAAGTAGCCATGTCACGCTGTAGTAGTTCAGGAACATCCAGAAATAGAAAGAAAGCCAGATCCTGGGGATATTAGGTAATGGCATACTTGTCGTTTATCCATGTACTATTCAAAATGACGGGAACGCCTCACACTGTGACGCTATTATTGGACTTATTTTCGAGTTTTAGTGATGAGTGCCAGACTAGCTATTATAGTACAAAGGCAAAAAGATGTCTAGATCAAATGTATAGGTTTATTAGAGTTTGATCTTTGTATAGGTTTGATCAAACAAGCACTGTAATGGTCAGCTGACTTATATCAGCAGGCTGGTCTATATCAGTAGGGTAGCTAGGTCAGTAGACTGGTAAGGAACCTGCTGAAGACTGAAGGCTGAGGGCTCAAACTCAGTAAATGAAGGCTAAGGCATCAAACTTAGTAATCAAAGTCAAGGATATGTAATCAGAATTTAGGGAAGTCTGTGATGACCTAAACTGATTACATATACCTTGTGTACAAGGTCTAAGTTCCACAAGTTGAATGGTGATTGGAACTTAGTTATGATAAAAAAGGTGTAATCTAACTTCACAAATAAAAGTTAGATAGAAGAAGTCAGCTGCATTGTGTTTTAAACACAGAAACTTATAGTTCAGCAGACTGATAGGTATTTCAGCAGAGTGATGAACCTGCTGATACATATACCTTGATTAATTCAAGATTACATTGGAAGATTACATGGATAAGGACAGCTAACTACCTCTGATTTATCAAACAAATCAATGGTAGAGATTAAAAGGACGTTGGGATGATTCAGGATTTTATCCAATGGTTACGAGTCAAAGGATGGACATACTGTACACTGCCAAAAAGGATTCTGACACTGTCAGTCCTATGAATAGTGACAGAAAGCAAGTCCAATAGGACAAAACATGGAACGGCTATATTTGAATTTCAAATACAAGTCACAAGGACTCCTACCTATAAATAGTGGACTTTTAACTCAGAAAAAGATGATGATTTACAAGAGAAAAATACAGATAATCCTGAGCTGCATTTTATTATCAAGAAAAGCACCCTGCTGAACTTACTGAGCTTAAGGCTACTGATCCAGAGAAAATCTTCAAGTGTATTCTGTATTTAAGCTACATCAAGTTTACACACTTGAAGACTGCAAGCTGCTGATTATATCATCCTAATCAAGCTGCTGCAACTGAATCATTTACTTGATTCATTCTTTATTTTACAAAGAACCTGCTGAAGACAGTAAAGCACTTTTGTGTGAAAGACTGTTGTTTGTAGTGGAGCTGGTGAAGAGACAATCCTACCCTTCAAGGACCGGTGGAAGACTTTGGAGCGACAATCCTACCCGTTCCTAGTTTTCAGTTTGTGAAGCCATAGTTATTGGTGGCAACCTTAGGAATCTTTGTAACAGCTACATCAAAGATCTCTAGTGAATTACCTCCAACATCACAGGAGAAGAGTGGACTGACAGGATTGCACCACCTGGAACCACTATAAAATCTGCCTACTTACTTTCTGCATTTACATTCTGCATTTAGCTTATTATACACATCAACCTACTGAATCTAGCAACTGAACTCACACACATACACTACTGAGTATCTAATACTTAGTATCATATTTAACAACAAGTAATAAGGCTTAATTTTTGATATAATTCCGCTGCACAAATTCAGTAAACTCAACTTCAGTAGACTACTGTATATCGGCAGAGCTGCGAGGTGTGTCGCGAGACTCGAGGTATCGCCAGGCCGTCGAAGTTGCTGAGTTTGTTAACTCCAAAAGTTTTAAGTGTTAAGTTTATTCACCCCCCTCTAAACTTAACCAAAGCCTTTTCAAGGGACCAACAATTGTTATCGGAGCAGTGCTTCTGTTCTGAAGTAATCCAACTTGTTGTGCTTGTGAAAATTCTTTGAAACTTTTTCAAGTTACTGATTTTCAAAGTTTTGCATCATGGATAACAACCAGTATGCTAGAACTATGCTGATGTGTTCTCTAGATAGATTTGATGAATATAAACGTCGAATGCAGGCTTACCTTGCTGTAACTCATGATGAAATGATGGATGTACTCACAGATGGACCACTGGATATTACAAAGGCAATAACAATGGGTGAAGAGACACAGTACATTACAAAGCCAAAAAGAGAATGGAATGCTGAAGATAGAAAGAGAGCAAACCTCAACAATATTGCTATTGATATCATTTATAGAACCTTGGATAGCAATATGTACATGAAGGTTAAAGATTGCAAAACTGCAAAAGCACTTTGGGATAAGATACAGTTGATCTGTGAAGGCACTGATGCAATCAAGAAGAATAAAATCAGTGTGGCCAAAAATAGATTTCAAAAGTTCAAAATGCTACCAAATGAAACCATTGGGCAAATGGAGTCAAGATTCAACGCTATCCTAGATGAACTTACCCTACTGAGTGTAAGTTATTCAAAAGAAGAAATAAACTCAAAAATCTTGGAAGCATTACCTGACAAAGAAGTTTGGGAGATGAAAGTCACTGCAATAGAAGAAATGAGAAAGTTACATGAAGAGGATACCTTCAAATTATTCTCAGATCTTAAAGCTTATGAATTCAGCAAGAGATTGGTTCCTACCACTGAAAAAGAGGAACCAAAGACAACTGCATTGGCTGCTAAACATCAAGAAGAAACTTTAGGAGCTCAAGATGATCTGCTGGATGAAATGCAAGAGCAGATTGCCTTACTGAGCAAGAAAATCAGGATGATGAAATCTGGAAAGGGTTCTCCAAGGAATTTCACTAAGAAATTCAGTGAAAAGAAGAAGGATGATTCCAGAAAAGACAATGATTACTTGTGCTTTCAATGCAAGAAACCAGGACACTTCAAACCTGACTGTCCTGAGTTAAAACAAAGTAAGGAACATGATTATCTTTACTTCAACTGCAAAAATCCTGGACATTTCAGACCTGATTGTCCAGACCTACTGAAGACCAAGAGTCAACAAAGAAGACATGGCAAGAAGGCTATGGTTGCTGAAGATGAATCAGGTTATGAAGTGGAATCTGAAAAAGGAAATGAATATGATGACACAGCACTGGTTGCTGATATGGAAGACTATGCATTAATGGCTAATATGGATGAAACAGAGGAGGTATACAATACTGTATCAATTAACACTCCTGCTGGTAATGATTGTGAATCGACTTGTGGTTCAAATCCTAGAAACTCTTACAATGAAGAAACTTTGGATGCCATCCTCACTCAACTGAGGAAAATAAATCTGGTTATGAGATTGTGAAGGCTGAAAAAGAAGCTCTTCAAGTAGAAGTTGAAAGATTGAATGCTGAATTAAGGGTTCTCAAAGGTAAGGAAAAAGATGTTGGACAGAATCAGTATAAGCCTGCTGAACATCCAGTAGCTTCTGAATCTGCTGAACCATCTTGTTCCTCTACTGCATACAAATCTGGAAAGCATTATGGTGATAGAACATGGCTTGGATTTGGAACTCAACAATCCAAAAAGAGTGGATCCCGTAAAGTTACCGAACCTAGTACCAGAATTGGTCCTAAGTTTGTACCTGCACAAGATCCAACTCCCAGGAAGGTTGCTGAGGCTGTAAAACCTACTGAGAATGCTTCAAGGAAGCAAAATCAGAAGTCAAAGAAGTCAACAGCTCCTAATAAAAAGAATAAATCCAAAAGTAGGACTGCTGTGCCTTCTAGACCTGTTGATAGCAGACCATCTACCAAGTCTGCTGGACCACAAAAAGGAAAGAACCAGAAATATTCCAAGGATAAGAATCCTAAACCCAAAAATGTTAATCATTCTAGGGATACTTATCTCAGGGGGAAAGGTAGATTGTTCCCTACTGATGATGACTGGAATATTCCTGCATCTAATGCTAGAAACAACAAGTATAACCATGCTGCTAGGGTAAAACCTAAGCAATGGAATCAGCAAAGGACTCAGCAGAGGGCTTATACAAGACCTCAGCAGGGACCTTAGCAGACTCTATACTACAGGGCTGTTCCTAACAGACAGCAAACTAATGGTTATGCTAATGGTTCTAACAACAAAAATCACTTCAAACATCATTATAAACCAAAAGGCCAGAAAACATATGTGAATCCTACACAACCAACTGTTAGAACTTATGGATGTGTGGAATACATGTATGAACCAAAGTATGACACTTTTACAAGAAGACCTTATGGAAACATACCAGGGGTCTTGCTTACCACTGACCATTATGGACCCAAACAGGTTTGGGTACCTAAAATGTATTGATTTTGTTTTGTAGGGTGTCTGGTACTTTGACAGTGGATGTTCCAGACATATGACAAAGAATAAGCACTGTTTGTCAAATTTTGTGACGAAGGATGGTCCAAGGGTGAATTTTGGCAACAAAAATACACATGGTTACACAAGAGGATATGGCACACTTATGAGGAATGGACTTACAATCAAGAATGTTGCATATGTGGAAGGACTGGACTACAACTTGCTGAGCACTGGACAATTCTGTGACATGGGATACAAGGACACTTTTGACAAAAACAACTGTATTGTCATTAGTGAAAGAGGTGATCAAGTTGTACTGGCTGGTAGAAGACAACAAAACATGTATGTTGTTGATTGGTCTACTGCAGTTCCAGAAACATGTCTGATTGTGCATACCAAATCAGAACTCAATTGGTTATGGCATAAGAAGCTGAATCATCCGAATTTTGATGACATCAATCAGTTGGTGAAGAAGAAACCGGTGATTGGTTTACCCGAGATCACATTCAAGAAAGATACTATATGTGATGCATGTCAGCAAGGTAAACAGACAAAGTCAAGCTTCAAATCAAAGACTAAGCAATCAACTAATAGAGTCTTAGAGCTGATGCATATGGATCTTTTTGGACCAGTTACACCAACAAGTGTTACAAGAAAGAAATACACCTTAGTGGTTGTGGATGATTATTCAAGGTACACTTGGGTGGTATTTATGAACAAGAAAAGTGAAACACTTCAAAAGATGCCTAAACTTTTGAAGAGATTACAGAATGAGAAAAGTTTGACAGTAGTAAAGATAAGATCAGACAAGGGTACTGAGTTTCTAAATAAAGTTATAAGAGAATATTGTGAACATAATGGTGTACTACACCAACTTGCTGCTGCTGGTACACCTCAGCAAAATGGGGTTGCTGAAAGAAGAAACAGGACATTGAAAGAAGCAGGAAGGACAATGATTTGTGAAGCATTACTACCTGAAAGATATTGGGCTGAAGCAGTTAATACAGCATGCTATACATAATACAAAACCTCAGTGAACAAGAAGCTGCTGAAGACACCTTATGAAATTTGGAATGGAAGAAAACCTAATATATCTTATTTCCATCCATTTGGAAGCAAGTGTTTTATCTTGAATCATAAGGAACATTTGAAGACATTCCAACCAAAATCAGATGAAAGAATTTTCTTGGGATATTCTTCAGTCAGTAAAGCATTCAGGGTACTGAACAAAAGGTCACTGAAACATGAGGAGACAATCCATGTTGTATTTGATGAACCTAAGTTCACTGGTATGGAAGATGAAGCTTGTGAACCTGCTGAGAACCTACAAGTCACTGATCCAGATTGTATTGAAGTCTTGGAAAGGTTTAATGACTTAAAAGTTTCTGATTCTGCCCCTGCTGGTGATACTACTGATGCAACAACTGAAGCAATTCAAGGATCTGCTGAACCTCCTGTTGAAGAAGCAACATCAGACCCTACTGAAGATGAGGTTCCTGAGAATCAATCTAACCAAAATCCACAATGGTTAAGGAATCACCCTGCTGAACAAGTTATTGGCAATGTACAGCAAGGTGTGAGGACTAGAAGACAATTAGAAGCAATGTTTACTTGTTTTCTATCACAAATGGAACCTAAAGTTGTTGAAGAAGCAATTTCAGATCCATATTGGATAATTGATATGCAAGAAGAGTTGAATGAATTTGAAAGAAATCAAGTTTGAACAGAAGTTGAAAGGCCAAGTCATGGAAATATCATTGGTACAAAATGGGTATACAGAAGCAAACTGGATGAATCTGGTACCATTGTGAGGAATAAGGCCAGTCTAGTTGCAAAAGGCTATTCTCAAGCTGAAGGAATAGATTTTGATGAAACTTATGCACCTGTTGCAAGATTGGAAGCTATCAGATTATTCTTGGCACATGCTGCATATAAAAACTTCAAGGTATATCAAATGGATGTCAAGAGTGCATTTTTGAATGGCATTCTAGAGGAGGAAGTGTATGTTCAATAACCTCCTGGATTTGAAGTTAAAGATCAATAAGATAAAGTGTATAGACTCAACAAAGCACTTTATAGTTTGAAACAAGCACCAAGAGCATGGTATGAGACTTTATCTCAATTCTTGGTGGACAATGGTTTTACAAAAGGCACCATTGATTAGACTATTTTCAGAATCAATGCCTGCTGGTACAGATTTATGTTGATGACATAATCTTTGGTTCTGAAAATGAATTGCTATGTGAAAAGTTAGCAAATCTAATGAAGAGCAAATTCCAAATGAGTATGATGGGAGAAATGAACTACTTCTTGGGATTGCAAGTTAAACAAATGAAAGATGGAATCTTCATTCATCAAACCAAGTACACCAAGAAGCTGCTGAAGAAGTTTGGTATGGAAAATAGCACCAAGATATCAACTCCTATGAGTACAAATATTAGATTGGATGAAGATAAGGAAGACAAAGATGTTGATCAGACTTTATACAGAAGGATGATAGGCAGTCTGGTGTACCTCACTGCCAGCAGACCTGATATATCCTTTGCTGTAGGTGTTTGTGCAAGATTTCAATCTAAACCTAAAGAAAGTCATTTAGGTGCAGTCAAAAGAGTTCTCAAGTATCTAAAGGAGACTTTGGGAGTTGGGATATAGTATTCCAAGGGTGGAAGCTTCAAAGTTATATCCTACTCAGATTCTGATTATGCTGGATGCAAGATTGATAGAAAAAGCACCACAGGAACCTGTCAGTTAATGGGAAATAGACTGGTCTCCTGGTTTAGCAAGAAACAGAATTCTATATTAACTTCCACTGCTGAAGCTGAATACATTGCTGCTGGAAGTTGCTGTGCACAAATACTTTGGCTAAGACAACAGTTAAGGGATTATGGAATTGAAGAAAGAGAAATTCCAATTATGTGTGACAACACAAGTGCAATTGCAATCACAGAAAATCCTGTTTTGCACTCAAGAACCAAGCATATTGATGTGAGACATCATTTTATAAGAGATCATGTTGAAAAGAAAGATGTGGTGGTTCTCTACATCCCTACTGAAGATCAACTTGCTGATATTTTCACCAAACCACTGGATAGTGAAAGATTTGCTAAACTAAGGACTGAACTTGGAATTATTAAAGTTGACTGATAATCAGCAATGTACTGGAATTCACCAAGAGGATTAGTCATTGCTATGTTGGGTGAGCTCATTTAGAAGATTAGTCATTAGTATCAAAAATTCCATGTACTTATGTTTGGACAATTGAGCAAATTAGGTTGCCAAGGGGATTGGTCAGATCAGCAGAGTTACTTTGTCAGCAGGTTTCTGAGGCATATTTGTCAGCAGGCTGCTGAGGCAACCCTGCTGATGACAAGGCTGCTGAAGAATACGTTACACAGTCAAACTTATTAAAGTCAAAAATCAGATTGGCGGGATATTTATTCTATCCTTTATAACCGCAGTTACACGATCCAACGGTTACAAATGTTATGGAGAAGTAATGGGCCACGTGTCAAGTTAGCATTCACTCAAATTAATCATGGTTAAATGCACAGTACGTGGTCTGACAGTTTCAACTGCATTTGCCTATATATAAACAGACTATTGCACAGAGGCTACTACAAAAATATCAGTTTGATTTTCTCTGTATTTACACTGTGTGAATGCAAATTTACAAGTCATCTTCTTCATCTCTTTCTTAAAACAATGGCAGAAAAGGATGATGTTCAAATCGGAACAAGCCAAAGTGTAAGAGGCTTTGTTGTTGATGCTAACAAAACAGATTTAGCTATCAATATTGGTCGAAGAATAAGGAGATATGAAGGCTTGGAGAACGTACTGAATATAAGATTGGAAACAATCTCTTATACAAATGTTGTAAATTTCTGAAGAAACATTGTAGTAAGAGAAGGAAGAGAAGCATTTACCACCACTCTAAATGCACAGGAGATTGAAGTTTCCTCGAACGTACTGAAGGAAGTGTTTGGTTTTGTAGAAGTAATAGATGCTCCTATAAATCCTGAGGAAATGGGATTGTCAAGGATTGATTTTGTTGACAAAATCAAGATCAATAAAGCCATCAAAGCAATTCCAGGCATCAATGTGAAACATATTGGATTTGAGTACAACCTGCTGAGCAAAATCATTGCTAAGAATATCTTAGGCCTTGTTGGAAGTATGGATACTGTATCAGGACCCAAGATAGAGCTGCTGATGATTATTTGCAGAAGTATGAAATTTGATTGGGCTGGATACTTTATCCACTACATGAAGAAAGTTGCAAAAGAAGAAAGAGAAGGAAAAAGGAAATCCAAGGCCTTACCCTTAGGATTAATGGTTCAGGCCCTGCTGAATCATTTGGAAATTCCTGATGTTGCACCTGAAAAGATAAACCAATCCAGATACAAGAAAGAGATTGACTATCCTATCCCTGGTCTGGATGATGATGAAGAAGTGGATAATGAGGCCACTGAGAGTGATGGAGATGATGGAGGAGATGGTGATGCTGGTGGTGAGCAGGTCAAGAAAGTTGTTAAGCCTGCTGCACCAAAGAAGACTACTGAAAAGAGAAAGGCTACTGATACAAGAAAGAATACAGAAATGTTAAAGCCTAAGAGGACAAGGAAGCAAACAGCAGAGACTGCTGAGTCCACTGAGGGACCAGTAGAGATTGAGGTTATTGATCCTGTTGTTGCAAAGAAAAAGACTGTTGCTGAAGTTTTGAAGGAGCAACAGAAGGAAGCCAGTAGAAAGAGGAAGTCTACTGTGATTGAGATTGAAGATGAGCCCCTTTCCAAGAGAATGAAGGAAATTATCAATAAAAAGAAACATGGAAAATGGAAGCAATTGAAAATTCTGGAAGCTCAAAGAGAGCAAGAAGAAGAAGGTGATGTAGAAGAAGAAGAAGAAGCTATTGATGCCGAACCCATAACTATTATAAAGCCTACTGAGGATGTAGAGGTTGTTTCTGAGCAACCTGCTGGAGAGTCACAACAGTCTACTGTACCTGAGCCTGCTGTTGAAGTTAGAGAATCCTCACCTACTAAGGCTACTGAGCCTACTGAAAGTGCACAGGTTGTTGTTGAGCAACTTGTTGAAGAACCACAGCAAACCACTGAGGCTACACATGCTGTGGAAGAGGAAACACTTGTACAAGACCCTACAAATCCTGCAATAGTTCAGGGGGAAGAACAGTCTGCTGTTAGCCCTGCTGATGAGCATAAAAGTCAGGAGGAAGAAAGTGTGGTACAGATGGAGGTAGTAGGAACAAATGTCCAACCTGAGAAACCTACTGACCTAGAGGCATCTGTGGAAGAAACCCTAAGTTTTCTTGTTAGGACCTTTGGAGGTCAGCAAGCTACTGAAAAAGCTCCTATAAGGTCATTCATGCCCTTTGAAAGACAAGAGAAAAAGAAGAAAGAAGGGTATGTTGATCCAAAGCTCCTGCTGGTGGCTGATTATTTCCAATTGAAGTTTAGATTTTACAAGAGACAAAAGCCTGCTGCAGAACCTATGACAGACTTTGAAGAATGGGCTTTTGAAAAGTTGGGAGCGGAGAGTTTGTTGGATCTAGTTGATACCACTATGATGCAACCAAGACTGATGGATATCTTTGAAGATCAACAGAAAGAAGAAGGTATCAAGTTTAGGGACCCCAGAGATGACAATGATGACACTTCATCATCATCTGATTCTGGTGGTAATCATCCATCTGGTCCAGGAGGAACAAGTGGGACTGCAATGCTTATTGAACCAACTGTAGGGCAGTCTACCGGTACTGGAGAGTCTACTGAAAGACAGCAAACTGGACAGACAGATGAAGATATGAAGAATCTCACCATGGATAATATTGAGGCACAAATCAATGAGGGAATAGACATTGGTGCAAATAGGATGGTTGGTGAGATAGATGATATGTTTGTTGTTGAACCTACTGAACAACCTGAAGATCAGCAAAATGTTGATTTGGATGAAGAAAGAGTTACTGATATCAGTGAACCTAGGTCCAGTTCAGAGGAATCAATTCAATATTAAGACTGGATTGACACTGAGGATGCCTTAATAAAAACCGCAAATTATCTAAGGAGGATCACTGATATGGGGGAATTTCAAAAAGAAAACATGGACATATTCCCTGATCAAGTTGTTGTGGCACAAGTTGTACCAGAACAAAGAACTGAAGAGGAGGTACAGGTTGCTGGGTTACAAAAAGCACCTGGACAAAGGTTGGAACCAGATTTGGGTTTGGAGGAAACCCCTGCTGTTATTGAAGAGGCTTCTGTAGTGGAGCCTACTGAAGGAGACAAGGTCACTGAAGGGAAAGATAGTCAGCAGACTGCTGTAATTGATGAGGAGGAGCAGCTGGTGGACTATGACTTCAGTGATGAAGAATTTCAAATAAATGAGGAAGGATCTACTGATGATGAACCAATGATTGAAGAACCTGCTATTTATCCTATCTTGGAGGAGTACCAAGGACCTCACCCTGCTGGAAGGGATATGAGTTATGCTGTGGTGATCAGCAATCAGAGGCAACAATATAATGTAGAAGAGCCTGCTGATGGAGCTACTGATGGAAGAATGGCTGGTGGAGTGCCAGTAGAGGTTTTGAATGAGTTGAGGACTGTCAGGAATGACATGCAACAGTTAAGAACTCAACTTGATAGACATGAACAAAGATTTGAAGAACTGATGAAGCTTGTGGATAACAATAGAAGATCTGCTGAGACAGTTGCTTCAAACTACACATCTAATCAGTATGCCATTGCTGATCTAACAAAAGATGTGAGAGGAATCAAACATGGCAATACACTGAAGGAGAAATTCCTGAAAGATCAACTTGAATCCATTCATAAAAAGTTGGATAATCTTGCTGAGGTACATAGACCCGCTGAGCCTGCTGCTGCACCACAAACTGCTGTACTTGATCCTAAACTTACTGAGAGGATAACCCTGCTGGAGCAAACAATGCAAGGAAGGATCACAACAATTGATACTAGGACTGAAATCATTGAGAGTCAACTGAATAACCTGGTTATCACACAGGAGAGTGTGCATGGCCTGCTGTCCCGTTTTGTTGATGATGTCAAAAAAGGGGAAGAGGGCCAAACAGCTGTAGCAAAAGAGGCTGCAAGAATATTTGCAAAGAAAAGATGGGAAGCTGATACTAATGCATATAGAGAACCTGCACCTAGTAGACTTCCACTTACAGATGATCTTCTCAAGCAATACAAGAATGTGTACAACAACAGAAGGAGACCTTTTCATGACAAGGGCTTTCATGAAGGTCTTAACTCATTTTTGAGTTTGAAATTTTGGGAAGCTAGAGTTAAAACCATGAGGGCATCCAAGAGAGGTGGAAGAGGTGGTAGAGGTGAAAGGAGTTTGCCTACCACAAATGCAAAATAATCACTAAATGAATTCAAGGAAGTTTACATGAGGTTAGGCTTCAGGGTAAATCAGATAAATCTAACTCTTCCTGAAGCTTGGCATTGGTGGAAGCAAGTGAATCCTCACATTGACTTCTCTCTGATTGAAAATAACTGGATGAGAGAGATGATCATGGAAATAAGAGCTTATCAAGAACAAGTTGAAAAAACAAGAGAGGAAAAGGAAAGAAGACAGTAGATCATCATACTTATCTGTTTTATCTTTGCTGATGCTAGACTGTAATAATTTTTGAACAAATGATTATAATGAGAACTGACTAAGTTTGTTCTGTTTTTGTTTTTAATCTTTTTGCTTTGCTGTTAGGAGAGGGTATTGGCATCATCACCAAAAAAGGGGAAATTGTTGGACTTATTTCTGAGTTTTAGTGATGAGTGCCAGACTAGCTGTTATAGTGAAAAGACAAAAAGATGTCTAGATCAAATGTATAGGTTTATTAGAGTTTGATCTTTGTATAGGTTTGATCAAACAAGCACTGTAATGGTCAGCTGACTTACATCAGCAGACTGGCCTATATCCGTAGGGTAGCTAGGTCATTAGACTGGTCAGGAACCTGCTGAAGACTGGAGGCTGAGGGCTCAAACTCAGTAAATGAAGGCTAAAGGATCAAACTTAGTAATCAAAGTCAAGGATATGGAATCAGAATTTAGGGAAGTCTGTGATGACCTAAACTGATTACATATACCTTGTGTACAAGGTCTAAGTTCCACAAGTTGAATGGTGATTGGAACTTAGTTATGATCAAAAAGGTGTAATCTAAATTCACAAATAAAAGTTAGATAAAAGAAGTCAGTTGCATTGTGTTTTAAACACATAAACTTATAGTTCAGCAGATTGATAGGTATTTCAGCAGACTGATGAACCTGCTGATACATATACCTCGATTAATTCAAGATTACATTGGAAGATTACATGGATAAGGACAACTAACTACCTCTGATTTATCAAACAAATCAATGGTAGAGATTAAAAGGACGTTGAGATGATTCAGGATTTTATCCAATGGTTACAAGTCAAAGGATGGACAGATTGTACACTGCCAAAAAGGATTCTGACACTGTCAGTCCTATGAATAGTGACAGAAAGCAAGTCCAATGGGACAAAACATGGAACGGCTATATTTGAATTTCAAATACAAGTCACAAGGACTCCTACCTATAAATAGAGGACTTCTAACTCAGAAAAAGATGATGATTTACAAGAGAAAAATACAGATAATCCTGAGCTGCATTTTATTATCAAGAAAAGCACCCTGCTGAACTTACTGAGCTTAAGGCTACTGATCCAGAGAAAATCTTCAAGTGTATTCTCGTATTCAAGCTACATCAAGTTTACACACTTGAAGGCGCAAGCCGCCGATTATATCATCCTAATCAAGCGTCTGTAATCGAATCATTTACTTGATTCATTCTTTATTTTACAAAGAACCCGTCGAAGACAGTGAAGCACTTTTGTGTGAAAGACTGTTGTTTGTGGTGGGAGTGGTGAAGAGGCAATTCTACCCTTCAAGGACCAGTGGAAGACTTTGGAGCAGAGCAATCCTACTGTTCCTAGTTTTCGTTTGTGAAGCCATAGTTATTGGTGAAGGACAAGCAACCTTAGGAATCTTTGTAACAGCTACATCAAAGATCTCTAGTGAATTACCTCCAACATTATAGGAGAAGAGTGGACTGACAGGATTACACCACCTGGAACCACTATAAAATCTGCCTACTTACTTTCTGTATTTACATTCTGCATTTAGCTTATTATACACATCAACCTATTGAATCTAGCAACTGAACTCACACACATACACTACTGAGTATCTAATACATAGTATCATATTTAACAACAAGTAATAAGGCTTAATTTTTGATATAATTCCGCTGCATAAATTCAGTAAACTCAACTGTCAGTAGACTACTGTATATCGCCAGGCTGCGAGGTGTCGACGGACATCGAGGTATCGCGGTCGTCGAAGTTGCTGAGTTTGTTAACTCCAAAAGTTTTAAGTGTTAAGTTTATTCACCCCCCCTAAACTTAACCAAAGCCTTTTCAAGGGACCAACAACTATATTCATTGAGCCCTGCCATATCTACACAAGCATAGAATTCATGCACAATTGACCGATTCACATGATGAAAGCTTAATGGGCTTTGGGGGACACAATGCCACCCATTATCTCAGAATAAGTTGCCTCTCTTTTTCTGTTGTGAAACGGCTTATGAGGGACTGCTCGTCCAACGACAAATCAATTTCATTGTTGGGAATGAACACATGAGCATGCGGTTTAGCCATAGAAAGGAAGACTAAAAGGTCCTATACGAGTTAAATAAATGAGAAATGAGGGGGAATCGTTTGATAAAGGATTGGTCAATATATAGACTATTTTATAAAAGAAATAATGGTGAACCACTTGATTGGGAAGGTCGGTGTGGTGGAAACCTGTTCAAATTGGACGATCCTGTGTAAATTTGCCATGGCCTTCGTGTGAAAAGGCGTGCCCCTGACTTAATGATGACACCACCTGAACCCTAATGACCCTTATGACATTTGACATCGACTGGACAACATGGCTAGTCACAAGAAGCATTGATTGGGAAGGTCGGTGTGGTGGAAACCCGTTGAAATTGGACGATCCCGTTTAAATTTTCGGTGCTCCCATGCAAATTTGTCACGGCCTCCATATGAAAAGATGTGCCCCTGACTCAATGATGACACAAACTTCATAATACGGACCCTTATGACATATGACATCGACTGGAAAACATGGCTAGTCAAAACAAGCATTGATTGGGAAGGCCGGTGTGGTGGAAACCCGTTCATATTGGACGATCCCGTGAAAATTTGTCATGGCCTCCACATGAAAAGACGTGCCCCTGAATCAATGAAGAGACAACCTGCACAATACGGACCCCTATGACATATGACATCGACTGGACAACATGGCTAGTCAAAACAAGCATTGATTGGGAAGGTCGGTGTGGTGGAAACCCGTTCGAATTGGATGATCCCATCCAAATTTTGGACTCTACCATGCAAATTTGTCACGGCCTCCACGTGAAAAGACATGCCCCTAACTCAATGATGACACAACCTGCACACTATAGACCCGTATGACATATGACATCGACTGGACAATATGGCTAGTCCAAACAAGCATTAATTGGAAAGGTCGGTGTGGTGGAAACCTGTTCAAATTGGATGATGCCGTCCAAATTTTGGATGCTCCCGTGAAATTTTGTCACAGCCTCCACGTGAAAAGACATGCCCCTGACTCAATGACGACACAACCTGCATAATACGGACCCATTGAAATTTAAATCAACATGAATTCAAAGGGAAAACACTTTTACACACTTGACAACTCTATATATACCATGAACTTTTAAACTACCTCTGCATAGCTCTCAGTTTTACTTTGCCTTAATAACAATGTCTGACAGGAATTCCCCTGTGTCTTCTGGTCTTCCAGAATTGCATGAAAATGAGATGTGTTTGATGATCCTCCGGAATGGTATCCTCATAAGCCTGTGCTTGTTAATGAGGCCGGTGTTAATTTGGGCTACGACTTTCAGACACTGTCAACTCGGTTCACAACAGATGAAGAGTGTGCAAATTGTGTTTGACTCTTTTAAGATAGAGCTGTTGTCGGATAAAGGAGAATCGTATGGGAGAGTCTACCTACCAGCATAGCAAGTCTCTTACGCAGAATGTCGTTGGAGCGCCTCGCAACTAGTCCCGCACCGACATCGACTATGAATCGATCAATTGTTCATGAATTCTATGCAGTTGTCAGGTCAAACGTAGTTGCATCAATACACTCCATAGCATTAGGGGTGCACAAATTACGTGGAGTAGATGTTTCCTTGGAGGTGGAATGGATCAATAACTACTATGGTGTAAGTGGAGTTGAAGCATTGATTCACTTCTTCAACATGTATTACAGTGTTGATGCGATGCAACGTCTAATTGCTCACCATCAACTGCCTACCGAATGGGAGTGTGTTTTGATCAAATGATTCGCCAATAGTATCTATGGTACTATACACACTCTTGAACGGACATTTGATTTGTATGTTTTGTTGTACACAATTCTCTATTACGAAGTTGACTTTGGACGTTACATCATTAGTAGGATTAGTGACATATCGCTTGGCAAACATGGTGATAGTTATATCTATTATCCATTTCTTATCACAGCTATCGCAAGAGATTTTCTCGTACCGGAGTATGACATAGATGACATTTCTTCGGAAAGCTCCCCTGTCATCTTTAAGGAGCACCTTAGGTTTATTTAAGTACTTTATCATATTTTCCCGTGCAAGTTATTTACCATCAAGAATGAAGAAAGTTAGACTTTGGTGAAGTTGCAGATTTTGCTTTATGATTTGAGTTTTCTTTCTTCTCGTAAGTAAAGATGTAAAAGACCTTGTCCGATGTTGCACATTTTTTTTAGGGTTTCTTGTTTTGCTTTGTTATTCTCACAATTAAAGAAAAAGCTAATGGATGATATTTCCGGATCACATGATGTGGTTCTTCCATCTCTAATAGAAGGGTCTATCACATTGATTTGAAAAGAGAACCTCCAAATCAAGAAGTAAGGCAAATGCTAGTAGTGACTAGTCTCTAGTGTATGAAATGGACAACGAGCACCGCCTATCAGAACCTAGGCCAGTTAGATATTTGAAAAGTTTGATTCATCATAGGATTAAAAATGCTTTTCTAAACAAAGGATAATTTTTTATACAAAAAATAGAACATATAAGATAATTGTTCAATGAGGAACAATTGTAAGAAATGGACATCAAGCCTTTCAGTGTCCGCGGTTACCGCACAACGAGCAATGCCTACCGGAACCTAGGACTGTCCCATCAGTAGGCATCCTGCTGGTCCTACCACCGGGAGGCTCATATTGAGAAGCAATCCTGAGGATCCTGGGTCGGCCCCGCCTCACTCCTATTCTTTGTGTTTCCCCTCCTTCGCTCAGTCTAGGCTTAGGTGGAGGAATACACCCAATTCTAATTGATTCGGGAAGAATCCAATCACCCTGGACCTGAACGGGAAATACGCATCCGGCATAAATACGTTGGAAACATTCAGCATTGTAGTACTTAGAACAATAATCGTACGGACTCTCGCATCGTTCACTTATAGGAGCGCAAGTATATATGCGAGGTATACAGAATCCCTGAAAATCCATGCATTAACAGCTCCATTCACGCATATTTACCCTCGCACTAGTATCAATGTCTCCAACTTGGAACTCATCCCGGTCAATCGGCTTTAGTGTGAAGGTCCTCCTGGCATGCGAAGCTTCATTCAAGAATTTATTTGATTCAAGGCTAAAATGGTGCGACACGAGTATGCAAGTCCTCTCATCTCACAATACCAACCTGAAACGTTCCCCTGATAAATTCAAACAGATTGACGATAGTCATCTTACGCGCATCCTTGATCACGTTGTTAAGACTTTCAGCATAGTTTCTTGTCATTATTGTGTAACGTGTCCCCGGAAAAAGCGATCGTGCCCATTTGTCAAATCCAATATTCTCCAGGTAACAGGATACTGGCTTGGTTGGATCTTGATCCTGATCTTTTATCTGTGGAAATATTATTGCAAATCACGTCTTCGAAAATGTATACACGGCTTCCCAAAAAGTGTATGGACAGTATCCTATGGTTCTGAATTTTTTTATTGAGGTTCATGACAATGTGATGGTAGCAATAATCTTGGTGAGAATTTGGAAATACTTCCCTAATCAGCTGAAATAATGCCTGGCCCTCTGTCTTATATGAACACCATGTCTCTATGTTCTCCGATTACCGACTTCACTTTAAGCATGAAATACGTCCATGTTGTGGATAGATAGAATAAGGGTGTGGTGCTCTAAAAACAATTGTTGCTTGTCTTTACGGGCAAATGAGAGATTGTTGGATGTAGAATGCCCGAAAGACAATTGTTGCTTGTCCTTACGGGCAAGTGGGAGATTGTTGGAAGTAGCGCTCGAAAGACAATTTATGTAATTGTTTTTATAATTGATAAATGACAGATTTATTCTCATCTCATTATTTGCTTCGTGATTACAAGTAATACACTGCTGAAAACCCCAAGTCGTATCATATGTAGCCATATAACTTAGTGTGTGTCACACATGAGGATTAAGTTTATGGTGATACACTTGAAATGTTAGTCCGTGGTGATCTTAATCAAAGTATGGGGTATATTGATTAAACCACCATTAATGCGCCTAGAACACTTTAAGGTGTGACCGTCTTATCTGGACCGTCGATATTGGTTATCTAAGTGGAGCATTTATATATGATGTAGTCATATAGGACTGGACCGATTTAATCCGCATTTTTCATATAATCCGTGATTGAGAAATCTTATTGAATCACAAGATGATCATATATGGATTAACCTTAATCCTGAAGTGATTGCATACACCTACTTGTTTCAAGATAGGGTTTGAGGTGTTCGTTAAGGATCGCTAAGAGGTACGGTCCGAATCACTTTCACGTTGGCACTATTCTAGAATGAGTGAGAAGTGTGTGTCTCACATATATAGAATCCATTCCTTCCCGCGGGAATTAGAAAGACAATCCCCTTATTTTTTAATCCTAGAAACTGATCGATCCGCAGAGTTCGTATTGGTTATGAACTAATTGATCACTAATTGGTTAATGGTAAATAAGGATAAGATGTAGTGAAGAAGGTTTACGGAAATAATCCCGCTTCATTACGGATAGACTATGGAAGGTTAGTCTTATTTAATGATTATATCAATGGACACTTATCGATTCGACATTTTGAGAATGAGTTATATCTATAATCGATAGAGTTCAGTTTCGGATTTATGGTGGCGTAATTCCGGAATTAATAAGTTGAGTAGAAATATTCTGTACGATGAATATATTATTCAATTTATCGTAGCTACTGGTTATAGGTCCATGGTCCCCGGGTTGGCTCCTAACACGCGAGTGTTTTATCGTTTTATGGAACCTCGAGAATAAATTAAATAGTTGGTCTATTTAATGAATATGCAATATTATTTATTTGGTAAATAATATGTAAAATAGAAAAGACATTTTCTATTAAATTTAATGAATAAATGGCTCCACACATTGTGATAAATTAGGCAAAGAAATTTTTTTAGATTATGTCACATGTGTAATTAATTAATTATCTATTTGTTGGATAATTAATGGAAAAATAAGAGATTGATTTTTTGGTAATTATCTCTTATCTTATGGCAAATATCTTTTCCTTATGAGAATAGTTATTGTGAAAATGATAACTCTCTTGACTAGTTATTTTCCTATATAAAGAGAGTTCCTCCCAACACAAAAACACATGAAAATTGCGCCACTTATCACCAAATCATACTGGATATACAGAAACCTGAATCCGGATCCGATCCATAATTGGATCATCAGATTTGATTCACAACACCGATCGAGATGCCCGATCATGCACAGCGGAAGCTATGAATAAATTCGCATGTGATTTTGCCACTGTTGGACTTATTTTTAAGTTTTAGTGATGAGTGCTAGACTAGCTGTTATAGAGCAAAGGCAAAAATATGTCTAGATCAAATGTATAGGTTTATTAGAGTTTGATGTTGTATAGGTTTGATCAAACAAGCACTGTAAAAGGTCAGCTGACTTGCATCAGCAGACTAGTCTAGATCAGTAGGGTAGCTAGGTCAGTAGACTTGTCAGGAACCTGCTGAAGACTGAAGGCTGAGGGCTCAAACTCAGTAATTGAAGGCTAAGGGATCAAACTTAGTAATTTAAGTTAAGGATATGGAATCAGAATTTAGGGAAGTCTGTGATGACCTAAACTGATTACATATGCCTTATGTACAAGGTCTATGTTCCACAAGTTAAGTGATGATTGGAACTTAGTTATATGGAAAAAGGTGTAATCTAATTTCATAAATAAAAGTTAGATAAAAGACAGTAAGCTAAAGTGTTTTTAAACACAACAAAACAAGGATAAGCTTACTGATGTGTATATCAGCAGACTTATATTCTTAGGAATCTGCTGGACACATATTTCGATTATTCAAAGGCTACATTGGAAGATTACAAAGAAAGGGACAGCTAACAACCTCTGATTTATCAAACAAATCATTGGTTAGGATCAAAGGAACGTTGGGATGATTCAGACCTTTATCCAATGGTTACAAGTCAAAGGGTGGACAGACTGTAAACTGTCAAAAAGCAGTCTGACTGTGTCAGTACTATGAATAGTGACAGAAAGCAAGTCAAATGGGACAAATCTGAAACGGCTATGTTTGAATTTCAAACAAAAGTCACAAGGATTCCTACCTATAAATAGAGGACTCATAATTCAGATACAAGATGATGAAAATTGATGAACATTAAGAGAAAAATACAGATAACTCTGTGCTTCGATTTCTGATCAAGAAAACCACCCTGCTGACCCTACTGAGCTTTAATATGCTGATCCAGAGAAAATCATCAAGTGTAATCTGCATTCAAGATGCATCAAGTTTACACACTTGAAGACATCAAGCTGCTGATCATTTCATCCTGATCAAGCTGCTGAAAGCTGAATCACTTACTTGATTCCAACTTTCTTTTACAAGAAATCTATTGAAGACAGTGAAGCATCCTTGGGTGTGAAAGACTGTTGTTTGTGGTGGAGTGGGTGAAGAGGCAATCCTACCCTTCAAGGACCAGTGGAAGACTTTTGAGCAGCAATCCTACATGTTCCAAGTGTTCAGTTTGTGAAGCCATAGTTATTGGTGAAGTACAAGCAACTTAGGGATTTTTGTAATAGCTACATCAAAGATCTCTAGTGAATTACCTCCAACATCATAGGAGAAGAGTGGACTGACAGGATTACACCACCTGGAACCACTATAAAATCTGGCTACTTACTTTCTGCATTTATATTCTGCACTTAGTTTATCTAACATATCAATCTACTGAATCTAGCAACTGAATTCACACACATACACTACTGGGTATCTAATACTTGGTATCATATTTAACAACAAGTAATAAGGCTTAATTTTTGATATAATTCCGCTGCACAAATTCAGTTAACTTAACGATCAACAGACTGCGAGTGTCGACAGACTATCGAAGTATCGACGAGTCGTCGAAGTTGCTGAGTTTGTTAACTCCAAATGTTTTAAGTGTTAAGTTTATTCACCCCTCCTCTAAACTTAACCAAAGCCTTTTCAAGGGACCAACAATTGGTATCGGAGCAGTGCTTCTGTTCTGAAGTAATCCTTCTTGTTGTGCTTGTGAAAATACTTTGAAAACTTTTTCAAGTCACTGATTTTCAAAGCTTTGCATCATGGATAACAACCAGTATGCTAGAACAATGTTGATGTGTTCTTTAGATCGTTTTGATGAGTATAAACGTCGTATGCAGGCTTATCTAGATGCAACACATGATGAAATGATGGATGTGCTGACAGATGGACCACTAGAAATTACCAAGTCAGTAACAGTGGGAGATGAGACACAATACATTCCAAAACCAAAAAGAGAATGGACTGCTGAAGATAGAAAAAGAGCAAATCTCAACAATATTGCTATTGACATCATATACAGAACTTTGGATAGCAATATGTATATGAAGGTGAAAGATTGCAAGACTGCAACGGAACTTTGGGATAAGTTGCAATTAATTTGTGAAGGCACTGATGCAATCAAAAAGAACAAGATCAGTGTGGCAAAGAAGAAGTTCCAGGAGTTCAAGATGAAACCAAATGAAACCATTGAACAAATGGAATCAAGATTCAATGCAATCATGGATGAACTCACCCTACTGAGTGTGAAGTACTCACAGGAAGAAATCAACTCAAAAATCTTGGAAGCATTACCTGCAAAAGAAGTTTGGGAGATGAAGGCGACTGCCATAGAAGAAATGAGGAGTTTGCATGAAGAAGACACCTTCAAATTGTTTTCAGATCTTAAGGCCTATGAATTTAGCAAAAAGCTTGTGCCTGAAACTAAAAAAGAAGAGTCAAAGACCACTGCATTGGCTGCTTCACATCAAGAAGAGACATCAGGAGCTCAAGATGATTACTGGATGAGATGCAAGAGCAGATTGCCCTACTGAGCATGAAAATCAGGATGATGAAAAATGGAAAGGGTTCTTCAAGGAATTTCATAAAGAAATTCAGTGAAAAGAAGTTGGATGAATCAAAGAAAGATAATGATTACTTGTTCTATCATTGCAAGAAGCCAGGACACTTCAAACCTGATTGTCCTGAATTAAAATAGAAAAAGGAACCTGATTATCTTTGTTTTAATTGCAAGAAGCCTGGACATTTCAGACCTGACTGTCCAGACCTACTGAAGACCAAAAGTCAACATAGAAGACATGGCAAGAAGGCTATGGTTGCTGAAGATTAATCAGGATATGAAGTAGAATCAGAAAAGGGAAACGAATCTGATGATACTGCACTTGTTGCTGAGATGGAAGATTATGCTTTAATGGCTAACATGGATGAAACAGAGGAGGTATACAATACTGTATCAATAAACACTCCTGCTGGAAGTGATTGTGAATCAACCTGTGGTTGAAATCCTAAAAATTCTGACTATGAAGAAACTTTGGATGCCATCCTTAATCAACTGAGGATAATACAATCTGGTTATGAGATTGTGAAGGATGAAAAAGAAGCACTTCAATCAGAAGTTGAATGATTAAATGCTGAATTAAGAATTCTCAAAGGAAAGGAAAAAGAAGTCAGACAAAATCAGCATAAGCTTGCTGAACCTTCAGTAGTTGCTGAGTCTGCTGAACCATCTTGTTCCTCCACTGCATTCAAATCTGGAAAGCCTTATGGTGATAGAACATGGCTTGGATTTGGAACTCAACAATCCAATAAGAGTGGATCCAGTAAGGTCACTGAACCTAGTACCAGAATTGGTCCTAAGTTTGTGCCTGCACAAGGTCCAACTCCCAAAAGGGTTGCTGAGGCAGTAAAGCCTACTGAGAAAGCTTCAAGGAAGCAAAATCAGAAGTCAAAGAAGTCAACAGCTCCTAATAAAAAGAATAAATCTAAAAATTGGACTGCTGTGCCTTCTAGACCTGCTGATAGCAGACCTGCTACCAAGTCTGCTGGACCACAAAAAGAGAAAAACCAGAAATATTCCAAGGATAAGAATCCTAAACCCAAAAATGCAAATCATTCAAGGGATACTTATCTAGGGGGAAATGTAGATTGTTCCCTACTGATGATGAGTGGAATATTCCTGCACCTAATGCTAGTTTCAACAGAAATAACCATGCTGCTAGGGTAAAACCTAAGCAATGGAATCAGGAGAGGGCTCAGCAGAGGACTTATACAAGGCCTCAGCAGACTCCATATTATAGGGCTGTTCCTAACAGACAGCAAACCTATGGTTATCTTAGTGCTTCTAACAAAAGAAATCACTTTAAACATCATTATATTCCAAAAGGCCAGAAAGCATATGTGAATCCTACACAACCAACTGTTAGACCTTATGGATGTGTAGAATACATGTATGAACCAAAGTATGATACCTTTCAAAGAAGACCTTATGGAAACTTGCCAAGGGTCATTCTTACTACTGACCATTATGTTGGGAGGATTTTGCATCACTAAACAAAAAGAAAATTTATAAACCCTAACCTATATGCAAAACTAACTCCTAACCGGCCGAATACCGGGTTGTTGATAGTAGAGCGAGATAAGTAAGGGGTCGATCCATAGGTAATTAGGTTGTTGAATCTAGTTTTATTAACTCTCTCAATTGCTACTCATGAAAACAAATAAACGAAAGAAAAACATATGAACGAAGATAGAACAACTAAAATAAATCTAACCTATAACCAACAATAAAAACAACCTAAACTAAAGATACATGGGATCAAACAAAATACAAACCAAGTGATTTCAATCCAAGTTTATCTCATGATTTTAATTCAAATTGTGGTTTCACCTTTACACGAGATACAAATTCCTAATCTCTTAGTGAATCTATTTCTCAAGCTATGAATTCCTAATTCCTTAGTGAATTCAATTATCGATCTCTCCTCTTCCGAATGTTGAGACCAATTTCCATACAAAACGAAGGTGTAGATTCAGGTTAACTCTCGTATTTTAGAATCTAACAACCTAGATAATTAATCCATTAATTTGTCACGAATTAACGATTAAAGATCCTATCTTTCTATGGTGATCTAGTTTACGCAACTTCCGTATGTTGTAAACATATCAATTAGTAAAAAAATCTTTCGATATGAGTTCACACAATAGCATCATAATCATAGAACGATACAAAATAAATCAAAAATCATGAAGATAAACGAAGCTTGAATAAATCAAAAAGATGAACTCACATAGTTTATACAATGGATGATCCATGAATTGAAAACGAAAAAACGATCCTAATCTAACCTCGGATCACCCGAGCACAAGGCTCGGGTGACCGGCCTTGAGACTCCCAAAGTGCGGCTGCTCCTCTAGGTTTTAGTGTTTGAGAAATAATGGTATGATTTAGGGTTGGGGCGCAGCTGCTTTATATAGATTTTTAGGTCGGCCAGGCTAAGTCGGCGGTGGACGCCCATCCGTTTTGGGTGGACGCCCGTCCAAGCGCTTTGGACTCAAGCGGCGACGCTCGTCCAAACAACGTCCAAACTCTCTCGAATCACTTTTCCTCTTCTCGGACACCCGTCCAGCTTTTCAAACGCTCGTCCACCATGGACGCTCGTCCAATCTTACGGATGCCGGTTCGAATTTGGATCAATCAACTTGATTTCTTTCCTTAAATCTTCTATTCTTCCATAAATGTGATTGATTCCTTTCCAACTTCGAATTTGGCTCTCTAAAATCCTTTTTTCCATCATCAATGAGTATCTACAATTAAGGGAAAACATACCAAAGCGTAACACAATTCCAAAATAATATAAAATCATCATTTAAGCACATAATTCATTACGTTTTGCAATTTAACTATTGAAAACATCATTTACTCAAT
Organism: Gentiana straminea; assembly: GCA_036785695.1. Taxonomy (NCBI): domain Eukaryota; kingdom Viridiplantae; phylum Streptophyta; class Magnoliopsida; order Gentianales; family Gentianaceae; genus Gentiana; species Gentiana straminea. The sequence continues at coordinate 2,738,159 of JAVUPR010000477.1, forward strand.
ATTTCAATATAAAGCTCGATTTCTATGAAAAACACAAGAATATGGGGGAAATTGATATAAAATACATCTCTAAAAATCATACAATTTAACCCTGAACACATTATGGACCCAAACTAGTTTGGGTACCTAAAATGCATTAACTTTGTTTTGTTGGGTGTCTGGTACTTTGACAGTGGATGTTCCAGACATATGACAAAGAATAAGCACTGTTTGTCAAACTTTGTGGCAAATGATGGTCCAAGAGTGAATTTTGGCAACAAGAATACACCTGGATACACAAGAGGATATGGCACACTTGTGAGAAATGGATTAACAATCAGGAATGTGGCATATGTGGAAGGACTGGACTAAAACCTACTGAGCACTGGACAATTCTGTGACATGGGATACAAGGTCACTTTTGACAAAAACATTTATACTGTCATTAGTGAAAGAGGTGATCAAGTTGTGTTGGCTGGAAAAATTCAACAAAACATGTATGTTGTGGATTGGTCTACTGCTGTTCCAGAAACATGCCTGATTGTGCATACCAAGTCATAACTTAACTGGTTATGGCATAAGAAGTTGAATCATCTAAACTTTGATGATATCAATCAGTTGGTGAAGAACAAACTGGTGATTGGTTTACCAGAGATCACATTCAAGAAGGTTGCTATATGTGATGCATGTCAGCAAGGTAAATAGACAAAGTCAAGCTTCAAGTCAAAGACTAAACAATCAACAAAAAGATTTTTGAAGCTGATGCAACAACTGAGGCAATTCAAGGATTGCTAAACCCCCTGTATTGAAGAAACAGCAGACCCTCCTGAAGATGATGTTCCAGAGAATCAATCTAACCAAAATCCACAATGGTTAAGGGATCACCCTGCTGAACAAGTCATTGGCAATATACAGCAAGGTGTGAGGACTAGAAGACAATTAGAAGCAATGTTTACTTGTTTTCTATCTCAAATGGAACCTAAAGTTGTCGAAGAAGCAATTTTAGATCCAGAGTGGAAAATTGCTATGCAAGAAGAATTGAATGAATTTGAAAGAAATCAAGTTTGGACACTAGTGGAAAGGCCTAATCATGCAAATATAATTGGTACAAAATGGGTATACAGAAACAAACTTGATGAATCTGGTACCATTGTGAGGAATGAGGCCAGACTAGTAGCAAAATGATATTCTCAAGCAGAAGGAATAGATTTTGATGAGACATATGCCCCTGTTGCAAGATTGGAAGCTATCAGATTATTCCTGGCACATGCTGCTTATAAAAACTTCAAAGTATATCAGATGGATGTTTAGAGTGCATTTTTGAATGGCATTCTGGAAGAGGAGGTCTATGTTCAGCAACCTCCTGGATTTGAAGTTAAAGATCAAGAAGATAAAGTGTACAGACTCAACAAGGCACTTTATGGTTTGAAACAAGCACCAAGAGCATGATATGAGACTCTATCTCAATTCTTGGTGGACAATGGTTTTACAAAAGGTACCATTGATAAGACTCTTTTTCAGAATCAATTAAGGAAACAGCACCCTGCTGGTACAAATTTATGTTGATGACATAATTTTTGGTTCTGAAATGAATTGCTATGTGAGAAGTTTGCAAATCTAATGAAGAGTAAATTCCAAATGAGTATGATGGGAGAAATGAACTACTTTTTGGGATTGCAAGTCAAACAGATGAAAGATGGAATCTTCATTCATCAAACCAAGTATACCAATGAGTTACTGAAGAAATTTGGTATGGAAAACAGCACCAAGATATCAACTCCTATGAACACAAACATTAGATTGGATGAAGACAAAGAAGGCAAAGATGTTGATCAGACCCTATACAGAAGGATGATAGGCAGTCTGCTGTACCTTACTGCCAGCAGACCTGATATATCCTTTGCTGTAGGTGTTTGTGCAAGATTTCAATCTAAACCTAAAGAAAGTCATTTAGGTGCAGTCTAAAGAGTTCTCAAGTATCTAAAAGAGACTTTGGGAGTATGGATATGGTATTCAAAAGATGGGAGTTACAAAGTTATATCCTACTCAGGTTCTGACTATGCTGGATGCAAGATTGATAGAAAAAGCACCACAGGAACTTGTCAGTTAATAGGAAATAGACTGGTCTCCTGGTTTAGCAAGAAACAGAATTCTATATCAATTTCCACTGCTGAGGCTGAATATATTGCTGCTGGAAGTTGCTGTGCACAAATACTTTGATTAAGACAACAATTAAGGGATTATGGAATTGAAGAAAGAGATTCCAATCATGTGTGACAACACAAGTGCAATTCCAATCACAGAAAACCATGTTTTGCACTCAAGAACGAAGCATATTGATGTGAGACATCACTTTATAAGAGATCATGTTGAAAAGAAAGATGTGGTGGTTCTGTATATCCCTACTGAAGATCAACTTGCTGATATTTTCACTAAACCTTTGGATAGTGAAAGATTTGCTAAACTAAGGACCGAACTTGGAATTATAAAAGTTGACTGATATAATCTCAATCAGCAGTGTACTGGAATTCACCAAGGGGATTAGTCTTTGCTATGTTGGGTGAGCTCACTTAGCCGATTAGTCATTGGTATCAACAATTCCATGTACTTATGGTTGGACAATTGAGCAAATGAAGTTGCCAAGGGGATTGGTCTTTGTCATGTTGGGTGAGCTCACTTGACAGATCAGTCATTGGTATTAAACTTCATCTTGTATTATCAGTTGGACAATACAAAAGGATTTAATCATCAGTAGAGTAACTTTATCAGCAGGCTGTTGAGACATTTTGTCAGCAGGCTGCTGAGCCAAGTCTACTGATGACAAGGCTGCTGAAGGAAACGTTACACAGTCAAACTTACTAAAGTCAAAAAGCAAAATGCGGGATATTTATTCTATCCTAATAACCACAGTTAACACGATCTGACGGTTACAAAACGTTACGAAAAGTAATGGGCCACGTGTCAAGACAGCATTCACTCAAATTTAATCATGGTTAATGCACAGTACGTGTTCTGACAGTTTCAACCATATCTGTCTATATATATGCAGAACTTATACACAGAGGCTACTTACAAAAACTCAGATCGATTTTCTCTGCGTATACACTGTGTGAACACAGATTTGAAAGCTATCTTCTTCATCTTTTTCTTACAAGAATGTCGAAGAAGGATGAGGTTCATATTGGAACCAGTTAGAGTGTAAGAGGATATGTTACAGACTGTAACTCCACTGAGCTAGCCATTAATATTGGACGAAGAATCAGACGGTTTGTTGGGCTAGAAGGTGTTATAAACAGAAGATTGGAACGAATATCTTATGTCAATGTGTTGGAATTCTGGAAAAACATTGTCATACATGAAGGTAGAGAGGCCTTCACTACAACTGTTAATGGAAGAGAGATTGAAAAATCCTCAGACCTACTGAGAGAGGTGTTTGGGTTTGCACCTGGAAACAATGCACCCACCAATCCAGAAGCAATGAATCTATCAAGAATGAAGTTTGTGGATTCAATAAAGACAGATGATACAATTGCTTCAAATCTGGGCATCAATGTGAGATATATTGGTTTTGAGTACAACCTGCTGAGTAAATTGATTGCCAAAACCATTTTGGGATTTGTTGGAAGCCTGGATTCTTTATCAGGACCCAAAATAGACCTGCTGATCATCATCTGCAGAAGTATGAAATTTGATTGGGCTGGATTCTTCATACACTACATGAAGAAAGTGTGTATTGAAGATAGAGATGGTACAAGGAAGTCCAAGGTCAAGCCTTTAGGTCTAATGGTTCAAACCTTGCTGAATCATTTTCAGATACCTGATGTTTTATCTGAAAAGATTAACAAATCCAGATTCAAGCCAGAAGTTGGTGCTCCTATCCCTGGTCTGGATGATGATGAAGATGTAGATGATGAGGCTACTGAAAGTGATGGTAATGATGGAGATGATAATGCTGGTGGTGAGCAGGTTAAGAAAGTTGTTAAACCTACTGCACCCAAGAAGGTCACTGAAAAGAGAAAGGCTGCTGATACAAGAAAAATTATTGAATTATTACAGCCTAGAAAGACAAAGAAGCAGTCAGTTGAAGTTGTTGATATAGCTGAAATCACAAGGAAGGGGAAAGCTGCTGAAATTGGAACAGAAGATCTTTCCAAAAGAATGAAGGAAATTGCCAAAAAGAAGAAACATGGCAAAGGGAAACAGTTGAAAACTTTGGACGCTCAAAGGCAACAAGAAGAAGAAGAAGAAGAAGTAGGAGAGGCTATTGAGGCTGAGCCCTTAAGAATTATCAAGCCTATTGAGAATGTAGAGGTTGTTATTGAGCAACCTGCTGGAGAATCACAACAGACTACTGACCCTGAGCCTGCGGCTGAAGTTGTTGAATCCTCCCCAGTAAAGGCTGCTGAGCCTACTGAAACTGCCCAAGTTGTTGTTGAGCAACTTGTGTAAAAAACACATCAAGATACTGAGTCTACACCTGCTGTGGAAGTTGAAAAGTTGGTACAAGACCCTGCAAGTCCTGCAATAGTTCGGAGGAAGAGCGTCTGCGTCGCTAACCCCTGGCGATGAGCATATAAGTCAGGGGGAACCAAGTGTGGTACAAATGGAGGTAGTAGGGACTAATATACAACCTGAGCAACCTACAGACCTAGAAGCATCTGTGGAAGAAACTCTGAATTTACTTGTTGAGACCTTTGGAGGTCAGCAAGGTACTGCAACAGCTCCCAGAAAACCAGCCATGCCATTTGAGAGACATGAGAAGAAGAAAGAGGAGTTTGTTGACCCTAAACTCCTACTGGTTGCAAACTACTTTCAATGGAAGTTTGGATTTTATAAGAGACAAAATCCTGCTGCAGAACCAATGATAGATTTTGAAGAATGGGCTTTTGAGAAGTTGGGAGTGGAAAATTTGCTGGATCTGGTTGAGACATCCTTACTGCAATCAAGACTGATGGATCTGTTTGATGAACAACAAAAGGAGGAGGGTATCAAGTTCAGGGACCCCAGAGATGAATCAGACAGTGATGATTCATCATCTGATTCTGGTGGTGATAACCTCTCTGGTACAGGAGAAGTCAGTGGAACTGCTATGATTATTGAACCAAGGGTAGAGCAGCCTACCGGTGCTGAACAATCCACTGAGAGGCAACAAACTAAACAAATGGATGAGGATGTGGAAAATCTCACCATGGATGATCTAGAGGCACAAATCAATGAGGGAATAGACATTGGTGCAAACATGATGGTTGGTGAGGTAGATACCTTGTTTGTTGTTGAACCTGCTGAGCATACTGATGATCAGCAGACTGTGGATTCAGATGAAGAAAGGATCACTGATATTAGTGAGCCTGATGTCAGTTCAGAGGATTCAATTCAATATCAAGACTGGATTGACACTGAGGACACTCTAACCAAGGCTGCAAACTTTTTGAGAAGGATCTCTGACTTCAGGGAATTTCAAAAAGAAAATATGGATATATTCCCTGAACAAGTTGTTGTGGCATAGGTGGTACAGTTTTCTGAGGTACAAACAACACCTGGACAAAGGTTGGAACATGAGGTACATGTTGCTGAGTTTTAAACAGCACCTGGACAAAGGTTGGAACAATCTTTGGGTTTGGAGGAAACCCCGCTTCTTGGTTGTTGGACAGGCGCTATAGTGGAGCTGCTGGAGACAAGACCACTGTAGGGAAAGATGGTCAGCAGACTGCTGTTATTGATAAGGATGAGCAGCTGCTGGACTATGACTACAGTGATGAGGAGTTTCAAATGCCTGAGGAAGAAGCTATTGATGAAGAACCTCAACAGGCATTTATACCAGTTTTTGAAGAGCCTGATCTTGATCCCATTCTGGAAGAATTCCAAGGACCTAACCTTGCTGGAAGGGATATGAGCTATGCTTTGGTTATCAGTAGACAGAGGCAACAATACAATGTAGAAGAGCCAGCTGATAGACTTGATGGAGGAATGGATGGTGGGGTACCAGCACATGTTTTGGATGAGTTGAGGACTGTCAGAAATGACATTGCAAATTTAACAACTCAACTTGATAGGCAAGAGCAGAGATTTGAAGATTTAATGAATTTAGTGGAGAATTGAGGAAGAATCACTGAAACTGTTGCTTCAAATATTACCTCCACCCAGTATGCTCTTGCTGACCTTGCTCAAGATGTGAATGGAATTAAGCAAGGAAATACACTGATGGACAAGTTTTTGAAAGACCAATTTGCATTCATTCATCAGAAACTTGACAAGATTGCTGAGACACCTAAGCCTGCTGTGGCTGAATCTGCTGGAACACTGCAACATGCTGTTCGGATCCTAAAGTCACTGAGAGGATAACTCTACTAGAGCAAACATTGCAAGGAAGGATCATAGCTGTTGACACTAAGACTGAAATTATGGAGGGTCAACTGAACAACCTAGTGCTCACACATGAGAGTGTACATGGCCTGCTGTCCCGTTTTGTTGATGATGTCAATAAGGGGGAAGAGAGCCAAACAACAGTAGCAAAAGAAGCTGCCAGAATCTTTGCTAAGAAAAGATGGGAAGAGGACACTAATGATTTTTTACTGATGATCTTCTCAAAGAATATACAGTAAAACCTCTATAAATTAATACTCGATAAATTAATAACCTCGATAAAATTAATAATTTTTCTAGTCCCAACTTGGGAACAGTACAAAATTGGACCACAATCGATAAAATAATAAGATAATAACTTTTTTGAAATTCCAGTGTATATATATTGGTCCCAACGAAACTATAAATTAATAATTATGTATGTACTAAATGATTCCAAATTCTAAGATTATCTAGTAAAAAATGAATCTATAGTCACTTGTTTTTTTTATTGAACTTCAAACTATATTGAGTTCATCTTTAAATCTCCTCATTGCACTTAAGAGTTGGGGCATTGTCAAATTCAAATAATTTGTGAATGTACATTCATAGAATGTGCCTTGGAACTTGTTTTTGTAATTTATTTTTCATCTCTAACTAATATACATTGAAACTAGTACATTGGACTTGGAAATTTAAAGGTTATACGTAAAACCTCTTTAAATTAATAAATTATTAATTTATCGATATAATAATATCTCGCTAAATTAATAAAATATCCCGGTCCCAACATTATTAATTTATAGAGGTTTTACTATAATAAGAGGAGACCCTCTCATGACAAAGGTTTTCATGAAGGTTTAAACTCCTTTTTGGGCTTAAAGTTCTGGGAAGCAAGAGTTATAGCCATGAGGGCTACACAGAGGTGGAAGAGGTAGAAGAGGTGGTAGAGGTGGAAGAAGTTTACCTACTACAAATGCAAAGGAGTCACTCAATGAATTCAAGGAAGTATACATGCGTTTAGGCTTTAGAGTACATCAGATCAACCTTACTCTACCTGAAGCTTGGCATTGGTGGAAAGAAGTAAATCCTCATATTGACTTCTCTCTGATTGAAAATGAATGGATGAGAGATATGATCAGAGAGATAAGAGCTTACCAAGAACAAGTGGAGAAAGCAAGAGAAGAACGAGAAAGAAGACAGTAGATCAGCACACTTTATATGTTTTATCATTTGCTGTATCTAGACTGTAACACTCTTGAACAACTGATTATAATGAGATATCACCGCATTTGTTCTGTTTTTGTTTTTAATCTTTTTGCTTTGCTGTTAGGAGAGGGTATTGGCATCATCACCAAAAAGGGGGAAATTGTTGGACTTATTTTTAAGTTTTAGTGATGAGTGCCAGACTAGCTGTTATAGAGCAAAGGAAAAAAGATGTCTAGATCAAATGTATAGGTTTATTAGAGTTTGATGTTGTATAGGTTTGATCAAACAAGCACTGTAAAAGGTCAGCTGACTTGCATCAGCAGACTAGTCTAGATCAGTAGGGTAGCTAGGTCAATAGACTTGTCAGGAACCTGCTGAAGACCGAAGGCTGAGGGCTCAAACTCAGTAATTGAAGGCTAAGGGATCAAACTTAGTAATTTAAGTTAAGGATATGGAATCAGAATTTAGGGAAGTCTGTGATGACCTAAACTGATTACATATACCTTATGTACAAGGTCTAAGTTCCACAAGTTAAGTGATGATTGGAACTTAGTTATATGCAAAAAGGTGTAATCTAACTTCATAAATAAAAGTTAGATAAAAGACAGGAAGCTGAAGTGTTTTTAAACACAACAAAACAAGGATAAGCTTCGATGTGTATATCGACGGACTTATATTCTCGTGAAACTATTTGGACACATATTTCGATTATTCAAAGGCTACATTGGAAGATTACAAAGAAAGGGACAGCTAACAACCTCTGATTTATCAAACAAATCAATGGTTAGGATCAAAGGAACGTTGGGATGATTCAGACCTTTATCCAATGGTTACAAGTCAAAGGGTGGACATACCGTAAACTGTCAAAAAGCAGTCTGATTGTGTCAGTACTATGAACAGTGATAGAAAGCAATTCAAATGGGACAAATCTGAAACGGCTATGTTTGAATTTCAAACATAAGTCACAAGGATTCCTACCTATAAATAGAGGACTCCTAATTCAGATACAAGATGATGAAAATTGATGAACATTAAGAGAAAAATACAGATAACTCTGTGCTTCGATTTCTGATCAAGAAAACCACCCTGCTGACCCTACTGAGCTTTAATCTACTGATCCAGAGAAAATCTTCAAGTGTAATCTGCATTCAAGCTGCATCAATTTTACACACTTGAAGACATCAAGCTGCTGATCATTTCATCCTGATCAAGCTGCTGAAAGCTGAATCACTTACTTGATTCAAATTTTCTTTTACAAGAAATCTATTGAAGACAGTGAAGCATCCTTGGGTGTGAAAGACTGTTTTTTGTGGTGGAGCTGGTGAAGAGGCAACCCTACCCTTCAAGGACCAGTGGAAGACTTTGGAGCAACAATCCTACCTGTTCCAAGTGTTCAGTTTACGAAGCCATAGTTATTGGTGAAGGACAAGCAACTTACGGATTTTTGTAACAGCTACATCAAAGATCTCTAGTGAATTACCTCCAACATCACAGGAGAAGAGTGGACTGACAGGATTACACCACCTAGAACCACTATAAAATCTGCCTCCTTACTTTCTGCATTTATATTCTGCACTTAGTTTATCTAACACATCAATCTACAGAATCTAGCAACTGAATTCACACACATACACTACTGAGTATCTAATACTTAGTATCATATTTAACAACAAGTAATAAGGCTTAATTTTCGATATAATTCCGCTGCACAAATTCAGTTAACTTAACGGTCGGCGGACTGCGAGTGTCGGCGGAGACGATCAAGTATCGCGAGTGGCCGGAGTTGCTGAGTTTGTTAACTCTAAAAGTTTTAAGTGTTAAGTTTATTCACCCCTCCTCTAAACTTAACCAAAGCATTTTCAAGGGACCAACGGCCACGATTTGATTCGCATAAATAATTAATACAACTATAAGAAGGTTGCAGATTTACCTAAACGGAGAGGGATAGTAATCGACAGAGAGGGAGAAGCCGTGATCTTCCACATTGTATCTCCATGCGACGACTGATGGACGTCGATCCTCGCCATAGAACCTCCTCGAATATGCTCCAAGAAAAAACGTAGGTTTTTCTTCTTTTAATGACTAAGACAAGAAACTAAGTTTTCTTCCTTTATTTGTGAATGTGGCGCAATTTGTTGGTTGTCATTGTGTTAGGAGGAACTCTCTTTATATAGAAAAATAACTAGTCAAGAGAGTTATCCTTTTCAGAATACAATTACCTATTCCTATAAGGAAAAGATATTTCCCATAAGATAAGAGATAATTCCCAAAAAATCAATCTTTTATTTTTCCATTAATTGTCCAACAAATAGATAGTTAATTAATTACACATGCGACATAATCTAGAAAATTTCTTTTCCTAATTTATCACAATGTGTGGCGCCATTTAATCATTAAATTTAATAGAAAATGTCTTTTCTATTTTACATATTATTTACCAAATAAATAATATTGCATATTCATTAAATAGACCAACTATTTAATTTATTCTCAAGGTTCCATAAAATGAGAAAACACTCGCGTGTTAAAAGCCAACCCGGGGACCATGGACCTATAACCAGTAGCTACAATTAACCAATACGAACTCCGCGGATCGATCAGTTTCTAGGATGAACAAATAAGGGGATTGTCTTTCTACTTCCCGCAGGAAGGAATGGATTCTATATCTGTGAGACACACACTTCTCACTCATTCCAAAATAGTGCCAACATGAAAGTGATTCGGACCGCGCCTCTTAGCGATCCTTAACGAACACATCAAACCCTATCTTGAAACAAGTAGGTGTATGCAATCACTTCCGGATTAAGGTTATTCCATATATGATCATCTTGTGATTCAATAAGATTTCTCAATCACAGATTATATGAGAAATACAGATTAAATCGGTCCAGTCCTATATGACTACATCATATATAAATGCCCCACTTAAATAAGCAATATCGACGGTCCGGGTAAGACGGTGACACCTTAAAGTGTTCTGGGCGCATTAATGGCGGTTTAATCAATATACCCCATACTTTGATTAAGTTCACCACGGACTAACAATTTCAAGTGAATCACCATAAAATTAATCCTCATATGTGATACACACTAAGTTATATGGCTACATATGATATGACTTGGGGTTTTCAGCAGTGTATTACTTATAAGCACGAAGCAAATAATAAGATGAGAATAAATCTGTCATTTATCAATTATAAAAACAATTACAGAAATTGTCTTTCGGGCGCTACTTCCAAAATCTTCCACTTGCCCATAAGGACAAGCAACAATTGTCTTTCGGGCATTCTACATCCAACAATCTCCCACTTGCCCGTAAACACAAGCAAAAATTGTTTTTAGAGCACCACACCCTTATTCTATTTGTCCACAACATTCTCCCACTTGCTCTAAAGCAGAAGAGACATATCTCCCAATTTCATACCCGCCAAGCGCTCATCAGTGACATTAGATGCCACAAGACTTGGTAAACTGATCAGTAGGTTGTCGGTTTCGAGGCGATCTTTTGGACCGAAACATCGCCTCTATGCACGGTGTGTCTGATCAGGTGGTACTTACTTACAATATGCTTTTGACCTCTTGTGATTGCGAAGATCCTTTGCTTGATCTACCTTTAAACTGTTTTAACAGTAAAAGGGTATCGGCTTATCGAGACCTGGAATTACTTCCAGATCAGCAAGGACCCTTTTAAGCCATACTGTCTCTCTAGCTGCTCCGATAGCTGCTATGTATTCCAACTACAAAGTCAAATTGAAAATGTAGGATTGCTCCAGAATATAGCTCCATCACTATGAGAAAACACTGAGCTTGAGATCGATTCACGATCATCCTTAATCCGATTGTAAGTCAGAATCAGTGTAGTCAACAATACTCAGGTATGCACATGAATATAGACGCATATTAGTCCTCGTTCTCCAAAGGTATTAAAGGATGCACTATACTACTACTCAACATCCGAATCCAAGACTCGACTGTTATTGACTTTTAATAACATGACTTTCTTCATCCAAAAGAGAATTTATCCCATTTTCTCTATATCCGAAGACTAAGAGAATTATTCCGTGAGGGGTTGGGTAGGAAACCTCTCGTTGAATTTTGCATAGGAAAATGCATTATCATCTTAACCAATAAGATGCATGGGACATTTCCAACACTTGTTCTCATGAATTCGACCGAATCAAATTCTTAGAATATAGTCCACTTCTTTGATTCAGAGAAGCTTTGGCTTGTCAGTTCTTGACTTTAGATAACACACTCAATTTGTTCCCAACCATTGCAGTGTCATCTTTATGAACGCTAATATTCACTACTTTAACCAATGTTGATTTTGTGGTCTAAAAAAGACTCATCAACATTCTGGTCAAGCCACACATTTCAAAACATGTGAATTTTAATGACCTAGAGGTTTGCTTTAATCCACCAATGGACATAAGCATAGGCTGTCAATCTGCCATTGGCTTTAAGCTAAAACCCTTCCGTTCCGAATAAATCTAAGCTCCATTGTACGGCAAGAAAGTTTGAGGGCATCACACCTTTTTAAACTATCTACTTCTCAGGGAATTACCCCTAGACCACTTGGCTTTGCTTAGACAGGTAAACTTTCTCATTCATTCGACTCTTTTTCACGTAGATCCTGTTGGACTTATTTTTAAGTTTTAGTGATGAGTGCCAGACTAACTGTTATAGTGCAAAGGCAAAAAGATGTCTAGATCAAATGTATAGGTTTATTAGAGTTTGATCTTTGTATAGGTTTGATCAAACAAGCACTGTAAAGGTTAGCTGACTGAGTTCAGCAGACTAGTCTAGGTCAGTAGGGTAGTTAGGTCAGTAGACTTATCAGGAACCTGCTGAAGACTGAAGGCTGAGGGCTCAAACTCAGTTAATGAAGGCTAAGGGATCAAACTTAGTAATTAAAGTCAAGGATATGGAATCAGAATTTAGGCAAGTCTGTGATGACCTAAACTGATTCCATATACCTTGTGTAGAAGGTTTAAGTTCCTTAAGTTGCATGGTGATTGGAACTTAGTTATTTGCAAAAAGGTGTAATCTAACTTCACAAATAAAAGTTAGATAAAAGAAATCAGCCGCATTGTATTTGATACACAGCAAATTGCTATTCAAGCAGACTGATAGGTATTATAGCAGACTGATGAACCTGCTGATAATATACCTCGGTTAATTCAAGATTACATTGGAAGATTACATGGAAAATGACAGCTAACAACCTCTGACTTATCAAACAAATCAGTGGTTGAGATTAAAAGGACGTTGGGATGATTCGGGATTTTATCCAATGGATATAAGTCAAGGGTGGACGACCTTGCTTGTCAAAAGGATTTCGACGGTGTCGTCCTATGAATAGTGACAGAAAGCAAGTCAAATGGGACAAAACAAGGAACGGCTATATTTGAATTTCAAATACAAGTCACATGCCGTCCTACCTATAAATAGAGGACTTCCAACTCAGAAAAAGATGATGATTGATGAATTTTAAGAGAAAAATATAAGAAACAATTATGAGCTGAAAAACACCCTGCTGAACCTACTGAGCTTAAAGCTACTGATCCAGAGAAAATCTTCAAGTGTATTCTGTATTCAAGCTACATCAAGTTTACATACTTGAAGTCTGCAAGCTACTGATTATATCATCCTAATGAAGGGGCTGCAACTGAATCATTTACTTGATTCAATCCTTATTTTATAAAGAACCGCCGAAGAAGACGTGAAGCATCTGTTGGGTGTGAAAGACTGTTGTTTGTGGTGGAGCTGGTGAAGAGGCAATCCTACCCTTCAAGGACCAGTGGAAGACTTTGGAGCAGCAATCCTACCTGTTCCAAGTGTTCAGTTTGTGAAGCCATAGTTATTGGTGAAGGACAAGCAACTTAGGAATCTTTGTAACGACTACATCAAAGATCTCTAGTGAATTACCTCCAACATCATAGGAGAAGAGTGGACCGACGAGGATTACACCACCTGGAACCACTATAAAACTTGCCTACTTACTTTCTGCACTTACATTCTGCATTTAGTTTACTATACACATCAACCTACTGAATCTAGCAACTGAAACACACACTTACACTACTAAGTATCTAATACTTAGTATCATATTTAAACAACAAGTAATAAGGCTTAATTTTTGATATAATTCCGCTGCACAAATTCAGTAAACTCAACTGTTAGTAGACTACGTGTATCGCGAGAGCTGCGAGGTATCGACGGACATGCGAGGTATCGCGGGCTGTCGAAGTTCTTGAGTTTGTTAACTCCAAAATTTTTAAGTGTTAAGTTTATTCACCCCCCCTCTAAACTTAGCCAAAGCCTTTTTAAGGGATCAACAATTGGTATCAGAGCAGTGTTTCTGTTCTGAAGTAATCCTACTTGTTGTACTTGAGAAAATTCTTTGAACCTTTTTCAAATCACTGATTTTCAAAGACTTGCATCATGGATAACAATTAGTGTGCTAGAACTATGCTGATGTGTTCTCTAGATAGATTTGATGAATATAAACGTCGAATGCAGGCTTACCTTGCTGCAACTCATGATGAAATGATGGATATGCTAATAGATGGACCACTGGAGATTGTCAAAGCTGTAACAGTGGGAGATGCGACTCAGTACATTCAAAAACCAAAAAGAGAATGGAATGCTAAAGATAGGAAGAGAGCAAACCTCAACAATATTGCTATTGATATCATTTATAGAACCTTGGATAGCAATATGTACATGAAGGTTAAAGATTGCAAAACAGCTAAAGAACTTTGGGACAAAATACAGTTGATCTATGAAGGCACTGATGAAATCAAGAAGAGTAAGATCAGTGTGGCAAAGAAGAAGTTCCAAAAGTTTGAAATGAAACCCAATGAAACCATTGAACAAATGGAATCTAGGTTCAATGCAATTCTGGATGAACTCACCCTGCTGAGTGTCATTTACCCAAAAGAAGAAATCAACACAAAAATCTTGGAAGCTTTACCTGCTACAGATGAATGGAAGATAAAGGTGACTGCCTTAGAAGAAATGAGAAGATTGCATGAAGAGGATACATTCAAGTTATTCTCAGATCTTAATGCATATGAATTCAAAAAGAAGTTGTCACCTGCTTCTAAAAAGGAAGAGCCAAAAACTACAGCACTGGCTGCTTCACATCAAGAAGAAGCATCAGAAGCTAAAGATGACTTACTGGATGAGATGCAAGAGCAGATTGCACTACTGAGCAAGAAGATCAGAATAATGAAAGGTGGAAAGGGTTCTCCAAGGAATTTCAACAAGAAATTCAGTGAAAAGAAGAAAGAAGAACCAAAGAAAGATAATGATTATCTATGTTTTCACTGCAAGAAACCAGGACACTTCAAACCTGAATGTCCTGAGTTAAAACAAAGTAAGGAACCTGATTATCTGTGCTTCAATTGCAAAAAGCCTGGACATATCAGACCTGACTGTCCAGACCTACTGAGGACCAAAAGCCAAAAAAAAAGATATGGCAAGAAGGCTATGGTTGCCGAAGATGAATCAGGGTATGAAGTGGAATCTGAAAAGAGAAATGAATCAGATGACACAGCATTGGTTCCGAAATGGAAGATTATGCATTAATGGCTAATATGGATGAGACGGAGAGGAGGTATACAATACCGTATCAATTAACACTCAAATTTGGAAGTGATTGTGAATCAACTTGTGGTTCAAATCCTAGAAACTCTTACAATGAAGAAGCTTTGGATGCCATCCTCAATCAACTGAGGAAAATACAATCTAGTTATGAGATTGTGAAGGCTGAAAAAGAAGCTCTTCAAGTAGAAGTTGAAAGATTAAATGCTGAATTGAGGATTCTCAAAGGTAAGGAAAATGATGTTGGACATAATCAGTATAAGCCTGCTGAACATCCAGTAGCCTCTGAATCTGCTGATCCATCTTGTTCCTGTACTACATACAAATCTGGAAAGCCTTATGGTAATAGAACAGGGCTTGGATTTGGAACTCAACAATCCAAAAAGAGTGGATCCAGCAAGGCTACCGAACCAAGTACCAGAATTGGTCCTAAGTTTGTACTTGCACAAGATCCAACTCCCAGTAAGGTTGCTGAGGCAGTAAAACCTATTGAGAATGCTTCAAGGAAGCAAAATCAGAAGTCAAAGAAGTCAACAGCTCCTAATAAAAGGAACAAATCCAAAAATAAAGGATCGTTGTGCCTTAAAACTGCGATAGCGGACACTGCTACCAAGTCTCTATTTGGACCACAGAAGGGTAAGAAATAGAAATATTCCAAGGATAAGAATCCTAAACCCAAAAATGTTAATCATTCAAGGGATACTTATCTCAGGGGGAAAGGTAGACTGTTCCCTACTGATGATGATTGGAATATTCCTGTATCTAATGCTAGAAATAGTAAGAATAACCATGCTGCTAGGGTAAAACCTAAGCAATGGGATCAGCAGAGGACTTACACAAGACCTCGGCGGACTCCATACTACGTAATGATTTGTTCTAACAGATAGCAAACTAATGGTTATACTAATGCTTCTAACAACAAAAGTCACTTCAAACAGCATTATAAACCAATAGGCCAGGAAACATATGTGAATCCTACACAACCTACTGTTAAAACTTATGGATGTGTGGAATACATGTATGAACCAAAATATGACACTTTTAGGAGAAGACCTTATGGAAACATCCCAGGGGTCATGCTTACCACTGACCATTATGGACCCAAACAAGTTTGGGTACCTAAAATGTATTAACTTTGTTTTGTAGGGTGTCTGGTACTTTGACAGTGGATGTTCCAGACATATGACAAAGAATAAGCACTGTTTGTCAAACTTTGTGACAAAGGATGGTCCAAGGGTGAATTTTGGCAACAAAAATACACCTGGATATACAAGAGGATATGGCACACTTGTGAGGAATGGACTTACAATCAAGAATGTTGCTTATGTTGAAGGACTGGACTACAACTTGCTGAGCACTGGACAATTCTGTGACATGGGATACAAGGTCACTTTTGACAAGAACAATTGTATTGTCATTAGTGAAAGAGGTGATCAAGTTGTATTGGCTGGTAGAAGACAACAAAACATGTATGTTATGGATTGGTCTACTGCAGTTTCAGAAACCTGTCTGATTGTGCATACCAAGTTAGAACTCAATTGGTTATGGCACAAAAAGTTGAATCACCTAAATTTTGATGACATCAATCAGTTGGTGAAGAAGAAACTGGTGATTGGTTTACACGAGATCACATTCAAGAAAGATACTATATGTGATGCATGTCGGCAAGGTAAACGAGACTAAATCAAGCTTCAAATCAAAGACTAAGAAATCAACTAATAGAGTCTTGGAGCTGATGCATATGGATTTATTTGGACCAGTTACACCAACAAGTGTTACAGGAAAGAAATACACCTTAGTAGTTGTGGATGATTTTTCTAGATACACTTGGGTGATATTTATGAACAAGAAAAGTGAAACACTCAAGATGATGCCTGATCTTTTGAAGAGATTACAAAATGAGAAAGTTTGACAGTAGTAAAGATAAGATCAAACAAAGTGGTACCGAGTTTCTCAATAAAGTTATAAGAGAATACGTGAACGAATGGTGTACTACACCAACTTGCTGTCGTTTGGTACACCTCGGCAAAATGGGGTTCTTTGAAAGAAGAAACAGGACCTTAAAGGAAGCAAGAAGAACAATGATTTGTGAAGCATTCTTGCTCGAAAATCTTGGGTGAAAGCGATTAATACGGCATGCCATACACAAAACGAGAACCTCGGTGAAAAGAAGGCTGCTTTGAAGACACCTTATGAGATTTGGAATGGAAGGAAACCAAATATATCCTATTTCCATCCATTTGGAAGCAAATATTTTATCTTGAATCATAAGGAGCAGTTGAAGACATTCCAAGCAAAGTCAGATGAAGGAATTTTCTTGGGATATTCTTCAGTCAGCAAGGCATTCATGGTACTGAACAAAAGGTCACTGAAACATGAAGAAACTATACATGATGTGTTTGATGAACCTAAGTTCACTGGTATGGAAGATGAAGGTTGTGAACCTGCTGAGAACCTACAAGTCACTGATCCAGATTGTGTTGATGTCTTGGAAAGGGTTAAAGACTTAAAAGTTTCGATATCGCCCTCGCTTGAACACCCCGTTGGTGATACTACCGATGCAACAAGCTCGAAGCAATTCAAGGATCCGCTTTGAACCCCCTATTGAAGAAGCAACAGCAGACCCTACTGAAGATGAGGTTCCTGAGAATCAAACTAACCGAATCCACAATGGTTAAGGAATCACCCTGCTGAACAAGTTATTGGCAATGTACAAGGTGTGAGGACTAGAAGACAATTAGAAGCAATGTTTACTTGTTTTCTATCTCAAGTTGAACCTAAAGTTGTTGAAGAATCAATTTCAGATCCAGATTGGATAATTTGCTATGCAAGAAGAGTTAAATGAATTTGAAAGAAATCAAGTTTGGACACTAGTTGAAAGGCCTAGTCATGCAAATATCATTGGTACTAAATGGGTATACAGAAACAAACTTGATGAATCTGGTACCATTGTGAGGAATAAGTCCAGACTAGTTGCAAAAGGCTATTCTCAAGCTGAAGGGATAGATTTTGATGAAACTTATGCACCTGTTGCAAGATTGGAAGCTATCAGATTATTCCTAGCACATGCGGCATATAAAAACTTCAAGGTATATCAAATGGATGTCAAAAGTGCATTTTTGAATGGCATTCTAGAGGAGGAAGTGTATGTTCAGCAACCTCCTGGATTTGAAGTTAAAGATCAAGAAGATAAAGTGTATAGACTCAATAAAGCACTTTATGGCTTGAAACAAACACCAAGAGCATGGTATGAGACTCTATCTCAATTCTTAGTGGACAATG
This sequence comes from Gentiana straminea, assembly GCA_036785695.1. Taxonomy (NCBI): domain Eukaryota; kingdom Viridiplantae; phylum Streptophyta; class Magnoliopsida; order Gentianales; family Gentianaceae; genus Gentiana; species Gentiana straminea. The sequence goes on from JAVUPR010000477.1 coordinate 2,756,579, forward strand.
GCTTTACAAAAGGCACCATTGATAAGACTCTTTTCAGAATCAATGAGAAGGACAACACCCTGTTGGTACAGATTTATGTTGATGACATAATCTTTGGTTTTGAAAATGAATTGCTATGTGAAAAGTTTGCAAATCTAATGAAGAGCAAATTCCAAATGAGTATGATGGGAGAAATGAACTACTTTTTGGGATTTCAAGTTAAACAGATGAAAGATGGAATCTTCATTCATCAAACCAAATACACCAAGGAGAGCTGCTGAAGAAGTTTGGTATGGAAAATAGTACCAGGATATCAACTCCTATGAGTACAAATATCAGATTGGATGAAGATAAAGAAGGCAAAGATATTGATCAGACCTTATACAGAAGGATGATAGGCGATCTCGTATCTTACGCCGACGGACGACATATCCTTTCTTTGTAGGTGTTTGTGCCAGATTTCAATCTAAACCTAAAGAAAGTCATTTAGGAGCAGTCAAGAGAGTTCTCAAGTATCTAAAAAAGACTCTGGGAGTAGGGATATGGTATTCCAAGGATGGAAGCTTCAAAGTTATATCCTACTCAGATTTTGATTATGCTGGATGCAAGATTGATAAAAAAAAGCACCACAGGAACCTGTCAGTTAATGGGAAATAGACTGGTTTCTTGGTTTAGCAAGAAACAGAACTCAATATCAACCTCCACTTCTGAAGCTGAATACATTGCTGTTGGAATTTGCTGTGCACAAGTACGTTGGCTAAGACAACAATTAAGGGATTATGGAATTGAGGAGAAAGAAATTCCAATAATGTGTGACAACACAAGTGCAATTGCTATCACAGAAAATCCTGTCTTGCACTCAAGAACCAAGCACATTGATGTGAGACATTGCTTTATAAGAGATCATGTTGAAAAGAAGGATGTGGTGGTTCTGTATATCCCTACTGAAGATCAACTTGCTGACATTTTCACTAAACCACTTGACAGTGAAAGATTTGCTAAACTAAGGACTGAACTTGGAATTATCAAAGTTGACTGATAATCAGCAGTGTACTGGAATTCACCAAGGGGATTAGTCTTTGCTATGTTGGGTGAGCTCACTTAGCAGATTAGTCATTGGTATCAATAATTCCATGTACTTTTGTTTGGACAATTGAGCAAATGAGGTTGCCAAGAGGATTGGTCTTTGTCATGATTGGGTGAGCTCACTTGACAGATCAGTCATTGGTATTAAACTTCATCTTGTATTATCAATTGAACAAAACAAAAAGAAATCAAGGATCAGTAGATTTACTTTGTCGACAGGTTGGCCGCCGAAGCATCTTTATCAGCAGGCTGCTGAGCCAACCCTACTGAGGCCAACCCTGCTGAATGAAACGTTACACAGTTAAACTTATTAAAGTCAAAAAGCAGATTGGCGGGATATTTATTTTATCCTTTATAACCGCAGTTAACACGATCCAACGGTTACAAACGTTATGGAGAAAGTAATGGGCCACGTGTCAAGACAGCATTCACTCAGATTAATCGTGGTTGATATGAATGTACGTGCACTGACAGTTACAACCACTCCCTGTCTATTTATAAAGACCTATACTCAGAAGATACTCTCTACTGCAAATCTGTTTATACTCACCGTTTTTACACTGTGTGAACACAGATTTGAGAAATTATCTTCTTCATCTTATTTTTCTTTAACAATGGCGGAAAGGATTGATGTTCAGATTGGAACAAGCCAAAGTGTGAGAGGTTTTGTTGTTGATGCTAATAAAACTGAACTAGCAATAAACATTGGTCAAAGAATAAGGAGGTATGAAGGTCTGGAGAATGTGCTTAATATAAGACTGGAAACAATCTCATACACAAATGTTGTGAGCTTTTGGAAGAACATTGTGATTAAAGAAGGAACAGAGGCATTCAAAACAACTGTGAATGCCTAGGAGATTGAGATTTCCCCAAGTCTACTGAGAGAAGTTTTTGGTTTTGAAGAAGTAGTAGATGGTCCATTAAATCCTGAGGAAATGGGATTGTTCAAGATGGTTTTTGTTGATAAAATCAAAACCAATGAGGCCATCAAATCAGTTCCAGGAATCAATGTGAAACACATTGGGTATGATTACAACTTGCTGAGAAAAATCATTGCAAAGAATATATTAGGGCTGGTTGGAAGTATGGATACTCTATCAGGACCCAAGATAGAACTGCTGATGATCATTTGCAGAAGTATGAAGTTTGATTGGGCTGGGTATTTCATTCATTATATGAAGAAGGTTGCAAAAGTGGAAAGAGAAGGAAAGAGGAAATCCAAGGCCTTACCCCTAGGATTAATGATTCAGACCCTGCTGAATCATTTGGAGAATCATGACGTAGCACCTGAAAATATTAATCAATCCAGATACAAGAAAGAGATTGATTATGCTATCCCTGGTCTGGATGATGATGAAGAAGGTGTTGCTGAAGCTGCTGATAGTGATGATAATGGAGATGATGGTGATGCTGGTGGTGAGCAGGTCAAGCAAACTGTTAAGTGTTCGGTAAAAACGAGTTTTACAATTTATAACCGAAACACCCCAAGTATAAGGATCGTAGTATAGGGTGTTTACGGGTCGTCCTAAGGGAGCGGAATGTTTATCGGATTCAAATATAAATCTATATCAATTATGTCACAATTATCTATTTAAACTAAAGCTGAAACTAACTAAAACCTAAACCTAAGAATTAAAACTAAAACAAGAATAAAAACAAGCAAGAAAAATAAGAAAACAGAAAGCCAAACGAGCGTTCACTTTGGTGAACGAGCGTCTGAAAACGGAATCTAACGGACGGGCGTCTGCTATTGCGGACGAGCGTCCAACTACGAACTGAAATAGAAACGTGCAGAAAACTTGCAGAAAATCAGGGTTTATCAAACTAGAACTTAACTAAACTTAATCTAAACGATTTAATTAAAACAATTAAAGGAAAACACGACAAGGCGACTAGATTCCACCTATCAACCAACAATCCCAACTAGATGGTGATTAAAAAGACATAGTTTTTAGTAGTGATTTATTCACGAATTCAATTAAATATCTTCAATCAAATTCTAGGGTTTCGTTTATCTTTTCAAACAAACTAAACATGCAATCAACACGAAATCACGAGATCGTTTCCAAGCTCTTACTCAACTAATCATGCATAATCTCTTAAAACACAATTAGATGCATTACTTTGAATAAAAGAGAACTCAAACAAACAAACTTTCATAAATTTATTCAAGCATAAATTAAACATAGATCGTTTCATCAAATCTTAATTCAATAAAACTTAAACAATATAGAACGAGATCCAAAGTAATGAAAAACTATGAATTAAACTCACTAAACTTAAGCATCGAACTCCTCTAGTTGGTTTGGTTGTTGATAGGCTTCCTCTGTCGACTCACTGCAGGATGTTTAGCCAACAATCATGATGAACACGATTGTTGAAGGGGAGATTTGCATCTCTGTGTAAAAACGGCTCCTTAGGGTTCTAGGGCGCAGCTATGTGTATATGAGTAAATAGTGTGTAAAAGATTAGGGTTTTAGGCTTCATAATGCGGTGCTTTTATAGAGTTTTAAGTCGGCCGGAAGTAAGTCGGTGTGGACGCCCGTACGCCCATCCGGACGCCCGTCCGGAATGCCTGGACGGCGAGTAAACGCTCGTTCATCCTCCGTCCGAACTCTCTCGAATGTAAAATACAATTCCGGACGCTCGTTCACTTTATCAAACGCCCGTACGGAATGGACGCCGCACGAACGCTCGTCCAAGATGCGAGGTCGGATTTCTTCATCTTTATCCAATTTCTTCAAGCCAATTCCGACTCTATCTTGAATAATTCGACTTGAGCTTCATTTATCCTCTTTATGCACTCGAAAATCAACACCTACATGATAAATAAACAATGCAAAAATGTAATAAAATCCAAATAATAATAATTCCATTAAATCAACACTTAAAATCATCAATTTTGCATACAACCCTCTTAAAATCATCTTTATTAAATAATTACACTTAAACCCTTAATTCTCATGTAAATTATGCAAATGTGGGGAAAATAATAATGAAATAAACCTTTAATAATCATATAAATATGGCCTTAACAACACCCCCACACTTAGCTTTTTGTACGTCCTCGGACAAAACAATCAAAACTATAGCTCAACTTTATAAATAATCCACATAGGTCTCTAACTCACGTAACAAAAGATACAACAACTATAGCAAATGATACCAACACAGATATAGATTCGGTGTAAGTGTGACAAGCTATTCTCAATCTAGCAAGCCTTTCAAAGAATTATCCTTTCAAAAATTCCAATGACTATCCCAGGTACGAGACGATATATGACTCCACTCAAAGCCTTCCCACGCACTCGGTAGGATAATCCCTACAAGCATATCATGCGGTTCTACCGGGTATAAGATCCATGATAACAAAGACTTCACTTTATTCTTACTCATCATTTTTCAAAATGTTCAAATTTAACGCATATCGAATGAGCTCTTACCCATCATAGTAGAATAGGATGTTTCGTGATAACACCCTACCTTACTCAAATCATAAGGTAGCTTCTCCGACTTGTCGTGAGCTTCGGTCATCATAGTGGTATAGGACATTTCGAGATAATGCCCTACCTCACTCCAATCATAAACCGGCTTCCGACAAACGTATTTATTATGATTGCTTATTCATTCTCTCTTTTTTTCAAGACATAAGTTACATCTCACTTATCACATTCGAACTTTATGATATTCACAGCACACGGTCTAACTAAGGTGTTACTATACTGACCTTCCTAAGATAAATCACTAAAACAATGGAAGGATATAGTTCAAAAGTCATGCTTCAAAATCAAAGGCTTTCGTGAGTGAAAAACGAAACTATCTCCATAAAAGTAAAACATGCTATAATTATCTCACTAAGTCACATACTATCATCGTTAGAAAACTACAACTAGTAAGCATCTAGTTCCAATTATATGCTCGAGACTCACAAAAAATTTTAAATTTAGTGGAAAATTTAACATTCACTTTTTACTCATATTTCAAAGGATATAGCCTAAAAACATACCCAATTTACCCCCCACACTTAAATCACATTATGTCCTCAGAATGTGCAAATATAAAAGAAAAGAAAACTTAGCTGGTTTCAACGGTGGTTGTCGGATGAAAGTTGGCAGAGCTCAGGCCGGAGCATGAACATACCGCAACAACTCGAATAGACAACACTGGACATAAAAGCTTGTGAACCTGCTCAAAAGTATCTGCCACACTCGACATACCATATAATCTCGGGGTACAAGGGGTATATGAGCAACACATAACACAAAACACTCACAATGAACGTAAGAGGAATAACCATCAACACAAAATCAACTAAAGTATTATTTCTAAAACAATAAAACAAAACAACCTAAGAAAAGGAAACGAACAAAGAAAACTAGGCTGCCTCCTAGGAGCGCTCTTTTAATGTCAATAGCTTGACACAAAGTTCAAGAATCAACCCGGATCGGGCCACTTTGGTTTGACTACCGCCACCTCAGTATCAGACTCAGGAGCACTGGGGCGGAAATGATTTTCACCACAACAACAAGTCAAGTGTGCTATAAGATCATTAAACTTTTCTCTCCAAACTACACTGACTCTCTCCTTCTTGTTCTTGCGGATGATAGGCATAGGTGTGCTAACCTGCTCAGGGGTCTCAGGAGAAGGTGCCTCACAGGTAGAGGTAGGAATGTCATCATCTGACTCAAAGAAATAAGATGGAATCTCTTCACAAATCAGGACATCTGTACTCTCATCTCTTCTTTGGAAATAAAGAGTCTCAGGCTTTTCCTTTGGTTGCCCAAAATATTTCTTAAGTCGATGACCATTCACTTTAAAAGCTTGATTACCATACCCGTTCAAAGTAATTACTCCACTTGGATTAACCTCGAGAATCTCAAATGGACCAGACCATCTAGACTTTAGCTTACCAGGAAACAAATGAAGTCTGGTATTATAGAGTAAAGCCATTTCACCAACTTTGAATTCTCGGTCCTTGATCTTAGCGTCATGGAGTATCTTAGTTCTCTCCTTGCTGAGCTTAGCATTCTCGTATGCACGGAGTCTGAATTCGTCGAGCTCGTTCAATTGTAACAACCGTTTCTCCCCACAGAGTTGGCTATCGAAATTTAAGAATTTAATTGCCCAGAAAGCTCTGTGTTCAAGTTCGACAGGTAAATGACAAGCCTTGCCATAAACCATTTGGAAGGGTGACGTGCCCATCGGGGTTTTAAATGCAGTACGATAAGCCCACAATGCGTCATCCAACTTAAGACTCCAATTAGATCGATTATTGTTCACGGTCTTCTCTAAAATTCTTTTCAAGCTCTGGTTGCTTACCTCGACTTGGCCACTGGTCTGAGGATGATATGGTGTACCAACTTTGTGTTTGACACCATACTTCTCAAGGATCTTGTCAAGCGGCGCATTGCAAAAGTGAGTACCTTCATCACTAATGAGGGCTCTAGGACAGCCAAACTTGGTGAAGATATTCTTTTGCAAGAATTTCTTCACGACTTTATGATCATTAGTTTGAGTAGCTATGGCCTCGACCCACTTTGAAACATAATCCACACAGACGAGGATATACTTATTACCACATGAGGATGGGAAGGGTCCCATAAAATCTATGCCCCATACATCGAAAACTTCACACTCAAGAATGGGCTTAAGTGGCATTTCCATCCGACTACTCGCCGTCCGGTTCTTCCGGCACCTATCACAACCTTTACAAAAGGCTTCGCATCTTTAAACGAGTCGGCCGGTAGAATCCGGCTTGAAGGATCTTCGCAACCGTCTTCGGTGTTCCATAATGACCTCCGGTAGGACCGCTATGGCATTGTTCTAGGATATCCCACCGATCATGCTCGGGAACACACCTTCGAAGCAACCCATCTTTACGGACTCGAACAAATAAGGATCTTCCCATACGAGATATTTAAGATCGAGAAAAGAACTTTTTCTTTCCCCGATACGTCATATCCTCTAAATGACCACTCGCTAAATAGTTGACGTAGTCGCATACCACGGCCTAACCGTTTCAAGCTTCATCAATTGCTCGGTCGGAAAATCAATGCCTATATCATTGTGATTCTCTCGCACCCTCATTTACTAAGCGAGATAAATGATCGGCCACAATATTCTCACTACCTTTCTTATCTTTAATCACAAGGTCAAACTCTTGTAGAATTAAAATCCATCTAAGTAACCTTGGTTTGGCATCTGCTTTATCCATAAGGTAGCGTAAAGCTGCATGATCTGTCCATACAATCACTTGAGACCCGAGAAGATAACTTCTAAACTTGTCAATGGCAAAGACGACGGCTAAGAATTCCTTCTCAGTCGTAGTATAATTGCATTGAGCCGGGTTCAAGGTACGACTCGCATAATAGATGGGCCTGAACCTTTTATCAACTCTTTGACCCAAAACTGCGCCTACGGCGTAATTAGAGGCATCGCACATCAACTCGAAAGGCTTGGTCCAGTCAGGTGCAACTAAAATAGGGGCACTGATAAGCTTATCTTTCAAACAATTGAAAGCTTCTTTGCACTTTGCGTCGAACAAGAAATCGACATCTTCCTTCAAGAGATTTGATAAAGGCTTGGCAATCGTAGAAAAGTCTCTAATGAAACGCCTGTAGAAGCCAACATGTCCTAGAAAACCTCGTACCTCTTTCACTGTTTTTGGGTACGTCATCCGTTCAATGGCTTCGACCTTAGCCTTATCAACTTGAATACCAAAGCATTGGACACCTTATGTCCCAAAACGATTCCTTCGTCTACTAGAAAATGGCATTTCTCCCATTAAGCACCAGATTCTTCTCAACGCAACGTTGGAGTACCATATCTAGGTTTTCTAAAATTTCATCAAAACTATCGCCGTAGACTGAGAAGTCATCCATGAAGACCTCCATGCATTTCTCAACAAGTCCATCGAAAATGGCCAACATACACCGTTGAAAAGTCGCGGGTGCATTGCATAGACCGAATGGCATTCTACGAAAAGCAAAAGTACCAGATGGACACGTAAACGTTGTCTTCTCTTGGTCATTGGGGTCGATGGCTATCTGGAAGTAACCAGAGTATCCATCGAGAAAACAATAATACTTGTGACCACTCAGTCTTTCAATTAGTTGGTCAATGAAGGGTAAGGGGAAGTGATCTTCGGTGACTTCATTCGGTCTACGATAGTCTATACAGACTCTGTAGCCTGTCACGAGACGCAAGGCAACTTCCTCCCCTTTTTCATTCTTTTCGACTGTGATTCCGCCCTTCTTTGGCACAACTTGAGTAGGGCTGACCCACTCGCTGTCGGCGATTGCATAGATGATTCCCATGTCGAGCCACTTTATCACTTCTTTCTTGACAACCTCTTGCATATGCGGATTCGGCCTTCGCCGAGGTTGTCTTACCTTTTTAGCTCCTTCCTCCGTTCGGATTTTATGCATGCATATGTCCGGGCCGATCCCTCGGATATCACCCACTTGCCAACCGAACGCGAGGATGTTTTTCTTAAGCACTTCTATCGACCGTGCTTCTTGCTCGTGGTCGAGTTTCGAAGAAATGATCAAAGGCAATTTATCTTCATCCTTAAGAAAGATATACTTAAGGTGTTTTGGAAGCGGTTTGAGCTCTAAATCGTAGGTGGTTGCTCAATACTAGACTTTAACGGGCCACCTTTCTCCTTATGAGCTTGAAGTGGTTGACGGTAGAACACCTCATCTTCCCGAGGCTCAACCCCGAAAAGGTACCGGATCAAATCATCCATCGGAATCCTCCGGTCAACACTTGCTTCCTTTTTCTTGTGATCGATCATTTTTCTTAACTCTTCATCTTTAAGCTCTTCGCCGGCTCCTCCCAATCATCTACTTCCCAATGAGTAGCTTCTCTCCAAAACTCTACCTCGTCCCAACTACCCATCAGAGCTTCTTCTTCACCAGGGATGAAGTCTTCCTGACTCAGTTCTTTGAAATCATCGTTTGTTGCTGGCCATCTCCATGCTTCTAACTCAATACCAGGCCCAGTGTGAGCGAGTGAAGATGACTCATCAATGCCTACGGCTTGAAATGAATTAGAAGGTGGTCCGCGATCGGCACCGGATCCTCAATGTCCATGACTTCAAAAACACCTATCTCTGTAAGCTCCATTGCATCTTCATAATAGGCATCTCCTCCGTCCTCATATATGGCTTCGACAAACGATATTTCATCAATTACGGCTCTTTCGGGATGTGTCCCTCGTGTGAAGGTGACGGATGTGTCACCAACTCTAAGAGTAATCCGTCCTTTGCGAGAAGTCGATGAGAGCGTTAGAAGTGTCTAAAAAGGTTCGGCCTAGAATTAGAGGCATCTCCTTATCAGGTGGATAGTCTAGAATAACCCAGTCGGTAGGGAAGACTAAATGTTCAACTTGAAGGAGCACATTAGCTACACAACCGGCTGCAGTCCGGCTAGATTTATCTACCATCTGAAGAGAGATAGGGCGTTCCCGCATCCTTTTATCTAGCCCGAGCTTTTTGCATACGTTTAATGGCATCACATTAATGGAGGCCCCTGAATCGCATAATACATTTTCGAATAAATGGCCTTCGATCTCACAGGAGATTGAAGGTCTGCCAGGGTCACCTCGCTTAACAGCAATTTTCTGTGAAACCATCGCGCAATCCTCGCGAAGCACTTCTTCAGCCATCCCCTGAAGCTTTCTCTTACTCCCACAGAATTCTTTAAGATACTTAGAGCATTTAGGCATTTCAGTTAATACCTCGGCTAAGGGCATACTCACTTTAGTGTCCCTAAGTATCCTCCTCACCCCATCATACTGCTTGTCTTTGGCGAGGGCTTTCTCTTTCCTTTTTGGTGGATAAGGAAGGGCTTTATCATTCTTCGTGGCCCGATTCTTTATCGCCTCATCCTCCTTATCCTTCCATCTCACAAACTTTTCTTCCTTTTTCTTAGTCGTGGGTACCGCCCCTTGACTTTCCTTTCTTTCCTCGTCATCGAATTATTTTCATCCTCCGAAGAATTGTCACTAAGCTCCTCATCGTTGCTTTCTTCGGCATGTGGTTTCGATTTTCCCCTCCCGAACTCATGGCGTCGGGAGGGGCTACTCGTTTCCCGACATCTTGCCGGGTCCAAGCCTTCTTACCACTTCTCAAAGTTACTTCGTTCAACTCCTCTTCTTGCCCATACTCCCATTGTGGTGTAATGGCAAGTGCAAACATTCACATCGGCTTTTGGGTTTTTCTCGGTATAACTCGGGAGTTTACCGTGAGGTCTCGCTTGCTTGCCGGTCCGCCATTTGACCAACTTGTCTCTCAATTGCTTTAACACTAGTAGACAGAGTCTTCACCATGTCTACCAGCTCATCGAATTTGTGTTGAGGGACACATGAGGTGGTATGATTGTTGTTCTGAGTTTGATTCCAGCCACCTTGAGGCCTTTGGGAGTTCTGAACTGGCCTTTGATAGTTCGAGTTGAAAGAATTTGAATTTGAAGGGCCAGGTGGTAACTTGGCTTGATTGAAGTTTTGTCTTTGAAATCCTGAGTAGTTATGGTTTTGGTTGAAGTTTCGGAAGGGTTGGTTTTGATTTTCCATTAAATTCACTTCTTCCGTCATCTCAGTCCCTGCCTGTGTTCCAAGATAATTCACCTCAGAAGGCTGCATCTGAAGATTGGCCAGCTGCTTGCTTATCGATTCCATCTGAGCAACCAACAACTGTGTATCAGGATTGCTTGCAGTACCTTCTTTCTTGACAATGTTGGTCTTCTTAGGAGTCGACCACATGTTGTTCTTGGCAATTGTCTCGGCTACTCAGTAAGTAGCCTCATCACCTCCCCTAAGAAGGATCCATGAGCCGTGGAGTCAAGATAGTCTCTATTAGGTTGAGAGACACCTCTCGTAAAACAGTTCCAACAACTCATGTCCGTCATATCCGTGATTGGGGCATTTCCTCATCAAAAGATTCAATCTTTCCCAAGCTTTGCCAACGAGTTTCATCCTCCAACTTGCTCAAACGTAGCTATTTCCCGTTTCATTTCCATAATCTTGCCTGGTGAAACCCACTTAAGAGCGAAGGCTCTTTTGACATCATTCCATGTATGGAGGGAATGATGTGCTAACGATTTAAACCATCTCGCTTGCTTCACCTTTCAAAGCAAAAGGAAATAGCTTCAACTTTACGATCTCGGAATCAACACCGGGATAATGGCCTCGCTTCACGATTTGTACGAATGTGGACAAGAAGTCGTGTGGATCTTCCCGAGCGTACCATGGAAAGAGCTATTCGAACTAGAGCAACTACTCCGTTCTTTAGATCAAAGTTCGCTCCTCCCATGTCGGGAGGACGAATAGGTCTATGCCCCTCGAGAAAATCTTGGTTTATATATGGAGTGTAGGGGTCCCGGTTCAACCGATTAAGCCGGTTTTGGCGGAATTGTTGAAGTTGTTGATTTATGCCACTTGCCGATTCTCGCATTCGTTGTGCGCGAGCTTGCATTTGTTGAAGGAGTAAATTTAACTGAGCTTGGGGATCAGGATTCGGAATTGGTGGATCTTGATCCGCCATTTTGTCCAAATCAGGGAGAAGCCTTCTTCTAAGGATAGATCGTTCAGGCTCAGGATCAAAGATCAGAAGTCCCTTCTTACTTCTCGTTTGCATAAACCAGAAGAAAGGAAGAAGAAGAAATCAACCTTAGGGTTGATTAGAAAAGGTTTAGAAAGAGAAAAGAGAGAAGAGAAGAGAAGAAGTGATGATTGAAAAGATTGAACTGGCGTCCAGTGTTAGTGGACGTTCGTTCAGGGGTGAACGCTCGTTCAGGTTAATGAACGGTCGTTCAGAAGACAGAATAGATGTGGACGGGCGTTCGAGTTATTAAACGCTCGTTCAGCTACGAAAACCTAAAAAACTAGAAAAACACTAAGACGGGAAAAAAAACGTGTTGAAATCTTCTAGGGCCAAAATGGAGGGGAAAACAGTGGATTTTGACCTCGAAAACGCACTGAACGGCCTACGGCGTTCACCACGTCGTCGGCGTCGGAACGAGCTTTCCGAATTGGGGTCCTGCGTTCCAAACGGACACTCGAGCCGAAAGTTACGGCCAAAATACTACTGCGTGCTAAAAACGACCCTTTTGACTCGAAAATTATCCTAAATAGAATCCGACAACCGTTACCGACTCCCCGGCAACGGCGCCAAAAACTTGTTCGGTAAAAACGAGTTTTACAATTTATAACCGAAACACCCCAAGTATAAGGATCGTAGTATAGGGTGTTTACGGGTCGTCCTAAGGGAGCGGAATGTTTATCGGATTCAAATATAAATCTATATCAATTATGTCACAATTATCTATTTAAACTAAAGCTGAAACTAACTAAAACCTAAACCTAAGAATTAAAACTAAAACAAGAATAAAAACAAGCAAGAAAAATAAGAAAACAGAAAGCCAAACGAGCGTTCACTTTGGTGAACGAGCGTCTGAAAACGGAATCTAACGGACGGGCGTCTGCTATTGCGGACGAGCGTCCAACTACGAACTGAAATAGAAACGTGCAGAAAACTTGCGCGGAAAATCGGGTTTATCAAACTAGAACTTAACTAAACTTAATCTAAACGATTTAATTAAAACAATTAAAGGAAAACACAGCAAGGCGACTAGATTCCACCTATCAACCAACAATCCCAACTAGATGGTGATTAAAAAGACATAGTTTTTAGTAGTGATTTATTCACGAATTCAATTAAATATCTTCAATCAAATTCTAGGGTTTCGTTTATCTTTTCAAACAAACTAAACATGCAATCAACACGAAATCACGAGATCGTTTCCAAGCTCTTACTCAACTAATCATGCATAATCTCTTAAAACACAATTAGATGCATTACTTTGAATAAAAGAGAACTCAAACAAACAAACTTTCATAAATTTATTCAAGCATAAATTAAACATAGATCGTTTCATCAAATCTTAATTCAATAAAACTTAAACAATATAGAACAGATCCAAAGTAATGAAAAACTATGAATTAAACTCACTAAACTTAAGCATCGAACTCCTCTAGTTGGTTTGGTTGTTGATAGGCTTCCTCCGTCGACTCACCGCAGATGTTTAGCCAACAATCATGATGAACACGATTGTTGAAGGGGAGATTTGCATCTCTCGTGTAAAAACGGCTCCTTAGGGTTCTAGGCGCGGCTATGTGTATATGAGTAAATAGTGTGTAAAAGATTAGGGTTTTAGGCTTCATAATGCGGTGCTTTTATAGAGTTTTAAGTCGGCCGGAAGTAAGTCGGCCGTGGACGCCCGTCCGCCCATCCGGACGCCCGTCCGGTAATGCCCGGACGCGAGTAAACGCTCGTTCATCCTCCGTCCGAACTCTCTCGAATGTAAAATACAATTCCGGACGCTCGTTCACTTTATCAAACGCCCGTCCGGAATGGACGCCGCACGAACGCTCGTCCAAGATGCCGAGGGTCGGATTTCTTCATCTTTATCCAATTTCTTCAAGCCAATTCCGACTCTATCTTGAATAATTCGACTTGAGCTTCATTTATCCTCTTTATGCACTCGAAAATCAACACCTACATGATAAATAAACAATGCAAAAATGTAATAAAATCCAAATAATAATAATTCCATTAAATCAACACTTAAAATCATCAATTTTGCATACAACCCTCTTAAAATCATCTTTATTAAATAATTACACTTAAACCCTTAATTCTCATGTAAATTATGCAAATGTGGGGAAAATAATAATGAAATAAACCTTTAATAATCATATAAATATGGCCTTAACATTAAGAAATCTGCCAAACCTTCTACACCAAAGAAGGCTACTGACACTAGAAAGATAACAGAAATGTTAAAACCTAAAAGAACAAGGAAGCAAACAGCACAGAATGCCGGGTCTGCGTGGGTCCAGCTGAAGTTGAGATTATTGACCCTGCTGTAGCTGCTAGAAAAACTGTTGTTGAAATTTTGAGGGAACAACAAAAAGAAGCCACTAGAAAGAGGAAGCCTACTGTGGTTGAAATTGATGATGAGCCACTTTCCAAGAGAAGGAAAGAGATTATTCACAAAAAGAAACATGGAAAGGGGAAACAATTGAAAAACTTAGAGGCTCAAAGGGCACAAGAAGAAGAAGAAGCAGTAGAAGAAGTAGAAGCAGTAGGAGAGGCTATTGATGCTGAGCCATTGACTATTATCAAGCCTACTGAGGATGCAGAGGTTGTTCTTGAGCAACCTGTTGGAGAGTCATAGCAAACTACAGAGACTGAACCTGCTGTTGATGTTGTTGAATCCTCACCTGCTAAGGCTGCTGAGCCTATTGAAAGTGAACAGGTTGAATCTACTGAGCAATCTGTTGGAGAAACACACGATGCTACACGCACCGAGCCCGCTCGTTATTTTTGAATCTACTGAAGCTGCACAAGTTGTTCTTGAGCAACTTGTAGAAGAACCACAGCAAACCACTGAATCTACACCGGCTGTGGTGAGTGAAACATTGGCTCAAGACCCTGCAATTCCTGCAATAGTTCAGGGGGAAGAACGATCCGTCGTTAACCCCGTCGATGAGCATATAAGTCAGGGGGAACCAAGTGTTGTGCAAATGGAGGTAGTAGGGACCAATATCCAATCTGAGCAACCTACTGACTTTCATACATCTATTGAAGACACCTTGAGCTTGCTTTTTGGGACCTTTGCAGGTCATCAAGCTACTGAAACTACTCTTAGAAAGCCAACTATGCCATATGAGAAGGCATCTAAGAAGGACAAAGTAGATCCTAACTTCAAGAAAGGGCAAAATTATTTCCAATGGAAGTTTGGATTCTACAAGAAACAGAAACCAGCTATTGATCCAATGAGTGGATTTGAAGAATGGGCATTTAATCAGCTGGGTGTGGACAACCTATTGGAATTGATAGATACAACCTTGCTGCAATCTAGGCTGATGGATCTATTGAATGAGGGAAAGAAAAGTGGATCAATTATGTTCAGAGATCCAAAGTACACACCAGACAGTGATTCATCTGATTCTGATGATGATCCCCCCCATGTTCCCTGGGGAGACAAGTAGAGTGGCTAGAGAAACAACCACTGAAGCCACTGGTCAAGGAGCCACTGTTGATGCAGAAGCTGAACCCACTGACACTGATAGGTCTGCTGAGGGCCAGCAGATTGGAGAGATGGATGAGGATCTGCAGGATCTCACCATGGATGATTTGGAGGCATTGATCAATGATGGAATAAGTGGTGCTGCAAATAGGTTGGTTGGTGAATCATCTACTTTATTTGTTGAAGAACCTACGGCACAATCTGAAGATCAACAAAGTTCTGGTTTGGATGAAGAAAGGATTACTGACCACAGTGAACCTAGTGCCAGTTCAGAGGACTCAATTCAATATCAAGATGGATTTGACATTGAGGACACTTTTACCAAAACTGCCTCTATCCTAACAAAGATTGGTCATGTTGAAGGATTTCAAGTGGACAATGAAACTGTATTCAATCCTCAAAGAGTGGAATAGGAGGTTCAGGTTGCTGAGGTTCAAACAGCACCTGAGCAAAGGTTGGAACATGAGGCACAGGTTGCTGAGTTGCAAACAGCACCTGGACACAGGTTGGAACAATCTTTGGGTTTGGAGGAAACCCCTGCTGTAGTTGTTGAAGAGGCTGCTGTAGTGGAGCCTACTGGAGTCAAGGCCACTGTAGGGAAAGATAGTTAGCAGGCTACTATTGTTAATGATGAAGAACAGATGCTGGACTATGACTACAGTGATGAAGAGTTTCAAATTGATGGATCTACTGATGATGAACCTGCACAAGATCCTATAATGGAAGATATTCTTAGTGCTATGGTTGAGGAAGGACCTCCCCCTGCTGGGAGAGATATGAGTAAAGCAATGGTCATCAGCAGACAAAGGGCACAATATAATGTAGAAGAGCCTGCTGATGGAGTTGCTGGAGAAATGACTGGTGGAGTGCCAATAGAAGTGTTGAATGAGTTGAGGACTGTCAGGAATGACATGCAACAGTTAAGAACTCAATTGGATAGACAAGAACAAAGATTTGAGGAACTGATGAAGTTGGTGAATGACAACAGACAATCTACTGAAACAGTTGCTTCAAATTTCACATCTACTCAAAATGCTGTTAATAATATGATGCTAGATGTGAGGGGAATCAAGCAAGGAAATACACTGAAAGAGAAGTTTTTGAAAGAACAACTTGCTTCTATCCATCAAAAACTTGATAAACTTGCTGAAACTCCTAAGCCTGCTGAGGCTGCTGGAACATCTCAACCTGCTGGATTGGATCCTAAGCTTACTGAGAGGATCAATCTACTGGAGCAAACTCTACAATCTAGAATTACTGCAGTTGATACAAGAACTGAAATTATCGAAGGGCAACTGAGTAATCTGGTTATCACACAGGAGAGTGTTCATGGCCTACTGTCCCGTTTTGTTGATGATGTCACTAAGGGGGAAGAGGGCCAAACAGGAGTAGCAAAAGAGGTTGTAAGGATTTTTGCTAAGAAGAAATGGGAGAATGAAACAAATGCATTCAGGGAACCTGCACCTGGCCGAATTCAACTTACTGATGATCCCCTTAAACAATACAAGAATGAGTACTATAACAGAAGGAAACCTTACCATGACAAGGGCTTTCATGAAGGTTTAAATTCATTCTTGGGATTGAAGTTTTGGGAAGCAAGGGTTAGAGCCTTAAGGGCAAGTTACAGAGGTGGAAGAAGTGGAAGAGGTGGAAGAAGTGGTAGAGGTGAAAGGAGTTTGCCTATCACAAAAGCTAAGGACTCACTGAATGAATTTAAAGAGCTTTACATGAGAATGGGATTCAAAGTAAATCAAATCAACCTCATCCTACCTGAAGCATGGAAGTGGTGGAAGGAAGTGAACTCCTACATTGACTTCACTTTGATTGAAAATGAATGGATGAGAGAGAAGATAGAAGAAATAAGAGCTTATCAAGAACAAACTAAAAAAGCAAGAGAAGAAAGGGAAAGAAGACAGTAGATCAGCATACCTATCTGTTTTATTTTTGCTGATGCTAGACTGTAATAATCTTTGAACAAATGTTTATAATGAAATATGACTAAATTTGTTCTGTTTTTGTTTTAAATCTTTTTGCTTTGCTGTTAGGTGAGGGTAGTGGCATCATCACCAAAAAGGGGGAAATTGTTGGACTTATTTTTAAGTTTTAGTGATGAGTGCCAGACTAACTGTTATAGTGCAAAGGCAAAAAGATGTCTAGATCAAATGTATAGGTTTATTAGAGTTTGATCTTTGTATAGGTTTGATCAAACAAGCACTGTAAAGGTCAGCTGACTGAGTTCAGCAGACTAGTCTAGGTCAGTAGGGTAGTTAGGTCAGTAGACTTATCAGGAACCTGCTGAAGACTGAAGGCTGAGGGCTCAAACTCAGTTAATGAAGGCTAAGGGATCAAACTTAGTAATTAAAGTCAAGGATATGGAATCAGAATTTAGGCAAGTCTGTGATGACCTAAACTGATTACATATACCTTGTGTAGAAGGCCTAAGTTCCTTAAGTTGCATGGTGATTGGAACTTAGTTATTTGCAAAAAGGTGTAATCTAACTTCACAAATAAAAGTTAGATAAAAGAAATCAGCTGCATTGTATTTGATACACAACAAATTGATGTTCAGCAGACTGATAGGTATTACAGCAGACTGATGAACCTGCTGATAATATACCTCGGTTAATTCAAGATTACATTGGAAGATTACATGGAAAATGACAGCTAACAACCTCTGACTTATCAAACAAATCAGTGGTTGAGATTAAATGGACGTTGGGATGATTCAGGATTTTATCCAATGGATATAAGTCAAGGGTGGACAGACTGCACTGTCAAAAAGGATTCTGACAGTGTCAGTCCTATGAATAGTGACAGAAAGCAAGTCAAATGGGACAAAACAATATTTGAATTTCAAATACAAGTCACATGCCGTCCTACCTATAAATAGAGGACTTCAAACTCAGAAAAAGATGATGATTGATGAATTTTAAGAGAAAAATATAAGAAACAATTCTGAGCTGAAAAACACCCTGCTGAACGTACTGAGCTTAAAGCTACTGATCCAGAGAAAATCTTCAAGTGTATTCTGTATTCAAGCTACATCAAGTTTACATACTTGAAGTCTGCAAGCTGCTGATTATATCATCCTAATCAAGCTGCTGCAACTGAATCATTTACTTGATTCAATCCTTATTTTATAAAGAACCCGTCGAAGGCGATGAAGCATCCGTTGGGTGTGAAAGATCGCTCTTTGTGGTGGAGTGGTGAAGAGGCAATCCTACCCTTCAAGGACCAAGTGGAAGACTTTGGAGCAAAGAATCCTACATGTTCCAAGTGTTCGCTTTGTGAAGCCATAGTTATTGGTGAAGGACAAGCAACTTAGGAATCTTTGTAACGACTACATCAAAGATCTCTAGTGAATTACCTCCAACATCACAAGAGAAGAGTGGACCGACAGATTACACCACCCGGAACCACTATAAAACTTGCCTACTTACTTTTCGCACTTACATTCTGCATTTAGTTTACTATACACATCAACCTACTGAATCTAGCAACTGAAATCACACACTTACACTACTAAGTATCTAATACTTAGTATCATATTTAAACAACAAGTAATAAGGCTTAATTTTTGATATAATTCCGCTGCACAAATTCAGTAAACTCAACTGTTAGTAGACTACGTGTATCGCCAGCAGTTAGCTGCGAGGTATCGACGGACTATCGAGGTATCAGCAGTCGTCGAAGTTGCTGAGTTTGTTAACTCCAAAATTTTTAAGTGTTATGTTTATTCACCCCCTGAAGGATGCAGGTTCTTAGATCTAAACGAGTTAGATCTACGCACAGCGGATGGATCACGACTTATACATCATAATACATAATTAAAGGACTTAAACTGCTACAAGGGGGTTAAGATCATGTTACCAATAGTTGGAAGAGAAGCCAAGATCTTCCGATGTGTTCTCCAAAAGGCGGTTGGTGGACACCCTTCTTGATACACGAACCTCCTCGATATGCAACACTTCTTCCTCTAAAACACTAGACAAAAAAAACTAATTTTTTTTCTCTCTTTTATGGTGTGGTGGTCGAATTTTTTCCTTGTCCATTACCCTTGGAATAACTCTCCTTTTATAGGAGAGTAAATCCTTGGTCTCCAAGTTTCAATTAATTAAATAAATAATTAATTAAAAAAATAAAAAGATATTTTCCTTAATAAATAATTGTGACATGTATTGACCAATAAGAAACCAAATAACATGTCATACAACCAATCACATAACAAGAATATTTTTTATTTTCCACAACACAAGAAAATTAATTCTTGTGCTAATTAAGACCATAATGGCGCCACCCCTAGGTTTTAAAAGCCCACACAAAATGTCTTTTATGTGTATTATATTATTTAGCCCAACTAAATAATATTCATGCATATCAATTAATTGGCCCAGCCAAATAATTATCACTGAGGCCCAAATAACAAGATTATTAGTCCGAATTACAGAAGCCACATCGGGGACCATGGACCTATAACTAGTAGCTCCAATAATTAATTATTCATCGAACAGAATAAGTACATTAATTATTAATTCCGGGATTACGCCACCATAAACCCGAAACTGAACTCTACCAATTATAGATATATACTTACACTCAACCCATAGATTAGATAAGTGTCCATTGATATAATCACTACATACGGATTAACCCTCCATAGACTGTCCATTCTGAGTGGGAAGTCTCCGTGAACCCGACTCGAATATCTTATCCTTATTTACCATTAACCCCCGATGATCAATTAGTTCACATATCCGACTAGTGATCAATTAGTCTAATATGAACTCCCGGGATCGATCACTTTCTTAAGGCTAACAAATAAGGGATCGTCTCTCTACTTCCCGCAGAAGGAATGGATTCCATGTCCGTGAAAATCGAACTACTCACTCATCCGGAGATAGTGCCAATGAGAAGTGGCTTGGAACACATATTTAAGTGAACCGTAACTAACACATCAAACACTACCCCGGGACAAGAAGACCCGTGATCACCTCAGATTAAGGTTGATTCATATATGATCATCTAATGATTTAATAAGATTCCTCGATTACGAATTATATCGAGAAATACGATTAAATCGGTCCAAATTCTATATGAATGCCATCATATATAAATGCCCCACGTAGGTACCCTCTACCGACAAATCCGGATAAGACTATCACACCCTAAGGTGTTCTGGGCGCATTATTGGTGTTTTAATCAAGAGACCCTCAACTCTGATTAAGCTCACCACGGACAAACAGTTTAAGTATACCACCACTAACTCAATCCTCATGTGTAATCCATACACTGAGTTAAGTGGTTACATACAGATATACTTAGGGTTTGCAACAGTGTATTACTTTACAAGCACAAAGAAAGTAATAAGGTGAGATAAGTTCTGTCATTCATTATTAAAAACAATTACACAAATTGTCTTTCGGGCACTACACCTAACAATCTCCCACTTGCACGAAATGACAAGCAACGATTGTTTTTAGAGCACACCCTTTCTCATCTTATTCACAACACTCTCCCACTTGCTCTAAAAGCAGATGAGACATATCCATCAATTCCGTACCCTCCAAACACTCGACTTGGTACACTGATTAGTTAGGTTGTCGACTCGAGACGATCTTTAGGATTGAAACGTTGCCGGTCCTTCCAATTAGGCGGTACTCTCTATGCTTTTGACCTCTAGTGACTGAGAAGATCCTTCAAAGCTATCTCTTCACTATTTTCACAGTGAAGTGATATCGGCTTATCAGACCTGGAATTACTCCCAGACCAAAAAGGAAATTCTAAGCACTATGAGAAAACACTGAGCCCGAGACCAACTTAATGATCATCCTTAATCTGACTACAAGTCAGAATCTGTGTAGTCAACCATATTCAAGTTTGCACCTGAATATACAAGCATATGATTCCTCGTTCTCTAAAGATACTTGAGGACGTACTAAACCGCTACTTATTGCTCGAATCCAAGATTCGATTACTATTGACTTGTTATAACCTGACTTTCCGTTATCCAAGAGAGACTCTATCCCATTCTCTTTATCCGAAGATTTAGAGAATCATTCCTGAGAGGTAGGGTAGGACTACTCTCGATGAATGTTGCATACGTATATGCAAGATCATCTTAACCAATAAGACGGATGGGATAGTCAATGAATCATTCTTGTGAATTTGACCGAATCAAATTCTTAGAATATAGTCCAATTCTCTCCTCCAGAGAATCTTGGCGTGTCAGTTTCTGACTTCAGATAACACACTCATGCTGTTTCCAACAGTTTCAGTGTTACTTTTCGCGAACACTAATACTACTATTTTACCAAAACTGATACCCAGTCTACAAAAGACTTATCAATATTCTGGTCAAGTCCACATATTTTAAAACATACAACTTTTAATGACCGAGAGGTTCTCTTACATCCACAAAAGGACAGAAGTCCCGGCAGTCAACCTGCCATTTGTTCTAACCAAGACCCTTCTGTTCCGAATGAATCCGACTCTGTTTTATAGCAAGAAAGTCTCAGGGAATCACCCCTATTTTCCGCTTTGTAACGAAATCTAGCAAGACTGAGTGGTGAGAGAGTCCTAGGTCTGGTTAACTCTCTACTTTTTAGGGAATCACCCCTAGACCACTCAGCTTTGTGCTGAAAGTTAAACTTTCCTATTCATTCGACTCTTTTTGGCGTAGATCCAATTACTCCCACTGGGCCTGAGACACTCAGGTGGTTCTACAAGTGGCTGAACAGAACTGGAGTACCAAAACTCCATTCACAGGGATAAGGTTTTCGAACCAACCTTTCTGACCAGAATCCTATACAGCCCATAAAGAGCCACAGGTTATCAATCACCCCAGCAGACTATAAAGTCCACACAACCATAATGGGTCCATGGTTAAACCATACTCCCACTGCGTTCTGGGTGGATTGACATTCTGATCTAGTAGTATTTATCAGTGTAATCACCAACAACCGATGTTGGACGTGGCCTGACTAAATCAGATAGTAACTTCCTAGAGTAACCGTACTCCAAGGTCTAAGGTTGTTATCTTATAGATTCTATCAGAAGCCTTGTGACATTTCAATCGTCACTTTCTGATTTCAAGAATCTTATAACCAACCTTCACTCATCACATTAAGACATTTTACAAACATTCACAATCTGAACGTATGTGCAAAATCTCCAGTCCTACCTTCAAGCATTAAGTGCTAAATGCCTACATTTACGGAAGTGGTGTGGACCAAATTCACTCCTTATCCATAAATTCACTACCATCTTCTAGGTAGACTTCTCGGTTTACATAATAATGTTAACTGTTATTTTGCAACCAATTATCTTAATCGAGTTTAGCAGTGTATTGTAGCACATCAATAACTATATAGGGCAAGTCTATGGTTTCTTCCTCGGTGAGAAACATTCCACTAGGAAGCAGGCCGAGCATCAGTCCCAAGACTATGCGATAGCCTATTTCTGAGCATGGAATCCTCTATTCTCTGCTAAATCAGAGACTCCTCCTCGTATTCTTTCGATAAACTAAACCGTGTTTCGAGTAGTTATCAGACAAAATGTCACCACTCAAAATCTCCCACTAGCTTGTATCTCTCACTAGACCCCGAAGGTTATGATGAACAAGCTATGTTACCCCTTCAAATCTATTACCCTTTCCCAATTGAAAGGAAACTTAGTCATTGTTCCTTTGAGATAGTGTTCCTAGACTGGGAGATAGGAATCACCCTTAGCCAGTCGTCAGGTCTTATCTTTAGGATATATGCACTAATTAATAGATATTGAAGGGTCGTTTATCTTAATACGGAAACCATTTGCCTATAATAGTTTAAGACGTGTTACATATACCTTTTCAGCATTTCTTAGTGGTTCTGACTTTATCAAACAAAAGTCCGAGTCTCAGATTCGTACTACAAATGTCATCTTCATTTTCTATGAGGCAACAATATATCGAGTTGAAAGTGAATCCATTTGTTTCAACGAATCCGTAAAACGTAAAAATAAATTTTTTCGTGATATTCAAGGATAGAATCCGAAATTCATTTCCTTATATCACTCCCACTATTGTAGTTGAAATTACGCCCGTTGTTACTCTATTAATCGTTAATGCACAAGCCTTCCTTGTTCTTCCAAATAACTAAGCTACCGAGTCAAGTTACTCGGTTAAGAAAGTCGCTAAGGATTCATTGGTTAGTGATCCGAAATCACTTTCCTTATCCTATACTTTCTTTAATTAATGTTTCGGTTTAGCCTCAAAACTTCGTTAAGATGATTAACACTTATAGACATTCTTTCCCATTCTTAACTTTCCTTAAAAGGAAATAGTCTTGAACTAGCAGTTCGTATGAGTAGACACTACTCGTGAACTGTGGGATGTCTAATGAAAGCGTCACCCAGTGGGACTAATTTTCTAATAAATCAGATGAACATAAGATAAAAGCTCCCACTAGTTTATCGGTTCCAAATACCGTCTAACTAGCGATACTTTAATTTATGATTCTCCAATTTTTCTATTATAAAATTTATCGTGTAGTCACTACACAATTAAAATTCACTAGAAGAATTTTATCGTCCCAATCATCTTTCAAACTAACTTCGGTTGTCTCTTGTTCTGCACGAGTGACAGCAGTGACATACTTATTTACGTCACTTAAGTTTGGAAGGCGTTTTGAAGTCTCGAGAGAAATACCTCTTCCGAAAAATTAATCGCATGTGAGATTAATAAGTACAACGTTCTAGTTACTTACCACTTTTTAACGAAGTCATTACTAGTCAATTTTACACTAGCAGTCTAGCACCCTAGAGAGATATGTAAATAGTTGTAAATAAAATTGACAGAAAATAAATCCAAATCATACACTACTAATAAATTTTAGGAACATAAACTAAGTACTTGTAGTCTATCCTACCGTTCCAAGGATTTAATCTAACGCCTCAGTGCCGCCTTAGGGTAGGTCAAAGAGGTTTCGATTAATATTAAAGATCAGATTGAGAATCGAACATCTCATTAGTGATCGTCAATCACCTTTCCTTTTTCAGCTAAGGTACTACCAAAAATACCCTTTATGAGTGTGACCTACTGTCTCAGATTTTTAGGTAGACCCCGAGTGTGCCGCCTTAGGGTCGGTCAGTGACCCGACGAGTACCCAAAATCCTATCCTTTCGGAGACCAAGCCTTGAATTTTGATAGCGGTGAAGGCCTTCCTTAGGGAGGCCGGTCCCAGGCCGGCACGAGGCGTCACCATTCTCTCACGTTGCTTGTGTCAACAGTTGAGGCCATGGGGTTGGCTGTCGCCTCTCCCGCTCCCACTCAATATTTTGAAAAAGTGGTGGGTTTACTGATCACGTTTTTGGACTTGATGTTACATTAAGGAACAATAAATCATAGGCCCGAATGTTGTCGGTTACGTGGGCTAGCCCACCCGACCTATTCGTTGGAACATATGTGGCCGTCGGACGGGTCAAGACTAGGGGAGCTCCGTTGAGCCGTAGTGGCTCTTTGGATGGCTCAGCCTTGCCAGACTCCCGTGCAAACACCACACGTGGAGGTGAAGTCTTTCGAGCCGTAGCTTCTGTTGATCACCCAACCGTGGTTAAACCACTTTCGAACCATGTTTGCCCGTGACTATCCAATCCTTAAACATCAAACTCTCTCGTAGACACTACGGAACAAAAACGTAATCTTGTCTAGGTGAGGTGGAATTCACCGAGAATCCAACACCTTAACCACGAGGTTTCGGGATTTTACTCCTTATGCTTTCGCAGAGTGGGATTCACCGAGAATCCATCACCCCAACCTCGACGATTGAAAAAACCCGTGTTTCTCGGTTTTTACCCTAATTAGTTTCTAATTAATATCAAACAATTAATTAAAACTAATTGCGTATTTTATACATGCCTAACTAATTCCTCGAATTAATTTCTACATGTATGCATATGGAGTGGAATTCATGATATGATGCATGTAATGGCAATTTTCCGGTTCTACACATACAATCTAAACATGTATACTAGTGCGGAAAATAAACATCGAGATGGACCGTTGGCACCCCCGTATCTAATCTATTAAAAAAAATAACCAAAACCCTAACTAGGGTTTACTTCTTTCTAACATAATCTGCAGCTGTTTAAAATCTTCGACGATCGGCAAACCAAACGAACTCGGATCGCGACGAAACTTTTCAGATCTGTTCCCCACTCCTTGTGCTTCATTATGGACGGTTGGATCGGAGCTTTGACTTGTCAATCTTCACCAGTGAGCCGCCCAACTTGCTGCTGAATCTGACTTTTACAGCAGCGCATCAATGACTTCCCGAGGCCGATTGGGAATCGATATGAATCCCGATCGACCTAAAATTTATATTCCACGTCCAAAACTCCATAATTTTCGATCTGAACGGTTGGATTTGTGTTTCAACGGTCTAAACTCTCCCAGAAATTCGAGGAAGTCACAGGTAGGGTTTCTGTGAATCCTGCATTTTTCTGTTACAGCAGCTTCTTTGCAGCAACGAACGGATATCAAAACGGACTCCGATCGACGCCAAATTTTGTGGAATTGTTCAAAATCTTCCAGTCTTGATTCTGACCAGAGGGATCATCGTTTCAACGGCTCGATCAACGGGAAAAATGAAATAACTAAACAGCTACTAAACAGATCTATTTTCTGGAAATTAAAATTGCAATAAAAATAAATTACATAATTTCCTATACTCATATGAACGAATTTTCATCGTTTATATGAGTTTACAATAGATCTAACGGGTAAACAGTGCCAACCCCAATCCATCTCTTCAACCATAGCAATGAATCATTATCAATGCATGAAACAATAAATAAAATTTACCTACATGCAATTCCACTCCTTTAAATCGTTTAATTATGATTATGACTATATAAATCGTGGAACCTTGCTCCGATACCACATGAAGGATGCAGGTTCTTAGATCTAAACGAGTTAGATCTACGCGCAGCGGATGGATCACGACTTATACATCATAATACATAATTAAAGGACTTAAACTGCTACAAAGGGGTTAAGATCATGTTACCAATAGTAGGAAGAGAAGCCAAGATCTTCCGATGTGTTCTCCAAACGGCGGTTGGTGGACACCCTTCTTGATACACGAACCTCCTCGATATTCAACACCAAGAAAAACTCCAATTTTTTCTTCCTCTAAAACCCTAGACAAGAAAAACTAATTTTTTTCCTCTCTTTTAGGGTGTGGTGGTCGAATTTTTTCCTTGTCCATTACCCTTGGAATAACTCTCCTTTTATAGGAGAGTAAATCCTTGGTCTCCAAGTTTCAATTAATTAAATAAATAATTAATTAAACAAAATAAAAAGATATTTTCCTTAATGAATAATTGTGACATGTATTGACCAATAGGAAACCAAATAACATGTCATACAACCAATAATATTTTTTATTTTCCACAACACAAGAAAATTAATTCTTGTGCTAATTAAGACCATAATGGCGCCACCCCTAGGGTTTAAAAGCCCACACAAAATGTCTTTTATGTGTATTATATTATTTAGCCCAACTAAATAATATTCATACATATCAATTAATTGGCCCAGCCAATTAATTATCACTGAGGCCCAAATAACAAGATTATTAGTCCGAATTACAGAAGCCACAACGGGGACCATGGACCTATAACCAGTAGCTCCAATAATTAATTATTCATCGAACATAATAAGTACATTAATTATTAATTCCGGGATTACGCCACCATAAACCCGAAACTGAACTCTACCAATTATAGATATATACTTACACTCAACCCATAGATTAGATAAGTGTCCATTGATATAATCACTACATACGGATTAACCCTCCATAGACTGTCCATTCTGAGTGGGAAGTCTCTGTGAACCCGACTCAGAATATCTTATCCTTATTTACCATTAACCCCCTGATGATCAATTAGTTCACATATCTGACTAGTGATCAATTAGTCTAATATGAACTCCCGGGATCGATCACTTTCTTAAGGCTAACAAATAAGGGGTCTGTCTCTCTACTTCCCGCAGGAAGGAATGGATTCCATGTCCGTGAAAATCGAACTACTCACTCATCCGGAGATAGTGCCAATGAGAAGTGGCTTGGAACACATATTTAAGTGAACCGTAACTAACACATCAAACACTACCCCGGGACAAAAAGACCCGTGATCACCTCGGGATTAAGGTTGATTCATATATGATCATCTAATGATTTAATAAGATTCCTCGATTACGGAATTATATCGAGAAATACAGATTAAATCGGTCCAGTCCTATATGAATGCCATCATATATAAATGCCCCACGTAGGTACCCTCTACCGACAGTCCGGATAAGACTATCACACCCTAAGGTGTTCTGGGCGCATTATTGGTGTTTTAATCAAGAGACCCTCAACTCTGATTAAGTTCACCACGGACTAACAGTTTAAGTATACCACCACTAACTCAATCCTCATGTGTAATCCATACACTGAGTTAAGTGGTTACATACATATATACTTAGGGTTTGCAGCAGTGTATTACTTTACAAGCACAAAGCAAGTAAAATGGTGAGATAAGTTCTGTCATTCATTATTAAAAACAATTACACAAATTGTCTTTCGGGCACTACAACTAACAATCTCCCACTTGCACGAAATGACAAGCAACGATTGTTTTTAGAGCACACCCTTTCTCATCTTATTCACAACACTGGGCCTGAGAAACTCAGGTGGTTCTACAAAGGTGTGAACAGACATGAAGTACCAAAACTCCATTTACAGGTATATGTCTTTAAACCAACCTCTTATTTTCAGAATCCTATACAGTCCTCCAAAAAGGACCATAGGTGATCAACCACTCCCGGCAGACTGTAAAGTCTGCTTAATCACAGTGAGTCAATGGATAAACCATACACCCACTGCATTTGTGTGGATTGACATTCTGATATGGTTTATTAGTATTTATCAGTGTATTCCCCAACAACCAATGTTGGATGTGGTCTGATTAAATCAGATTGTAACTCTTTGAGTAACTTTACTTCAAGGTCCAAGGTTGTTATTTAAACAATATTTCAGAAATGCTGTAACGCCCCGTTCCCGGACACCGAGTCCTTATCCGGAAAAGGAACGTTAGGCACGCATAATATTAAATAAATCTAATATTACACGTAAGCCTCTACTACGTTGTATCAAACAAAAGCAAACGGAAGCAAAGACTCCGGTAATTTTTTTCAAATAACCAAGAGTAGAAACTCAATAACTAAAGATGGAAATGTAACATTTATTACATTGGAAGAGAAACCAATGAAATCCAAAATGTACGAATCCTCAAACTAAAAGTAAACTACAAGGTTCCAATGATAAATCAAGTCTGTGAGATAAATATAAATAAATAATCAAGGTCTTCAAGTCCGGCGTCCTCAAACGTCGTCATCAAAGTCCTCCTCGTACTCCGAATTTACCTGTTCGTCTTCTCTCCCCCAAACACAAAAATAAACATGCATTTGAGGTAAGTACAATGTACAAAGTAAGAAGTAGAAGCTACAATTTAATTAAGGTTATTATTAAAAGATTATCTTGGTGAGACCGACTCAATCTAGGGTTCACTTCATGCCCATCGACACGTCATGACTATATGTTTCTAACTTAGCTTATCTTTGTTACATCATTACTCAAGGACACAATGCATGGTGAAAATTCCACCACGGGATATACTTGCCAACTATGGTGATTAGCACCGGTAGTCCAGGGATCTCCCCGGTATGCATATACGTTCGATGGATTTCTTCCACTACCCTTCAGCCTTTTGAGCCAGTAGCGTTGTCCACCTTTTATGAACGTATCACATCGCCAATTTGAATCAGTGCCTAACCAAGAATAAGTGACGTTTTAGCTTTTATCTACACATATGTAATTATTATTGTGAATTAACTAGCCACCTAAGTGTTTTCAGAATAAAACTCACCTTATCAACTCTACCCCTCACTTAGACAGCTAGACATCACATCTTAACAATTATACAGACATTGATGAACTCTAGTTCATCAAAGCACAAGCTCTTTCATGCCCTTCCGACGGATCCGAACTTCAACTCCCTTTAAAAGTACATTCGGTGTTTTAACTGAACGAATCAGAAGTTCAATCGAAGATTGTTTATGTTTACTTAATGTTATTTGATCATGAAACAATGTTTAAAATTCAAAACATAGCTTAAAATATCATTATACAGAAATCTGGGGCAATGCGTGCGCATTCCTTATGCTGAAACCTGCTGGAAACTTTCTGTTCAAGCAATGCATGCGGATTGTGCTCAATGCGTATGCATTCCAAGACCAGAACCTGAGCTGAAACTCTCTGTTTGATCGATGCGTGCACATTCTTATGAATGCGTACACATTCCTCAGCCAGTAAGCATCATGTACTACTCTGGACCAGTAATGCGTGCACATTTCTCTGAATGTGTATGCATTCAGTGTCTAGAAGCTAAACCTGCAATCATGTAACATGGATGCGTGCGCATTGCTGGGCAATGCGTACGCATCCTGCACAGAAAAACCCTAAAACTATGATTTTTCATCTCATAACAATCTCTACTCGATTCCAAACATATTTTACGTGAAAGATAGCAGAAAAACAGTAGAAAACATAACTTTCACAGATCCTAACTTCCCTTAATCTCTGATCAACATCTAAGCTTAAAACTTGATACAAAACGCATCAAAACATGATCTAATCTTCTCTAAACCACAATTAGATTGTAGGAAGAGCTTCTTACCTTTAGCAAGCTTATTCCCAGTCCAAGAACTCAGAATAATAGCAGCTAAAAACTATCTTTCCCACACAAAAACATGTCATAAATCCAAACTTAAATTTAGAGTCAATCACATGCTTCTAAACGAATAAAACTACGAATTGATGAGTTTGAATCCATCAAACTCGAAGAAGAACAGAATTAGGGCTTACACATACCTTGACAAATCCCCAACTTTCTGATTTCAAAACGTTGCTCTCTTCACAACGATTCCGGCGCTCTACTCTGATCTGAAAACCGTTAAGAATTGACTTAGCAATCGATGAAGGTCTCTTAGCCCTAATCTTGCTCTCACACACGTAGATGACAAGTTTGGGGGTGAAAAATCCGATTAAAAGATTAAGGGGCCGATTAGGTTAGTTTTTCCTTAAATAGGAAAATTCCACAATTACCTAATTTAAATGATTTTCCTTAATCACCCTTTTCTAAAATCAGATTTCCTTTCTTAATATATACATATATATCTCGAATATATATATATATAAATATCAAAATAATTAAACTCCGAATAAAAGGAACCGAACCCAATATTCCGTTTTCGCAAAATGACACATCTACCCTTTCCCAAAAATCGGAATATTACAAAGGCTGTGGCAGTATAACCGTCACTATCCGATCTTAAGAATATTACTAGAAAGGCGCACCGTGCGATGGACGGTGGGCCCTTTATTTATATTTTTACGAGTTATAGATTCGGCTGATTTATTTGTGGTGCAATGTATCGAAATCTGCCGTTTGAATTATGCCACGGAGTTGACAACCATTAATTTACATAACCAAAATAAAAGCATTACCCATGAGTAAATAAATAAATGAATCATCCGGTAAATCACAAGTTACATTTTGATAATTGAAAGCCTAAAAGGACTGCACATAATGACGATTTCCTTCACTATTATGTTTAATAAATGTTTTCTCTTATTCCAGAAGAACAATTAAATCCACATCAACAGTAAGAGGAAAATGAAATGAGCATGTGATATCATTGTAATATTCACAAGAGAAGATTGTAATGGCATAAACCAGAAACTATCCCGTGAAACGACCATGAAATGACCAGTAAGAGGAGACCATTATGATAAAACTATACTGTGAAAATCTAGCAATAGGATAGGATGCAAAAGAAGACGGGGAAAATGTATTTTTCACTCCTAGATAACATATATAAGTATAGGAATTCGGATACTCTGAGTCGTCGGAAAGTCAGCAACCACAGAACAAAAAAGCAATTAGGATTCCCATAAGTTCCATAAACTAAAAGTAGGGAAATAAATAGAAACAAAACACACACATATGATGATTGAACATGCAAAACAGCAAAACAAACAGCCAGGGCCGGCCCTATCACAAGCCAGGCGAGCCAGTCGGCTTGGCCCAATGAATCCCGATAGGCCCAATCGGTACATGTTTTGCTTATCCGAAATTTTTTTTTATAGAGTTAATCCGATCGATTTATAAAAAAAATCGTATATTAAAAAGCCCGATTTTGATAACAAATAGGCCCGATTCTTTAAAAAAAAAATACCCAACCCAATAAAAAAATTTATATATAGGCCCGATTCTT
Source organism: Gentiana straminea (assembly GCA_036785695.1). Lineage (NCBI taxonomy): Eukaryota > Viridiplantae > Streptophyta > Magnoliopsida > Gentianales > Gentianaceae > Gentiana > Gentiana straminea. The sequence goes on from JAVUPR010000477.1 coordinate 2,788,097, forward strand.
TAAAAAAAATATCCAACCCAATAAAACAATTTATATGTTACTAAATGTTACTTCATGAAGAAAGTAGCAGATAAAAAGAATTCGAAAAAAATTGAGCCATGCTTTATATATTGAAGACAAATAGGCTAGTCATAAAGGGAAAAAAATAAGGGAAATCAGCATAAATCAAAGGATAAACACACTTACGAATGGGCAACTTCTGTAGCCTTTTTCTTTCCAAATACATATCTGATATCCCATCATCGCCGGCGGCACAGCGACAGGGCAGCTGGGCAGGGCAGGGCAGCGGCGGCGCAGGTACTTCTTCTCCTTCCTGGCTTCCTCCTCCACTCCAATCAATCCAATCCAATCCAATCCAAGCCTATTATTATTAGGTATGTTTTCAATTAATTTTTTTAAATATTAGTACTAAATTAGTTGTTAATTTTAATAATTAGTTGTTAATTTGAATAATTAAATTTGCCATGGATATTTTGTTGATATACCTTTAGTGAGTCCTTTTGTTTTTGAATTTTGAGAAAGATGTGAAATTGTGAAAAGATTGAAATTGAGTAATGTGGTCTAATGTTGATGTTGGAATTTAAAAAGTTGAAAAGCTTCAATAGAGTGTTTCTTGTGTAGGAATTAGAATTTAGAACAATGGGTAAATGGCCATCTGGAAATGAGAAAAGAAAGAGGAAAAAAGCCATTGAAGAAGAAACTAACAAATTGTATTTTCGGTCGATTTTTTTTTTTTTGTACATAGGCCCAATTTTTTTTAACTGGCTTCGGCCCTAAAAAACGTAGGACCGGCCCTCCAAACAGCTTATGTATAGTAACAAAACGAAAGATGTGTCATGTCATGAATGAAAGAAATTACAAGACAGAAAAGACATCCAGCTCCTTCGAGAGAGAGAGAGAGTAATTGTAACCATTGAAACGTGCCTAGTGGGGTCTGCAGACTGTGGACATTAGGTGCAACATATTAAGTCAGGAAGCACACTTTACTTGCAGCAATGTGAAGGGGAGAAAACATGCGCACAGATAGTAGTAAGCCTAAGGATTATGATTTTCTAGAAAACAAATTCCAATGGTTTGTAGAGTGAAAGTGAACACAACATTGCATTCTAGACCAATAAGAAAGAGAAACAGAAAGACATATTCAGATTGAAGCTTGTAGAGTGAAATTGAACCTTAATCAGTTCCACAATTGCTACAGTCTTGTTGATGGCTCTACCCATGGCCTTGAACATGATTTCATCTGAACCATTTTCCTACGAATAATTCAGTACACGAACAATAAGATGAAGGTGTAAAATAGAATACAATGATTAAACACGCTTCCAACTACTAATGGAAGTTGACGACAACGTTACCGCAATAAAAAACAATTTGGAACAACCAATGATAATGAGACACGCAACAATTAGATGCTTATAGTTGCATCCCAACCATAAAAATGATAGCTTTATCATATCATTCTAGACGGACATAAGGAAAAAAAAAAAGGAGCAATATCTGTACACCAAAACTAACTTGAATGTGTCTTAGACTCTATTGAATGTCTGCAAATTGCAACATGCTAAATAACTCAAACAATGGAGCAGAAATTTTTCTAAATTACCCGTTCTACTCGAACCATGCCACATCCAATAAATTCGATAGAAAACCAACAACTCATTTCACAAACACAAAAACATCAACATGAGGCAATTAAATTGAAGTAAATAATAGTAAGAATCTCTCAACTATCAAGTATAGCAATTAGTAACATATAAGAACACTAAACAACTGAAGCTCCACAACATCTACGGTGTTCTCTTAATCTTTTCTACCACATCAAATCCAATGAGAGTTATAATTCATTGAAACTGGTGTTCCAACCGAAAACATGCCATCCTATGTCAAAGGCAGCAAATAGCAGACGCATATCCAATAAAGAGCTAGCGGGCGTAAGATAAATCCTCTGTTTTTATAACAAAGAGGATAGACGAATCCTCTGGTCGCCCATATAAATATTCCCAAAACAACTACGATGCCTGAGAAATTCTTTATTGAGCGAAAGAACATTTCTCCTGTTTCACATATAGCTTATTTAGGCTTCTAGTCTCATACACAGCGCGGAGATGATAGGGCTGCTTGTCTAATGATAGGCTAAATAACTATGATACGAACTCCTTAAAGTTGAATTCTTTAAATAGAGAAGGTGGAAGTTATACGAACCTGAAACATAGTCATATTTTAAGTTAGCAAAGTTAGAGCATAAGTTATATAGCCAAGCATCATTGGTCTGTGATACGAATCTCATTTAGTCGGAGACTCCTCCTTTGACTTTTCCACCTTTCTGCGCCGATCCATGTCCTTCTCAAAACCAACAGTTCAAACAAAGAATTCAACCATTAAATATTCATGTTAACATAACGAAACACAAATCCAAAAAGCCAAAAACACGACAGAAAGCAAACGAGACTAAAACGGGGAGACGAAGACGCGTGTCAAGAGAATTGAACCCCATGTCAAGAGAAAGGAATGCGTACAATACCACAGTAACGCGTGTAAGAAAGGAATTGAAAGTTAAAAGTCACAGTTGGTACACGTACCCGGTACGTGATGGATTGCAATTAATCAGTTATACGGCGTCGTTTTAGCTAGGACAGAAGAAAAAAAAAACGAACGCAAGACGACAAAATAGTCGTCCCATTTATCCGCAATTAAGAAGTACTCCCATTTATGATAACCAACCTTTTACTCATTGTATCAAGATATTTCACGAACAGTCACCATCTGAGTGGGTATGCAAAATCTTCAGTCCTACCTTCAAGCACTAGTGCTAAATGCCTCTATTTGCGGAAGTGGAGTAAATGCACTTCACTCTTTGTCCACAAATTCATAAGCATCTTCTAGGTAGACTTCTCAGTATTTCATAATAATGTAAACCGTTATTTTGCAACCAATATCTTAATTGAGTTAAACAGTGTATTGTAGCATATCAATAACTGTACAAGATAATCTATGGTTTATCCTTTCAGTGAAATCATTTCACTTGGAGGTAGGCCAAGCATCAGTGACAAAACCATGCCATAGCTTATATCTGAGCATTGAATACTCGTTTCTCTGGTAATATCAGAGATTCCTCCAAATATTTGGACAAACTAATCGGGGTTTCGAGTAGTCATTAGACAAAAAAGGTCTATTACTCAAACGCTCCCACTAGCTTATGTCCTTCATAAGACCCCGAAGGTCAATATGAACAAGCTATGATACTTCTTTAGCTCTATTAACCTTTCCTAATTGAAAGTTTACTTAGTCATTTTTCTTTTGAGATAGTTTTCTTAGACTGGGAGATAGGAATCACCCTTAGCCAGTCTTTATATCTTATCTCTAGGATATATGCACTAATTAATAGATGCTAAAGAATCGTTTATCTAAATACGAAAACCATTTGTCTTAATAGTTTATGATGTGTTACATATACTTTTTCAGCATTACTTAGTGGTTTTGACTTTATCAGACAAAAGTCCGAGTCTCAGAATCGTATACAAATGTCATATTCACTTTCTTTAAGGCAACTATATTATCGATGTGAAAGTGAATCCATTTGTTCCAACGAATCTGAAAACAGAAATTAGATTTCTGCGATATTCAAGGATTAAAATCCGAAATTTATTTCCTTATATCACTCCCACTATCTTAGCTGAAATAACTGCCCGTTGTCTACTCTTTTATCATGAATGCTCAGCTACCTTGTTCTTGCAAAAGAACTTTAGCTTTCGAGTCAAATTACTCGGTTAAGAAAGTCTCTAAGGATTCATAGGTTAGTGATCCGAAATCACTTTCCTTATCCTATTTTTTCTTCGATTAATAATCCGGTTTAGTCTTTAACTTATTTAGTTTAGATGACTTACACTTGTAGACATTTACCTTCCCATTCTTGGCTTTCTTTAAAGGAAATGGCCTTGAACTTAGCAGTTCATTTGAGTAGGCAGTACTCGTAAACCGTGGGATGCCTAGTGAGATTGGTACCAAATCATTCTCGTCATCTTTGAACTAATTTTGTTTTGTCTCTCGCTTATCACGAGTGACAGCAGTGACATACTTATCAATGTCAATTAAGTTTGTAGACTCAAGAGGAACATTCTCTTCTGAAAAATTAATTTGCATTTTTGATTTATGAGTTCAACGTTCTTGTTAATTTTCCACTTTTACGAAGTCATTATTAGTCAATATAATATGTTTAGCAGTTCAGATACCTTGAGATGATATGTAGTTGCAAAAATAAATTATGACAGAAATGTAAATCAAATCATACACCACAACATATAATAATTTTAGGAATTATAAACATGATGTCATACATGCAGTTTATCCTACCATTCCAAGGATTTAATCTCACACCTACAGTGCCGCCTTAGGGTAGGTCAAAGAGGTGACGATTAAATTGAGACAATCTCTCTCAACAACTAACTGAGAATCAGACATCTATATTTAATTGTTGATTACCTTCCTTTTTCAGCCAAGATATTTCCTAAAATATCCTTCAGAGTGTTGCCTACTATTTCAGATCTCAAGTACGCCCCTAGTATGCTGCCTCAGTAGGGTCGGTCAGTGACTCAACGAGTACCCAAAATCCTATCCTTTCGGAGACCAAGCCTTGAATTTTGATAGCGGTGAAAGCCACCCTCTGGGGGACGAAATCAAAGTGGCATGAGGTGTCACCATTCTCTCATGTGCATGTGTCAACAGGAGAGGCTGTGGGGTCGGTTGTCACCGTCCCCGCTCCCACTCGTTATTTTAAAAAATTGGTAGTCTTATTAGGATTTTCAGAATTTCTACATAATCCGAAAAACAATAAATCATGAATATTTAAGTTAATCCTCCAACTAGTTCATCGGTTCCGAATACCGTCTAACTAGTGTCACTATATTCACGATTTTTTACTTTTATGGATTTATAAATTCTTTGTGTTGTCGCTACACAGTTAAAATTCACCAAGAATATTATAATCCTAATATATGAGGACTTATGAATTTTCCACCAAATCGAAAAACAATAAATCATAAATTTAAAGATCCCCCTAGTTTATCGGTTCCAAATACCGTCTAACTAGTGACACTATATTCTCTTGTGTAGTCACTATACAACAAAAATTCACCAATGAATTTTAAAGTCCTAATTTTATCATGATAAAAATTTAGGATCTTAGAATTTTCCAATAATCGAAAGCAATAAATCATGAAAAGTAGTCACCAACTTATCGGTTCCAAATACCATCTAGTTAGTGTCCAATCTTTTCACGATTTTCCAAATTTTTTATTATTAAAAATCCTTTATGTATCCACTACATAACTAAATCCCCGAAGGATTTAAGATCCTAAAATCAAACTTACCCTGTAAATTTTTATTTTTTATCATGTGAATTTTCCATCCAGATAAAATTCCCTTTCCTTTAATTAATTTAATATATTTTTAATCTAAATTAATTATTGTGTTGATACATGTCTAATTAATTTCAATATTAATTTTCTATATGTATGCATATGCTAGGAGTGGAATTCATGAATATGATGCATGACAGGGTTATATCACATTAATAATCATACAAGAAAATAAATGCGAAAACTAAACCACTGAGATGGACCGTTGGTACCCCCGTATCTAATCTATAAAACAAATAAATTAATAAATCCTAAAATTATTTGTAGCCGCCGTCGGGTATAAGAATTTTCTGCTCCATATCTTCAATAAAAAAACCTTCTAGCTGAATTGGTTGAAGCTCCTTCTTCCTTCATCATCACTCGAGTTCGATTCCCCTTCCCCCCCCCCCCCCCCCTTGTTTCGTTTTTTAAATATTTTTTTTGCATTGTATTTTTTTTGAACAGGAAATAAAAAAACGAACATAAAAAATAAGAAAAAATCTCATAAATTGATCTGGCCAAAGGGATTTGAACTAAGGTATGCAATTTTGTGATTAAGTGTCTTCACCACTGTGCTGTTGCTCTTCTTCTTCACTGACTTGATCCGATTTAATAAAATATGGTGTGGCCGAATTTAATAAAATAAAAAAAAATTCATGAAATTAAACAATCATGATCGCAAAATCGCTGTTGATTAATTATGCACTCCTTCTTCACTGTTGCTCTTTTTCTATTCCACTCCTTATTAATTAATTATGCAATCATGATCGCAAAATCGCTTCAACCTAGCTCCGATACCACATACTTAATATAAAGAAACCCGAATCCGGATCCGATCTATAATTGGATCGTCAGATCTGATTCACAACACCGATCGAGACGCTAGATCATGCACAATGGAAGTTATGAATAAATTCGCATGCGATTTTACCAAGATTTGATTCGCATAAATAATTAATACAACTATAAGAAGGTTGAAGATTTACCTAAACGGAGAGGGATAGTAAATCAACAGAGAGAGAGAAGCCGTGATCTTCCGGATTGTATCTCCAAGCGACGACTGGTGGACGTCGATCCTCGCCATAGAACCTCCTCGAATATGCTCCAAGAAAAAACCCTAGGTTTTTCTTCTTTTAATGACTAAGGCAAGAAACTAATTTTTCTTCCTTTATTTGTGAATATAATGTGGCACAATTTGTTGGTTGTCATTGTGTTAGGAGGAACTCTCTTTATATCGGAAAATAACTAGTCAAGAGAGTTATCCTTTTCACAATACAATTACCTATTCCCATAAGGAAAAGATATTTGCCATAAGATAAGAGATAATTCCCGAAAAATCAATCTCTTATTTTTCTATTAATTATCTAACAAATAGATAATTAATTAATTACACATGTGACATAATCTAGAAAAATTTCTTTTCCTAATTTATCCCTATGTGTGGCGCCATTTAATCATTAAATTTAACAGAAAATGTCTTTTCTATTTCACATATTATTTACCAAATAAATATTATTGCATATTCATTAAATAGACCAACTATTTAATTTATTCTCGAGGTTCCATAAAACGAGAAAACACTCGCGTGTTAGGAGCCAACCCGGGGACCATGGACCTTTAACCAGTAGCTACAATAAATTGAATAAAATATTCATCGTACAGAATATTTCTACTGAACTTATTAATTCCGGAATTACGCAACAATAAATCCGAAACTGAACTCTATCGATTATAGATATAACTTATTCTCAAAACGCCTAGTCGATAAGTGTCCATTGATATAATCATTACATACAAACTAACCGTCCATAGTCTATCCGTAATGAAGCGGGAATATTTCCATAAACCTTATTCACTACATCTTATCCTTATTTACCATTAACCCATTAATGATCAATTAGTTCTTAACCAATACGAACTCCGTGGATCGATCTGTTTCTAGGATTAACAAATAACAGGATTGTCTTTCTACTTCCTACAGGAAGGAATGGATTCTATATCTGTGAGACACACACTTCTCACTCATTCCAGAATAGTGCTAACGTGAAAGTGATTCGGACCGCGCCTCTTAGCGATCCTTAACAAACATATCAATCCCTATCTTGAAACAAGTAGGAGTATGCAATCACTTCAGGATTAAGGTTAATCCATATATGATCATCTTGTGATTCAATAAGATTTCTCAATCACGGACTATATGAGAAATGCACATTAAATCGGTCTAGTCCTATATGACTACATCATATATAAATGCCCCACTTAGATAACCAATATCGACGGTCCGGATAAGAAAGTCACACCTTAAAGTTTTCTAGGCACATTAATGGTGGTTTAATCAATATACCCCATACTTTGATTAAGTTCACCACGGACTAACATTTCAAGTGTATCACCATAAACTTAATCCTCATGTGTGACACCGACTAAGTTATATGGCTAGATATGATACGACTTGGGGTTTTCAGCAGTGTATTACATATAAGCACGAAGCAAATAATACGATGAGAATAAATCTGTCATTTATCAAATTATAAAAATAATTACAGAAATTGTCTTTCGGAAGCTACTTCCAACAATCTCCCACTTGCCCGTAAGGACAAGAAACAATTGTCTTTTGGGCATTTTACATCCAACAGTCCACGCATCGGTACTCTCTCTATCGGTCACGGAAAACGCTAACGGAAAGAGATGGTCACCCGCGTCTACACCGATAGTTACTAACAATGTCCCATCGTATGTTTTCAAATGTGTACCGTCTACAACTAAGAAAGGCCGACAATACATAAACCCCTCAATACGATGACGGTTAAAATGTACCCATTTATGTCATCAATAATAACCTTAAATCGGAGTTAATTATATATATTTCATATTTAATCACGTGTTTATATTTATTATTTAATGATGAGTGATTATTAATATGATAATTGGTATTTAGATGTTTTTATTATTAAAAGAGCAATTAATTGTGTGATAAATGCCGATTTTGCAGATTATGATAAATCGGGAAGATAATTATCACGCAATCGAGAAATCTCAAGATAAAAGAGAAGAAAATCGGAGCATTGAAGAAAAGATTAATCGATCAATTCAAAAGCATGGAGTGGGGAACAAGTCGACGAACCGAAGTTGAAAACGCGTAAACAGGAGGCTCGGTCGACCGAGCCATGTCATTCGGTCGACCGAGCGTGTAGGTTCGGTCACCCGAGCCTAAGTTGATAAATGCATGTCAATCTTCCGGATTCTCCCTATGTCGGCTACAACTCCTATATAAGCAAGCAGCCTCCGAAATTGAGAAGACACCACCACCAACACCACTACAACACAAAACAATTCATACAATTTTAGCTTTTTAGTTTTCTTTTCTTTTCTTTATGTTCTTTCATTGTGGATTCGTCGGACTCTCCGATTAGGGAGCGCATTAAAGAGTGGGAGTCACTCTCGTCTTCGAGGGTATGACTATTCAATTATGCAATTTCTATTCGTAGATTTGTTATATTTTATTATGGAGTAGTTTTATTTGTATTGATTGCGTGATGTAGATTTATTTACGAACCCATGTGCTTAGGTTAGAAACGTTAAGAAGTAATCATGATTTGTTCCGACACGTAACCGTGTTCGGTCGACCTAGACATGACATTCGGTCGCCCGAGTGCCGTCATTCGGTCGACCGAGCGTGGTGATGTGTAGGGCAATATTATGATCGGCTTCGACTACGTCGATTCTCTCGATTTGGAATTTAAACGAGTAATTAAACCTCGATCAACTTAATTATTCGTCATCATAATTTAACATGAAACTCAAAAAGTGATTGTTACTTAGGATATAGATTGAATCGGCATCTAAGAAGTACGCCTCACCATAGGAATGTTGCTTAGATGAGGTTACGGTTTATACCGGCATCCCTAGTGAAATAATTGTGTCGAAGTTATATGAGATGGAGGCATTAAAAAGCGAAGTCACGTAATGGAGGCACGATGATTTAGATGGCCTAACCGGAGCTAAATCTACCTTGGGGATGACTCCCGTAGTCATAATAATTAATCTTTAACGTTTGTTTTGTCTCGTTATCAACCTAATTCACATGGGGGAGTTATGATCTACTAGCGTAATCAATACTATTTGTCTAGATAATATCAACCGTATTATCCGTGTTTTAGTAGTCTTTAATTTGTCTTTGTGGTATTTTGTGTCTTGTGGTTGTCACTATTTTATTTATCGCATTTAGTTGGTCGTAGACCGCCCTTTCAATTTAGTTCGATAAAGTAAGTTGTGTTTTGTTTGTGCCGAGTCTCCGTGGGATCGACCTCGACTCTATCTAGCTATACTACAATTGAACCTAGTTCTCTTGCTAGTGGGTTAGTAGGTCTCGAGTTAATAATTTAACTTGACCTCCATCAAGTTTTTGGCGCCGTTGCCGGGGACTCGAGTCATTAAATTAAGATATAGCTTATTTTGTTAGGATCGGATTCGTGAATATTCTCGTGAATAAGAGTCCGTATATTAAACAAGTTGTCGAAAAAAAAAAAAGCGTTCGGTCGAAAAAACCATAGCTCTCGGTCGACCGAGGAATTATTTACTTTTTTTTTTTTTTTTTTTTTTGTTTTCGTTTCGTATCATTTTTATAGTATTCTCGCTTCGTTTTATTTACGTTTTCTTTTCTCAACTTATTTCGAGTCCGTTTTAGTTTTATTTGGTTAGTTAAAGGCCTAGCCTTTACTAGTGGTTAATTGTTTTACCGTTGTTTATTATTTTATAGTACGCTACTCGGAAATCGAAGGAACCGCTTGAACCTTATAATCCCGAAATAGAGAAAGTTGCAAGGCGAAATAGGAAGTTAGCTAGTGGAACCGGCTAAGCAAGGAGAAGAGGATCCAAATCTTGAGGAAAGCGAGCAAGGAGTGGAAGAAGAACATACAACCGATCGTCCGAACAAATCCGAATCCGAGACGAAATGGAAGATCCTCCGGTCAATCCAAACCAGGTACCTAATCCCGTTATTAATCCCGTTATCAATAATGTGAATGCAAATGCTAATAATGAGAACCAAGCCCTAGTTCAAGGAGCGAGGCGCACTTTGCAAAGTTATGCAACGCCCACTATCGAACAGTTCATTCCCGCTATCGTAGCACCGCAAGATGCTGCGGAAGTCTATCACCCTAGGCCTAATGTAATTCAAATGGTGACCAACTATTATACTTTTCATGGAATCCAAAACGAGGATCCTGGTGTTCACGTAACGAATTTCTTGGAAATCGTCGTACAGTTGAAACCGTAATTAATCCCGGAGGGGAACATTCGTCTTAAGCTTTTCCCTTTCACTTTGAAAGATAAAGCTAAGCAATGGCTTCTCTCTTTAGAGGCCGGATCTATCACTACTTGGGAACAATTGTTGCAAAAATTCATGAATAAGTATTTTCCCTTAGGAAAAACTTTTAAGTTACGCCAAGACATCCTAGGATTTAAGCAACAACCCGGGGAGAGTTTTGATCAAGCTTGGGAGCGTTTCAAGGAAGCCATGAGGAAGTGTCCTCATCATGACATCTCTCTTTGGCTTTTAATGCAAACTTTTTACCATGGGTTGAGAGAGACCGAGAAAATTAGAGTAGACGCCTCCAAAGAATGGAGCGTTTGTTCTTTTATCTCCCGAGGAGGCACAAGGGAAGATGGAACAAATAGCGATGAACAACCAATGGGGAGGGCGTGACATAGCTACCGTGAAGATGGCCGCCGATATATTTGATGATAGTGCATCTACCAAAATCTTAGAACAACTTTCTCGTTATCAACAATAAGGTAGATGGGATGCAAGAGAGGATGACAAGAGTAGAAAAAGGGGCCGGAATCGAGGAAGCACCTCAAAGTGAGAATGCCGGTACCGAAGAAGCCAATTATGTCGGAGGAGGGTACAGCCTAACCATAACCATCCCGGATTCCGATATAGTGACATTAATGCAGGAGAAAGGCCTAAACCGCCTACCCCTTATGTACCACAACAAACTAAAACTTTTGGTTGGGAAGCCGCGATAGAAAAACCGAGTAATGTTGTCACCGACAATACGGGACAACTTTCAAAATCTATGGCCGACTTAGCCACTAACTTTAGCCAATATTGTCGAAGACCGACGCTAAGGTGACCAATCAAGAAGCTCTAGTCCAAAACCTCACGCACTGTGTAGGACAACTAGCCGAGCAAGTTTCAACTAGACCTCCCGGAGGTTACCAAGCAACACCGAAAAGAACCCTAAGGACTTGAATGCGATCATGACAAGAAGTGGAAAAGAAGTAACTCCACCATCCCCGAAAGAGAAAGAGAAAGTCACAAAGAATAAGGATGGTGAGCCAAGCAACGAGACCCATACTTCCGAGTCTTTGCCTAAGCAAAGAACCTATAAAGAACCCGCCGGCCCTAGAGTTGAACTTTTTGATAATAAGTACCCAATTTTCACCGATGTCGATCCTTCAACTCTACCTTATCCTCCACCAAAGCCGAAACCTAAGTTTGATAATAAGAGGTATAAGAAGTTCGTGGATATGTTCAAGAAGTTACAAATCAATATACCCCTAGTTGAAGCACTAGCCGAAATGCCCGAGTACACCAAGTTTTTGAAAGACGCCGTCTCAACTAAAAGGAAACTCCTAGATTTAGAGACCATATGCCTCAATGAGGAGTGCTCACCATTCTTCAACATAAGTTACCCCCAAAATGCAAAGATCCGGGAAGCTTTCTCATTCCCCGCACCATAGGTAACGTATGTTTAAACAAAGCTTTGTGTGATCTAGAGCAAGCGTGAACCCGATGCCACTATCTATTTTTCGGAAACTAGGCATGAAAGATCTTAAGAAGACCTCAATCACATTGCAATTAGCCGACCGTTCGTCAAAGAACCGTGTGGAGTGGTTGAGGATGTGCTAGTAAGAGTTGAAAAGTTTGTATTCCCCGTCGACTTTGTGGTATTAGATATGGAAGCTAACTACGAAGTGCCATTGATATTAGGGAGACCTTTCATGGCCACTAGTAGAACGCTAATTGATGTTTACAAAGGCGAGTTGGTATTGAGAGTGAACGAAGAGAGAGTTGCATTCAACAATGTCTTCGACACCATGAAGCAACCTGATGATGGGGAAGATGCATGTTTCATGTTGGATTCCATTGATAGGATCGTTCAAGAATTTCAACAACATGAAAGTATCAAGGATTTCTTGGATGCTGTCTTGGAAGAAGAGGATGAAGTCAAGTACATTAGTAGTGAGGAGGAGAAGATGATATGGCCAGGATGCGAGAGGGACCCCAAGGCCGTAGAGGAAGTAAGTGCCGCGGAGATTGAAAGATTCTATCATAGACCAACGTGGCATAAGTACTTCGAACTCAAACTCACCGGTCAAAAGTTGAAAACCTCTTTGGAAGAACCTCCCACAAATTTGACTTTAAAACCTCTTCCCGCAAATTTGAAGTATGTATTTCTTCAAGATGAGACTTTGCCGCTAATTATATCTTCATCCTTGACGGACTTACAAGAGGAGAAACTAATGAGAGTTTTGAGAGAGTACCGCGGAGCATTTGGATGGACCATAGCGTACGTCAAGATGGCATTAGTCCTAGCGTATGTATGCACAAGATCTCCGTGGACCCCGAAAAGAAAGCGGTTGCACAACCTCGCAGGCGTTTAACCCCACAATTAAAGGACGTGGTTAGGGATGAGGTTATAAAAATGCTAGAAATGGGAATTATATTTCCAATTGCTGATAGCGAATGGGTAAGCCCTATCCACGTAGTTCCCAAGAAGGGAGGATTGACGGTGCAAGCCAATGAGTTGAATGAGTTAATTCCTGTAAGGCTAATCACCGGTCATCGAGTATGCATAGACTTTAGGAAACTAAATGATGCGACTCGTAAGGACCACTTTCCTCTTCCCTTCATCGATCAAATGCTCGAGAGACTGAGCGGGCATGCTTTCTATTGTTTTCTTGACGGATATTCGGGATACTATCAAATCCACATTTCGCCCGAAGATCGTGAGAAAACAACGTTTACATGCCCATACGGGACATTTGCGTATAATCGAATGCCATTTGGATTGTGTAACGCCCGCGACATTTCAACGATGTATGATGTCGTTATTTGCGGATATGGTGGAAGATTTCCCGGAGATATTTATGGATGATTTCTCCGTATTTGGAGACGATTTCGATTCTTGTCTCACACATCTAGCGCGAGTGTGAAGAGATGTGAAGAGACTAATCTTGTGCTTAACTCGGGAGAAATGTCATTTGATGGTTACGGAAGGTATAGTACTAGGCCACCGCATATCAAAGAACGGTATGAGGTGGATAGAGCCAAAGTTGAGGTGATCGAGAAACTACCTCCACCTACTAATCTTAAAACTTTGCGAGGTTTTTTAGGCCACGCCGGATTTTATCGTAGGTTTATCAAGGACTTTTCCCTAATCTCTAGACCTCTTACCGAATTATTGGCCAAGGATGTACCATTCGTGTTTTCTAATGAGTGCATAAAAGCCTTCAATGAAATAAAAAGTAGGTCGATTATCGCACCCGTTCTAGTCGCACCGGATTGGGAGATTCCGTTTGAACCGATGTGTGATGCAAGTGATGCCGCCGTTGGCGCCGCTTTGGGTCAAAGAAAAGATAAGATCTTCGTACCTATCTATTATGCGAGCCGGACTTTGAATGCCGCCCAAAGAAATTACGCCACAACGGAGAAGGAGCTTTTGGCCGTTATCTTTGCTTTTGACAAATTTAGATCTTACTTAGTGGGATCTAAAGTCACCGTATGGATGCACCACGCGGCTCTTAAGTATCTCCTAGCAAAGCAAGATTCAAAGCCTAGATTGTTGAGATGGATTCTACCGCCGCAAGAATTTGACGTTGAAATCCGAGATAAGAAAGGAAGTGAGAACGTGGTGGCCGATCATCCGTCGCGCTTACAATTAGAGGATGGTGAGGAATTGCCCGAGATAGGAGAATCTTTTCCCGATGAACAACTTTTCTCCATCACCACCATCGGGGGACAAGGTGATTGTGCCGCAGCTTTCTTCGCGAATAGAGGTTGTGAAGGAGAAGAAACAACCATGGTTTAGTTTATTTGTTAATTATCTATCCGCGAAGTATCTACCACCAAATCTCACCGTCCAAGAGAGGAAGAAATTCTTCAAAGATATTAGACACTATTATTGGGATGAGCCTTATTTGTTTAAGCTAGGATCCGATAATGTTTTTCGAAGATGTGTGCCCGAGGAAGAGTATAATGATATCCCGAAGCATTGTCATTCTTATGAAGTTGGAGGACACTACGGGGGAGATAAAATCGCGGCCAAGGTCCTCCAAAGGCGGTTTTTATTGGCCGACATTGTTTAAGGATGCACACCAATATGCAAGAGGGTGTCATGCTTGTCAAATGACAGAAATATTTCACGGAGGAATGAGATGCCACTCAAGAGCATTTTAGAAGTAGAACTTTTTGATGTTTGGGGAATAGATTTCGTTGGACCCTTCACTTCATCATTATCTAACCGGTACATCTTAGTTGCCGTTGATTATGTATCCAAACGGGTCGAGGCCATTGCTTCACCTACTAACGATGCTGTGGTTGTGGTTAGATTCTTGAAGAAGAACATTTTTACAAGGTTTGGAACGCCTAGTGGCGATTATAAGCGACAATGGTAGTCATTTTTGCAATAAACCTTTTGAAAGGCCGATGATTAAGTATGGGGTTCGACATAAGCTAGCAACCGCATATCACCCCCGTACTAGTGGACAGTAGAAGTCACCAATCGAGAGATAAAGCGTATCCCGGAGAAAAACCGTCAATACGACTAGGAAGGATTGGTCGTTACGTTTAGACGACGCTTTATGGGCTTATAGGACCGCATATAAAACCTCGATTGGAATGTCACCATATAGGATTGTTTTTGGAAAAGCATGTCATCTACCCGTGGAACCGGAGCACCGGGCCATGTGGGCAACTAGAATGCTAAATTTTGATGAGACGTTGGCCGGTGAGAAGAGGATGTTAGAATTAACTCGCCCGGAGGAGTTTCGTTGTAGAGGCATACGAAAATGCCAAGATTTTTAAGGAACGCACGAAGAAGTTCCATGACAAAAAGATTCGGATAGGACCTTTCAAGAGGGTGATCCGGTTCTCTTGTACAATTCGCGCTTAAGACTCTTCCCTGGTAAGTTGAAATCAAGATGGTGTGGCCCATTTCAAGTACAACGAGTCTTTCCTTCGGAGCGGTGGAACTATTCAATTTCAAAGACGAGTCCGATTTGTGGTCAATGGACATCGTATTAAGCATTATCACGGGCTGCCGCCCGAGGCCGAGGAGGAGGTCTTGTACCTCGATGACCCTGTCTATGAATAAACCATCTTGAGCTGAGTCGAGCTAGCGACTTTAAATTTAGAACTACTACCTATAACTATCTATTTTGTTTTTCTTTTTAATAAAGTAGCATGCGCCTATCACGGTTTTTTTCATCTCGCCATGTTCCGAGTCTAAGTTCGGAATAAACGAGGTTTTTTCCTTGATAGCCGTCATGTGAGTTTTTTTTTTTTTTAGGTTTAAATCCCTTTTGGTCTTGTCCATGGCAGTATAAAGTAAAGTGGCTTAAACTCGTTTTTAGATATCTATATCTAATTACCGCCACATTATTTTATAACTTCCATAGACATGGTATTTGACGATTTCGTGGAGCTTGTTTGTTTATACAGATGTGTCCGTCTCTCCACGCCGTGCCGATGATTACTCCGATATTGTTCCTTTACTTGGGAGCCGTTTCCAGAGCTAAGTCTTTCTTCTTGAACTCTCATTTATTTTTGTCATTGAGGACAATGCCATGTTTAAGTGGGGGGCAGGGGACTTAGCTATATATATTGTGCTATATGTTGAAGTCAAGGGAAACGGAATACTGAGACAATTTTGAGCCAAATTTAAAAATTTTTATGGATAAATGCCAAGTTGTTTAACTCGTACCCTTAAACTTGTGAAGTTCTTATACTTAGATTTGATAGGAAATGAACCAAGTCGCGTGAGTACGTGGTCATATTATACTTTTGCGATAAATTGTTAGTAGACTTAAGGATATTCATGCCAACAATTGCAAGTAGTTAGGTATTGTTCAATTACTCGACATGTGAATCGCTTAGTACCGTACGAGTTATAATAATTGAAAGAAGTATGTGTACAATGCGTAGATAAGTGGTTACGAGGACCTAATGTCGATATTTGTCGACTAATGTATTCCGATCTTCTAGCCAACAAGAGCGGAGTAATAAGCTTGGGACGTACCCGTGTTTTGACAATGCATTAAAACACTCGGGCTTGTAGAAAAATTACCAAAGTAGCCCCGCGCTTGTGGTAATATTCGGTGCTATGCATGATCTAAGATAGGGAGATACTCATTAAAAAGTTTTCTTCCTTGAGATTAGTAGTATTCGAAACATATGCAAAAATTGAAAATATTAATTTTTAGAGGCTTCGAGTAGTACTCGCCTCCAAGTCCAAAAACCCTATAGATACGCTCTTGCTTATTGTTCTAGTGCTTTAACCATTGCGAGGCATAAGAAGTATGAATGCCGATGTTGGTGAATTTAGATATGAAGTCCGCATAAACTCTAAATCGGCTACATTTATATAAAACCAACGCACATGCACACAATCACTTCGATTCATAGCGAGTAGTGAATAATGCTTATCTTATGAGCATGACCGGTATGAGTTGACTCGGGTTTCTTGTGTAAGTATGAGATGACCACGGAAAATGTTGTCTTGGGGAATGACTTATTGATGCTTTGTTCGGGACGAAGCAAAGTTTAAGTGGGGGCATTTTGATGACGGTTAAAATGTACCCATTTATGTCATCAATAATAACCTTAAATCGGAGTTAATTATATATATTTCATATTTAATCACGTGTTTATATTTATTATTTAATGATGAGTGATTATTAATATGATAATTGGTATTTAGATGTTTTTATTATTAAAAGAGCAATTAATTGTGTGATAAATGCCGATTTTGCGATTATGATAAATCGGGAAGATAATTATCACGCAATCGAGAAATCTCAAGATAAAAGAGAAGAAAATCGGAGCATTGAAGAAAAGATTAATCGATCAATTCAAAAGCATGGAGTGGGGAACAAGTCGACGAACCGAAGTTGAAAACGCGTAAACAGGAGGCTCGGTCGACCGAGCCATGTCATTCGGTCGACCGAGCGTGTAGGTTCGGTCACCCGAGCCTAAGTTGATAAATGCATGTCAATCTTCCGGATTCTCCCTATGTCGGCTACAACTCCTATATAAGCAAAGCAGCTCCGAAATTGAGAAGACACCACCACC
Source organism: Gentiana straminea (assembly GCA_036785695.1). Lineage (NCBI taxonomy): Eukaryota > Viridiplantae > Streptophyta > Magnoliopsida > Gentianales > Gentianaceae > Gentiana > Gentiana straminea. The sequence goes on from JAVUPR010000477.1 coordinate 2,805,848, forward strand.
AACACCACTACAACACAAAACAATTCATACAATTTTAGCTTTTTAGTTTTCTTTTCTTTTCTTTATGTTCTTTCATTGTGGATTCGTCGGACTCTCCGATTAGGGAGCGCATTAAAGAGTGGGAGTCACTCTCGTCTTCGAGGGTATGACTATTCAATTATGCAATTTCTATTCGTAGATTTGTTATATTTTATTTGGAGTAGTTTTATTTGTATTGATTGCGTGATGTAGATTTATTTACGAACCCATGTGCTTAGGTTAGAAACGTTAAGAAGTAATCATGATTTGTTCCGACACGTAACCGTGTTCGGTCGACCTAGACATGACATTCGGTCGCCCGAGTGCCGTCATTCGGTCGACCGAGCGTGGTGATGTGTAGGGCAATATTATGATCGGCTTCGACTACGTCGATTCTCTCGATTTGGAATTTAAACGAGTAATTAAACCCGATCAACTTAATTATTCGTCATCATAATTTAACATGAAACTCAAAAAGTGATTGTTACTTAGGATATAGATTGAATCGGCATCTAAGAAGTACGCCTCACCATAGGAATGTTGCTTAGATGAGGTTACGGTTTATACCGGCATCCCTAGTGAAATAATTGTGTCGAAGTTATATGAGATGGAGGCATTAAAAAGCGAAGTCACGTAATGGAGGCACGATGATTTAGATGGCCTAACCGGAGCTAAATCTACCTTGGGGATGACTCCCGTAGTCATAATAATTAATCTTTAACGTTTGTTTTGTCTCGTTATCAACCTAATTCACATGGGGGAGTTATGATCTACTAGCGTAATCAATACTATTTGTCTAGATAATATCAACCGTATTATCCGTGTTTTAGTAGTCTTTAATTTGTCTTTGTGGTATTTTGTGTCTTGTGGTTGTCACTATTTTATTTATCGCATTTAGTTGGTCGTAGACCGCCCTTTCAATTTAGTTCGATAAAGTAAGTTGTGTTTTGTTTGTGCCGAGTCTCTCGTGGGATCGACCTCGACTCTATCTAGCTATACTACAATTGAACCTAGTTCTCTTGCTTTATGGTGGGTTAGTCGAGGTCTCGAGTTAATAATTTAACTTGACCTCCATCCCGATCCGCGGAGTTCGTATTGGTTATGAACTAATTGATCACTAGTGGGTTAACGGTAAATAAGGATAAGTTGAATTGAAGAAGGTTTACGGAAATAATCCCGCTTCATTACGGATAGTCTATGGAGGGTTAGTTTATATGTAATGATTATATCAATGGACACTTATCGACTCGACTCGACGTTTTGAGAATAAGTTATATCTATAATCGATAGAGTTCAGTTTCAGATTTATGGTGGCGTAATTCCGGAATTAATGAGTTGAGTAGAAATATTCTGTTCGATGAATATTTTATTCAATTTATTGTAGCTACTGGTTATAGGTCCATGGTCCCCCGGGTTAGCTCCTAACACGCGAGTGTTTTCTCATTTTATGCAACCTCGAGAATAAGTTAAATAGTTGGTCTATTTATTGAATATGCAATATTATATATTTGGTAAATAATATGTAAAATAGAAAAGATATTTTTTATTAAATTAATGATTGGTGTGGCGCCTCCTTTTGGTGATAAATTAGGAAAAGAATTTTTTCTAGATTATGTCTAATGTGTAATTAGATAATTATTTATTTGTTCGATAATTATTGGAAAAGAGATAAGAGATTGATTTTTTTTGGGAATTATCTCTTATCTTATGGCAAATATCTTTTCCTTGTGGGAATAGGTAATTGTATTGTGAAAAGGATAACTCTCTCTTTACTAGTTCTTTTCCTATATAAAGAGAGTTCCTCCCATCAGAATAACACACAATTATTGGTGCCACTATTCACCAAGAGAGAAAAATTAGTTTCTTGTTCTAGTCATTCAGAGGAGAAAAACTAAGGTTTTTTTCTTGGAGCATATTCGAGGAGGTTCTACGGCGAGGATCGACGTCCACCAGTCGTCGCTTGGAGATACAATCCGGAAGATCATGGCTTCTCCCTCTCTGTCGATTTACTATCCCTCTCCGTTTAGGTAAATCTTCAACCTTCTTATAGTTATATTAATTATTTATGCGAATCATGTCGTAAAATCGCATGCAAATTTTATTCGTAGCTTCCGTTATACATGATTGAGCATCTCGATCGGTGCTGTGAATCAGATCTGATGATCCAATTATGGATCGGATCAGGATTCGAGTTTCTGTATATCCAGCATCTTCAACATGTAAAAGTAGGTGGGTAATTAGAATACGATAGTGTTACGCTTCCTACGATGAATTCCAAGGCTTTCTGTCTACAATGGTACGCACGCTGATAATGAAGGTCTATGTTGAATACTCTTTTGACCTCAACTATTAAATGTTTTGTCATGAAACCAGAGCCGAGTTCGATGAGGTTCTCCCTTATGAAATGACCTGTAGGTCCAGGCTTGGCTTGCCTATGATCATTGGTTAATCGCTCCAATAAACAAGTGTGAGTTTCAGTGTACGCGGTTATCTCGAAGTTGTTCCAACTGGCAAACTTCCTACCGTCAACCATCCATTCGCATTTGTCGGAAGTGAAACATCGTAGTTTTAACTTCTCCTTGTCGGACCTTAAAGGCTTCCACATGTAATTAAAGACATACATATTTCTTGAACGAACAATGAATATGTATGTCTTCTCATCAAAATGTCTATTGAACGAATGGCAATTTCATACATACATACATATTTCTTGAACGAATGGCAATTTCATTATCGAACTATCTCATCAAAATTAATCCTTTCAATAGACTAAAAATCTAAAATTTATCTTTTCACTACCCTAATAATCAAAACTTTATCCTTTCACTACCATAAAAATCGAAAATTTATAACTATAACAAGTTCATTACCTTCAATACACAAAAAATCTAAAATTTATCTTTTCACTACCCTAAAAATCGAAACTTTATCCTTTCACTACCCTAAAAATCGAAAATTTATAACTTTAACAAGTTCATTACCTCAAACATAATCATCTACTGATGTGTAAGAAAAACAATTACAACAAATACGATATTTAAAATTATTCAAACAAACATAAAAGCTTAAGTGAAATGCTTACCCATTTGTTTAAAGATACAAAACCGGTGCAACAAAATCTACGCTCCTCAACCCGCGTTTTTTTGGTGGTAATGGTGATTTTTTAGTAGTAATGGGAATTTCTTTGAATGGTGAAAAGGTGAACAGGAAGGCTGAAAGAAGGGGTGAAAAGGGTGAAATGATTCAGGATAGTGGTTTATGGTATTTTCAGATCCAACGTTCGCGTTGGAATAGGAACGCGGATGTCTCCATTTCGACGTGGCAAAGCCTCGTTTCCGTTAGAATTCAACATTATAAGGCCAAATTCCAGATCCCCCGATATCCTACCAAATTGTGACATTTCGCGTGGAGCGTCCTAATTTCCACGTGAAACGTCCATTTGGTCTGTATTTATATCCCCACGGGTATTCGATTTAATTCGCACGTTTGCGTTAAATTTTGGATGCAAACGTTGACATTTCGATGCGGAACTAGAAAAAAATGTCAGGTCTGAACATACCTGATATGAAATACCGGTGCCTACAGGTACCTGAAACTATAATTTCTCGTATTCATCGTCCATTTGGGGAATTGAACAGGCGCGGACCCAAAGTTTTAAGGGTAGGTGTCAATAACCCTACTGAAATTTGAAAAATGATATAGTTTATTGGTTAAAAATGTTATGATACGCCAAGCACGAAAAATAGCCCGCGGATTCACATTTGGCCTGTACATGGGCCTAATAACGAATAAGGTCCTTGGCCCAATCATTTCGCACCTTCATAAGCCGGATTGGGCAAGGTATAATCCAGCCCGCCTCACGCCATTACGATTCTTGTCACTGGCTAGACAAACGAGCGTTGATCAGCAAAGCATCCAGCTCGACATGAAGCACTGGGGGCCGACCGCTCGCCCCTCCCAGCTCGCATTCCGTCATCTCGGACCAAACTCGCTTGACTAGGCAACATAGTTCATACGAGACGGTTACATGTGAAGAACTCACAGGTGTTATGATACAAGCTCATCCTATTCAAAGCTCGCCTGGGTAGAGCTCGTCCGACGACCTTGTGCTTACTTATGCATTTCTCGCATTTTATTTACCACCTTGTAACCGCAGACTCTTAGTCCCTATAAATAGCAGAATTTGTGCTGTTTTGAGAGGACCCGGATCGTGAAATTAATACAAGCATATAACCCCTACAAATTTGTCGACAGCTTTTATGTTCTTCCTATCTTCATATTTCCTCCATACGTGTTCTTCAACAATTAACACCACAACCGGAAAATATTGCTCATTTAATCCAGATATCCACCTTTGAAATCATTTAAACTTTTTTGTGATAACTCCGACGATATTAGTTGGCTCCGTTACCGGGAAAATTACGCTTTTAGCATTTTGTTCTAGTCAGATATTCATTCAGATCTGAGGTTTTGCGGTAGTTTTTTTAGCTCAGGCGGCCTACAATCCGGAAGAAGCCATTTTTTTTTTGTTTTCTGGCTGATCTTCATCCTGTTTTTTAGATAGCTTCTTCCGGATTTCCAGATCTTCGTCCATTTCATCAAGACCATCAACAAAGCTGTGTTTGAATCAGCATCAGGTGTAGCAGGTCATGACCGATGAATCATCCCCAGATCTTGATTTCGTGACTAAATTTTTTTGGACCTTGATAGTCATGTCCATGGATCGAACATAATCTGCAGGTCCATCTCCACTCTTTGATTTGCCTCCATGCAGAAAGCCGGTCAAAATTTTGCTCATGCCACTAACGGGGTGGGTGTTGGTCACACTCAAGCACAACATCCCAGGGCGAGTAGAACCCCGTGTAGGCCACATTGGAAAGTGAACTCTAGGCCACCGTCAGCCAAAATTCAGGAAAAAAAGGTCGCCGGTACATCTCGGCAAAGACAAGCTCGCGAGCCATCTCCCTATGTGGAGGCGGTCACACTACAGAATCCTAATGCGGCTGCCATACTTGCCCATGCTGAATATGTTGATAGAATGTACCATGTCAACAAATAGCTTATCACCCTGGGTTTACCCTCTCGGACGATAAAAGACTTCAATTCTACGCTCCACATTGACACACCCGTCGGACACCCAGCTCATCCACATGGAGCTCTTTCTCGTCGCTCTGGCAGGGAAGTGAGTAGTCATTCGATAACTGGGCAAGCACCAGAAAAAAGGTCAGCTCTTGCTTGCCTCTTACCCGGGATTGCAAATGTGTCATTTCCCTGGAAAGAGAGAGTACTAAACAACGACTGCTCATTGTAATGTCTGAGCTAGATTGGGGAGAAACAAGGCGAGTCTCATTATCGACTTGAGAGTTCACGGTTGGTGAACGTTTTAAGACACTCTGCCGCACCTACACTTGAGGACAAGGTCGAACAGCTACCCAGACAAGTTGAAGACTTGCAGAAGGCTAAAATTGGAAGAAAAAAAAGGACATACTGTCCAGAGGATCATGGGTCCTTGCTGATCAGATATTAACAGATGCAGCTGAAAGGGTCTTGATAAGTCCACTATTTTTGGTAATTCTTTGATCCTCTTGGCTTGTTTTAATGCCTATTTTGTGATTTTCGTATGATAAACTGCCTCTTTTGGACTAGATTACTGTTGTGGCTTTGATATTTTGAATATATGGTGAATCCGAACAGAAAAGGCATTGAAAAAGTGGAAAAGATGGCAAGTTTAATGAAGATAGAAAGAATCACACCCAGGTGTGAAAGAATGGAACATGGTGTGATTACAATACAGAATTTTTTGCAGGTCAACGAAATGTTCTGATTGGTGGAGAGCTTTCCAAGTATTTATTTTGGAGGCAACGTGATATTGAGGGGGAAAAAGCGATTACACACATAAAGAGTCCATGAATGAAGGGATTTTGATTTTTAGAGATTATCTTGATAATTTTTGTTTATGGAAACTTATTATATGATGTAATTATCACATTATGAATTCCCTTAAGTCTGTGAAAATCATCATTCACGCCTACATCAGGTTTCAGTGGAACTTTGCCCTCCTTTTTACTCATCATCATTAATATACCAAACCAGTAAACGATCTTACGGATCTGGAAAAAAAACCCGAACAAGGGTCCCACACCTGCAAACGGGCATTACCGCCTTCAGTCCGCATGAACACGTGTCGGATCAGGCAGCAAGCAGTCTGTCCGGGCTACGCACAGACACTTACTTAGTTGAGGGCCGACTCTGGTCCTCCAAAGCATGTACTCACAATACGCGGTGAGAAGAATTCACACTTGACATTAGCAAAGGCAAGACTACGTACCGAGCGATCAAGAGGATGACATAACGACCAGCGAACTTACATGTCCGACGACATTACTTATTCTGTTGATTGTATTTAATTGTGTCATGTCATAGTTAATTATGTCTTGTCACAATTAGCCTAATCGTCAATAGCAATCCGCTTATATATAGGGGCATCCATGTAACACAAAGTGGATCCGAGAATTAATACAAGCAGAGCTACCCTACCAATTTGTCGACTATTGGGCTCTACTCCGCCGCAGGAACCTTCATCCAGTTCATATTAACTACCACCTCTTTTTGGAGAAATCACCTACAAATAGCTAGATATCCAGTCCAAAAGCCTATTACCGCGAATATGATATTTTTGACGATATCAGTTGGTTTCGTTACCAGGAAAATCATTAGGATTTAGTATCTTTCATGCGTTTGTGCCACCGCAAATTCATCTCTATGGCATCACCGACGAAGCCGGCTCACCATCTTCAAGTTCTCAATCAAAAAAAGTTTTGATTTTTTGTGTTGTACGGACAAGAAATCATCGTTTGCAACATCTCTGAAGAAAGTTCAGTAATAAAGGCATTAGTTTTACGGATCTTTGCATCGATTCTCCTCAAAATCACTTCAAACTTGAAGAATGTCTTCACAAGCACCTTCATAGCTTATCCGTGAGTTCCACATTACTCCCAGGTTGGTATACGCATTTAGCAAGTTCAGCTCTTTATGTATTGAGAAGATTGTGCTTGCTGCAACAAATCAAGAGCTACATAACCTACATTTCTATTGGATTCTGGGTTTGGAACTTGCTCTGGCCGGCACTGATAAGTGAGAAGATTTCGCAATCCGGCTAGATCAAATACAATTTATAAAACTCGAAACCTTAGGCAAAACTCACTTTCTAACCGGCAGTGAACCGGGTCGATCGTAGGTAGTGCGTTCAGAATCCGAGGTCGATCCCACGAGTAGATTGAATCGAATACAAAACTTGTGTTAAAATCAGAGGGCAAAGAGTATATGAACAAGACAAAGGATCGAAGCTTTTACTATTACACGGCATACACAAAGATCTGAATCAAGACTTTTATCGAGAGTAAATTTCATCAAACTAATCATCTACACAATCAAAACCATATTGAGAGAAAAGAAATCAAAATCAGGAAACTCACAATAATGAAGATCAAAATATTGTAGATCAAGACTTTTGAATGCCAAATCAGCAAAAGATATCAACCTTTAATACATACAATGATCCCAGGCACGAACTCCACCAAGCTATCGATCAAATATCGTATTCTACTCTATATATAAAAATCTAAACTAAGAAATTGAAATACGGGGCCTAGTCCAGAGCTCTAATCCGACTATTTAGATGTCAACCTGTCATAACAACCGCCGAAGCGGCTGGGTTGAGCACCTAAGCTGGCCTCGAACTCAGTCTAGCCAATAAAAGTCAGAATATGTGTTCTCTTAGGTTTAGCTGCTCTTAAATAGGCAAAAATCGCGACCTTGACCTAGTTGGGCCGACCAACTTGGCCCATTTAACTCATCTTCGGTAAACTGGTGATAACTTTCTGTGTAGAGCTCCGATTTGAAAGATTCAAAATGCGTTGGAAAGCTTGTTCAATTACCTACAACTTTTATGAAGAAAACATGACCAGAAAATGCCTCCAAGATGGGTCGAAATAAAGATTAACGAACAGGCATGGTGAAATACTGCTGTCGGCCACAAACGCCCGTTTGAGTCCCTCCAAACGCTCGTTTGCCTGGAAAATATGATGATGTTAGGGTTTCATGTTCGATGAACGTGCATTTTCCCTGCCTTGAACGCCCGTTTGTGTTATATGAGCTTCTTGAATCGGGCTGAACCTGCCCAAACGTGCGTTTGGGGGTCATTTGGACGCTCGGCTGTCCAAAACTCTAACTTTCTGAATCATGTATCGACTCTGTGGATGCCCGTTTGAATGGTCTAAACGCCAGTTTGGCCTAGGTTTGCTGCAAACGCCAGTTTGGGGTAGGGCAAACGCCAGTTTGCCTTGATTTTCACTCCAAACTTGACTTTTCTTCTCTTTTATGCTACATTCGTGCTATGATCATGTCTCTCATTCCAAAACAACGCCTTCCGGGTCCTCGAATCACCTAAGTCCTATAATAAACACACTAACAAAACACCAGGCATAATTCCGCAAGACAAAAATGCTCGGAAATAAGGTAAATATCGCTAAAAATGCGGAGTTTACTATCGATGTGACAGTTTTACCCCCCGTGCATATAACTCACGACATTCCTCTTGAAAAGTCCTAAATCTACCCAAAACTTGCCAATAAAGTGATAAATGGGGCCCAGATCACATACAAAAGTGCAGTGAAGTTGACTCCCATTAACTACCTTAGCCTTTGCTCGTCCTCGAGTAACAGGCGTATTAAAAGAGACCAAGGGATCAACTTCACAAATGCGTATAAAAACACTCACATTGCCAAGGTAAAATATAAGTAAAACAATGAATGCAAACATCTTGACTCAATCGTTATCAAACAAACGGAATGTGTATGTGTGAAAATTAGCTCCCAAGCCATAGACCAAATCACCGGTTCGGATAATAGACGCTTAGCTATCGCGACTACACTAAAGCTCATATTAATAACATCTCCACTAATCGTGACCAACCAAGGCTAAACACGGTCCAGTAGGACTTTAAGGGTTATAATGTTAAGCAGGATGGGGTTAATCGAAAGGAAAATTTGGGACTGGAGAAAAGAAAATACGAGTGAACCTAATCATCTTATTTACTTTCTATTTGAAAACATACTCAACCACACCAAACTCCTTCGATCTTTCTATACTCATTGATAAACAACCCTAACTTTAACATCATACTTTCATTTACTCAAAACATCCTCCATTGACTTTTTTTTTAAAACTTTATTCAAACTTTCTTTTTCTTCTTTCTGTTTCATTATCTTTCTTTTTCATTCTTTCAACTTTAAATTTTTTTCTCGAACCAACAAGCCTCACAATAGATTCCTCGAGCTCCTCTCCTTCATATACTAGCTCGTACTCACTAACTCCTCTCGAAGCATGCACCGTCTCCCACCCCACACTTGCTTCAGCAAGTGTGTCTAAAGTAACAATTAAGTCCACTCGTAGGGTGATCAAAGATAACGTGACCAATAATAAAGCTCAGGGTTAGGGATAACATAGGCTATATAACCAAAACAGCTTATTTTGGACGGTGGTCAGACCGTCCTATCAAGGCTTAGAGGGGTTATGAGGGTATAATGTTGGGATTTTGGCTTATTTGGCTCTGGTTGTGTCAAAGAAGCGCCAGGACTGTCATCCCGTGTCCTACCAAGGTCAATCCTTCTATTTCGCCTCGAAGTTACAAAATGGGATCTAGGCAGTCGAATTGTGTTCAAGTCTACCATAATCGTTCACTAAATCCTAAGGCCCATGAAATTGAAGCTAAACGTGGAAAAGAACTTCCGTTTATAAGATAAACTTAGCGTCTTGCTATAAGCATTTACTACCTCGCTAAGTCGTTTACCAAGAGAATGTGAAGTTTAAACATACAAACGGACGTTAAAACCTTGGAAAATTTAAAAATCTGACCCGAAAACGGACACAGACTAAGTATATTACTGAACTGGCATATTTTAACGTTCAACTCAAACCAAGCTAAGTCTACCACCCCACACTTTGAATGAAACACTGTCCTCAGTGTGTGAATTAAAGAGAAAGAAGACTTAGCTTTAGACCCAGAAGAAAGGCGTGAATGAATCTCATGACATCTTCTTATAAGCGCATCCCGTGTACCTAAAGTCACATAGACAGAATACAACGCAAACACATGCACAGGACGTGGTCCACGTGCCAAAAGTATTCAATAGATACACTGGGGATATAAAATAAATAAGCCATGCCACATCAGTAGACTCGAAACATAAACAATCACTCAACATGGACCACAATAGATGGAAAAATAACCATAAAGGTAAAAGAACAGAACACCTACGCATATCATATAAAGGCCACAGAGGGTCACATTAAAACATCCATGTCGAGTAGTGAAATCATGTATCACAATCAAATACTCCTCACTATATTCATCGCGAATTCCTCTTAGACACACCTAAGCTTGCTTTATTCCAAAAAAATTTTGCTTTCATTTTATTTTATTTTATTATTATTTATTTATTTTTATTTTATCGGCAGCCTTGGGATCTTCTTTTTTTTTTCTTATTTTTTTTAAAATCCCTCACACACACACACGATATTTTAGATCCCTCAAAAAGTCATGGTAGCCGAAGGCCCTAAGCCCCAGTTCTAGCCGGACTTACAAGATATCACCCTCCGAAGAGGCTACGTACCAAAGTCGTATTCAATCCGAGTTCAGGACATTATTACTTCAGCATCCCATGGCTCCTATCGAAATCTAAATAAAACAAGATGATAAAAACCTAGGCCCAAGTTCTAGGACAACCTACAAGATATCAACCTAATATAACAACCCCATAAAGGGATTGGGTTGAGTACCAAAATTGCATTCAAACCTAGTCTAAGCACATAATATCAAAATGTTTTCGTTTTTTTTTTCTCGCTCTATTGACATAACACAATTTTTGATATTGACTTTTAAACAATCTCCCCGGAAACGGCGCCAATTTGATAAGTGAGAAGATTTCGCAATCCGGCTCGATCAAATACAATTTATAAAACTCGAAACCTTAGGCAAAACTCACTTTCTAACCGGCAGTGAACCGGGTCGATCGTAGGTAGTGCGTTCAGAGTCCGAGGTCAATCCCACGAGGAGATTGAATGGAATACAAAACTTGTGTTAAAATCAGAGGGCAAAGAGTATATGAACAAGACAAAGGATCGAAGCTTTTACTATTACACGGCATAAACAAGGATCTGAATCAAGACTTTTATCGAGAGTAAATTTCATCAAACTAATGATCTACACAATCAAAACCATATTGAGAGAAAAGAAATCAAAATCAGGAAACTCACAATAATGAAGATCAAAATATTGTAGATCAAGACTTTTGAATGCCAAATCAGCAAAATATATCAACCTTTAATACATACAATGATCCCAGGCACGAACTCCACCAAGCTATCGATCAAATATCGTATTCTATTCTATATATAAAAATCTAAACTAAGAAATTGAAATACGAGGCCTAGTCCAGAGCTCTAATCCGACTCTTTAGATGTCAACCTGTCATAACAACCGCCGAAGCGGCTGGGTTGAGCACCTAAGCCATCCTCGAACTCAGTCTAGGCCGATAAAAGTCAAAATATGTGTTCTCTTAGGTTTAGCTGCTCTTAAATAGGCAAAAATCGCGACCTTGACCTAGTTGGACCGACCAACTTGGCCCATTTAACTCGTCTTCGGTAAACTGGTCATAACTTGCTGTGTAGAGCTCTGATTTGAACGATTCAAAATGCGTTGAAAAGCTCGTTGAATTACCTACAACTTTCATGAAGACAACATGACCAGAAAATGCCTCCAAGATGGGTCAAAATAAAGATTAACGAACAGGAATGGTGAAATACTGTTGTCAGCCACAAACGCCCGTTTGAGTCCCTCCAAACGCTCGTTTGCCTGGAAAATATGATGATATTAGGGTTTCATGTTCGATGAACGTGCATTTGCCTTGCCTTGAACGCACGTTTGTGTTATATGAGCTTCTTGAATCGGGCTGAACCTGCCCAAACGTGTGTTTGGGGGTCATTTGGACGCTCGGCTGTCCAAAACTCTTACTTTCTGAATCATGTATCGACTCTATGGATGCCCGTTTGAACGGTCCAAATGCCAGTTTGGCCTAGGTTTGCTGTAAATGCCAGTTTGGGGTAGGGCAAACGCCAGTTTGCCTTGATTTTCACTCCAAGCTTGAGTTTTCTTCACTTTTATGCTACATTCGTGCTACGATCATGTGTCTCATTCCAAAATATCGCCTTCCGGGTCCTCGAATCACCTAAGTCCTGCAATAAACACACTAACAAAACACCACGCATAATTCCGCAAGACAAAAGTGCTCGGAAATAAGGTAAATATCGCTAAAAAAGCGGAGTTTACTATCGATGTGACAGTTTTACCCCCCGTGCATATAACTCACGATTTTCCTCTTGAAAAGTCCTAAATCTACCCTAAACATGCCAATAAAGTGATAAACGGGGGCTAGATCACATACAAAAGTGCTGTGAAGTTGACTCCCATCAGGCACCGCCTTCTTTACGTGTTCATTAAGCAACCCAATTTAGCTTGGTCACCAAGATGCTTTCAAATCATGACCGAAGGGAAAGTTGTAGAACTTGCCACACCGGCCTAGGGGGCAATCAGGATACAACACATGGCAACAACCCTCCACGTGGAACCTCAACATCATATCATAGTGGAAGGAGCAGAGGGTCGCAATCCACTAGAGGTAATGCCTAACTCTATGAGGAGGCCGATATGCGAGCCGTACTAAATGAAAGGGCTAAGGCCCTAGAATTACAGAAAGCGGCCATAAGCAAAGCCGTGGAAAACATACCGGCGAAGCTTCTCACCAACACTTTGAACAAAGGATAAATATTAACGTGGAGGAGACTCTGCGCCCCAGTCCTCATGAAATGGAAATGAGAGCTCACATGGAATACATGGAAGACATGGAACAACACAACTTACAACTTATAGCTGAGGGGCTACCTCCCACACAAGTTTGTAAATTTATCTCGCCAATACAAGCTCCACTGAAGTACAACCTACTTTGAATCCGCCAAGAGCTACACGATCACGTCGTGAGGAAGGAGATGAGAGCATTCATGCGACTTCTCAGAGCGATAAAGAAAGAAAATCGGATCTAGCTCACCTTGGTCCTACAGATAGCGTCCACAATGCATCCCTCGAGTGAGGAAACTTCAAAAAACCGGGAAACACAAGACAAGTCTGGACCCGCAGGGAGGGGCGAGAGGAGTCGCATCCCGAACAAAGTGTTTCACAATGACCCACGGCCCCCGATGTCGTAGATGAGTTGGGTTTAATGAGGCAACATATTGAGGAGTTACAGAGGAGTATGATTGTAAAGGAGTCTAGGCCCACCTAGGGCACAAGTGTTCTTCACGAGAGCATACTCAGAATGGCTTAAAGAGGAGGCAATCATTATCTCAATTTCACCTACTATCATGGCACAACGGATTCCTTGGATTTGCTTTCCTCATTTCACAGCAAGATTAGTTTATACACTCCTAGAAAAGACGTATGGTGCCTTGCGTTTGTAGGATCTATGCAAGATAGAGCAGCATCGTGGATCCGCAGCCTCCCACCAGGTTCAATCTTGTCACGGGATGACTTGGTAAATAAGTTTACAACTGAGTTTAAATCCATCGGGAGGGCCAAAGAAGACTCACATCGATCTTGACGAGGTCAGGTAGTGGGAGAATGAGTCTACCTACAGTTATTATGAGCGCTTTTACAAATTGTAAGTGCTGACAAGAGTTCTCGCGGACAACATGGTAATGACTAGCTTCGAAACGGGGCTAAGTCCGGGTTATTTAAAGTCTTACTTCTCCCTAAACCAACCCATGAACGCCCAAGAAATGCTGAGTATGGCAAGAAAGTATGTTTCAATAGCAGGGAATGAGGGATCGTCGTCATCCCACATGGGCAAACAGAGGGCTGAGCGCAGCCCGGCCAGGGAAAGCCAGAGAAATAGAGATCGAGACATCAAGAAGCCCGATAAATTCAAGGAGGAGAACTGGACTCCTTCAAGAGTCTCTTTTACTCATATAATGAACGAAGTGAGGGACGAGCTTCTTAATCCATTCCCGATGAATCCGGACAACCGTCGCGACTAAAGCAAATCTTGTGCATTCCATCAGGACAAGGGTCATACCACTGAGGATTGCATACAACTAAAAAGAGAAATCGAAAATTTGATAGCTCTTGGTCGACATGACCATTAAAAAGAGGATGGTGGGGGCACGAATCGAGATGATCGCCAGGCCCGCTAGTATGACATAAGACATGAACATTCGTATAATCACTGAGTACCCTTTAGGAAATCAGATCAAGCATAGAATCGGCTCCATCAACAAGCATGTCGAGAAGCCAGTTGTCCTGCATGGGAACGAGCAACCGCTCGCCTTTACCCATAGCGATTGTTGACCACAACTAACGTGGAGGATTCGTGCCTAAGTATTTCAGTGGTCATTAACCGAGCATGGATTGGCAGGGTTATGATTGACATCGGGGCTTGCTGGGACATCCTATACTATAACTACTTCAAGGAACTTGGCTTCGGCGACTCCAACTTAAGGCCGCACAATGGCACCATTGAGGGCTTCACCAATCATAGAATACTAGTCAAGGGGGCCATCGATCTGGATGTGCAGATGGGAGATTATGCACCTTTTAGAATTGAAAAGGTAACATTTCTTGTGGTCGATCTACAGTCCAATTATAACAATATTTTAGGAGCACTGGCTTTAAGACAGATGGTGGTTTCTATCCCTCGTTAGCGGGAAAAATTTTATGTTGGAGAAATGATTGGGGTGTCAGTCAATGAGCCTGCTACGATCCTCACATACATTCAAGGCCTAAGGACAGAAAGCAAGAAGGCCCACATCGAGCAGCCAGAACTAGCAGCGGACACGAGCATGATAAGAATGGTTATGGAGCTCATCCCTTCAAAAGTCGAATTGAAACCTTATAGGTTAGGGATGAGCCAGAATTTACAGCGGATGGCGAACTGGTCAAGGTTATCATTAACGATGCCTGCCCTGACTAGAAAATCAAAATTGGGGCTCATCTAGCCATGGTAGAAAATGAGGCACTGATCGCCCATCTTAAGGCAAACATAATGTTAGGAACATTTTATTATGTTTTGATGATGGCCATACTAGCTGTTATAGCAAGCATGAAATAAGTTAGAAATCTCTGTATAAGTCTTTGCTTAGAGTCTGACATGATGTATAAGTTGAGTCAGACAAGTATTGTACTAGTTGGTAGGATGGCTAAGTAAAACAGAAATCCGGCAGAGTGAAGGCTGCCAAGTACCAACAGAGAAGCATGAAGACATATGATCTAACTTATAACCAGGGAAGTCTGTGATGACCTTGGATAAGTCTAAGTTATAATTCAAATGATGGAATACATTGTCAAATATGGTGTACACTGATCTCACCCAAATTAAGGATCAGTGAAGTACATGGAGTCTTGTAAATTCAAAGAAATCAAGAAAGCAGTGAACCGGAAAAGTAAACTGATTATCGGCTGAGTAAAGACATAGCGGTGAAAAACAGCCAAGTCAATAGAATCTCTTAACCGTTGAAGGAACAGCCAAGTAAACTTTGCTTGTTCAGTCTATGAAGTATAAATAAGATTCAGAGGATCAAGCATTAGATGCGCAATCAATTGAGGATCAATCAAGGACGGATTTTCTGATAGATGTTTGAAGAATAATCCGATCACTGAAATCAAGGAGAATATAATTAAGAGGGAATCAAGAATTAAATCAAGGATCATTCCCCATATTAAATAGCCAACGGACGGAAATTCAAATTAAGGATGATCAAGGCTATAAATAGAAGGTATTGACAGACAAGAAAAAAAGAAGAATAGAAAATGATAAAAGTCTGATAAGAAACAAGTAGAAACTCTTTCAATTTGAAAAGCCTTCTATCTGAACTTAAAGGAAATATCTAGAGATCAACCCAGCAATCAGAACTCAAATTCCATATCAAGCATTGAGATTGATCACAAATCTGTGAATCCATTCACATCAAACTGAAGCAATTGAATCAGAGGAATCAGAGAAGGAGTTGCAACCTTTGTGATAGCTGCTGAAAGATTTGTTCTCAAGGAGCAGTGATAGAGACTAAGTCACTGAAGCTTTTGTAGACCGGAAGTGATATTCTTCAAGATTGTGAAGCTTGTGTAGCCAAGGACAATCTAACTATTGTACCTGTAAAAACAATAGTGAATTCCTCCAATTATCATAGGAGAATAGTAGATTAAGTGATTACACCACCCTGAACCACTATAAGCCTTTGTGTCTATTTACTTTTAGGAATTTACATTTCAGCACTTTATTTAATTACATATTATATCTGTGATTGTGTAATCTACTATGAACCAACATTTAAAGAAGAGACTTGAACGCTGCCCAAAAACTTATAAATATAAGAAAAGTTTTAGAAACTCCACTATAGTCATTCACCCCCGTCTGACTATAGTTTTACCTTTTCTGGGACCAACAATTGGTATCGGAGCAGTGTTTCTAGTATCAGAACCTGTTCAGATCTAATTTCTGGTAACAAGGAGATCACATATTTTCAAAGTAGTTTTCAAATTTGTTCTTTCTAAATATATCTCTTATCTTTACTCATGGATTCCTCAAATTTCATGTCTAAGGCACCTGTATTCAATGTTAATAATTTTGATGAATATAAAATAAGGATGTTGTTTCATCTTGCAGCAACTCATGAGGAGATGCTGGATGTAATAAATGATAGCCCAATCAAGATCATGACTGTGATAACCACAGGAGCAGATCAAGGAAAAGAGATAGACAAACTCAAGAAAGATTGAACCAAAGATGAGAGAAGAAGATCAAACCTAGATTTTGTTGCAAAAGACATGATCTTGAAGACTTTGGACAGTAATATGTTCATGAGAATCAAAGACTGCAATACAGCAAAAGAGATGTGGGATAAATTAGCCCTGATCAATGAAGCATCAGAAGCAGTCAAAGAAAACAAATTATCTATTGCAAAACAGAAATTTGAGAACATTAAAATGAAGACCGGTGAATCCATTGATCAAATGGACAACATATTTTCAAGCATCATCAGTGAACTACAACAACTTGGACACATATATCCACACAAAGATGTGTGCCTGAATTCTTCAGAGGTCTACCTGTAAGATGGAAGATCATCACATCAGTGCTTAGAGGAACAACAAACCTTGCAAACACTGACACCTAAACTCTGATGTCTCAATTAAAGGCTCATGAATTTTAGTTGAACGGCGAAGACAGTGCACCAGCAGAGGCACACAAGGCCAGTGCACTGGTTGCACCCCATCAAAGTAAAATAGCTGACACAAGCAACAAAGAGACACAGCAGCTGAAAGAACATGTAGCTTTTCTAATTAAACGTTTTGACATGTTTAGCAAGAAGAAGCAATTTAAAGGAAGTTCATCATCAAACAAGAAGTCAAGCTCAAGCAAAGACCTGAAGAAAAAGGGTGATTAATACAGATGCTTCAATTGCAAAAAAAGGTCATTTCAAGGCTGATTTCCCTGAAGAAAAAGGCAAAGATGAGGATAAGAACAAGTACAAGACAACTGAAAAGAGAAAGAACAAGAAGGCACTCAAAGCTGAAACCAGCAGTGAAAGGAATGAAGAATCATCTGATAATGATTCTGATGATGATGATGAAGCTGAAAGCTCAGACAATGAAGAAGCTTACCTATGTCTTATGGCTAAAGAATCTAATGAAACAGAGGTAACTTCTAGCTCATACTCCTCATATAGTGCATCAATATCTGACACTGCACAATCTTCTATTCTCCCTTTAGATTCTGTAAACTTAATTCAAAATCACATGAGTAAATTTGAAGAAATTCAAGAAAATCATGAGATTCTGGAACAAGAATGTGAGAATCTATGAAAGTAAAATAAAAGATTAAAGAAAAGAACTCGATGAAATGAAAGTTGAACAAACTAGTAAGGAAATTTACTCAATTGATCAACAAGCAGCAGATGATCACTCATCTGATGTTAAAAGACCAGCTGAGAAAATATCCTTACCAGTTAAAAGCACCACTGCACCACTAAATGCACCAGCTTACAAACACCCAAAAAGGTTTGGATCCAGATCTGGTTTTGGCTACAACCGCTAGGATGAGAAAAGAAACAATGGACAACACAATTCTGAATCAAGGACCAAAACTGGACCAAAATTCAGAAAAGGACAGATCATAGTTTCCTCTACTCACCCTGGACCGGTGAAGTCAAAACTCAGTGTAGTGAAACAGCTGAGTAAATCATCAAACCAGTCAATTAAAGGCAAAGGCTTACTGAAAGGTAAGGGAAGAGGTTACCCTTCAGAAGATGATTGGAATGTTGCACCTCCAAAATACAAGAAGAAACCATTTCATGCTATACAACATGTGTTTAAGAAAAGCTAACCAAGGAATGCTCCTGGACACATGGAGCAACATGAACACAAGTTTCCTCCTGCATGTTGGAGAGTGAAAACAGATGCAAATGCACAATAAAGTAGAGAAAAGTATCAGAATATCTTTAGTAGAAATATTAGAAGTTATTCTGCCATGCCTTATACATATAAAGTTGATGATTTCAATTATCCAAAAAGAAAATCCTTTGTCTATACACTTGGAGTAGGAGGCATGACTATTAACAGGTATGGACCCAAACAGTGCTGGCTACCTAAACATACTTAATTTGTTTAGTAGGATGTCTGGTACATAGACAGTGGATGTTCCAGACATATGACAGGGAACAAGGGATGGCTGATTGACTTTAAAGCTTTTGATGGACCCAAAGTAACATTTGGAGGCAAAGAAAACCCTGGTAGAATTAAGGGGGAAGGCCTAATGCTCAAAAACAGTTTGAAGATTCAAAATGTGGCTTATGTTAAAGGACTGAATTTCAATTTTCTAAGTATCAGGCAATTCTGTGACAAAGGCTACAATGTGCATTTCAACAAAGAAGGATGCAAGGTGATTCACAATCAAACCAGCATAGTTGTACTTGCAGGAAAAGAGAAGATAACATGTATGTGGTAGATTGGAAGACATCAAAGGCTGAGACATGTTTGCTTGTCAAAAATAAGCAATCAACCAGCTGGATTTTGCATAGAAGATTGAATCATCTCAACTTCAAGACCATCAACACACTATCCAAGAACAAGCTAGTTGAAGGTTTTCCAGAGATCACCTTCAAAAAGGAAAGCCTCTTTGATGCATGTCAAAAAGGGAAGCATATCAAAAGCTTTTTCAAGTCAAAGCCCTATCAATCTACAACTAGAAATTTTTATTTGTTGCATATGGATCTTTTTGGACTAGTCACACCAGTAAGTGTAAGTGGAAAGAAGTACATTCTAGTGGTGGTGGAAGACTTCTCCAAATTCAATTGGACCATATTCATGAACAAGAATAGAGAGACACTCAAAAAGCTTCCGGATTTGCTAAGAAGAATTCAAAATGAAAAGGAGCTGAAGATCATGAAGATCAGATCAGATAGGGGCACAGAATTTTTAAATGAAATTATCAGAACCTACTGTGAAGAGAATGGAGTACTACATCAACTATCAACAGCATGGACACCACAACAAAATGGTGTAGTAGAAAGAAGAAACAGGACACTCAAAGAAGCTGTCGAAATAATGATTGCAGAAGCATGCTTACCAAAGAGATTTTGGGCTGAAACAGCAAATACAACATGCTATACTCAAAACAGATAAATCATCAACAAATATCATGGAAAAACACCATATGAAATATGGAATGGAAGAAAACCTAATATCTCACATTTACATATGTTTGGTTCTAAATGTTTTGTTTTGAACATAAATATGTTACATACTTTTGATGAAAAATCTAATGAAGCAATCTTTATGGGATACTCAGACACAAGAAAAGCCTTCAGAGTACTCAACAAAAGAACTTTCTTGGTCTACAAGTGAAGCATGATGGGAGAACTAAATTACTTTCTTGGTCTACAAGTGAAGCAAATGAAGGATGATATCTTTATCAATCAAGCCAAGTATACAGAAGACTTGATACACAAATATGGTATGGATACAAGTGGCACATCAGATACACCAATGTGTGCAAGAGTCATTCTTGGAAAAGATGAAAGTGTAAAGGATGTTGATAAGAAGCTTTACAGAGTGATCATTGGGTCTCTACTCTATGTAACTGCAAGCAGCCCTGATATAGCATTTGCAGTGGGAGTATGTGCAAAATTCCAAGCTCAACCCAAGGATTCTCACCTACTAGCAGCTAAAAGGATCATCAAATACCTGAAGAACACCATCAATGTAGGAATTTGGTATCCAAAAGATGGAGGATTCAAACTGATATCATATTTAGACTCAGACTATGCTGGATGCAAGATAGATAGAAAAAGCACATCTGGAACTTGTCAAATGCTAGGTAGCAGACTAGTATAATGGTTTAGATAAAAGCAAAACTCTATATCCACATCAACAGCTGAAGCATAATATATAGCAGCAGGTAGTTGTTGTGCACAAGTGTTGTGGATCAGACAACAGCTAATGGACTATGGAATGGAGGAAAAGACAATCGCAATTATGTGTGATAACACAAGTGCAATATATATTACTGAAAATCTCGTATTGCTTTCAAGAACAAAGCATATTGATGCGAGACATCATTTTATCAGAGATCATGTAGAAAGATGAGATGTTGTTCTAAGATATATACCAACAGAAGACTAATTGGCCGACATTTTTACAAAACCACTCAGTCATGAAAGATTCAGCAAGTTGAGAACTGAGTTGGGAATGATAGAAATTGATTAAGTCATAAAGAGCAGCTAACTGGAGTAATCAGCTAAGTAACTTCACCGGCTGACTGAACCTTTGTCATTTCGGTTGCGCTCTTTTGACAGGTAAGGCACCGTTACCAGATGTGTCCCTACTAGGTGTTCAGTCTAACTGGCAGTGTACCGGGTCAATTATAGCCTAGTTGGTGAGTCAAGGTCATATCCCACAAGGAGTGTGTTTGTTAACCACCGATTAAGTTCATATTTTCGACCCAAGTCGCAATTTGTGTAAACGATAAGTAGCACGTAAAATAGATAAACTCAATGAAAATGGAACTAACCAAGATAATGCTTTGATCCAATGGACTTTCCTTGACTATGATAGAGTTGGCTACTTACCTTCGTTCCTAAAATGTTCAAGAGTGTGAACCGGTGTGTTCCTCGGCTACCAACCCCCCTTCTTTCGAATGACTGAGATCACTCTATTCCTCATCCTTGACTTAGGCACCCTAAGTCTAATGATTCAACAGGATATGCACTTGAACACGAACCGAAGCTATCCTCGGATAAGAAACCGAATTCCACTTAAGGTCGGTTTTACCTTTCGATTCTTCTACCCTTTTCCCACACTCAATATACCCTTTCGGTCTCTACCAAGTGTGTATTTGCAAGCTAGGGTTAAATACTTCCTAGATTACTAGAAACAATCTCAAGTAAAAGAAGGTTCAACACTACAAGAAACTCAAATGCAAAACTACCAACTCATTCACAATCGAAAGAATCCATTTTCAAATCACATTATCTTGGCTAGCTATGGAACTAGCCACTCATGGTTATGAACTCCAACATGTCAAGGTTGGAATGCATAACAATAAGAACAATTAAATCAAATTAAAGGCTAAGAATTATACCAATCACAAGCTAACAACTTGAAAAAAGAAAACTTGCATTCAACCTTCGAAACTCCAATGGAGAGAATGTATCCCAAAAGCTACAAAGTTTTCCAACTAGAATTCATCCAAGGAATCAAAACAAGAATTCTTAATGTTTACACTTGCAATTTAAGAGCTAAAGTTATGATAATTTTGGCTAGATGAGCCTTGAAAGTGGAAGTGCCTTCAAGATAGAGAAAATTTTCATTTTTCATCCCCCCTTTTGAAATGAAGTCAAAAATAAACTTTAAAACTTGAACCGGGCTTCTCGGCGTACGCCATCTGTGCACTTGGCGTCCGCCATCTGTGCACTTGGCGTACGCCTACCTCTGACAAGTATTTGGGTCAATCAGAATCCTTAAATGCGGCTTAGGCTCTCAACTGTAAAATTCCGGCGTCCACCGCCAGTGCACTCGGTGTGCGCCGAATTATACTCTTAGCTTGATTCTTTAACTTATTCAACAAGAAACCTCTCTAAAGCTCGATGGACTGTTCCAAGCTCTTTCGAAACTCACATCTAACCTAGGTATCTACAAAACAAAGCCAAAAACGATACTCCGTATAATTCTGATAACAAAATTTGGCATAAAAGCCTAAAAATATGGGGTTATATAATTAAAACTTATTTACACTTTTTGATCTATTTCACCACATAATTGCATGCATTTGATATAAAAGCGCCACTAAAAGCTTAAGAATTGGGATAAAATGCATCATTCGGTTGCCATACATCAACCACTACCCACTTAGCTTTTGGTCGTCCTCGAGAAAATAAGCGACAATACAACTCATGCAAACAAAATGGTGATGCGATTATCAAGAACAAGTGTCAACAGAATGATGCAATCGAATGATAGTCACAATCACATGGTAGTCATAGTCTATAAGAATAGAGTGGTGCGGGTGTGCATTCATAATTCCAATCTCTCACCGAACAATTCATCATGAAATCGAATTCTTACAAAAGCATCTTGGTACAGTCTAGACACACAAACGTGGACTCACTCTCCACGACTAAGGCAATAGTAGTCTAGGAATAATTCAAGTAGTTGGCAAAAGGGCTTGTAATGTCAAGGCCAAGGTGGTGGCTAACCGAAGGGTAATCAAGGGAAATCAAAGAGAATAGAGCAAGATAACAAGAATCTACGCCTTCATCTCCCAATCAATTAGTGCTCCGATCAGTTGTACCCCGTATCAACATCACCAAAGGACTATATACTTGGATTTTCAAAATTCGCCTTCATTGACTTGCCATTTATTTATAGTCTTTACAATTCAATCTAGCTCCCTTTTCAATTTGAACTTTTGGGAATTGGGAAACTAAATCGAACAATGTACATAAAATTTGAATGAGAAATTTTTTTTTGAAAAAGGAAAACTTTGTAAGGTGGGGAAGCACCAACTCGAGCCGACTAAAATTGTCCAACCACTACTCCGCATTATGACCACCCATATAATCCATAGGTACTTGCTATACTTGCGGGAGGCCAAGGGAATGTAGACCAAAATTGCGTTAAGGGTCAGATTATCATGAGGTTAAATATGAAGGCTAGTTTCGAGTGGGGTCTCTCCACTCTACAAAGGCTGAGGTGGGGACAGAAAGGAGATTTATGTACAGGTAGGCCATTTGGCTATGATCGAGTCAAAGTAATGCCAAAAATCGTCATCCCTATTCCAATTCCAATGCCCATATTCATTTCAAATGAGTGACAAACTTATGTTCTAGACTCTATCATGATGATTGTTTTAAGAATTTCACAATGATTTGCGCTGCAAGAAAATTAAAATCATACGTGCATATGTTTTCACACTACCCTTTAAGATTAGACTTACATGTTCTCGTGTATCACTCAACTCACATTTTCCATTTAGTTTGCACAATCAAATGACACCACCTTTTCATCTACACCAAGGGTATTATATGCTTGTCCAAGGATGTAGTTTCTTTGCGCAGCGGATGGATCACGATTTACAAATTACAATACATAAATAAAGGATCAAAATTCCTACAAGGGGGTTTATTATGTCTTACCAATAGCAGGAAGAGAAGCCAAGATATTCCAATGTGTTCTCCAAACGGTGGTTGGTGGATACCAATTCTTGGTACTAGAACCTCCTTGATATGCTTCCAAGAAAAACTACAAGTTTTTCTTCAACCAGAAACCCAAGACATGAAACAAGTTTTTTTTCTCTCTATTTTTGTGTGTGTATGTCGAAAAAAAAATTCTTCTCATGTGTCTTGGAAGAACTCTCTTTATATTGGAGAGTAAATCCTTGGCCACCAAGTTTCTAATTAATTAAATAAATAATTAAAAATAAATCACAATAAAAGATAATTCCATTTATAAAAGATTGTGATTAATCAATCAATCAATTACAAATCAATTATCTTTTATTCATTAATTATTTAACTAGTAAATAATTAATCACACAAGAAAACCAATTCTTGCACTTTATGACATAGGAGGCGCCACACCTAGGGTTTTAGGCCCACAGAAATGTCTTTTCTGTGTATTATATTATTTAGCCCAACTAAATAATATTTCGTATATCAATTAATTGGCCCAGCCAATTAATTATCACTGAGGCCCAATAACAAGAAAAATACCCGAATTACAGTAGCCACATTGGGGACCATGGACCTATAACCAGTAGCTCCAATAATTAAGTAAAATATTCATCGAACAGAATATTCATACTTAAATTATTAATTTCGGGATTACGCCACCATAAACCCGAAACTGAACTCTACCAATTATAGATATATACTTACACTCAACCCTATGAGTAAATAAGCTTCCACTGAAATAATCACTACATACGGACTAATCCTCCATAGAATGTCCATTCTGAGTGGGAAGTCTCCGTGAACCTGACTTAGAATATCTTATCCTTATTTACCATTAACCCCTAGTGATCAATTAGTTCACATATCTGACTAGTAGCTAATTAGTCTAATATTAACTGGGCCCATCGATCATTTTCTTAGGGCTAACAAATAAGGGTACTGTCTCTCTACTTCCTATAGGAAGGAATGAATTCCATGTCTGTGAAAAATAGAACTAATCACTCATCAGGGAATTGTGCCAATGAGAAGTGACTTGGATCACATATCAAAGTGATCCGTAACTAACACATCAAACACTACCCCGAGACAAGCAGCATCCTGTGATCACCTCATGATTAAGGTCAATCCATATATGATCATCTAATGATTTTATAAGATTTCCTGATTACGGAATTATGTCAAGAAATACAGATTAAATCGGTCCAGTCATATATGAATGCCATCATGTATAAATGCCCAACTTAGGTACCTTCTACCGACAGTCCGGATAAGACTATCACACCCTATGGTGTTCTGGGCGTATTATTGGTGTTTTAATCATGAGACCCTAAACTCTGATTAAGTTCACCACGGACTAACAGTTCAAGTATATCACCACTAACTCAATCCTCAAGTGCATGTCATACACTGAGTTAAGTGGTTACATACTGATATACTTATGGTTTGCAGTAGTGTATACTTTATAAGCACATAGCAAATAATAAGATGAATAATAAAATCTGTCATAAAAAACAATTACATAAATTGCCTTTCGGGCACTACATCTAACAATCTCCCACTTGCACGAATGACAAGTAATAATTGTTTTAGAGCACACCATATCTTTATTACAGCAAGAACTACATCTTCCACTTGATCTAAAGAAAATGACTCATGTCCCTAATACCCATATTTTCCAAGTGCCTTGAAAAGACTTCTATGGAAAGCGTCTTTGTGAACGGATCAGCAAGGTTGTCGGCTGAGGGAATTTTCGTGACGAAAATGTCTCATCGTTGAGAAATCTCTCTGATCAGATGGTATTTTCTCTCTATATGGTTTGACTTCTGGTGACTCTAGGGTTCTCTAGAATTTGGCACGGTGCCATTGTTGTCACAGTAGAGACGTATCGGATGTTCTGGATTTGGGATTACTCCTAAATCTCCCAGGAACTTCTTGAGCCATACCGCTTCCTTAGCTGCCTCAGAGGCCGCTATGTATTCGGCTTCCATAGTCGAGTCGACTGTGCTGGACTGCTTGACGATCCTCCATACTACTGCTCTGCCTCCCAGAGTAAACACTGAGCCTGATGTCGATTTACGATCATCATTATCTGACTGGAAGTCAGAATCAGTGTACCCTGCTATATCCAGTTCGCACACGAATATACAAGCATATATTTCATCGTTCTCTTAAGATACTTGAGGAGTTTCTTCACTGCTTTCTAGTGCTCTAAGCCTGGATTTGATTGAAAACGGTTGACCAAGCCCACGCCGTAGCAGATGTCTGGTCTAGTACACAGCATTCCGTACATCAGACTACCAACAGCCGAAGCATATGGTACTCGTCCCATACTCTCTATTTCCTCAGGTTTTTGAGGAAACTATTTCTTAGAGAGTTGAATGCCGTGACGGGTTGTAGGAAACCCTTCTTTGCATTCATCATGCTATAACACAACAACATCTTATCTATGTAAGATGCCTGGGATAGAGCCAACATCCTATTCTTCCGATCCCGTATAACTTGGATCCCTAAAACATAACTCGCCTCTCCCAAAATTTTCATTTGGAACTGCGTGGCTAACCAATTCTTCAAATCTGAAAACATTCCCTTATTGTGTCCAATTAGCAGAATGTCGTCAACATACAACACTAAGAACGCCACCTGATCTTTGATGACCTTCTTGTATACACAAGGCTCATCAAAGTTTTGTTCGAAACCATACGACTTGATGGTTTCATCAAATCTATGATTCCAAGACCGAGAAGCTTGCTTCAACCCATAAATGGACTTGAACAACTTGCACACTTTGTGCTCTTGGACTTTTTCGATGAATCCTTCCGGTTGCTGCATATATATTTCCTCGTCAGGATAGCCATTAAGGAAGGATGTCTTAACATCCATCTGCCAGATCTCATAATCTAGACATACAACAATCGAAAGGAGGATCCAAATGGACTTCAGCATTGCCATATGGGAGAAGGTCTCTTCGTAGCCGATTCCCTCTCTCTCTGTGTGTAGCCTTTGGCCACTAGCCAAGCTTTGAAGGTATCAACCTTTCCATCCACTCCTCGCTTTCTCTTGTAGATCCATTTACTGCCTATGGGTTTGACACCCTCAGAGCAATCTTCAAGTTTCCAGACTGAGTTAGAGTACATAGACTCCATCTCCTAATTCATCGCATCAACCCACATGTCCTTATCAGAATCATCTGGAGCCCTGTGATAGGACACTGGATCATCCTCCACTCCATCAGAAATGGCGACATTCGCCTCTGGTTGCATACCGTACCACACTGGTGCCCGAGACACTCTGGCAGTACGTCTGAGTGGTCTAGGACTGTCAGGGTCGTCAGGTGTATCAGTAGTGTTGTTATCCATGACACGAGGTGTCACCCGTGGTCTGACCTCGTCAGAAAATCACTCTTCGAGTACAACTTTACTCTGAGGCTTGAAGTCCTTCATGTACTGATCCTCAAGAAAAGCGGCATTAGTCAAAACTATTACCTTCCGATCTTTCGGATCATAGAAGAAACTTCCTCGTGTCCCTTTTTCATACCCTACAAACAGACATACTTTCGTACGTGCTTGCAATTTTCTAGTCTTGTCCTCCAGCATATGTGCAGGACACCCCCAAATATGGTAGTGACGCAAACTAGGTTTACTCCCACTCCATAACTCAAGGGGTGTTTTCTCGACAGACTTTGACGGCACCACATTTAGAATACGGACCGCTGTTTCTAGGGCATGTCCCTAAAAGGAAACCGGCAGTGACGCGTAGCTCATCATTGATATGACCATGTCTTTCAATGTCCTATTTCTCTGCTCAGCAACTCCGATTTGCTGAGGCGTTCTAGGCGCGGAATGTTGGGAACAGATCCTTTGTTCCAAAAGATAGTCAGTGAATTCAGTATCTAAGTGCTCACCTCCACGATCAGAGCAAAGGCATTTCAAAGACTTGCCTAGCTGCCTTTCGGCTTCTGCCTGGAATTCCTAAAACTTACCAAAAGTTTTGGATTTCCTGTGCAGTAGATAAACATATCCGAATCTCGAGTAGTTGATGCACGTAGATCAAGTGATAATAAAATACTTGACCACCATAAACCAATACTAGCAAGAGGACTAGGTCCATCGTAGTATAGCTATAACGAATCAAGGTCGATCCCACAGGGAACCAATTGTGGGTCATTTATATACAAACAATTAATTATTCATGTCAAGGACAAGAAGGCGGTCTAGGACCAATGAAGTACAAGAAAAGGTAAAGAACACGACTCGACACAACACATAAACAACGTAATTAACCTCCCCAATTATCATGTTATCGTCTGGATCTAGAGATTCTATATAATTAAGCTAGACTCGACAACTATTAATCCGATTCGTATTTCTTTTATATTGGCTACGGGAGTCATCCCCTAAACTAGATCTAGCTCCGGTTAGGCCATCCAGATCACTATGCTACATCACGTGACTTCGCTTTTTTCGGCCTCCATCTCATATGACTTGCACGCTTACAAAACTAGGGATGCCGATATTAACCGTATTCCTCACCTAGGCAACATTCCTTTGACAGGCGTACTTCCTAGACGATCGCATCAGTCTCTGTCCCATTAACACTAACTTTTTAGGTATCATGTTAATCTACGATTTACGTATAACTAGGTGACGTCAATTCCCTAATACAGAACAGGTCTAGATCTCGCTGAAAGTCCCGGAAGATCAATTCATGAGCCGACCTAGGAGCCCCATATTGGTATTTCCTAATCATACGCTAATTAAAACAGACGAGCAACGTAGCCGTAGCCATACCTACTAAGATAAGAAATTCTAGGTGGACAATCACACCATAAAGACGTGGCTAGATTGACGCGGCGAAAACCTAAATCTTAGCGTTTCTACATACGTACCGGATAAAATAGAGATTCATAAAGCAATTATATAGATCTACTAAAAACACGGTTGTCGATCATACCAAAGTCATCTATAGGTCACCGGATAACAGATCTGGGCGTGTGGATCCTTATAGACAAGGAATCCCCACTGCCTCATATCGTATCCTTAGATCTACATCGTTCGGTGAAGAACAAACAACCTCAAACGATAAACAATAATTGGGGGCTTAATTACAAAGAACTAAGAACAAATAAACACAAGAACTTACATTATTGCAGATCTTGCATAAAAACTGCTCTAAGAAAAACTGAAGATTTTATTATAAACTGAGAAGTGTAAAAATGTATTGTGTAAAGAAGTGTGTTTATGGCGTGTATAGTATGCCTTTATTTATAGGAGTTCAAGCTAATTAAGAGATATACTTCAAAATGTCAAAACAAATAAGAGACAACTCTCGGCCGATCTCCAAAATAAGATGAAAAATGCGCCCCCCTCTTATGCGTCCCTATGGTTGGCGCCAACTCTTCTTACTCCTCTTTCCATGCTTATCCGATCTTTATCTTGAATTTCCTTTGATTTATCTTGAGATTTAATTCTTCCATTTTGTATTTATCCTCCATAATTATCCAAATCTGCAAAATAGATATTTATCCCAAAATAAATCATATTTAAATAAAACGGATAAATATAATAAAAACGGATAAATACCGATTTATAAATAAAAACAGATAAATACCAATAAAAAATGGATAAATACCAAATTATATTTTATAAATCACAAAACATTAAATAATCCATATAAACATGTGATTTAATATAAAATACATATTATTAATCTCGATTTAAGGTCAACGTTGATGACTTTTACGGGTACAATTTGACCGTCATCAACTACCCCCCACTTAGACTTTGATCGTCCCGAACAAAGCATCAATAAGTCATTCCCCAAGAAAACAATTGCCATGGTCAAATCATACTTACGCGAGAAGCTCGAGTCAACTCATACCGATCATGCTCATAAGATATCCATTATTCACTACTCTCTATGAACCGAAGTGATGTGTGCATGTGCATTCGGTTTTATACTTTCGTGGCAAGATTAAAGTTTATGCTAACTTCGCAGTCTTAATCTACCAACATCGCATTCCCACTTCTTAAGCCTCGCAATGGGTAAAGACATGGTGCAATAAGCAAGAGCGTCATCTAGAAAGTTTTTGGACTTGGAGACCGAGAAAAATACTCGAAGCCTCTTAAAAATTTGAATTTTTCGCATTTCCGTAGTTTCAAGCTTTAACACCTCTCAAGAAAGAAACTTGCTTTAAAAGTAAAGTATGCATTGCAAGAATCCTCCTCTCACGGATTAGTGGAAGCATTAAATATTACCACAAGCGCGAGGCTACTTTGGTAATGTTTCTACAAGCCAGATGTTTAACTCATTGTCAAAACACAGATAATTCTCAAGCTTATTACTCCGCTTTGATGGCAAGAAGATAAGAATACATCGACAGATAAATATCGACTCTAAGTCCGCATAACCAATCATCTACGCAATGTACACATAATTCTTCTTAGTTATTATAATTTGCGCGGTTTCGTCGATTCAAATTGAGTAATCGAATAATAAATAACTACTTGCAACAATCGGCATGAATATCCTTAAATTTACTTCACATAAGTATAAAATGATCATGTACTCTCGCAACTTGGTTCCTTTCCTATCAATTCTTAGCTAGGAACTCACAATTCTAAGGGTACGAGATATAATTAATTTGGCATTTATTCAAAATTTTTTTTTCACCGTTTCTTTCAATTTTCAATTATAACATATCATAGCTAAGTCTCCTACCCCCCACCCAAACATGTCATTGTCCCCAATGACAAATAAAAATGAGAATTTAAGAAAAAGACTTAGCTCGGAAACGGCTCTCAAGTAGATGCGGATCATCGTAGCACGTCGTGGAGAAGCAAGTTAAAACCGTTTAAGTAAACCAAACGAAACTCCACGAGATCGTTAATAATATGTCAATGGAAGTTACAAAATAATGTGGCAGTAATTAGATATAAATATCCAAAAACAAATTAAGCCACTTTATTCCATACACCCAATGACAAGGAAAACCAAAGAGTTAAAACTACTTGTTCAGACGCAAAAAGAAAAATACTAAATAGAAAGAAGGATAAACAAGCAACTAAAGATGGTAATCTTCATCTATAATCTCCACCGCTTAAATATGCTTAAAACCGGGTGGAGAAGACAAAGATCAAAAAGCATTACCCCATGGGAGAACACGAGGTTTTTTGGATTGATAAGATATTTAATCCGGCGTAAAAGAGAAACTTGGTCGGGTATAACGGATCGGATGTGACCTATTGGTAAAAGATAGGATCGAAACTCGGTGCGTACGCTTCACGTTTAGATTGGATATCAACAACTTAGGGAGATGTAGCTCCTCCTCAAAATTACTAATAACCCAATGTATCACGTAAAAGTCCTAACCGTCATTAACAAGGTCAAATCGGTGTGATGGCTTAGAACAAAACTTATCATCTTGAAATGCCGGAATAGGCGTAAAAGTGTGAAATTTAAAACATCCGGTAGAAAGATAAGTTGCATTTTGATCGAACCAAAAAAAACTTTTAAAATCTAGCTAGGGTCGAGCTACACGTACCCCGACTAGGATCATGAAAACCAAAATGATAAAAGATAAACATTAAACCGAGCAATGTTTCAAATTCCGCAACACAAAGGTATTTTGTAAACAAAATGGAGGTTTAGAGTATGATGGGTTTAGAAAAAGATATACATAAAGATGGAAAGAAAGAGAGGGGATGAAGGAATGGTTAGAAATGTGAACTGTGATGCAGATTGGTGAGAGAATAGAAAGGTTGAAGGGTGAAAAGGTACAAAGGAAAGGATAAGGGTAGTTGCAGAACGAATTGCACACAATTTTGGATTTTCACTAGGATCGCCATTCTAAAAAGTTTTGGAAGTTGACCAAAATTGTTCTTTGTTCGCACCAATCATTCTCTGTTACATTTTCAATAATTCTCAAGCTCTCTTAATGCTTCCATCTTAAGGTTGATTGCTAAATTTCCTTTTCTTTAGCAATTTCTCGACTCTCCTAAGAAACTCTATTTCACGTGGCCTATATTGAGTAAAAAAGTTTTGCACATCCTTAGCCTAATGGCCATCGGAACACGGCAAAATAAAAAACCTCAACATATGTCACGTTACTCTTATTGGACAAAAAACTTAAAATCCTAAAAAGAAATCCTAAGGGTTTTAAAGAATTAGTTCTGAGTTTAAAGTCCTCAGCTCGACTTTCCAAAAATTATCCTTATCAGTCATCCTTCATAGTTCGCCAGACTTTGACCCTTTGAGCACTATAAGAGGTGGGCTCGTCGCTTTTGCGGATTAATACCCTTCCCTTGGTTGTGAGACCTAGGAAACGACATCTATCTATACCATTTATACAAAGCTCTTACCTCGGCTCTCGTTTTAGGAATGAGTGAATTCTAAGAAGATTTAGTCCTAGGGACTTATTTTAATAACATCCTCTATAATCTTTGCTTCATTATGCTCTCTCAAAACTCAACGTCTTCTTTAGATTGAGAATTCTTAAACTACACACATTGTTGCTCCCCGGCCGGTAGAAGCAATCTCATGCATAGGACAATGAGATTTTGACGGAACTACGAGGAACTCTTTACTCACCGCTTCCTTTAACGACAACATGTTTCCCTACACCCTCTAGATGAGACGATTTGGGGCGTAACCTTTCACACTAATAAAATAAATCTTACAAACCAACTCCGGGCTAAGATTCTCATTCGGAGTTCATGTAAAGACTAGCTTATGTTCAAAAGATCAAAAGATAGTAAAATATAAGCAAAAAAGGTAGTACCTTGCCTTCAACCTTGTACCACGAATAATTCGAACCTTAATATTTATTTCCTCGGAGCCATCTTGGTGTTTTAAAGGTGTTTCGTCCATTGCTTTCCCGTCGTAGATTCGTAGCTCCACATGCTGCTGGGTTATTTTCTCAGCGCCCACGAAAAATTACTGACTCAGATTATTGCTTCCCCGGTTTCTGCAAACAGAAGAACAAACAGACCGTAGACTGACTTTAACATGGTTTCCCATGCTGCTATCAGACCTACGGTTTAAACATACGGAGATAAACAGACACGCGAAATCCCAGAAAACAGAACTAGGCTCGCTGGGAGTGAAACCAGTGTTCCAGATTCTGGAATTTTTACAACTTACAGACAACCAGAGGGACTCAAAAACATAAAAAAAAATAGACCCTAAAACATAAAACTTAACATGAATAAAAAATTATTTATATAAAATTGACCGTTGGTTCCCCGGCAACGGCGCCAAAAACTTGATGCACGTAGATCAAGTAATAATTAAAAGTACTTGACCACCATAAACCAATACTAGCAAGAGGACTAGGTCCATCGTAGTATAGCTATAGCGAATCAAGGTCGATCCCACAGGGAACCAAATTGTGGATCATTTTATATACAAACAATTAATTATTCATATCAAGGACACAAAGGCGGTCTACGACAAACGAAGTACAAGAAAAAGTAAAGGACACGACCCGACACAACACATAAACAACGTAATTAACCGCCCCAATTATTATGTTATCGTTTGGCTCTAGAGATTCTATATAATTAAGCGATACTCGACAACTATAAATCCGATTCGTATTTCTTTTATATCGACTACGGGAGTCATCCCCTAAAATAGATCTAGCTCCGGTTAGGCCATCTAGATCATCGTGTCTCCATTACGTGACTTCACATTTTTAGTCTCCATCTCATATAACTTCTGACACATTTACGAAACTAGGGATGCCGGTATAAAC
Organism: Gentiana straminea; assembly: GCA_036785695.1. Lineage (NCBI taxonomy): Eukaryota > Viridiplantae > Streptophyta > Magnoliopsida > Gentianales > Gentianaceae > Gentiana > Gentiana straminea. The sequence goes on from JAVUPR010000477.1 coordinate 2,839,449, forward strand.
CGTAACCTCATCTAAGCAACATTCCTATGATTAGGCGTACTTCTTAGACACCGATTCAATCTCTCGTCCTAAATAACAATCACTTTTTAGGTCTCATGTTAAATTACGATGACAAATAATTAAGTTGATCAAGTTTAATTACTCGTTTAAATTACAAAGCAGAGAACCTGACGTAGTCGTAGCCATACCTACTAAGATAAGAAATTCTAGGTGGACAATCACACCATAAAGACTTGGCTAGATTGACGCGGCGAAAACCTAAATCTTAGCGTTTTTACATACGTAACGGATAAAATAGAGACTCATAAAGCAATTATATAGATCTACTAAAAACACGGTTGCCGATCATACCGAAGTCATCTATAGGTCACCGGATAACAGATCTGGGCGTTTGGATCCTTATAGACAAGGAATCCCCAATGCCTCATATCGTATCCTTAGATCTACATCGTCCGGTGAAGAACGAACAACCTCAAACGATAAACAATAATTGGGGGCTTAATTACAAAGAACAAAGAACAAATAAACATAAGAACTTACATTATTGCAGATCTTGCATAAAAACTGCTCTAAGAAAAACTGAAGATTTTATTATAAACTGAGAAGTGTAAAAATGTATTGTGTAAAGAAGTGTGTTTATGGCGTGTATAGTATGCCTTTATTTATAGGAGTTCAAGCTAATTAAGAGATATACTTCAAAATGTCAAAACAAATAAGAGATAACTCTCGGCCGATCTCCAAAATAAGATGAAAAATGCGCCCCCCTCTTATGCGTCCCTATGGTTGGCGCCAACTCTTCTTACTCCTCTTTCCATGCTTATCCGATCTTTATCTTGAATTTCCTTTGATTTATCTTGAGATTTAATTCTTCCATTTTGTATTTATCCTCCATAATTATCCAAATCTGCAAAATAGATATTTATCCCAAAATAAATCATATTTAAATAAAACGGATAAATATAATAAAAACGGATAAATACCGATTTATAAATAAAAACAGATAAATACCAATAAAAAATGGATAAATACCAAATTATATTTTATAAATCACAAAACATTAAATAATCCATATAAACATGTGATTTAATATAAAATACATATTATTAATCTCGATTTAAGGTCAACGTTGATGACTTTTACGGGTACAATTTGACCGTCATCAGTAGTCGTCAATGAAAGTCACAAAATACTCGAATCCGCCTCTAGCTTGTACATTCATCAGACCACACAGATCTGAATTTACCAATTCTAGATGTTCTTTGGCCCTATTACCTTTTGACTTGAAGGGACGCTTAGTCATTTTTTCCTCCAGGCAAGATTCGCAGACTGGCAGTGAGTCAACAGATAACTCACTTAAGGGACCGTCTTTGGCCAGTCTTTTGATTCTTTCCAAGGAAATATGACCTAGCCTAAGGTGACAAAGATATGTTTTATCTTCATGAGAAACTTTCTGCCTTTTAGCAGAACTTTGATGTGCTACTTTAAAATTTCAGTATTAAGCAGTGGGGTATCGGTTGGTTTAATGACATACAGTCCTTTTTCTAACATTGCGGAACACTAGTTACGTCCATTTCTAGAAATAACAATCTTATTATACTCAATAGATAAAGAATACAATTGTTATTGCAAAACAGACATAGAAATTAAATTTCTTCTAAAATGCGGAATATAAAAGACATGGTCCAATTTATGGAATTTATTTCCAAACATTAAATGAACTTGTTGGTCCCTTGGAAAGGCTAACACAAGTTTAGAGGGGGGGGGGGTGAATAAACTTGTCACCAAAAGCTTTCCCAAAACTGAAAAAGCCCCAGGAACTGAGTTTTTGCCAAACTCAAACTGATGCTCAGCTCAGTTTTGTTCCTGTCCTTTCACTTGTGCGGAGTTCAGCTAACTCAACTGAGTATAAGTCAATACTGACTTATATTTAGTCTTGTTAACTGTCAGCGGATATAACTAGCCTTTAGTGCGATAGATGTGTCAATAAAGATCTGAATCTCCTATGTATCAGTTTTATGCTGACTCAGTGTCTGACGTTTGCTAAGTGTGAAGTAAAAAGAATTAAATCAATCACAGCAAGAATATAAATGCATGAAGTAATTCAACACAAGATTTGATTATGGAAGTTCCGGGTGGTGTAATCCCGTACGTCTCCCCTTCTCCTGTGGTGTAGGAGGTATCACTAGAATCTTGAGATAACCGTTACAAAATCCTAACACTATGACAGTCCTTCACGACACCCTAGTTTCACTGTCTACACATAATGAAGAAAGGTAGGATTGCTCCCTTCATTCTGCACACTGATCTTTCGGAGGTGGAATTGCTCCTTCACCAGCTCACCACTAACACAAACACAGTCCGCAGACTGCACCAACAGCTGTGGCAACCAAGTTGCAACCGTATGAAGAAAGGTGGAATTGCTCTCTTCAAACTATGCACAGCCAACCCTTTTCCACAATGGTTAGGTTTAGAATTAATCAAGAGATTAATTCAGTGAGCTGTCTGATTTTTCTGGATTTGGCTTTGTAGCTCCAAGATGCCTTTTTTTTCCCTTTAATAGGTTACTGGATCTTTCTTTGAAATCTTCAAGGCAATTTTGTTGGCTTCCCCTTTTCTAGATATATATGATCTGATTTTCTGGATCTGGGTCTTTGGATATGTGGTTGTAAAGCTCTTTTTCTGATCCTTCTCTCTCTCATTTTCCTTCTGGTGATTCTCTTATGTATTTATAGGGGCGATGTAACGGTCACTAGCTCTTGTAACCGTTACACTTGTCGTTTAGCCAACGTTCATATGTACGACCTTTGTCGTATTGTTAATTCAGTAATACCTTAACTCAGTTTTCTATTTTACTTCAAAACTGAGTACATTGTATACTTAACATCTGACTTTAATTGACTAAGTCATAGTACACCATTCAGTCTCTTCTTTTCCTGGTAACTGATAATCTTTGTCCTTAGGATTATTCAGTTTTACATGATCTATAGTTCAGTTTCAGGTCACCACAGACTTGCCTGAATCCTGACTTATAGTCACGACTTAATCAGCTTCTAACTGAGTTTGAACCCTAAATTCTTCAATCTTCAATAGCTGAGTCTGTGACCTTCAGTTCTTCAGTCTTCATAGATAAGCCAACTGATGACGGTCGATTTGTACCCATTAATCTGCAATCTTTACCCTTGATTTTAATGTGAAATAACCTTAAGGGAGTGATAATAAGTCGTTAAGTGCCTAATTTAGATATACCCCGTGTTACTATTTATTATTATGCATCTCGGTAATTTATTAAGTATTTGGTATTACAAACTATGTTTTTGTATGATAAATACAGTGAGCACTATGGACGGACTACGGAGAAGGAATCAAAGATCCAGGACAATGCAGAGCCCAGCAGAAGATAGAAGACAGAGCCCAGAAGCAGTGAAGGCTCGGTCGACCGAGCCCAGCTATTCGGTCGACCGAGTGGACTTAAAGCCCAGCACAGTCCAGCGTATTACTTAAGTCGGTTAGGGTTTAGGGAATCCGATCCTTAGTCGGTTTCTAAGTCGGTTTTGAATTCTATATAAACACATTGTCATTAGTATTATGTATTCATTCATACATTGATTTAATCATTCAAAAAAGAGCACAACAATTTGAGAGTTTTTCAGCAAGTTAGGGCTGCAACAATGTAAGCCCTTAATCTTCATGTTTTATTTTCAAGTAATTAATACTTCCAATTACGTTCTTATCGTTTGAATTAATTAAAAATAGCTAGATGATGTGATTCTCGGCTATGACGTTAGGTGGTGGTGTCACCTTGTCAATGAGGATCCCATGACCTACGTCGTAATCTAGATTTATTCATGACTCTATGTGATTTAATTACTGTGTATCTATGATAGTTTATATAAGTGATGTACGAATTGCTGTTTAATCTGTTCTGTATAAGGAAACGCTGAGAGGTTATTTCTAGGATGTAATTAGGGTTGAATTCGTCCGGGTGACCGAACGGAGTCGTTCGGTCGACCGAGCCCCTTCACTCGGTCGACCGAGCCCTAATTTTGTCAGTTAAGTCTGCCACGTCTTTATGGTGGGTCTAACCTAGTTGAATTCACTTTCTCAGTAGGTATGGCTACGGCTACGTCGCTCGTCAGTTTTTCATCAGCGTGTTATTAGGAAATACCAATATAAGACGTCTAGTTCGGCTCATGAACGATCTTTCGGGACTTTCAGCAAGATCTAGATTAGTTTTGTATAAGGGAATTGTCGACACCTAGTCATACGTGAGTCGTAGATTAACAAGAGACTTACCAAGTAATTGTTAATAGGACGAGGGCTTGAGCGATCGTTTTGGAAGTACGCCTAACCATAGGAATGTTGCCTAAGCGAGGTGTACGGTTAATATCGGCATCCTTAGAGTAATGAGCGTGTGAGTTATATGAGATGGAAACCCAAAAGGTGAAGTCACGTAACAATACCACAGTGATCTAGTAACCTAACCGGTGCTAAGTCAAGTTATGGGGATGACTCCCGTAGCCAATTAAATATGAATACAGCCAGATTGACAGTTAATGAGTTAGGTTATCTTATATAAGTTGTCTTGGTCCAAACGATAACGTTGGTAATTGGAAGGTTAATTACGTGTGTGTCTCTTTAGGTGTGAGTTTGTTTATTTTATTTTGTCTTTTATGTTGGTCTTAGACCGTTGTTCAATAACGAATTAGGTGAGTTAATTATTTAAACTTAGGGTCCACATTTTGATTCCCTGAGGGATCGACCTTGATTCACCATCGCTATGCTATGATGTACCTAGTGCTATTGCTAGTATTTGGTGGTCAAGTAAAATAAATTTATAACCTGATCAGACCGCAATCAAGTTTTTGGCGCCGTTGCCGGGGAATCAATGGCCCAATTATTGTTTAAATAATTATTTTTATCTACTTCGTTCTTTCTTTATTGTTTTTAGTTGAATTCTTTAATTTTATTCTGACGAAGTATCTGTACTTGTATGCTGTTAAAGAATTAAAGCAGGAATGGGGAAGATATTCGTTCGGTCGACCGAACGTATTCACTCGGTCGACCGTGCCTATTCCAGTTTTAATTTTATATACAGTGTCGTTTCCCCAGTGTTCTGTTTCCCCCTGTTTGTAGGTAGTAAGTTTGACAACAGTATGAGCAATCATACTGTTTGTCAATTTACTAATTGTTTATTGTTTTTCAAATATTGTAGATAATTCGAAGTAAATCACTCACTTAACCTGTTCAAGATCAGCAAAATGTCATCAAATGATTTTATCAAAGGCCAAGAAGAAGTCAAGGTTTTACGAACCAAAACTACACCTAAAAAGCCGTTAACACCAAAGCTCATGGAAAGGATAGAAAAGATGAAAGCAAAAATCCGAGAGGCAAGGAAATCGAGGGAGGCTAAAGAAGCCTATTGGCAAAGAGGTATGTCTATTCTGAATCCAGAGGAAATTTCTTCGGATTCCGATTCAGCTTTAGATTATGATGATTACATGTCCGAGATAGAATCTGAGTCAGAGGGTAGCGCAGCTATGGAGAGCCCTATTGTCATCTGTTCTAGAGATGAAACATTGATTAAAGACGAGTCTCGACCGATGCAAAAGTTAGCGAGACCCGGGAGCTTTTATGGTTGGAGTAACCCTAGAACAAACCCACTTAGGTTTAGCCTTGATTGATTCCGGTTCGAGCCTTAATATCTTTCCTAAAAGCCTTTGTGATAGGAATTTCATGTCAACACCCACTAACACCCCGCTCCAAGTTAGATTAGCGGATGGAACTAGGACAATCATGGTCGGGAGGCGAACAACATGATTATTGGTGTGGGGCAATTACGGTTTAAGATAGACATAGTGGTAATGGAAATCGAGGAACATCCTGAATGCCCAATCATTTTGGGTAGATCGTTTATCAACACCGCTAGGGCCTTCATACGGATGACCAGACATGAGATAGTATTGTTTGACGCCAAAGGTTCTGAGTGTTATGGGATAACAAATCCAAATTTCCCTGTACCGGTAAGTGTGAATGTGTTAGAAGTAGTTGGTTCGGAGAAGCTTGATGCCACTCAAGGTCTAGGAAAGGATGCTGATGATAATGTCGATGATAAAGATGAGAGGGAAGTCCTTACTATTCTAAGTCGGAATAGGTCGGTTCGCGCACCACCACGACCAATATTGAAGCTGTAGACCTACCTAAGGATAGGAGGACAAGAGCGAAGAAACGAACTAGGAGAGTTCGTAACAAAAGCTCATCAAAATCAGAGATGAATCCAAAAGTCGGCGCTTGTCTGGATGGTCAATTCGGCTGCCTTTTCATTGGACTTAAATCCAAAGGAAGGGCACTGGTAGAAAAAGACGGTAAAACTTTTTCGGTGAAAGCTGGCCGGGTGAAAGCCTGGCAGGTCAAGGGCAGTGTTTAGGAGTGATGGTTTTGGAAGTCGAGCTATAGACTCAAAAATTTAGAATTCTTTCGTTTCTTTTTATTTTATTTTATTTAATCTTTATTTTTAGTATGAATAAAAGTAACGTAGAATGACGAGAGCCTTTTTTTATTTTTGCCGTGTTCCAATGACCATTAGGTTACGGATGTGCAAAAAGTTTTTTTACTCGAATCATTTTAACGTGAAGTAGAGTAGGAAGCGAAATCATTATAAAATGTATTGATGATGAGAATTTGGTGAAAAGATGCTTAGTTTCAAATTTGTATTATTTGGAAAAAGTGAAGATTTATATGTTAATGGATTGTGGTAGGATTATTCGATTTTTTTTTGAGGTAAGGATTTTTCAAATTGTGACATAATAATTTTGATAGACTTATGTGTTCTAACTTGAAAATTTCGTGTGTATCAAATTGAGGAGGTCAACTATCATTTATTTTTACACATCCCCATTTTTCATTTCCCAATACACCTTTTCATTTTCCCCATTAATTTATTCCTCCAACAAAACCATTCCACTCCTCAATCCTAGCCTTTCTATCTCCACCAATCACCTTCCACCATTTCAATCCTTTCACTTTCCACATCTTTCTATTTAAACCTCCTTTTTCTCTTCATCATTTCCACACCACAAAATCTTCATCTTCTCCAAATCCCCAATTTTCTTCTTCCTCTTCCCTCCATTAATTCCCATTTCCAATCTTTCTCCTAACTTCCATCCACCCAAAATTGGGGATAGTAATCTAAATGATCCCCTCTAATATCACAAGTTGTACCTGCTCATATCTCTGATCTCTGAAGGATTATCCGATCCACGCTGTCACAGGGAAGACCTGAACCTCAGCAGCAGAGCTTTCATCAGTTCGGTCGACCGAACCCTTCTGCTCGGTCAACCGAGGCCATTCTCTCGGTCGACCGAGAGCATCATACCGCTGCATCTATCTGTCAGCGTTGCTCTGTTCTTGTACTGCAATTATGGCACCAAGACGCCGATCCTCCGCATAGTTTGTAGCAGTCGACGATGCCATACCCTTGATCAACGGGGTACCGCAATTCGCTAGCCAAGAAGTATTTTCGGTTTATCGGAATTTTTTCAACAATTCGCCGGTACACCGGGCTCGAGGATTAGATTTGACCAACTGTGGTCAAGAGCTGTTCGATCTAGTGGAGTATTATCGGTGGCAAGAGGTTGTTGCGCCACCCGGCCAAGTTAATGTCGACCGGGTAAGAGAGTTTTATTCTTATTTACGCGTGCACCCACACACGAATTTAGTCCGGGTTCGTGGCAAATCCATTGTTATTACTCCGGGGACGCTTAATAATTATTATGGTCTTGATACCCCGGAGGAGGAGCCGCAGTACACTTTGTCACGTTTGATGAGTCGATGCATGGTTGGAGGAGGTTGGTGCCCATCTCGGGATAGCATGGACAATAGGGGAAGTTGCTCACACTTTTGAGGAGCCATACTTTAGGCGGTGGGAAGATAAGTGTTTACATAGGCTTATCCGTTCGACATTATTCCGGCCAAGCATGTGTCTACGGTTTATTATGCACATTCTACGCCGATGTATTGGTTGAGCGAGAGGATGGCTGTTAATATTGGGGCACCGATGCGTTACGAGATGACCGCCGATGCCCGCAAACCTAGACACATGTCGCCTTATGGTTCGTTGATCACTTCATTATGTGAGGCGGTGAGTGCCCAGTGCTAGGCAGTGACTCCTATGTTAGGCCCATGCCTATCCTATCTCTGGATTCTGTTGCACCACCTCTTGTGCAACCTGATGATCACGGTCCAGGTGATGACGATGCGCAATTCCAAGACTTTCCTGAAGCGAATCCCAATGTTCTTCCATTAGCTTTCGTTGATCTGAACGATATACCTTCGGACTAAGCATCTATGTTAATTTTCTCTTTATCAATGTGTTTTTTTTTTTTTTTTTTTTTTTTTTTGATTTCGGTGTGCCAATAAATTAAGTCGTGTTGTATGGAGTTCGTTTTGAATTTCCCTAATGAATAAAATTTATCTTATTTAATGTGTTGGATATTTGTGCATTATTTTCACTATAATTATTAAGTATGGGCTTAAATATGTTTAAGGCAATTATTATACCTTTTACAGTCCTTGTGATATGATTATATTTTTCTGGACTAACCCTGTAACGCGTTCCAAGTTTTTGTTAAAGATGTATGTTGCAGAGGTTGCATTTTATTGCGCTTGTTAGTAGCGTATTTGTCCGTTAAAATTCTCCGGAGTTCATCAAGACTTGTTCAACCGCCGCACTTATTCCGAGCTAAGTTCCTTGTTCTTATTTTTATACATTGAGGACAATGCATAGTTTAAGTGGGGGGTATGAGTCACTTAGCTCATTCAAGCATACTTGAATAAGTTTGTATATCAAATAAGGAGTATATTTAAAACTTTTACACTTAAAATCACACTTATCTTTTGTGAATTCCCGAATTTTGTATTTAATAAGGTAGGAACCATATTTCGTTAGTACGTGGTCATGTTATACTCTTGCGATATAATTTCAGTAAGCTTAAAGATATTCATATTATAAGTTGCAAGTAGTTATTTATTATTCGATTACTCAAAATATGGATCAACGTTTACCACGCTTATTAATAAAAATGGAAATATATGTGTACATTGCATAGATAATGGATTGTGCCTGCCTGGTAATCAATACTTATCGTCTGATGTATTCTTAATCTTCTAGCTACAAAAGCGGAATAATAAGCTTGAGATATATCTGTGTTTTACCAATGAGCGAAACACTGGGCTTGTAGTCAATTACCAAAGTAGCCTTGCGCTTGTGGTAATATTCATTGCTATACTTGATCTAAGATAGGGGGATATTTTAAAAAGTTTTCTTCCTTGAGATTTGTAGTATTTGAAAAACGTGAAGAATTGAAAAATTCAACTCTTAAGAGGCTTTGAGTAGTACTCGGTCTCCAAGTCCAAAAACCCTATAGATACGCTCTTGCTTATTGTTCTAGTGCTTTAACCATTGTTAGGCATAAGAAGTATGAATGCTGAGGTTGGTAGGTTGAGAATTCAAAGTGGGCATAACCATTAATCATGCCGCATTTATAAAACCAATGCATGTGCACACATCACTTCGATTCATATTGAGTAGCGAATAATGGATATCTTATTAGCATATATAGTATGAGTTGATTCGGGTTTCTTGTGTGAGTATGGGGTGACCTTTGGAAAATGATCATAGGGGGAATAACTTATTAATACTTTGATCGGGACGATCAAAGGCTAAGTGGGGGCAGTTGATGACGGTCGATTTGTACCCATTAATCTGCAATCTTTACCCTTGATTTTAATGTGAAATAACCTTAAGGGAGTGATAATAAGTCGTTAAGTGCCTAATTTAGATATACACCGTGTTACGATTTATTATTATGCATCTCGGTAATTTATTAAGTATTTGGTATTACAAACTATGTTTTTGTATGATAAATACAGTGAGCATTATGGACGGACTACGGAGAAGGAATCAAAGATCCGGGACAATGCGAGCCCAACGAGAAGATAGAAGACGAGCCCGAAGCGGTGAAGGCTCGGTCGACCGAGCCCAGCTATTCGGTCGACCGAGTGGACTTAAAGCCCAGCACAGTCCAGCGTATTACTTAAGTCGGTTAGGGTTTAGGGAATCCGATCCTTAGTCGGTTTCTAAGTCGGTTTTGAACTCTATATAAACACATTGTCATTAGTATTATGTATTCATTCATACATTGATTTAATCATTCAAAAAAGAGCACAACAATTTGAGAGTTTTTCAGCAAGTTAGATTTTGCAACAATGTAAGCCATTAATCTTCATGTTTTATTTTCAAGTAATTAATACTTCCAATTACGTTCTTATCGTTTGAATTAATTAAACATAGCTAGATGATGTGATTCTCGGCTATGACGTTAGGTGGTGGTGACACCTTGTCAATGAGGATCCCATGACCTACGTCGTAATCTAGATTTATTCATGACTCTATGTGATTTAATTACTGTGTATCTATGATAGTTTATATAAGTGATGTACGAATTGCTGTTTAATTTGTTCTGTATAAGGAAACGCTGAGAGGTTATTTCTAGGATGTAATTAGGGTTGAATTCGTCCGGGTGACCGAACGGAGTCGTTCGGTCGACCGAGCCCTAATTTTGTCAGTTAAGTCTGCCACATCTTTATGGTGGGTCTAACCTAGTTGAATTTACTTTCTCAGTAGGTATGGCTATGGCTACGTCGCTCGTCAGTTTTTCATCAGCGTGTTATTAGGAAATACCAATATAAGACGTCTTGTTCGGCTCATGAACGATCTTTCGGGACTTTCAGCAAGATCTAGATTAGTTTTGTATTAGGGAATTGTCGACACCTAGTCATACGTGAGTCGTAGATTAACAAGAGACTTACCAAGTAATTGTTAATAGGACGAGGGCTTGAGCGATCGTTTAGGAAGTACGCCTAACCATAGGAATGTTGCCTAAGCAAGTTGTACGGTTAATATCGGCATCCTTAGAGTAATGAGCGTGTGAGTTATATGAGATGGAAACCCAAAAGGTGAAGTCACGTAACAATACCACAGTGATCTAGTAACCTAACCGGTGCTAAGTCAAGTTAAGGGGATGACTCCCGTAGCCAATTAAATATGAATACAGCCAGATTGACAGTTAATGAGTTAGGTTATCTTATATAAGTTGTCTTGGTCCAAACGATAACGTTGGTAATTGGAAGGTTAATTACGTGTGTGTCTCTTTAGGTGTGAGTTTGTTTATTTTATTTTGTCTTTTATGTTGGTCTTAGACCGTTGTTCAATAACGAATTAGGTGAGTTAATTATTTAAACTTAGGGTCCACATTTTGATTCCCTGAGGGATCGACCTTGATTCACCATCGCTATGCTATGATGTACCTAGTGCTATTGCTAGTATTTGGTGGTCTAGTAAAATAAATTTATAACCTGATCAGACCGCAATCACCAACTGGGTCTGTGTCCCTCAGCTAACTTATCTTCTTCAGTTCTTTCATAACTCAGTTTCCTAGTTATCTCAGTTTTCTAGTTGTGACTCAGTTTTCTTGTTGTGACTCAGTTTTCTTGTTGTAACTCTGCTGTTCGTCTAGTTCCTATTCTATTACAATGCTTGTCTGAAACAACCTATACAAGGTTCAGACTCTAAATAGAACTTATACATTTTCTCTAGACCATTTCTTGCTTCTTCTTCCATTATGCACTATAACAGTTAGTTATGACTTCATCATCATGGGTTGTAAGTGATTTGTTTAATTACGTGATGAATCACTATCAAAACATAAATAATATTTCCAACAATTTCCCCCTTTTTGATGATGTATCATAACCCTCCCTAAAAGCAATAATAAAAGAGTAATGCAAGAAATCATAACAAATCAAATTAAGATAACAAACTAGAACAGCTGAATTCATTACAACAATAAAGTCTAAAACAAACTGAGTTAAAACTGAGTAGAATTACAAATTTTATTTTTCAAGTGCCAACATCTTTTCTCCAAGGAAAATACTTCTTTTGGTTTCTAGAAGTCTTCTTTCTTTTCCTTCTTCAACTGATTCGCCATCTCTAGGCTTGATTTCTAGATATTCACCGATCAACTGATTAGCCTTTTCATTATCTTGATTTTGAGCTTTATCAAGATTTCTTTGATTTCCTCATTCATCATCATTTCTTCTTCTTCTAAAATAAGACTATGTTCTTCTTCCTTAGTCTTTTCAGCTTTTCCTTCTTGTTCCAATTTAGCTTCCCCCTTAGTTGTTGTCTCTTTAACTTCTACTGACTTTAGACGTTCTTTCAGTCTGATACAGATTGCAAGCTTCCTTCTGATATTCATCACAACTCTAACTGAGGTCTCTTCATCTTCATCAGTTCTTGTTTCTTTGAAGGTTTCTTCTGCGATCAGTTCTTCAATCAAACTATCAACTGCTTCTCCATTCTGTTGAATTACAAGTAGACCAGCATCTACTTGTTTGTCTTGTTCTATCACCAACAGTTTGGCATAGATTTCTTCAGCTTTAGCATCACTTTTAACTTCATCACCAGCTTCACCAGCTTCATCTTCCCCCTTGTTTGAAGATAAGCGATAGCTTTCTTCAAATAACTTACTCAGGGTGATGAGATTGGAATATTCGTTCAAGCCTGAGTAATGAGATCTTCCAATGAGGTCATGTAGATTGTAAAGTCTCTGCAGTCCGTAGAGTCTGCATCTGATGTGATTCCCATCGAGAAGAAACTTGTCAAATTTATTTGGAGTCTTTTATTTATTTTTAGTTATCTTTTATTATCCCACATTGGTTAGATAGTATTCTATTTTTGTTATTAATTTTAATTATGGTTATTTTGTCCCACATTGCTAACTTAGCAATTTGTCATGGAGTCTGTAGCCTATATAAAGGCATTAAGAGTCATTGTAATCAGAAGGAAGACAAATTTTGATATATTATATTTAAGCTTTAAGCTTTGGGTGAGTTTTCTCACGTTGGTGTTTGGTGGATTCCAACGCCGTTGTTTGGTTGATTCCAAACGGAACTTATCAAGGTTCTGAGCAGACCTTGTGGCGTTCGTATACCAAGGTTCTTAGATACGGGTTATCTAAGGGTTGAGGTCATACCAAAGTTCTTAGTTACGAGTTAGCTAGGGGTCGCGGTGCTCGTTTTATTGGTGCCATCAGTCAAGTCCTCGGGCACTTTTGGATCTGATTCGGTCACGGATCACATCAGTTGGTATCGGAGCCAGACACTGACGGTATCCAAATATCCCTCTTTTTTTTCCTTACCTGCGTTTTTTTTTTCTTTCCATGTCATATTGTTAAAATAAAAAAATAAAAATCCTTTCTTTCGTTCTATATCAATTTTTTTGTCTCCAGTTCTTCATCTCGTTTCGTGAATCATCAAAAAAAAAAAAAAAAAAAAAAAAAAAACAACAACAACAACAAAACAAAATCCCAGCCATAAGTTTCCTGCGTTTAGTGCATCTTTATTTTTTTTTCAGAAGAAAAAAAAAATCCCACCTTTTCCTTCTTTGATCCTGCGTCCCTTATAAAAAAATAAAATAAAAATCCAATCATGCAGTTGGTACTTTCGCTTGAAATTAATAGCATACATCATTGCTGCTGCTTCACTCTTTTAGTTTTGCCCTAATTGAAAAAAAAGGGGTTCCGCTGTTCCAGAGAAAAAAAAAAAAAAAATCAGCCTACCTTTTGGACGAGACTTTCACATTTTAGATGTGATTTTTATCACACCCTTGATTCTCGTACGCCTCTCAAAAAGAAAATTCCAAAAAAAAAATCTTACGAATAATTTTGATTGGACATTCTGGATACTTGTCACGTGCTACTTCTTGGTAAATTTCCATCGTGAAAATGTCAAAGGAGTGTCCTATTGATGCCTATTTTAGGAATTTGAATGATTTGATGAATCGGAATTTGGTAATAGAACAACGTTTTGATGATATGATGAATAAGATGAAGAATATGTTAAAGGGAGTAAGCGAGCAATTTAACCGTGGTGGTAGAGATAACCGCAAAGTGGTAGAGGTGATCGTGGTGGTAGAGGTAACCGTGTTGGTCAAGGTAACAACTTATTTTACACATCATGTTTTATTGGAGATTATGAATATGAGTTGTGCATTGATCACGATGAAGAGGAAAATTTAATTAGTAAAGATGTGGTTAAGGAATTAAACTTGCGGACGGAAAGACTTTATCAGCCCTACTACATTGTTGTGGAAAACCATCGGGTTAAAGTTACACGGTATGCACGGGTTCCAGTGTCCATTGGAAGTTATAAAGTTTGTTGTCTCATGTGATGTGGTGCCACTGAGTGATGTACATTTGATATTTGGGAGATCATGGCTATCTTTGCATAATGTACGTCATAATGCATCCCGGACTCGCTATTCTTTTCCTTTTGGTGGCAAGAGGCATGTATTGGAATCCCTACCCCCTATGAAACAATGTGATTATCAAATAGGGGATTCTAAGGCCATGGAAATAGATAAGGGTGCGATTCCTGATGTGCACTTGGTGGAAGCAGAAAATATTGAGCCCGAATTGAAAAACGGCGAGAGTGGAGGTGTGGTGGAGCTAGAGAATGAAATGGAGTGTGATGTTGTGACGCAGAACGAGGATATCACATTAGTGGTGGAGAAAATCGAGGCAGATGAGACAGATGGTCCTACTTCACCGCCCACTTGTTCGAGTTCTACTTCTTCTTCTTTGCAGGTACATGAAGATCATCCGCTTGAGGAGCAAACTGGGATATCTGCTATAACCAATCAAACCAATATATTTCCTATGGATGTTCTTGTCCCAGTTGACATTGATGGAAAACCGAAGCACGCCTTCATTGATCCTTTTGCGGTGTATTGTGCAGTTATTCCGGCTTCTAATCCCTATGCCTATGTTGCTGCTCCGGAGAGCATTATTTGCATTGAGCACCTGCAAGATTACTACTCATTGGTTTCCTTGGTGATGTATGCATCAACATCTCGACGATATACTGATTTGAAGTGGCATGTCCGCCTTGTATTTGATCCGGGCATATCATTGATATTCGTTGTTGGTTCGACCTGTTTTGTCCTTGATGGTGCATTTTACGACATCCTTTTGATTCGAGGACGAATCCTTTTGGAACCGGGAGGGAATGATGTGATTCCCATCGAGAAGAAACTTGTCAAATTTATTTGGAGTCTTTTATTTATTTTTAGTTATCTTTTATTATCCCACATTGGTTAGATAGTATTCTATTTTTGTTATTAATTTTAATTATGGTTATTTTGTCCCACATTGCTAACTTAGCAATTTGTCATGGAGTCTGTAGCCTATATAAAGGCATTAAGAGTCATTGTAATCAAGGAAGACAAATTTTGATATATTATATTTAAGCTTTAAGCTTTGGGTGAGTTTTCTCACGTTGGTGTTTGGTGGATTCCAACGCCGTTGTTTGGTTGATTCCAAACGGAACTTATCAAGGTTCTGAGCAGACCTTGTGGCGTTCGTATACCAAGGTTCTTAGATACGGGTTATCTAAGGGTTGAGGTCATACCAAAGTTCTTAGTTACGAGTTAGCTAGGGGTCGCGGTGCTCGTTTTATTGGTGCCATCAGTCAAGTCCTCGGGCACTTTTGGATCTGATTCGGTCACGGATCACATCAGCATCACACCTTCAATGATCTCCTTCAAATTTTCCAGTTTTTCTTCAATTGTTTCAGTTGACTGTTGCTGGGATGTTTCAGTAGCAGACTTGCTTGTGGATGCTTCAAGGACATGTGATGAGGAACCGATTTCAGGATAATAAAAATGAGTGTCATGAATTGTCAGTTCTTTTTCATATACAGCCTCACAAAATTCACCATCTTCCAAAGTTTCCCTTTGTTCATCAGTGTACTCTCCATGTATCTCAGTTGGAGATTCACTTTCTTCAATTTTATCAATCTCGCTTCCTTCAGTTTTATCCTTAATTTGAATTACTTTTCGTTTCAGTTTCCTTGTTCTGAAATTTGTTCCAAGCCCTCTTTTTTCTTCTGAGAGTCCTTTCATCTAAATCCACAGTTCCACTTGAACTTGAATTTGAAACTTCACTTGATTCTCCTTCAACAATCTTTCTTTTCTTCACTCCGGTGGACACTGATTTGTGTTCCACTTTTGTTCTTGTGGATGTTGAATGATGACGGTCAAATTATACCCGTAAATGTCATCAACATTATCCTTAAATCGAGATTAATAATGTATATTTCATATTGAATCACTCGTTTATATTTATTATTTAATGTTAAGTGATTATTAATATGATATTAGGTATTTAACTATTTTTATTATTAAAGACCGATTTATTGTGCGATAATTGCTGATTTTGTAGATCGTGATAAATCGGGAAGATAAATATCGCGCAATCGAGAAATCTCAAGATAATAGAGGAAGAAAATTGGAGCATTAAATGAAAGATTAATCAGATCAACACGCAAGCGTGCAGTGGGGAGCAAGATAGACGAGAAAAACGATTAACATGTGCAAAGTTAGGTTCGGTCGACCGAGCCTATAGCTTCGGTCGACCGAGTGAGGAGCTTCGGTTTACCGAGTGTGTCATCTCGGTCACTTATCGGATTTTTTCGTATTTACCGTCTAGATCCTTCGTAGGTCGGTTACAACCTCTATATAAGCAGCAGCTACGAGAAATTGTAAATCATCCCTTCATTCTTTCATCAATCTTTCAATCAAATACATACATTACAATGTAGCATTAATACATTGAAGGTTTTTCAACAATGTAGGGGCTTCAATATGTAAGCCTTTATATTTTCTGTCTTCTTTATTTTCCGTAATTAATCCCCCCCAATTATGATTTATCGTTTGAGTTAATTATTCATAGCTAGATGATGTAGATCTAGGCTATGACGTTAAGGAGGTGGCGATACCTTGTCTATAAGGATCCCATAACCTACGTCATACACTTAGTATTTATTCATGAATCTACTTGATTTAATTAATGCGTATATATGTTAGTTTATATGAATGCTTTACGACTTACTGTTTAATCCGTTGTGTATGATGAAACGCCGAGAGATACGTTCAGGGATGTAATCTGGGGGAAAAAGACCATTCGGTCGACCGAGCCCAGCTATTCGGTCGACCGAGCCCCCTGTTCATCCGTTAAATAGCCACGTCTTTATGGTTAGGTTAACTTAATAGAATTTATCATCTCAGTAGGTATGGCTACGGCTACGTTGCTCGTCTGTTTTAATTAGCGTATGATTAGGAAATATCAATATAGGGCTCCTAGGTTGGCTCATGAATGATCTTCCGGGACTTCCAGCGAGATCTAGGTAGGTTTTGTATTTGGGAATTGAGCTCACCTAGTTATACGTAAATCGTAGATTAACATGAGACCGTGCAGGTAATTGTTAATAGGACAGAGACTGATGCGATCGTTTAGGAAGTACGCCTAACCATAGGAATGTTGCCTAGACGAGGTGTACGGTTAATATCGGCATCCTTAGAGTCGTAAGCGTGTGAGTTATATGAGATGGAGGCACTTAAAATGCGAAGTCACGTAACAATATCACAGTGATCTAGTGACCTACCGGTGCTAAGTCAAGTTAAAGAGGATGACTCCCGTAGCCAATCTAAGATAGATACAAACAGATTGACAGTTAATAAGTTCAGTTTATTATATAAATTATCTAGGTCCAAACGATAAAGACTATAATTGGGGAGGTTAATTACGTTGTGTCGAGTCGTGTCTTTACTTTTATTGTCTTATGTTGGTCGTAGACCGCCTCTATGTCCTTGACATGTTTAATTAATTGTTTGTATATAAGATGATCCACAATTGGTTCCCTGTGGGATCGACCTTGATTCACTATAGCTATACTACGATGGGCCTAGTCCTCTTGCTAGTATTGGTTTATGGTGGTCAAGTATATTATAACCTGATTGACCCCGATCAAGTTTTTGGCGCCGTTGCCGGGGAACCAACGGTCAATTTTATATATAAATAATTTTCTTATTCATGTCGAGTTTTCTGTTTTAGAGTCTGTTTTTACGTTTTTGAGTCCCTCTGGTTGTCTGCTCTGTGTAAAAATTCCAGAATCTGGAACAACTGGTTTCGCTCCCAGTGAGACTGCCTCTCGCTGCCAGCGAGCCTGGTTCTATTTTCTGGGACTTCGTGTGTCTGTTTATCCCCGTATGTTTAATCCGTAAGTCTGATAGCAGCATGGGAGACCATGTTAAAATCAGTCTACGGTCTGTTTTGTTTTTCTTCTGTTTGCAGAAACCAGGGAAGCAATAATCTGAGTCAGTAATTTTTCAAGGGCGTTGAGAAAATAACCCAGCAACATGCGGAATTACTACTTTATGATGGGAAAAGCGATGGAAGCAATACCTTTAAAGCACAAAGATGGCTCCGAAAAAAATATTAAAGGCTTAAATTCTTCGTGGTACAATGTTGAAGGCAAGGTACTACCCTTTTTTTTGCTTATGTTTTACTACCTTTTGGTTTTTTGAGCATAAGTTAGCCTATACATGAACCTTAGTATGAATCGTAGCCCGGAGTTGGTTTGTAAGATTAATTTTATTAGTGTCGAAGGTTTTGCCCCATATCTGTCTCATCTAGAGGGTGTAAGAAAACATGTAGTCGTTGAAAGGAAGCAGTGAATAAAGAGTTCCTCGTAGTTCTGTAAAATCTCATTGTCCTATGCATGAGATTGCTTCTACTGGCCATGGGAGCAACAAATTGTGTAGTTTAAGCATTCACAATCTAAAGAAGACGTTGAGTTTTGAGAGAACACCTTCTTCTGCTTTCGTTGAGTTTTATGGTGATGGTTTCTCAGTGAACCCACCTTAAACAGAAACGAGATTACATTTTGGATGACAATTTAGAAATCGGAGACTCTTAGTACATAGGTTCGGAAATGGTCTAACCATGGCTGGGCGAGTTCAACTGAGCTTCGGCTCAATCGACTCCCCTCCACGTGTGATGTACGTTACAGCAGTTCAACAAGACTTAGCATAGCCGATAAGCTTTCGGGCTAAACGGGGCTTAATCTTGACGGATTGGCCTGAACTGTCACATATGTTCCAACGAATAAGACGGCGTAGGCTTGCCTACATAACCGACCTTATTCGGAGTACTTTGATTCATTGTTTCTTATTGTCAAGGCAAAAACCGTAATTTTAACCGAGTTTCTTAGAATTCACTAATTCCTAAAACGAGAGCCGAGGTAAGAACTTTGGATAAATGGTATGGATAAATGTCGTTTCCTAGGTCTCACAACCAAGGGAAGGGTATTAATCCGCAAAAGCAACAAGCCCACCTCTTATAGTGCGCGAAGGGTCAAAGTCTGGCGATCCAAGAATGATAACTGACAAGGATACTTTTCGGAAAGTCGAGCTGAGGACTTTAAACTCAGAACTACTTCTTTAAAACCCTTAGGATTTCTTTTTAGGATTTTAGGTTTTGTTTTCTTTGAGTCAAATAAAAGTAACGTGACATATGTTGAGGTTTTTTATTTTGCCGTGTTCCTATGGCCATTGGGCTAAGGATGTGCAAAACTTTTTTACTCAATATAGGCCACGTGAAATAGAGTTCCGTAGGAGAGTCAAGAAATTGCTAAAGAAAAGGAAATTTAGCAATCCACCTTAAGATGGAAGCATTAAGAGAGCTTGAGAATTATTGAAAATGTAACAGAGAATGATTGGTACGAACAAGAACAATTTTGGTCAACTTCCAAAACCTTTTAGAATGGTGATCCAAGTGAAAATACAAAGTGGTGTGCAATTCATTCTGCAACTATCCTTATCTTTCCCTTTACACTTTTTCACCTTCAAACTTTTCGATCCTCTCACCAATCTGCCCCGAAAGTTCACATTCTAACCATTCTTTCATCGCCTCTCTTTCTTTCCATCCGTTTCACTCTCCCACCCAATCTCAATGCCTTAACCATTTTCAACCCACCCATAAACACAATTTCTTACCCACCCTTTATCTTTTCTTCCCAACCTTATGTGTATCTTTTTCTAAACCCATCATACTCTCAACCTCCATCTTGTTTGCACAATAACCTTGTGTTGCGGAATTTGAAATATTGCTATGTGTTATTGATTATTTTTTATCATTTTGGTTTTCATTTGGGGGAAGTGTAGCTCTGACCCAAGCTAGATTTTAAAGGTTTTTGGTTCGATCAAAGTACAACTTATCTTTCTACCAGAAGTTTTAAATTTCACATTTTTTCCGTCTATTCCGGCATTTCTAGATGATCCGTTTTGTTCTACATTATCTCACCGATCCGACCTTGTTGATGACGGTTATGACTTTTACGTGATACATTGGGTTATTAGTAATTTCGAAGAGTAGCTACATCTCCCTGAGTTGTTGATATCCAATGCAAGCGAGAAGTTTCTGCGTTAAGTATTTGATTTTATCTTTAGCCAATAGGTCGCATTCAATCTGTTATACCTTACCAAGTTTCTCTTTTATATTGGACTGAATACATGGTGAGCCAGTCCACCTCGTGTTTTCCCACATGGGGTTTTTGATCTTTGTCTTATCCACCCGGTTTTTAGATGAAGACTACCATCTTTAGTTGCTTGTTTATTTTTCTTTCTATTTAGTATTTTTCTTTTTGGTTTCCCTTGTCATTGGTTGTATAAAATAAAGTGTCTTAAACTGTTTTTAGGTATTTATACCTTATTACTGCCACATTATTTTATAACTTCCATGGACATGGTATTTGACGGTTTCGTGGAGTTTGTTTGCTTATACAGGATATGTCTATCTCTCCACGACGTGCTGAAATTTACTCCGATCTTTTTCCTTTACTTGGACCCGTTCAGGAGCTAAGTCTTTTTCTTAAATTCTCATTTATTTTTGTCATTGAGGACAATGCCATGTTTAAGTGGGGGGTAGGAGACTTAGCCATGTTATGTTATAATTGAAAATTGAATGAAACGGCAAATGATTGAAAAAATTGAATAAATACCATATTATGTATCTCGTACCCTTAGAATTGTGAGTTCCTAGCTAAGAATTGATAGGAAAGGAACCAAGTTTCATGAGTACGTGATCATTTTATACTTATGATAAGTAAATTTAAGGATATTCATGCCCGTTTTTGCAAGTAGTTATTTATTATTCAATTACTCAATCTGTGAATCGAGTATACCTCGCAAATCATAATAACTGAAGAAATTATGTGTACATTGCATAGATGATTGGTTACGTAGACTTAGTGTCGATACTTATTGGCTGATGTATTCTTATCTTCTTGCCAACAAAAGTGGAGTAATAAGCTTGAGACGTACCTGTGTTTTAGCAAAATGTTAGACACTTGGGCTTGTAGTAACATTACCAAAGTAGCCCCGCGCTTGTGGTAATATTCGATGCTATACATGATCTAAGATAGGGGGATACTCTAAAAAGTTTTCTTCCTTGAGATTGATAGTATTTGAAAAATATGAAGAATTGAAAAAATTCAACTTTTAAGAGGCTTTGAGTAGTACTCGGTCTCCAAGTCCAAAATCCCTATAGATACGCTCTTGCTTATTGCTCTAGTGCTCTAACCATTGCGAGGCATAAGAAGTATGAATGCTGAGGTTGGTAGGTTGAGATTGCGAAGTTAGCATAAACTCTAATCTTGCCACGAATATATAAACCTAAATGCACATGCACACATCACTTCGATTCATAGTAAGTAGTGAAAAATGGATATCTTATGAGCATGACGAGTATGAGTTGACTTGAGTTTCTTGTGTAAGTATGATTTGACCATAGAAAATGTCGTCTTGGGAAATGACTTATTGATGCTTTGTTCGGGACGATCAAAGTCTAAGTGGGGGGTAGTTGATGACGGTCAAATTATACCCGTAAATGTCATCAACATTATCCTTAAATCGAGATTAATAATGTATATTTCATATTGAATCACTCGTTTATATTTATTATTTAATGTTAAGAGATTATTAATATGATATTGGGTATTTAACTATTTTTATTATTAAAGACCGATTTATTGCGCGATAATTGCTGATTTTGTAGATCGTGATAAATCGGGAAGATAAATATCGTGCAATCGAGAAATCTCAAGATAATAGAGGAAGAAAATCGGAGCAGTAAATGAAAGATTAATCAGATCAACACGCAAGCATGCAGTGGGGAGCAAGATAGACGAGAAAAACGATTAACATGTGCAAAGTTAGGTTCGGTCGACCGAGTGAGTAGCTTCGGTTGACCGAGTGTGTCATCTCGGTCACTTATCGGATTTTTTCGTATTTACCTTCTAGATCCTTCGTAGGTCGGTTACAACCTCTATATAAGCAGCAGCTATGAGAAATTGTAAATCATCCCTTCATTCTTTCATCAATCTTTCAATCAAATACATACATTACAATGTAGCATTAATACATTGAATGTTTTTCAACAATGTAGGGGCTTCAATATGTAAGCCTTTATATTTTCTGTCTTCTTTATTTTCCGTAATTAATCCCCCCCAATTATGATTTATCGTTTGAGTTGATTATTCATAGCTAGATGATGTAGATCTAGGCTATGACGTTAAGGAGGTGGCGATACCTTGTCTATGAGGATCCCATAACCTACGTCATACACTTAGTATTTATTCATGAATCTACTTGATTTAATTAATGCGTATCTATGTTAGTTTATATGAATGCTTTACGACTTACTGTTTAATCCGTTGTGTATGATGAAACGCTGAGAGATACGTTCAGGGATGTAATCTGGGGGAAAAAGACCATTCGGTCGACCGAGCCCAGCTATTCGGTCGACCGAGCCCCTTGTTCATCCGTTAAATAGCCACGTCTTTATGGTTAGGTTAACTTAATACAATTTATCATCTCAGTAGGTATGGCTACGGCTACGTTGCTCGTCTGTTTTAATTAGCGTATGATTAGGAAATACCAATATAGGGCTCCTAGGTTGGCTCATGAATGATCTTCCGGGACTTCCAGCGAGATCTAGGTAGGTTTTGTATTTGGGAATTGAGCTCACCTAGTTATACGTAAATCGTAGATTAACATGAGACCGTGCGGGTAATTGTTAATAGGACGAGGCGATGCGATCGTTTAGGAAGTACGCCTAACCATAGGAATGTTGCCTAGACGAGGTGTACGGTTAATATCGGCATCCTTAGAGTCGTAAGCGTGTGAGTTATATGAGATGGAGGCACTTAAAAGGCGAAGTCACGTAACAATATCACAGTGATCTAGTGACCTACCGGTGCTAAGTCAAGTTAAAGAGGATGACTCCCGTAGCCAATCTAAGATAGATACAAACAGATTGACAGTTAATAAGTTCAGTTTATTATTTAAATTATCTAGGTCCAAACGATAAAGACTATAATTGGGGAGGTTAATTACGTTGTGTCGAGTCGTGTCTTTACTTTTATTGTCTTATGTTGGTCGTAGACCGCCTCTATGTCCTTGACATGTTTAATTAATTGTTTCTATATAAGATGATCCACAATTGGTTCCCTGTGGGATCGACCTTGATTCACTATAGCTATACTACGATGGGCCTAGTCCTCTTGCTAGTATTGGTTTATGGTGGTCAAGTATATTATAACCTGATTGACCCCGATCAAGTTTTTGGCGCCGTTGCCGGGGAACCAACGGTCAATTTTATATATAAATAATTTTCTTATTCATGTCGAGTTTTCTGTTTTAGAGTCTGTTTTTACGTTTTTGAGTCCCTCTCGGTTATCTCGCTCGTGTAAAAATTCCGAATCCGGAACAACCGGTTTCGCTCCCGGTGAGAGGCGCACTCTCGCCGCCGGCCGAGCCCGGTTCTATTTTTCGGGACTTCGTGTGTCCGTTTATCCCCGTATGTTTAATCCGTAAGTCTGATAGCAGCATGGGAGACCATGTTAAAATCAGTCTACGGTCTGTTTTGTTTTTCTTCTGTTTGCAGAAACCAGGGAAGCAATAATCTGAGTCAGTAGTTTTTCAAGGGCGTTGAGAAAATAACCCAGCAACATGCGGAATTGCTACTCTATGATGGGAAAAGCGATGGAAGCAATACCTTTAAAGCACAAAGATGGCTCCGAAAAAAATTTTAAAGGCTTAAATTCTTCGTGGTACAATGTTGAAGGCAAGGTACTACCCTTTTTTTTGCTTATGTTTTACTACCTTTTGGTTTTGAGCATAAGTTAGCCTATACATGAACCTTAGTATGAATCGTAGCCCGGAGTTGGTTTGTAAGATTAATTTTATTAGTGTCGAAGGTTTTGCCCCATATCTGTCTCATCTAGAGGGTGTAAGAAAACATGTAGTCGTTGAAAGGAAGCAGTGAATAAAGAGTTCCTCGTAGTTCTGTAAAATCTCATTGTCCTATGCATGAGATAGCTTCTACTGGCCATGGGAGCAACAAATTGTGTAGTTTAAGCATTCACAAACTAAAGAAGACGTTGAGTTTTGAGAGAACACCATCTTCTGCTTTCGTTGAGTTTTATGGTGATGGCTTCTCGGTGAACCCACCTTAAACAGAAACGAGATCACGTTTTGGATGACAATTTAGAAAACGGAGACTCTTAGTACATAGGTTCGGAAATAGTCTAACCATGGCTGGGCGAGTTCAACTGCAACAAGACTTAGCATAGCCGATAAGCTTTCGGGCTAAACGGGGCTTAATCTTGACGGATTGGCCTGAACTGTCACATATGTTCCAACGAATAAGACGGCGTAGGCTTGCCTACATAACCGACCTTATTCGGAGTACTTTGATTCATTGTTTCTTATTGTCAAGGCCAAAACCGTAATTTTAACAGAGTTTCTTAGAATTCACTAATTCCTAAAACGAGAGCCGAGGTAAGAACTTTGGATAAATGGTATGGATAAATGTCGTTTCCTAGGTCTCACAACCAAGGGAAGGGTATTAATCCGCAAAAGCAACAAGCCCACCTCTTATAGTGCGTGAAGGGTCAAAGTCTGGCGATCCAAGAATGATAACTGACAAGGATACTTTTCGGAAAGTCGAGCTGAGGACTTTAAACTCAGAACTACTTCTTTAAAACCCTTAGGATTTCTTTTTAGGATTTTAGGTTTTGTTTTCTTTGAGTCAAATAAAAGTAACGTGACATATGTTGAGGTTTTTTATTTTGCCGTGTTCCTATGGCCATTGGGCTAAGGATGTGCAAAACTTTTTTACTCAATATAGGCCACGTGAAATAGAGTTCCGTAGGAGAGTCAAGAAATTGCTAAAGAAAAGGAAATTTAGCAATCCACCTTAAGATGGAAGCATTAAGAGAGCTTGAGAATTATTGAAAATGTAACAGAGAATGATTGGTACGAACAAGAACAATTTTGGTCAACTTCCAAAACCTTTTAGAATGGTGATCCAAGTGAAAATACAAAGTGGTGTGCAATTCATTCTGCAACTATCCTTATCTTTCCCTTTACACTTTTTCACCTTCAAACTTTTCGATCCTCTCACCAATCTGCCCCGAAAGTTCACATTTCTAACCATTCTTTCATCGCCTCTCTTTCTTTCCATCCGTTTCACTCTCCCACCCAATCTCAATGCCTTAACCATTTTCAACCCACCCATAAACACAATTTCTTACCCACCCTTTATCTTTTCTTCCCAACCTTATGTGTATCTTTTTCTAAACCCATCATACTCTCAACCTCCATCTTGTTTGCACAATACCCTTGTGTTGCGGAATTTGAAATATTGCTATGTTTTATTGATTATTTTTTATCATTTTGGTTTTCATTTGGGGGAAGTGTAGCTCTGACCCAAGCTAGATTTTAAAGGTTTTTGGTTCGATCAAAGTACAACTTATCTTTCTACCGGAAGTTTTAAATTTCACATTTTTCCGTCTATTCCGGCATTTCTAGATGATCCGTTTTGTTCTACATTATCTCACCGATCCGACCTTGGTGATGACGGTTATGACTTTTACGTGATACATTGGGTTATTAGTAATTTCGAAGAGTAGCTACATCTCCCTAAGTTGTTGATATCCAATGCAAGCGAGAAGTTTCTGCGTTAAGTATTTGATTTTATCTTTAGCCAATAGGTCGCATTCAATCTGTTATACCTTACCAAGTTTCTCTTTTATACTGGACTGAATACATGGTGAGCCAGTCCACCTCGTGTTTTCCCACATGGGGTTATGCTTTTTGATCTTTGTCTTATCCACCCAGTTTTTAGATGAAGACTACCATATTTAGTTGCTTGTTTATTTTTCTTTCTATTTAGTATTTTTCTTTTTGGTTTCCCTTGTCATTGGTTGTATAAAATAAAGTGTCTTAAACTGTTTTTAGGTATTTATACCTCATTACTGCCACATTATTTTATAACTTCCATGGACATGGTATTTGACGGTTTCGTGGAGTTTGTTTGCTTATACAGGATATGTCTATCTCTCCACGACGTGCTGAAATTTACTCCGATCTTTTTCCTTTACTTGGACCCGTTCCAGAGCTAAGTCTTTTTCTTAAATTCTCATTTATTTTTGTCATTGAGGACAATGCCATGTTTAAGTGGGGGGTAGGAGACTTAGCCATGTTATGTTATAATTGAAAATTGAATGAAACGGCAAATGATTGAAAAAATTGAATAAATACCATATTATGTATCTCGTACCCTTAGAATTGTGAGTTCCTAGCTAAGAATTGATAGGAAAGGAACCAAGTTTCATGAGTACGTGATCATTTTATACTTATGTTAAGTAAATTTAAGGATATTCATGCCCGTTTTTGAAAATAGTTATTTATTATTCAATTACTCAATCTGTGAATCGAGTATACCGCGCAAATCATAATAACTGAAGAAATTATGTGTACATTGCATAGATGATTGGTTACGTAGACTTAGTGTCGATACTTATTGGATGATGTATTCTTATCTTCTTGCCAACAAAAGTGGAGTAATAAGCTTGAGACGTACCTGTGTTTTAGCAAAATGTTAGACACTGGGCTTGTAGTAACATTACCAAAGTAGCCCCGCGCTTGTGGTAATATTCGATGCTATACATGATCTAAGATACGGGGATACTCTAAAAAGTTTTCTTCCTTGAGATTGATAGTATTTGAAAAATATGAAGAATTGAAAAAATTCAACTTTTAAGAGGCTTTGAGTAGTACTCGGTCTCCAAGTCCAAAATCCCTATAGATACGCTCTTGCTTATTGCTCTAGTGCTCTAACCATTGCGAGGCATAAGAAGTATGAATGCTGAGGTTGGTAGGTTGAGATTGCGAAGTTAGCATAAACTCTAATCTTGCCACGAATATATAAACCTAAATGCACATGCACACATCACTTCGATTCATAGTAAGTAGTGAATAATGGATATCTTATGAGCATGATGAGTATGAGTTGACTTAGGTTTCTTGTATAAGTATGATTTGACCATAGAAAATGTTGTCTTGGGAAATGACTTATTGATGCTTTGTTCGGGACGATCAAAGTCTAAGTGGGGGGTAGTTGATGACGGTCAAATTATACCCGTAAATGTCATCAACATTATCCTTAAATCGAGATTAATAATGTATATTTCATATTGAATCACTCGTTTATATTTATTATTTAATGTTAAGTGATTATTAATATGATATTGGGTATTTAACTATTTTTATTATTAAAGACCGATTTATTGTGCGATAATTGCTGATTTTGTAGATCGTGATAAATCGGGAAGATAAATATCGCGCAATCGAGAAATCTCAAGATAATAGAGGAAGAAAATCGGAGCATTAAATGAAAGATTAATCAGATCAACACGCAAGCGTGCAGTGGGGAGCAAGATAGACGAGAAAAACGATTAACATGTGCAAAGTTAGGTTCGGTCGACCGAGTGAGGAGCTTCGGTTGACCGAGTGTGTCATCTCGGTCACTTATCGGATTTTTTCGTATTTACCTTCTAGATCCTTCGTAGGTCGGTTACAACCTCTATATAAGCAGCAGCTACGAGAAATTGTAAATCATCCCTTCATTCTTTCATCAATCTTTCAATCAAATACATACATTACAATGTAGCATTAATACATTGAAGGTTTTTCAACAATGTAGGGGCTTCAATATGTAAGCCTTTATATTTTCTGTCTTCTTTATTTTCCGTAATTAATCCCCCCCAATTATGATTTATCGTTTGAGTTGATTATTCATAGCTAGATGATGTAGATCTAGGCTATGACGTTAAGGAGGTGGCGATACCTTGTCTATGAGGATCCCATAACCTACGTCATACACTTAGTATTTATTCATGAATCTACTTGATTTAATTAATGCGTATCTATGTTAGTTTATATGAATGCTTTACGACTTACTGTTTAATCCGTTGTGTATGATGAAACGCTGAGAGATACGTTCAGGGATGTAATCTGGGGGAAAAAGACCATTCGGTCGACCGAGCCCAGCACTATTCGGTCGACCGAGCCCCCGTTCATCCGTTAAATAGCCACGTCTTTATGGTTAGGTTAACTTAATAGAATTTATCATCTCGGTAGGTATGGCTACGGCTACGTTGCTCGTCCGTTTTAATTAGCGTATGATTAGGAAATACCAATATAGGGCTCCTAGGTTGGCTCATGAATGATCTTCCGGGACTTCCAGCGAGATCTAGGTAGGTTTTGTATTTGGGAATTGAGCTCACCTAGTTATACGTAAATCTTAGATTAACATGAGACCGTGCAGGTAATTGTTAATAGGACAGAGACTGATGCGATCGTTTAGGAAGTACGCCTAACCATAGGAATGTTGCCTAGACGAGGTGTACGGTTAATATCGGCATCCTTAGAGTCGTAAGCGTGTGAGTTATATGAGATGGAGGCACTTAAAAGGCGAAGTCACGTAACAATATCACAGTGATCTAGTGACCTACCGGTGCTAAGTCAAGTTAAAGAGGATGACTCCCGTAGCCAATCTAAGATAGATACAAAGATTGACAAGTTAATAAGTTCAGTTTATTATATAAATTATCTAGGTCCAAACGATAAAGACTATAATTGGGGAGGTTAATTACGTTGTGTCGAGTCGTGTCTTTACTTTTATTGTCTTATGTTGGTCGTAGACCGCCTCTATGTCCTTGACATGTTTAATTAATTGTTTCTATATAAGATGATCCACAATTGGTTCCCTGTGGGATCGACCTTGATTCACTATAGCTATACTACGATGGGCCTAGTCCTCTTGCTAGTATTGGTTTATGGTGGTCAAGTATATTATAACCTGATTGACCCCGATCATTGAAATAGAGAAATGATCTAGTATTTTTTGAACTGGAAAAGTGAATCCCTTTTTCAATAGACACTTTTCCCCAGAGACCTTCTTTCCTTGTGCTCTTTCTTTCTCGTCTGAAATATGTTTTCTCAATTGATCAGTTTTAGTTTATCTGTTGAGAGAGTGTAGAAATTTCTGGCATGACCAATGACATTTTTGGTCAGAAGAATCGTCCGGAATGCGAATTCTTGTTTTTGCTGATAGATGGATCCGATGAAGTTCTTTTCCTCTTTGTTGATTGCCGTAACACTCCAAAGCTTGCCTTTTTCTTCATTTCCAAAAGTGAGAGATGAAGATCCTCCGATTATGCCCAATCCAAACACTAGTGAAAGCAATTGTTCATCAACGGTAAAGCTCTTATCTTGAACAGTTGTCCTGAAGCTTTTTCCATTATTGACGATTTCGGCATTCTTGTAGAAGTCTCTGATGCCATCTGGATTCAAGGTAGTTACTTTTGTATGAATCAAGTTTTCCAATCCTTGAATCATCTTGATCTTGTTCTCAATTCGTTTTGATAGAGTGGAGTTTGAGAACTTTTGACAAAATTCGTCCAGGCTTATGGTGATTCCATCATCAATATTGTATTGCTCCATTGATTTCTGAATTGGAATTCTTTTGGAAAAACTTGAATGCTTTGACTTTGGATGAGCAGGATTTCGTCAAGATTTTGTTTTACAATTGTTTTCAAACAAACATGCTTACCGCCCAGTCCTCAAAAGCCGACAAAGAAAATCGTTGTGCTACTAACCATGTTTGTTCTTCTTTGCAGATCCTTAGTTCGTATGAGGAGCTAGAGGACGGGGCTCATGAGATGAGAGTTGGCAACGGAGCAGTAGTTTCAGCGAAAGCAGTGGGAGTGTTGGAATGTTCGAGGTCAGAACATGTTGAACATTTTCGAAGACGAGCACAACGTTTAAGTTACTTTTCCACTTAGCGAAATTGGTTCCGGTCAACTTATCATTCAACAGTAAAGAAATTTTCCACGACATGATGCTGTAAATAAATGACAGAAATTAAATTCAAATTATACACTGCTAATAAGTTTTAGGAACTATAAACTAAATGTGTAGTCTATCCTACCGTTCCAAGGATCTAGTCTCACACCTCAGTGCCGCCTTAGGGTAGGTAAAAGAGGTGACGACTAAATTGAGATCATTCTCTCTCGATGATTAAAATGGAATCGAACATCCAATTTTTTATCCCCGATTACCTTTCTTTTTCAGCCAAGGTATTACCGAAAATACCCATAATGAGTGTTACCTACTATTTTAGATTTTTAGGTAGACCGTGAGTATGCCGCCTTAGGGTCGGTCAGTGACCCGATGAGTACCCAAAATCCTATCCTTTCGGAGACCAAGCCTTGAATTTTGATAGCGTGAAGACCTTCCCTAGGGAGGCCGGTCACAGGATAGCACAAGGCGTCACCATTCTCTCACGTTGCTTGTGTCAACAGAAGAGGCCGTGGGGTCAGCTGTCGCCATCCCCGCTCCTACTCAATATTTTGAAAAAGTGGTGGGTTTACTGATTTCATTTTTGGACTTGATGTATCTTTAAGGAACAATAAATCATGTGCCCGAATGGTGTCGGTTAAGTGGGGTAGCCCACCCGACCTATTCGTTGGAACATATGTGGCCTTCGGACGGATCAGTGCTAGGGGAGCTCCGTTGAGCCATAGTTGCTCGTCGGATAGCTCAACCTTGCCGAACTCCCGTGCAAACTCCACACATGGAGGGTTAAGTCGATCGAGCCGTGGCTCAGTTGACCACCCAACCATGGTTTGACCATTTTCGAAGTATATTCGCCCATAATTGTTCAATCCCTTAACAACAAATTTTTAAGTAGACACTACGGACAAAAATGAAATCTCGTCGAGGTTTCGGGATTTTTACTCCCTATGATTTCGCAAGGTGGGATTCACCGAGAATCCATCACCTAACCATGACGATTGACAAAACCCGGAATCCTCGGTTTCCCTAATTAGTTTCTAATTAATATCATACAATTAATTAAAACTAATCGCGTGTTGTATACTTGCCTAACTAATTCCTCGAATTAATTTCTACATGTATATGCATATGGAGTGGAATTCATGATATGATGCATGTCATGGCAATTTTCTGGTTCTACACATATATCCTAAGCATACATACTAGTGCGGAAAATAAACATCAAGATGGACCGTTGGCACCCCCGCATCTAACCTATTTTCTTGGAATAAAATAAATTAAATTACAATCTTCAAATCTTCATCCGCATCTTGAATCGATCTTTACACGAACCACGAGCCACGAGCTTCGAAGGAGAGAAGGGGCCGATCCAATTTTTTTTTAATATATAAACATATATATAACTGCCGAAAAAATTAAAATTCAGCCGTTTTTAAAAAAAACATATATCCGAACTTACCAAAAAAAAAATATCACTGCCGGCCCCCTTCTCTCCCAAAATTCTTGCGATTAAACATCTTCATCTTCAAGATCTTCATGTCTTGAACCCGGATCGATTACATAAAATTTACACACTTTACGGAAATAAAAATTGCATAAAATTTAAATTACAATTCATATGCTTAATCGATACTAATCGAAAAAACTACAATAGATCTTACGGTAAACAAGTGCCAACCCCAATCCATCTCTTCAACCACAACAACCAATCGCACCAAAAAATTATACATGCATGAAATAAAAAATTTCTACGTGCAATTCCACTCCTTTTAAATCGTTTATCTATGAATATAATTCATAAATTGTGGAACCTTGCTCTGATACCACATTTTGGATGTAGTTTCTTTGCGCAGCGGATAGATCACGATTTACAAATTACAATACATAAATAAAGGATCTAAATTCCTACAAGGGGGTTTAGTATATCTTACCAATAGCAGGAAGATAAGCCAAGATCTTCCAATGTGTTCTCCAAACGGTGGTTGGTGGACACCAATTCTTGGTACTAGAACCTCCTTGATATGCTTCCAACAAAAACTCAACCAGAAACCCAAGACAAGAAACAAGTTTTTTTTTCTCTCTATTTTTGGGTGTTTATGTCGAAAAAAAAATCTTCTCATATATCTTGGAAGAGCTCTCTTTATATAGGAGAGTAAATACTTGGCCTCCAAGTTTATAATTAATTAAATAAATAATTAAAAAGAAATCACAATAAAAGATAATTTCATTTATAGAAGATTGTAATTAATCAATCAATCAAATAAAAATCAATTATCTTTTGTTAATTAATTATTTAACTAGTAAATAATTAATCACACAAGAAAATCAATTCTTGGACATTATGGCATGGGAGGCGCCACACCTAGGGTTTTAGGCCCACATAAAATGTCTTTTCTGTGTATTATATTATTTGGGCCAACAAAATAATATTTCGCATATCAATTAATTGGCCCAACCAATTAATTATCACTGAGGCCCAATAACAAGAAAAATACCAAAATTACAGGAGCCACATTGGGGACCATGGACCTATAACCAGTAGCTCCAATAATTAAGTAAAATATTCATCGAACATAATATTCATACTTAAATTATTAATTCCGGGATTACGCCACCGTAAACCTGAAACTGAACTCTACCAATTATAGATATATACTTACACTCAACCCTATGAGTAAATAAGCGTCCACTGATATAATCACTACATACGGACTAACCCTCCATAGACTGTCCATTCTAAGTGGGAAGTCTCCGTGAACCCGACTCAGAATATCTTATCCTTATTTACCATTAACCCCCTAGTGATCAATTAGTTCACATATCTGACTAGTAGCTAATTAGTCTAATATGAACTGGGCCCATCGATCATTTTCTTAGGGCTAACAAATAAGAGGACTTTCTCTCTACTTCCCGCATGAAGGAATGAATTCCATGTCTATGAAAAATAGAACTACTCACTCATAGAGGAATAGTACCAACGAGAAGTGACTTGGATCACATATCAAAGTGATCCGTAACTAACACATCAAACACTACCCCGAGACAAGCAGCATCCCATGATCACCTCAGGATTAAGGTCAATCCATATATGATCATCTAATGATTTAATAAGATTTCATGATTACGGAATTATATCAGGAAATACAGATTAAATCGGTACAGTCCTATATGAATGCCATCATATATAAATGCCCCACTTAGGTACCTTCTACCGACAGTCCGGATAAAACTATCACACTCTAAGGTGTTCTGGGCGCATTATTGGTGTTTTAATCATGAGACCCTAAACTCTGATTAAGTTCACCATGGACTAACAGTTCAAGTATATCACCACTAACTCAATCCTCACGTGCATGCCATACACTGAGTTAAGTGGTTACATACTGATATACTTAGGGTTTGCAGTAGTGTATACTTTATAAGAACATAGCAAATAATAAGATGAATAATAAAACTGTTATAAAAAACAATTACATAAATTGTCTTTCGGGCACTACATCTATCACTTGTAATGTGCGAAAACGAACAAAGTCTAGGTGTTTCTTGAGTACTTAGTGACATTTCTCTCTATCCGACTAACTACGGCTCCACTCACCACTTACAAACTTGCAATGTCCTTAATACGAAGAGGGTCAAAGAAAAAAAGTGACTGAGCAATGTACTTTGGTGTCGGTGTGAAACGATTTTTGATACAGAGATATTCGGCGTTCGTCCGGCGTACGCCAAGCTGGTCACTCAAGCATCGAAAATGCTGAAAAGCAAGAGGCTTGAAGATCAAACCTGTGTAGACCGGAAAAATGAGAATACCAAGCAAATTGAGGATAATTGC
Source organism: Gentiana straminea (assembly GCA_036785695.1). Taxonomy (NCBI): domain Eukaryota; kingdom Viridiplantae; phylum Streptophyta; class Magnoliopsida; order Gentianales; family Gentianaceae; genus Gentiana; species Gentiana straminea. Next base: position 2,873,438 of record JAVUPR010000477.1, read on the forward strand.
ATGCACGGGGACTATAATCACACACGGCAATTCAAAATAAGGAGCTAAGCACAAATGCCGATAACAAATTAACATGCAATACCATAAAGAGAACAAATAACATGCCCATCAAGGTCAAAGAAGTACGGGGAATGAGAAGGTTGTGCTCACTAAGAGCATTATTACACATCAACTGTAAGTCAAAGAAAACAGTGCAACTAAACAGAAAGCAACAAGTTTTTGGCAAAGCTCAGATATCACTCCTCATCAAAAATATCATTGGGGAACTCATCCACCCCAGTAGAGGAATCATCAACCGGATCTACAGGTAGCAAACCACCCCTCACGTTCTTGCTCGGGAACATCTCATCTTGTGGGTCTGCGGGGACGTGAGCACAAATCTGGGTAATCAACCAACGGAATGGAAGCGCAATCTCAGTGTGAGCCCAAGGAGAAGTAGAAAATTGGACAATCAAAGAATCGAAGAATGGACAATCTCACCGGAACATCAGTCCGAATACCATACAACAGCCGAATCTCCTCCTGAGTTATCTTGGAGACATCGGCAGAAGGGAACACACGGGAATTGATGAAACGTTTCACAGTGCGCATCTCTCTCGAGAGATCACAAATAGTTGGCTCACGTGGCATGCTACCCCCCATGAGGGAAAAAGTAGGTCATGGACTCAGAAGCTTTGCAGTATAAACAAACGGGACCGTGGTGGTGCCAGACGACCTCATAGTGCATGGCCGGATTCTGATTGAAATACCCAAGATTGAAAGCATTATTAATCATTTGAGGGTCAAAAAGAACGCTTACCCCGTGAATCTTCTAAGTATTGGTTTGATTCCTGTGAATGAGAGTAGCTATGAGCATGGAGTAGAACTCTCGGACATGAGTGATATTGGTACGGCCACGAGGAGGTTCAGAGAAACGCTGCCGGAGTTGGTACCCATGCGCAACTCCATAGGAGGTGAAATCTTATGATGATTGAGTCTTTTTTCAAGGAGAGGAGGAGCATTACCAAAGTAATCAGTGTGGCAGAGAACTACGGTAGCGGCAACGGTGGCACCCCGAGAAGGGTAATCTTCATCATAACAGGGTGGTGAGTATGAATGTGAGGAGGCGGTAGACATGATGGAGAAGAAAAGAGTTGGGGAAAGAGAAAATTGGGTTCTAGTAAATAGGGTGTTAGATGAATGATAGAGCAAATAGGGTTTTGATAGAGTGATGAGGGAAAAGTCACAGAAAAAGGTTGAAAATACCGCCCCAGGAAGAGTCGGGGTACGCCGGTTTGCTAGGCGTGCCCCGGTCAAAAAGCAGTCTGCCCTAGATTCCTGAACAAATTCTGAGTGGTGCAGAAAAGTGTGATGTGTTAGGTCATGTCAGAAATAACGGCGTACGCCGACAGCCTTGATTCGGAAAATCGGTGTGCGCCGAATGTCTCTACATTCCTTCAAAAAGTGTAATTCTATGTGTCTCATGTATCTAAGAGTACCAATCACTAAGCAATGAGCTAGGCATAAGTATGGATATCAAAGATAACAACCAACATTCAAAACAAACAACTATTCATTCCCACAAGATAATATTAGACAAAAGCACAGCATAAGTGCATACAACTAGTTCCACAAAATAAAATTAAAAAAAATAGTCTCAATGCCAAACTAGGCAACCAAGCAACAAACATAGAAATAGTTTTGATAAATCCTCACAATTCTCTCAAGAGTCAACAAATGGATCAAAAGAGCTATCATCATTATCCTTTATGCCCTTAGCCATCATGGCCACAAAAGAATTTGGCCTCATCCCCAGATTTGTAGTATCACCAAGACTGGTACCTGTTAAGGGCTGATTTATAGTGATTTTTATAGATATTTTCTATATTAATTTCCCATACATTCGTATGATTTTCATAGATTTTGAGCTATATATGTAAATATTGAGTAAATGAGGTTTTTAATGGTTAAATATGAAAACGTATCGATTTATATGCTTATTTGATGTTTTTATATTATTTTGGAAATTATTACGTTTTGGTATGTTTTTGATATTTGTAGATACCCAATTGATGATGGAAAAGATGATCCTAAAAGGCTAAATTCGAGATGGAAGAGGATCAATCAAAGATATGGAAGAGTAAAAGAGATAAGGAAATAAATAAATCAAGATAAAGATGGAAAAATCAAGAAATTCGATTTCAAGTCAAGATGGACGAGCGTCCATCTGAAGCAGACGAGCGTTCAATAGCAAACGGGCGTTTGGTGAAGTGAACGAGCGTCCTAGAAGAGATTTTACATTCAGAGTCTCCAGACGCAAGCTGAACGAGCGTTGACTCTCCGTCCAAGGCAAATGGACGGGCGTCCATGTATTCAAACGGGCGTCCAACGCCGACTTAAGCCAAACCGCCTCTATCCTCTATAAATACAGCCCTTATGTAAACCCTAATCATATACTATATTTTTCTCATACACGAATTTCACAAGGAGCAGCCGCACTTTGGAGTTCTAAGGCCGGTCACCCGAGCCTTGTGCTCGGGTGAACCGAGGTTAGATTAGGAGTAGATTATGTAGCTTTTCTTTTCGTTTCCATGGAGTTCAACCATTGTATCAAGACTATGTGAGTTTGATTTCTTTCAATTTATTTAATTCCAGTTTTTCTTCATGATGGTTAATTTATTTTGTATCTTTCTTTGAGTTTATGATGCCATGAGAATAAATCGAAAGATTAGTTCACGATTGATGTTTATAATACGGAAGTTGCATAAACGCTAGATCACCATAGAAAGATAGGGTTTTTAGCCATTAATGATGACAAGTTAATGAGTTAGATTCCTAGGTTGTTAGGTTCTTTAAAAACGAGAGTTAATTGAATCTACACCCGAGTTTTGTTTGGTAAATCAGTCTCAACACTCGAAAGATGAGAGATAGATAGTTGAATTCACTACGAAAGTAGGAGTTCATAGCTTGAGAGATAAGTTCACTAAGAGATTAGGGATTTGTGTCTCGTGAAAGGGTGAAACCACAAACTGAATTAAAATCATGAGATAACTAGAATTGAGATCACTAGGCTTGTTCAATGTTTGATCCCGTGTTTTAGTTTAGATTGTTTTATTCTGTTTTCTAGGTTAGATTTATTTGATTGTTCTTTTTTTGTTTTTACGTTTTGTCTTTCGTTTCCTTGAGTAGCAATTGAGAGAGTTAATTAAATTAGATTCAACATCCCAATTCCCTGTGGATCGACCCTGTACTTACCCTACTATGCTATCAACTACCCGATATTTGGTCGGTTAGGAGTTAGTTTGCATGTTAAGTATAGGTTTATAAATTTTCTTTTGTTTTTATGATGCAAAATCCTCCCAACAAAAGTGGCGCCGCTGCCGGGGAATAGGTGTCATGTTGAATCTAGTTTTGTTAGTTCTCGATTTTGTTACGTTTTATTTTTGTTTTTAATAAAAGTAGCGTATACCAAGTTGAGAGTTTTTATTTTGCCGTGTTTCGATGACCGTTAGGTTAAGAATGTGCAAAAGTTTTTTACTCAACTTGTTTTACGTGAAGTTTATATGTTTATGTGTTACCTAGTCTAACCCCGTGCTTAATTTGATAAGGCCGCCGTGTTTGTGATCCGTGTTGCCGTGTTGTGTTCATAAGTATTTAGGGTTTTGCTGTGTTTTTCCCGCTCGTCTATGCATTCTTGTTGTATGGACGAGCGTACGTTCGTTGGACGCCCGTCCGGTTCTTCATCTGCAGTGAACGAGCGTTGGGAAGTATTGGACGCTCGTCCGTTCAAATATTTTCAATCCGTTCGATTTAGAGGACCGGACGAGCGTCTATACTTTCGAACGCCCGTCCGGTCGGTTTTCAAGGCGTACGAGCGTCCGCAAGGTGGAACGCCCGTCCGTCCGCCCGAACGCTAAGTGAACGTTCGTCCGGGGTTCAGTCCAGGTTCTAAATTTCTTCATTTTATTTTTAATGCTTTTATTTGATGTGGATTTTTCATTCGAGCTTCTGTGGCTAATTGATGTTTACATAGATGTCCTGAACTTATATGTTTTTACCTTTCCATCTATGAATCCATGTTAGATAATTGATCAATTCTTTATACACGATTCATCTAGGCATGTTATAGTGACTGTCGGTTCTCGTAAGCTATAACTGTTCTTATGGTTAATTAGTAGCTAATGTCGGTTCCCGTATGCTACGTATCTTGTGATGAATCTTGTTACACCTTAAGACTTACGTGCTTCCTGTGTTTTTATAGTTCATATGGGTAGCTACTGTCGGTTTTCCGTATGCTACGTCCTTTCTCCATATGAGTTATACCCGTTTAGATAGATGACTGTTGGTTTCCATAAGTCTATCACTTTCGATAAGTCTTAAGGCGCGTCGGCACTAGTGACAGCACTGTCGTTTATCGTAACCTGTCATTATGTGGTAGACGTTTATATATATGTCGTGTTGCTAATTAGTGGGCTAGTTTTCTTTCTTTTATTTTCTTTTTATTTTTGCATATCATGTAGTTGCATGTCATCTAGTTGCATTGTTTTTCTATTTTTCTTTTATTTTTCTTGAGCGTAGTTAACTGTCGGTTTCCGTAATACTACCTCGTTTTTATTTATTTATTTTAATTTTTAGGATTGCATATCATGTAGATTGCATTGTAGTACATTTTCATGTAGTTGCACCTAGCCTACTATTTTGTAATATTTCATGTATGTGTTTTCCATCTTTATGTGAGCCTAAGTTGAAAAATCTCTTCGACCTTTCTTTTCCTGTGCTTTATATGTTTTACTCCCCTAGCCCCGAGGTATTTCATGTTTGTTCAAGTGTGCAGGATGTTTTCGTTAGCAATTGTGCGTTTCAGACGATATCAGTTTTCCGGTGGATGGTCCACAGTCTACTGGATTCGTCAAGCATTTCTGGGTGAGGTGCACCCATTCCAGACTTGCTTCTTTAGAACTACAATCAGCTAAGTTCTCTTTCTTTTATTTTGCACAACATGAGGACATGTTGCAATCTAAGTGTGGGGGAAGGGATAGATGGTTTATGTATCTACGTTCATTTGCTTAATCTATTATATTTCTATGAAAAGTGCTAAAATTTTGTTTTGTCCCGAGTAGACAAAGGCATATCTTTGCTTGAGTTTATATCATTTTTGCTATATTCTGTATATTTAGTAATTTTAGTTGTTTCACCCGACACTCTTTTTCACGTGCCATAGTAAATGATGAGCTAAATGTTGAAAGCCTACCCCATTTTAGTTGGAGATTTTTGATGATTATAGCATGTTTCTTTGCTTATGTACAATTCTTGAAAAGTTTAGTAGTTTGTATTCTAGGATTAAAGTATGACATTCTGTGAATATCTAGAAGTTTGAATGTGATAAGTGAAACGTGATTAAGTCTTTGCAATAGTAATAAATTGTTTACTTGAGGTGTTATGCTCGGTGGTCTGTGCTACTAGAAAATAATCTTTACCACTGCCAGCTAGAAATCTCTAAGTAATCACTTAATTAATTGTGTGTGTCGGAAGTCGTTTGGTTTATGATTTGGGTAAGGTAGGGTGTACCACGTATGTCCTATTCCACTATGATGACCAAAAGCTCACGACGGTCGGTTTATAGTCGCCTTATGATTGGAGTAAGGTAGGGGATTATCTTGAAATGTCCTATTCGCTATGAGGGCAAAAGCTTATTCGATGTGTGTTAGAAAAGTGTGAAAAAAGTGAAAATATTGAAATATATTATTTTGAATAAGTAAGGACTTAGTTATCGTTAATCTTATACCCAGTATGAACTGAAGGATATGTTGTAGGGATTATCCTCTGAGTCTGTCGAAATGTTTTAGATATTCTCTATTATTTCTTTCCGGGATATGTATGTTTTGTAAAGTGCCTGTTATAATTTTTGAATATTTCTAACTTAGATGGGAAACCGGGCTAGTTTTGGTTTGAATAACTTTCAAATTGTGGAACTTAGTGGAAGTTTACTATGGCTATGCACACACTACACGGGTGAACTTCTAAGTTATTGAATATACTTCATATTTGTATAGATGTTTATTTGTCTCGAGCTTGACTTTGTTCTGTTTTGCTCGAGGACGAGCAAAAAGATAAGTGTGGGGGTGTTGTTAAGGGCTGATTTATAGTGATTTTTATAGATATTTTCTATATTAATTTCCCCTACATTCGTATGATTTTCATAGATTTTGAGCTATATATGTAAATATTGAGTAAATGAGGTTTTTAATGGTTAAATATGAAAACGTATCGATTTATATGCTTATTTGATGTTTTTATATTATTTTGGAAATTATTACGTTTTGGTATGTTTTTGATATTTGTAGATACCCAATTGATGATGGAAAAGATGATCCTAAAAGGCTAAATTCGAGATGGAAGAGGATCAATCAAAGATATGGAAGAGTAAAAGAGATAAGGAAAGAAATAAATCAAGATAAAGATGGAAAAATCAAGAAATTCGATTTCAAGTCAAGATGGACGAGCGTCCATCTAAAGCAGACGAGCGTTCAATAGCAAACGGGCGTTTGGTGAAGTGAACGAGCGTCCTAGAAGAGATTTTACATTCAGAGTCTCCAGACGCAAGCTGAACGAGCGTTGACTCTCCGTCCAAGGCAAATGGACGGGCGTCCATGTATTCAAACGGGCGTCCAACGCCGACTTAAGCCAAACCGCCTCTATCCTCTATAAATACAGCCCTTATGTAAACCCTAATCATATACTATATTTTTCTCATACACGAATTTCACAAGGAGCAGCCGCACTTTTGGAGCTCTAAGGCCGGTCACCCGAGCCTTGTGCTCGGGTGAACCGAGGTTAGATTAGGAGTAGATTATGTAGCTTTTCTTTTCGTTTCCATGGAGTTCAACCATTGTATCAAGACTATGTGAGTTTGATTTCTTTCAATTTATTTAATTCCAGTTTTTCTTCATGATGGTTAATTTATTTTGTATCTTTCTTTGAGTTTATGATGCCATGATAATAAATCGAAAGATTAGTTCACGATTGATGTTTATAATACGGAAGTTGCATAAACGCTAGATCACCATAGAAAGATAGGGTTTTTAGCCATTAATGATGACAAGTTAATGAGTTAGATTCCTAGGTTGTTAGGTTCTTTAAAAACGAGAGTTAATTGAATCTACACCCGAGTTTTGTTTGGTAAATCAGTCTCAACACTCGAAAGATGAGAGATAGATAGTTGAATTCGCTACGAAAGTAGGAGTTCATAGCTTGAGAGATAAGTTCACTAAGAGATTAGGGATTTGTGTCTCGTGAAAGGGTGAAACCACAAACTGAATTAAAATCATGAGATAACTAGAATTGAGATCACTAGGCTTGTTCAATGTTTGATCCCGTGTTTTAGTTTAGATTGTTTTATTCTGTTTTCTAGGTTAGATTTATTTGATTGTTCTTTTTTTGTTTTTACGTTTTGTCTTTCGTTTCCTTGAGTAGCAATTGAGAGAGTTAATTAAATTAGATTCAACATCCCAATTCCCTGTGGATCGACCCTGTACTTACCCTACTATGCTATCAACTACCCGATATTTGGTCGGTTAGGAGTTAGTTTGCATGTTAAGTATAGGTTTATAAATTTTCTTTTGTTTTTATGATGCAAAATCCTCCCAACAGTACCCATGTAATCAGCAGCAGCAGAAGTGATGGAGTCCATATCACCTCTTGCACCAACAACAGATGTGACCACAGTGCTGTCCAGACTCATGCTCGAAAATCCCACACTCAATGGTCCTGTGCCAAACTATGCCGGGCAAGTCTCCATAACATGCTGGCTCAGAGCTAGTACCTGTAGCAGAAAAATCAAGCGCACCATCAAAAGGGTTTGTAGCAGGGGTAGACCAGGTGTGCGGGGTATGGATGGGTATAGCTGGGACCCAAGGAGGCAGGGTATAAGGTAGCTCTTGACATGAAGGAAAATTCTTTGGATGAAGCCTAGGGTTTGGGAACATAGCGAAAAGCAAAGCTTGCTGACTACGAAGACCAGATCGAATATCATTTGCCCACAGAAGGTTTCTCTCTCCTACCTACATCTGATTAGCACTCATAGCTACCTGACCACCTCGCAGAATTGCTATCTCAGAATCTAGGTGGTGGAGCATACCCATCATAGACGAGTTACCCATGGGTATAGAAGGGTCGGTGGGAATGGCTCCGGTGGGCTCACCTTCAGGTTCAGGGGTATCCTTGATATTGGGACCAATCTTAATGTGACAAGGTGGTAGCGGCACATCACCGGGAAACTCAAGAACATGATGATCGGTACATACGGTGGAAATAAGATGAGGAAACAAAGCAAGTCGAGTCTTATTTGTTTGATGAGAAAAGTCGAAGATCTTCTTAAAGATTATCTCACCAACGTTGACAAACATGTTATTAAAAACGGCGTAGGTAAGACATGAATCGGAAACATTGAAAGCATGAACATGGCTGGATGGTTGAACATTAAAGGTCAAGAAATGTTTCATGGCTTTCACATCTTTAGAAGCATTGCCAAAGTTAAAACCACCTTGCACCTAAGAGCCAGAGGGGCAAAGGGCCTCTTCGGCTTTCTCAAAAGTCTTAGTGCCCGGATCAAGATCCCAAACTTGCTCGTACGAAGGTGTATCAGGTGTTGGAGGCAAACCAAAGAAAGAATTAATGGCTTATGGTGAAAACGGGATATCGGCACCTCTAACAGATACAAAACCTACCTCAGGATGTTCCTCGTCAACTACGATGGTGGAAAGCATATATTAAAATTCAGCAACCAAAGTAGAATTAAAGTGCTCAGTACATTCGATGGCTAAGTTTTCTTAGTGGTTTCTAGCAATGATGTCCTTAACCTCTTGACTAACTGCGGTAAAATCAATGGCCCTTTTTACCATGAAAGAACGATCACGAAAATAGGTTTGAAAAGTCTTGGTGGCAGCGTCAGGTGCAAAATTTGAAAACTTGCAGGCTTTCTCAACCTTGGTTAGTATGCGATTGGGGATGACAATGATTCCGGTGGACAAAAGAGTGGGTGACTTAACTCGACCAACTTTATGCTTTTTCCGAGCCTTGGGTTGACTCCTAGGATTATTCACGGCTACACGGGTTTGGTTGTGGCAATACAACAACTATTAGATATAAAATCACCTTTGAATTCAAGAATCACTTGAAAGAGGCTTAAAATTGAAATTTGAAAGAACAATCTTGAGATAAAAATCAAAGCTCTTACCTTTGTTGTCTTAGACCGCCGGAAAAGATGGAGATGACCGGAAGTTGGGTTGCACACCGCAGAAAGATGTCTTGCACGTTGAGGTCTCCAATTCCACTAATGGAAGAAATCTTTAGTGTGGTGGTGATGAGGATGAAAGAATGAGAAGGAGATGGGTTGGAAGGGAGTTATAGAGTTGAAAGGGTGTTAGTGGGTGAAAATTTATGATTTTGGGGTGTGAAAACCGATGGGTAGGATATAATGGGCGTGAGGGAAAAGCTGAAACCGTCTTAAAATTCAAACCGCCACATTCGGCGTACGCCGATAAGGATATCGGCGTCCGGTCTCTGCATGCCGAAACTCTCTGAATCAAAATGAAAATTTGCACCATTTTTGGCGTGTGCCTAATCCCATGCCGGCGTTAAGCCTGGAACGCCAAAACTCTTTAATTCCCAAGAGTTGACTTTTCACTTAATTTCTCACTCTATCTTATCAAAACAGTCCCTAAACATGTTATTGGTTCAAAAGTTATTAATTAGGGGTTGCCTCCCGGTAGCGCTTTTGTTTAACGTCGTTTGCTCGACGGGGTTATACGGTAGAATTTATGGAAATTATACCGATTATCATGCACGGATACTACTAAAAATTACCTATATAAGCATGTAGTACATAAGCATAAGATCCAACCAAAATATAATGCTTAAGAAGTAAAAGGAAAGATAGTACCCGAGAGTTGCTAAATTTGTAGTCTATAGCTAGACTATGCAATGCTTCAATCTTGAATGGTGTCAAAAAGGTACAAGACCTCCTTGCTAGTTGGAATACCTTCCTCTTCCACAAAAAGCTTCACTCGATGCCCGTTTGCCAAAAACGTCGACTCATCATCTGTCACCTCTACAACTCCTGATGCATGTGCCTTCACAACAGTGTATGGTCCTCGCCACCTAGACTGTAACTTACCTGGAAAAAGCTTCAAACATGAATTGTACAAGAGTACTCTATCACCCACATGGAACTCATGACGGAAGATTTTCTTATCATGGAAGGTCTTCGTGCGTTCCTTATAGATGCGAGAGTTCTCGTAAGAGTCTAACTGGAACTCTTCCAAGGCGTTGAGTTGGAGTAACCGATGCTCTCCTACACTTTTGGGGTCAAAGTTGAGAAATTTAATAGCCCAGTATGCTCGATGTTCCAGTATGCTAGGTGACATGACTTTCTGAAGACTAGTCTATAGGGGGAGCAACCAATTGGTGTTTTATACACTGTGTGATATGCCCACAATGCATCATCCAATCTCACTGACCATGTCTTGGTGTTGGTAACCGTCTTTTCAATAATCCTCTTTACCTCTAGTCTGTGGATGGTAAGGTGATCCAATCTTATACTTCACGCCATACTTCTCCATAAGCTTAGTAAGATTACAAAAGTGAGAAACCCAATCACTAATGATTGCCCGAGGAGTACCAAATCTCGTGAAGATGTTCTTTTTAAGGAACTTCATCACCACTCCGGCATCATTGGTGGGAAGGGCTTGGGCTTCAACACATTTTGAAACATAATCGATCATCACTAAAATGAATTGATTTCCAAAAGAGTTGGGAAATGGCCCCATGAAATCGATACGCCATACATCAAACAGTTCGCATTCCAAGATAGGTTGCAAGGGCATTTCATGTCTCTTGGAGACATTTCCCCATTTCTAACAAGATTCACAAGACTAAGCAAAACGGTATGCATCTTTATAGATGGACGGCCAATAGAAGCCGCATTGTAGCACCTTGTATGCCGTTTTCCATCCTCCATGGTGTCCACCAACCTCCTTTCCATGGCAAAAGGCTAATATACTGGAATTTTCACTACCGGGGACACATCTTCTTATTAGGCCGTCGGCACATCTCCGGAATAGATCCGGTTTTTCCCAATAGTAAAATTTCAAGTCATGGAAGAATTTTTTCTTCTTCTGCCATGTCCAGGAAGGGGGAATATACCCGCAAGAAAAATAATTCACAATGTTACCTAACCACGGTGAATTTTTTTGGGCTTTAGCTCAGCATCAAGAAGTTTCAATGCTGGTGGGGTGTCAATTACCATAAGCTGCTCATCCGGGAAGGTGTCTTGTGTCTCTCTCCACTTCCCTTCTTCTTCAGTGTGCTCCAATCTGCTCTGATGATCTGCTACATCATTCTCACTGCCTTTCTTGTTCACAATGGTGATATCGAATTCTTGCAGCAGCAAAATCCATCTCAAAAGTCGTGGCTTCACATCCTTCTTGTTTAATAAGTATTTCAACGCTGCATTGTCTACGTGTACAATTACCTTGGAACCTACTACCTCCGTCCCAAAATGTACGTCCTTTTAGCTTTTTAGTTTTGTCCCAAAATGTAAGTCCATTTACAAAACCAATAAAGCATTTATTACATCTTTCTTCTTTTACCCCTCATTTATTATATATTCAACCACTTTTTATTACTTTGCATTAATACCAATGAAAGGTCATTTTAGTCATTTTAATCAAAATTAATGACAAATAACAAATTTAACCAACTTTCTTAAGATGTGTGAAAAGGCCTAAAAGGACTTACATTTTGGGACGGAGGTAGTACTAGATAAGATCAAAACTTGTCCAAGCGAACACTATTGCTAGTAGTTCTTTCTCAGTTGTGGTATAATTCACTTGCACCGAATTCAAGGTGTGTGAGGCATAGTAGATTGCCTTTAAAATCCTTCCATGGTGTTGCCCTAGTACCTCTCCAATTGATAAATCGCTTGCATCGCACATTAGTTCAAATGGCATGGACTAATCCGGTGCAACCAAGACAGGTGCACTTATCAACTTCTTCTTTAATGTTTCAAAAGCTTCCATGCATTGGCTGTCAAACACAAAAGGTGTATCCTTATCTAACAAATGACTAAGAGGCTTGGCTATCTTTGAAAAGTCCGCAATGAAGCGTATATAAAAACCTGCATGTCCAAGGAATCTGCTTAACGTCTTCAAATTAACTGGCGGTGGTAGCTTCTCAATCATTTACATTTTAGCTTTATCAACTTCTGTCCCTTCTTCAGAAATTCTGTGACCCAACATGATACCATTTGACACCATCAAATGGCATTTTTCCCAGTTCATGTCCTTGCACCTCTGTAAAACCTTCTCCAAATGATTCAGACACTCTTCAAAAGAATCTCCAAATATACTGAAGTCATGCATGAATATCTCCAGAAATTTTTCTACCATATCAGAAAAAATCGTTGTCATACATCTCTGAAATGTGGCAGGTGCGTTACACAAACCAAATGGCATGCGTTTGTAGTGCCATAGGGGCAAGTGAATTTGTCTTCTCACGATATCCCGCTGCAATGAATAATTGTAGGTACCCCGAATAACCATCTAAAAATAGTAGAATTTGTGCCCGCTCAATCGTTCCAACATTTGCACTATAAATGGGAGCGGGTATTCTTAGTATGGTCATTCAGTTTCCGAAAGTCAATGCACATGCGGTATCCAGTCACTTCTCTTGTTGGGATCAACTCATGCTTATCATTCTCCATCACTATAAAACCTCTCTTCTTTGGTACCACATGTGTTGGACTCACCCAATCACTGTCTGAGATTGGAAAAATAATACCCATCTCTAAAAGCTTAATCACTTCCTTCTTGACAACTTCTTGCATGTGTGGATTTAAGCGGCATTGTGGTTGGATACATGGTTTTGCATCATCATTGAGTATGATCTTATGCACAGAAATCTCGGGACTGATGCCTTGTATGTCTGCAATACTCCATCCAAACGCCTTCTTATGCATTTTGTGCATTCTCAACAGCTTATCTTCCTACAGGATGGTTAGTGACGACGAAATAATAACAGGAAGTAAATTATCATCTTCAATAAATGCATATTTAAGATTAGAGGGAAGTGGTTTCAACTCGAGATCTCTCGGTGGTTCAATGATTGAGGGCTTTAGTACCGGCCCTGTGAGTTCCAACTCCAAAAACTTATGCCAAGGTTGCTTTCTTTTTGTCTCCTCCTGCATTCAAATGAAATAATTCCTCTCGCAAGTCATCATCTTCCTCTTCTGCTTCATAAACGGAACATGATAGGCATTCCTCCAATTTGTCCTTGAACTTCTGAATGTTAGTTTACTCCAAAGACAGACATAGTTTCAACAAAAGAACAAGAATCATGAAAAGTGTATGGGTGCTTCATAGCTTTAAAGACATTAAAAGTTACTGCATCTTCATTCACTCTCAAAATCACTTCACCTCGCTAGACATCAATTAGGGTTCTAGCTGTAGCTAAGAAAGGTCGACCCAAAATAAGGGGTGTAGAATAGTGTCACGGATTTTATTAATACAAAATAAACAAGTAATAAAACCGGTTAACCTCAAGTGCAAGGATCGTAGTATAGAGGCTATGCCGGGTCGATCTTACGGGGAACTGACAGTTGTGATTCCTAGTTTTTATTTATCTAACTATGTCACGATTATTAAATTAAAAAGAAACAGAAAATAAACTAACAAGAATGTAAAGCTGGACGGAAGAACAAGTTCTAAAGCCAGGGAACACAGGGTTGCGAACCAATTAACTAAACTAAATCTAAATCTAATTATGCAATAAATCTAACTAAGCTAAACAATTCAAATTCAAGGGATTAAATCAAGTTATAACGAACGAACAAGCAATTGATCCACCTATCCTATCAACATTCAATTCTAATTCGGATTACTTCGTGATCTCTACTCAAGTCGTGATTCATCTAATTGAAGGCATAAACTCCTACTCTCGTAGACAAGTTCGTTTTCTAATCTTTTATCTTTCGATGTTAAAGATTACGTCTTTCTAACCTAGGCGTGAAATCTTTTGATTTTTAATCTAGAAAATCAATCTAATAACTTTCGTTTTATTTAGATCAAAGATCCAATCTTTTATCACGGTGATCTAAGGTTGACACGACTCTCATCATATAAACAATCATCAAAGCAAGCATCTTTCGATTAAACATGCAATAAAACATACAAAACATGATAAAAGAAACGAGCTTGAAGTAGAACTCACAAAACAATCACGAACGAGAAATCAACTGTTGAATTGGACGGCTTCACAACGCTTGTTCAAGAGGATTTAGCCTCTTAGCATCTTCTTGACAACTCGAATTGATGAATAAAAGTACATGAAATTATCTAATCTAATCTAGAAGTTTAAGTGCATAAAACTAGAGAAAAACTGGAGGAAAAACGCAGCCAAGCTGCCCCTAGGGTTTAGGGTTCGAATAATGTCGGATTGTTGTTCTTGTGTGCAGAAATAGGTAGGTATTTATAGAGGATTAATTCGGTTCTGGCTGAGTCGGCGGACGGACGAGCGTTCGTTCTGGTGGACGCTCGTTCACTTCCTCGAACTCTCCTCAGACGCTCGTTCGGCCTCAGTTCAAACTCTCTGAATCACTCTTAGCACTTTGGACGCTTGTTCGAGACTTCAGACGCTCGTTTGGTCTGGACGGAGCATGGACGTTCGTTCAACATGACTTGAATGTGATTTTTGCATGTTTATCTCTTTTTCTTCTCTCCACACGATCATTATCTCTTCCTTAAATCTTTATAGCTCGAAATTTATCTATTTTGATCATCATTTGAGCACAATAAACATACCTATAACACATGGAAAACATCGCAAACTGTAATAATATTCAAATAATCATATTTTAACCATGAAATCACATAAATATATCGATATTGCGATTAAGCCGTCAACAATATCGTTTGCTCAATATTTTAATATAAAGACCAGTTATTATGCAAATTATACAATATAGAGGGAAAAACATCGTAAAATTTATCCTTATAATTCATAGATTTTCACCCTTAACAACTCCCCCACACTTAGCTTTTGCTCGTCCCGAGCAAAACAAAACGAAAAATTAGGCTCGAGAAAGGAAAACGGGCATCTAAACGGATATAACATACATTCAATAACTTAGAGGTTCACCGGTGTGTGTGCATAGCCATAGAAAACTTCCACTAAAACCAAACTTGAGAAACTCAAAGTAAAACTAGCTAATACCCCCTCGTAGAATAGCAATAAATGACACTCATAAGATGTACCCTACAAACGTGACATATCCCGAAAAAGATGATCGAATGAATCTAGGGCCTTTCTGAAATACTCAGAGGATAATCCCTACATCATATCTTTCAGCTTATACCGGGGATAAGATTAACGAAAACTAAGCCTTATATTCAATTCATAACGATATCTTAGTCGATTTAACTTATTCACTTTAAACACACATTAGGATAAGCCATTGCCCTCATAGTAAAATAGGACATTTCGAGATAATACCCTACCTTACTCCAATCATAAGGCAGCTCTTCCTAACTGTCGTGAGCTTTTAGTCATCATGGTGGTATAGGACATACGTGGTACACCCTACCTCACTCAAATCATCGACTAGCTTTCGACACACCCAATTAATTCACTATTAATTCAACTTTTTCATTTTGTTCATTTTGACATTAGTTACGCTTTACTTATCACATTCAAACTTCTAGATATTCACAGTATGTCATACTCGGAACTAAATACAAACTATCATAAATCTCAAGATATATACGTAGCACTAAGCACATGACTTATAAGAAAATAAAAAATCACTAATCCAAAACGGGGTATAGCTTTATAAAATAGCTCATCGTCACTATGGCTCGTGAAAAGTAGTGTCAGGTGAAACAACTAACTTATCAAGTACATGAAATATCGCATAGATGACTGTAAAAACAACGAACTTCAAATTGAATTGCCTACTCGGGACCAAACAACGACAAAAGTGTCGGATAATAAAACATTCTAACGTATTAAACAAACTTATATGCATAGGTACCAATCGAACTATCCCCTCCCCCACACTTAAAAATTCAACATGTCCTCATGTTGTGCAGAAAGTAAAAAGGATAAGAAACTTAGCTGAATTCGCATGGAAAACCGAGCCGTTGGTCAGGCTGGAGCATGAAAAGGCCAACGCACGCAAAAAGCGTGGAAAAACGTCCCAAAACTAACTCAATCGGATCTCGACAAAAACTATTGCTGCAAAACTCGAGAAGCAGAAAACTCGGGGGAAAACGGGATACAATATGGCAATAGAGAGAATAAATCAAAACGGAATAAAAAGAAAAGGTCATCGATAAATATGTCAACACAAGTCAAAGAACGAGAAACTAGAAAGTAGCAAAACGTATAGGAACAGCCAAATCGAATTAAATGTATCAAAAAGTGCAACAACAACCAGAAAGATAGATATATAAAAAAAAATAATAACTCAAGGCAGCCCCAGAGTCGTCTCAGCAGCATCGTAAATAGCATCATCAGCCGGAGCATACTGGAGAAGGATCTGAAGAAGGAACATCAGCTGTAGATGCAGTCTGTGTAGGGTCTGGCTGTGCAACAGGATCAGCAGTGGTCGGCTCAGCATCTCTATCGGTAGGAACTCTCGCAAGTCCTCGGATCCACCGGAGTCTCCTCATCACCGACTCGGTTTTCTCCTCTAACTTGACCACCTCAGCTATCACCCGCTCTATCTGCTCGGAGAAGACATAATCCATATTACTTGCATTGAATACCCTCCGATCTCTCGGTTTCCTTCCATCAACTATACATTCCAAAACCGATAAGATATTATCTTGGCCATCCCGGATATCACTCAACATCGCCCTCAAACTATGAGCCATACTATGCCGAGTAATCTCGGAAGAAGATAATCCCGAAAGAACTGAAGCTCGAGGCGGTGTCGATGTGGAACCAGGCTCAGAAACGGGAACAGCCTTCTCTCTACGAATAGGGGGTAACTCTTGGTCTTATGGTCCGCTGCATACTCCAAAACTCCCGCATTGAGACATAACTGATGAATCAAATGTGGAACTATCAAACTCCGTGTGTATACCTTCTGGTTCATGGAAATCTCATCGAATAAGGCTTGACCTACATCTACATTCAACCCGAACGTCAAAGCATATAACATCCCAAGATCACTAATATGGAAATGTGTGAGATTATTCTTCGGGATCAAACGACTCTGAATAAAACGGCATTGGACTCTCCAATCCTCGGTCCATGTCGTAGTGATCAACTCCTTTCTTTGGCCATTAGGTCTCAATGTCCAAGCCACATCCGGACAAACTCTTAATCTCAACTCCTCCATCGGGTCACGACCATCCTCACGTTGCCTTCTCGCAATTTCCTCTTTATAATCTAAACTCTCAAAAGCTGGTAACTTATATTTCTCATTTATGACCTTAGCAGAAAAAGGAACCTTAACACCTCGCACCATAACGTACTTTTCATCTAAGTCCGCCTCAGAAAAGTTTGCATAGATTTCTCGGACAATAGAGTCATTGACAGGAGTAGGAGGAATTTTTGTTAAGGCAGACCACTTCCTAGCCTTTAACATCTGAGCGAAAGAAGGATCAACTTGAGACACTTTCACCTCTCTATCAAAAATAAGACTCCTGGTTGAGTAATGCTTAGTGTAGGCTTCATGTGCTAAAGGATTTACAAACCGACGAGGCATCGAAAGAGGGGTAACATGCTTAGACTTCTTCTTAGGAGGTGCCCTAGGTTCAGGTGCAACTTCCTCCCTAACCACATCATCAACATTCGCCTCTCGAACTTGTTCAGCCCTAGATGACGCACCTTTCTGAAAACTGGGATTCCTAACCAACGGAACATCATCCTGTATATCCGAATCGGAGGAGGATTCATCTCTCAAATCAGCTCGGGCTTGTTGAGATGCCCTAGGGGTTGCTCACGTAAAATTACACCTCGGTTGGGGTCTAAATCGGAGGGCTCATCGTCCAACCGTTTACGTTTACCCGATTCCACAACCTTCTCTTTACCAGGCCTCTGCTTAATAACCGCTTTCTTCCCCATATCAACCTAAATGTCTAAACCAAACGATTCACAGCAAAGAAGGGTACCCGTTTAACATCCAAAGTGGGGTTTCAAGCAAACCGTCCAAACCACCAGTATCAACAACACACCATCACAGCAGAAGGAAAGAAGAAAAGAACCAACAAAAACGAAAGGAAATCAACAGTAGTGGGTAATTCAAGAAAATGAGCCGACTCAAAAATCGAACTCACAAAAACGTGAATTAAAACGAGAAAAGTTGTATCCAGCTTACCAAACACTATGAGGGGATGATGATCGAACAGATTAGAAGCCCAGAAACACCGAGATTGACCCCCAAAATTCGAGCTTTTGTCAAAAAAGGCCGCACTGAATAATCTCTGATTCCACAATTCGTGTTGATTGTTGGAGGAAATGGATTGGATAAATGAAAAGAGGGTGCAAAGACCGTTCTTTTGCAACAAGAATCGCTGAATTTGGTTCAGAAATGATGATTTTGGGGTAAAGGGGAGAAGAGAGTCGGGTTGCGGTTTGAAAATTCTGAGAAATGAGGGTTCATGCGTTGAAGGTCTATATATAGACGCTTAATGGACGCTCGTCCATCCTGACGGACGGGCGTTCACTTGGAAACTGCAGGAACTGGACGGGCGTCCATTATACGGGACGCTCGTCCTGAGGTCAATTTTTGAAACAGGATTGGAGGGAATTTTCCAGACGGGCGTCCAAAGACTTGGACGGGCGTTCATGGAAACAGAGGGCCGGACGGGCGTCCAGAAGCACCAGACGGTCGTCCAAGATAAAAAAAATGCTAAATTTTAGAAAAGTTCATATAAACCAACTAAATGCGAAAATTTTTTGTCTTTATTATTATTGATAATTTAAAATGCAAAAGTACAAACGGAAATGCTACGAACATAAAAGAACTCGAAAATAAAACAAAACGAATAAAACAGTGGGTTGCCTCCCACCAAGCGCTTCCGTTTAACGTCGGGGCTCGACGAAACAAACCTAACTAACGCTAGTCTGCATAAATCTCGTCCCAATCTACCAAACGGATGAGACGACGAAGCATATCAATAGCAGGAGGGAAATCATAGTCGTCTTGTACGCCCCAGTCATCTCCAGCTACCTCTAAACCTCTAAAATGTGAAGCCTGCAGCACCAGTGCCAAATCCGTCAGCATATGATCATTAAGGATCGTGTAAGGACGTCCTATGGCCTCCTGCAACTCCTCAGTCGTGAAATCGCTGCCTCCCGAACAAGGTGGAACTATGATAACATACGTGATGGTCTTAACCTGAGTGCTAATGTCAAAATCTACATGAAGAACTATAGTGCCTCCCGGTCCACCATCTACTGTGATCAGCGGGATCCGACTAATGAGTGGGAACTCCTCAGGGCGAACTCCGTAAAAATCCATATCTAGAAAGCAACTACTGACAGATAGAAACATAAAAGCTTAGTAAAACTAACTAAAATAACTAAAACAACATACGGAAGCAAAAAGAACTAAGGAAAACTAAAACAAGATTGGATATCTAGGATGCCCCCTAGTGGCTCTTTTGGTTAATGTCGTTAGCTCGACACTGTTGGAGTCTAGCCTGGATCAGGCCATTTGACTTTTCTGCCAGCCACAACTTCGTGTAAGCTCTCATCAGTAGTGTGGCTGCAGAAACAGCATCTTACGCATGGGATTAATGCTCGATAGTTTTCCACACACGTTTAACCTTTCCCATGGTTAACTTCTTCCCTCGTAAATTCCTCGATGACGTTTAAGCTTTTGCTCCCTTTCATATTCCTCCATATCCCAAGCGCCCGCTAGAACTTCTTCACATCTACGACTACCGTCATCCTCGGAGAACAAGTCTGGTGACAACTCGTCTAATTCATCGACTTGTGTAACACCACATCCGAGAATATCGAGGAATTTAACAATCAAAGGCTTATCCTTAGGTTCACCGATATAGTGGTTGCACCTTTGGCCATTAACTCGGAACGGTTGATCACCATAACCGTGCAGTTCTAGAACGCCTCCAGGAATGATTTGGAGAATCTCAAATGGACCAGACCAACGTGTCCTCAACTTCCCAGGAAACAAATGTAACCTGGAATTGTATAGTAACACTTGCTCTCCAACTTGAAATTCTCTCTTCCTGATCTTTGCGTCATGAAGGAGTTTCATCTTTTCCTTACTGATCCTGGCACTTTCGTAAGCCTGAAGCCTAAACTCGTCCAACTCATGCAACTGCTGCAGTCGATGTTTGCCACAGGCTTGGGAATCGAAGTTAAGAAACTTTGTAGCCCAATAAGCTCGTGCTCTAACTCGGCGGCAAGTGGCACGATTTACCATAGACCATCGGTAGGGTGATGTACCCATGGGGGTCTTATAGGCGTTCGATATGCCCATAGTACATCATCCAACTTTAGACTCCGGTCTTTTCTATGATCGTTCACCGTTTTCTCCAGGATCTTCTTCAAGCTCGGTTGCTTCGCTCAACGACCACTAGTCATCGGATGATATGGTGTGCCAGTTTTGTGACGAACACCATACTTCTCGAGGACTTTTTCCAAAGGCCGGTTACAAAAGTGTGTCCCTTTATCACTAATTAAGGCACGTGGACATCCAAACCTCACAAAGATATTCCTCTTTAGAAAATTCATGACCGTTTTATGATCATTGCGAGGAGTGGCTATTGCCTCCACCCATTTCGATACATAGTCTACGCAGACTAAGATGTATTTATTACCACAAGAAGATGGGAATGGACCCATAAAGTCAATCCCCCATACATCAAAGACTTCGCATTCTAAGATGGGTTTCAAAGGCATGTCAAACCGCCTTGTTAGAGTACCGGTTCTTTGGCACCTATCACAAGCTTTACAGAAAGCTTCCGTGTCCTTAAAGATCGTTGGCCAGAAGAAACCGGCCTGGAAGATCTTCGCAACCGTTTTCCAAGGACCGAAGTGACCACCTGTGGGTCCACTATGGCATTGCTCGATTATATCGTGTTGCTCAGATTCGGGAACACACCTCCTTAGCAAACCATCTTTACTGATTTTGAAGAGGTAAGGTTCATCCCAAACGAAAGATTTCATATCAGAGAAGAACTTCTTCTTCTCTTGATAAGACATTTCAGGGTCAAGATAACGGGCATGAAGGTAGTTTACAATGGAAGAATACCATGGAACATCAGGAGCGCAACCATCGATAAGCATGATGTTTTCTAGAGGAAAGTAAAGATCTATATCATCAGGTTCTGTCTTTTCCTCAGTCAACAATCTTGAGACATGATCAGCCACTACGTTTTCACTACCCTTTTTGTCTTTAATTTGGACATCAAACTCTTGGAGGGTCAGTATCCAACGTAGCAGACGCGGTTTAGCCTCTTTCTTGGTCATGAGATAGCGCAAGGCAGCGTGGTCAGTCCAAACAGTGACTACAGCTCCCAACAAGTAACTACGGAATTTGTCCATGGCGAATACCACAGCCAACAATTCCTTTTCGGTGGTCGTGTAGTTAACTTGTGCGGGGCTCAGTGTGTGACTGGCATAATAGATAGGCTGGAATTTTCCTTCGATCCTTTGGCCTAAAACTTCACCAACTGCGTAGTTGGATGCATCGCACATAAGCTCGAAGGGTAGGTTCCAGTCAGGCGATATAAGAACTGGAGCGGAGATTAATCGACTCTTAAGCTCCTGAAACGCTTGCTTGCAGCTATCATCAAAGGCGAATGTAACGTCTTCCTTAAGTAAGGTAGACGGGGCTTGGCGATCTTTGAAAAGTCCTGAATGAATCTCCTATAGAAGCCGACATGTCCGAGAAAACCTCTGACTTCGCGAACACTCTTAGGATAACTCATCTTTTCGATAGCTTCCACTTTAGCCCTATCTACCTCTATACCTTTGGCGGACACTTTGTGGCCAAGAACTATTCCTTCATCTACCATAAAATGGCATTTCTCCCAATTGAGTACTAAGTTCTTTTCCACACATCTAGATAACACCTGATCAAGATTAGCGAGGCAATCATCGAAGGATTGACCGAAGACCGAAAAATCATCCATGAAAATCTCCATACACTTTTCGACTAGCCCGTCAAAGATAGCCATCATACACCTTTGAAAGGTGGCTGGGGCATTACAGAGACCAAATGGCATCCGCCCGTAAGCGAATGTACCATAAGGGCGGGTAAAAGTGGTCTTTTCTTGGTCAATTGGATCGATGGGTATCCGGAAATATCCCGAATATCCATCCGGAAGCGTAGAATGCGTGCCCCGCCGCACGCTCAAGCATCCGGTCAATGAAGGGAAGGGGGAAATGATCTTTCATTGTGACCTCATTGAGTTTCCTATAGTCAATGCAGACTCTATAGCCTGTAACGAGCCTCAATGCTATCTCTTCTCCTTTCTCATTCTTCTCAATAGTAATCCCTCCCTTTTTGGGGACCACTTGAGTAGGGGATACCCATTCACTGTCAGCGATGGTGTATATGATACCCATATCTAGAAGTTTGATGATCTCATTCTTGACTACTTCTTGCATGTGAGGGTTAAGCCTCCTTTGGGGCTGTCTTACACATTTAGCACCCTCACTAGTCTTGATCTTGTGCATGCAGATGTCAGGAGATATTCCTCGGATATCTCCCACCTGCCATCCAAAGGCTTTTTCGTTCTTTCGCAAGACGTTTAACAGTTTCAGCTCTTCTATTCGAGACAGCTTGGCAGAAATGATCAAGGGAAGCTTGTCACACTCACGTAGGAACACATACTTAAGATGTTTAGGCAACGGCTTCAGAACTAGATCTGCGGGGGGATCCTCTAAACTCGATTTAAGCCCTCCACTTTTCAACTCAGAATCGCTGAGCTTCCTTAGTGGCTCCACTGCCAAAGCTTGTTCTCTTAATAACTCATCCTCAAAGTCAGCTACGAACTGATCTAGACTAACCACACCATGACTATTCAGATTATCGATCAATCGCTCATATTCCACTTCCACAGCCTTGACTTGCTCATCCATACAGTCATTGAAGTCATTGAATGACTCCTCAATGGAAAAGCCGGTTGGAGAACTAGAGGGTACTTGAATAGATTTAGCGACACTATAGCTCACCTCCTGGTCACCAACTCGAATAGTTACTTGCCCACCATCACAATCGATGAGGGCCCTAGCTGTAGATAGGAAAGGTCTTCCAAGAATCAGGGGAACATCCGCACCTTTCTCCATATCTAAGACGTACCGATCAAGCGGGAAGGTAAACCTATCAATTTGAACTAATATGTCTTTCGGGATCCCCGAAGCTTTCTTGGAAGATCTATCGGCGCGAAGGTTCATGGTGGTGGGTTCTAGAAGATCTTGTAAACCAAGCTGATTGCAAACAGACGACGGCATCAAGCTGATGGATGCACCCAGGTCACATAAAGAATTTGGGAAGACTAGGCCTCCCATCTGCAATGTGAGCACAAACTTCCCTGGGTCACCCCTCTTGATTGGTAAGTCTTGATAATTGACCATTGAGCAAGTCCTCACCAATTGCTTGATCCATGTCTGCTAACTTCTTTTTAGAAGAAACAACATCCTTGATAAACTTGGTATACTTAGGCATTTCAACCAAAACTTCTGAGAGTGGAAGATTAACCTGAGTATTTCTCAGCAAATTCAGCACCTTTCCGTACTTCTTATCTTCATGCAAGGGAATGTTGCTTTTTCTAGGTGGAAATGGAAGCTTTTTAAGGTCACTCTCAGAAAATACTTTCTTTGAGGATGCACTTACGGCCTTGTCTTCCAGATCTTTCCACCTCACCACTTTTTCAGACGTCTTATTGGTCAGGGGATCAGCCACCTGACTCTCAACGGAATCTTCTTTTCTCAGGGGTTCAGCCACCTGAGGTGTTTCAACTCTTTCATTTCTCGGGGGATCAGCCACCCGAGCATGCTCTTGCAGGACAGGGGATAATGGGTGCTCAACTTCCCCTCTTGCACCATAATTGGCAGGAGGGGCTAGTGGTTTCCCTGGAAGCCAGGGGGACCACTCAGCTGAGTGCCACTTCTTAAATTCATCGCACTGGCCTCCTCTTTACCGTATTGCATTGTTGGCACGAGGTCAGTGCATTGGTTGTTGCTTATATCGGCCTGAGCAACCTGACCGCCTTTTGGATTCTTTTCCATAAAGCTGGGCAGCTGCCCTGACGGTCTGGAAGCGAACTGCTCAGCCAGCTGCCCGATTTGCCTCTCAAGACTTTTCATCGTCCTGCTTTGCTCCTCCCGAAAAGAATTCCATTCGGCTTTTATATCATTTGAGTGGGAGGGGCCTTGAGAGTTTTGGAAGTTCTGGGGAGATGGATGGCTAGGCCGAGTTTGAAACTGAGGATTAGAATTGGCGGGCCAATTCTGATTGAACCTTTGCTGTGGATTCGAAAAATTGGAATTCTGGTTCTGATTGAACCCAGGGTTTCGATTAAAGCTCTGATTTTGAAAATTCGAATTGGGGTTAAAATTTGGATTCTGATGAAAACCCTGGTTTTGAAAATTACTCTGGCCAGAGTATTGATTACTAAATCTCTGATTGGACTGGCCAGAGAAAGCATTAATTTCAGCACTCTGCCCAATCATGGGACAGAAGCGAGCAGTGTGCCCCGGATCATCACATACTTGGCATGTGATTGGGTTATTCTGTCCATTGTTATGAACATCATTGAATTGATGAGCAGAGGGGGACTGAAATTGACATTGGCCAAACATGTGGCCAGTCTGACAGCAATTTTCGCAATACAGAACCTGAGGGTTCTGCGGAAACGGAGGAGTCTGATTAATCGGGTTTGGAACTTGGGGACTTGCCATTTGCTTTTGCAGCATGGCTATCAGACTTTGAACATTGACTTCCTCCACCTTGGGAGGAGGAGGCGCTTGGATGGCCTGATAGGATGGTCTATAGTTGTATTTGGCAATGTCTTCAAACAGTGCCCATCCTTCATCAGGTGTCTTTTTGAGGAAAGCCCCACCAGAAGAGCTGTTGACCATGCCTTTAGTAAGCTCGGTCAGTCCACTGAAGAAAGTGTTTACTTGCCTTTCCTTAGGCAAGCCATGGTGGGGACATTTTCTTAAAAGAGATTTGAACCTCTTCCAACATTCGAAGAATGATTCATTCTCCTTCTGGTAGAAGGTAAAGATCTCATTCAGACACTGGGCTGTCTTTGAAGGAGGAAAATATTGACTTAGAAATTCTTTTTCAAGTCCGGCCCAGGTAGTGATGGATTCTGAAGGGAGAGAGTGATACCACTCCCTAGCCTCTCCTTTCAGAGAGAAAGGAAACAGTTTAAGCTTGATCGCATCCTCACTCACTCCTTGGATGCGGGTGGTACCGCATATCTCTAAGAACGCATGTAAGTGGGTATGCGGATTTTCAGATTGGTAGCCATGAAAAATTGATGCATGCTGCATCATCTGGATGAGTCCGGGCTTGAGTTCGAATGTGTGAGCTGTAATGGCGGGCAAGACTATAGCCGGGTTGACAGTGACTGCACCAGGCATGGCGTAGTCTGCCAACGTACGTCGATCCTCTGCCGCCATTATTACTATTTCTTCGATCTCTTCTATCAACTTCCGTTCAATTTCTTGATCGGCTGGACTTCCTTCGTCCGAAGTATCGGTAAAACGAAGTTTACGCCTATTGGGTCGGACTATGGTCCCTCGAGGTCAGGTGAAATGAGTAATGGCCCTTTCTGACTTCGAGTTTGCATAAACCGAAACCCAACTCAATTGAACAAAACCTAAAAACTACGAAATTAAAAACCTAAAAGAAAGTTAAAAACAAGATTATTTGAGAAAAAAGGGGGGTCAGACGGGCGTCCAGATATTTGGACGGGCGTCCACCTAGAATTGGGACTGGACGGGCGTTTGGAGGTCCAAACGCTCGTCTGGTCTTCAGAAATCTTGGACGGACGTCCAGAATCTATGGACGCTCGTCTAAGATGAAAATTTGATACAGGTTTGAAAATTTTTTTGCGGACGGGCGTTCAGTAGTTTGGACGCTCGTCTGAGATGCGGGACGAACAAGAAAAGAACAGAAAATTTGAAAAACTTAAACCCTAACTCTTAAACCCTACTAATATGAACCTTAAAACCTAAAAAAAAAAACTAACTAAAAACTAAACAGGGATTAAAACACAGAAAACAGAAAAATGAAAAACAAAAACTAGGCAACCGTCCGGTTCCCCGGCAACGGCGCCAAAAACTTGTCACGGATTTTATTAATACAAAATAAACAAGTAATAAAACCGGTTAACCTCAAGTGCAAGGATCGTAGTATAGAGGCTATGCCGGGTCGATCTTACGGGGAACTGACAGTTGTGATTCCTAGTTTTTATTTATCTAACTATGTCACGATTATTAAACTAAAAAGAAACAGAAAATAAACTAACAAGAATGTAAAGCTGGACGGAAGAACAAGTTCTAAAGCCAGGGAACACAGGGTTGCGAACCAATTAACTAAACTAAATCTAAATCTAATTATGCAATAAATCTAACTAAGCTAAACAATTCAAATTCAAGGGATTAAATCAAGTTATAACGAACGAACAAGCAATTGATCCACCTATCCTATCAACATTCAATTCTAATTCGGATTACTTCGTGATCTCTACTCAAGTCGTGATTCACCTAATCGAAGGCATAAACTCCTACTCTCGTAGACATGTTCGTTTTCTAATCTTTTATCTTTCGATGTTAAAGATTACGTCTTTCTAACCTAGGCGTGAAATCTTTCGATTTCTAATCTAGAAAATCAATCTAATAACTTTCGTTTTATTTAGATCAAATATAAAATCTTTTATCACGGTGATCTAAGGTTGACACGACTCTCATCATATAAACAATCATCAAAGCAAGCATCTTTCGATTAAACATGCAATAAAACATACAAAACATGATAAAAGAAATGAGCTTGAAGTAGAACTCACAAAACAATCACGAACGAGAAATCAACTGTTGAATTGGACGGCTTCACAACGCTTGTTCAAGAGGATTTAGCCTCTTAGCATCTTCTTGACAACTCGAATTGATGAATAAAAGTACATGAAATTATCTAATCTAATCTAGAAGTTTAAGTGCATAAAACTAGAGAAAAACTGGAGGAAAAACGCAGCCAAGCTGCCCCTAGGGTTTAGGGTTCGAATAATGTCGGATTGTTTTTCTTGTGTGCAGAAATAGGCGGGTATTTATAGAGGATTAAGTCGGTTCTGGCTGAGTCGGCGGACGGACGAGCGTTCGTTCTGGTGGACGCTCGTTCACTTCCTCGAACTCTCCTCAGACGCTCGTTCGGCCTCAGTTCAAACTCTCTGAATCACTCTTAGCACCTTGGACGCTCGTTCGAGACTTCAGACGCTCGTTTGGTCTGGACGGAGCATGGACGTTCGTTCAACATGACTTGAATGCGATTTTTGCATGTTTATCTCTTTTTCTTCTCTCCACTCGATCATTATCTCTTCCTTAAATCTTTATAGCTCGAAATTTATCTCTTTTGATCATCATTTGAGCACAATAAACATACCTATAACACATGGAAAACATCGCAAACTATAATAATATTCAAATAATCATATTTTAACCACGAAATCACATAAATATATCGATATTGCGATTAAGCCGTCAAAAATATCGTTTGCTCAATATTTTAATATAAAGACCAATTATTATGCAAATTATACAATATAGAGGGAAAAACATCGTAAAATTTATCCTTATAATTCATAGATTTTCACCCTTAACAAATAGCCAGACTCCATTTTCATCACTACAAAGTCCACGGGGAAGTAGAACTTATCAACCTTGAATAATACGTCTTCGATGACTCCTTTCGCACGTTTAATACACCTATCTACAAGTTGGAGAGTCATCTCCGTATTCTTAAGTTGACCAATTCCTAACTTGACATAATCCTCATAAGACATAAAATTAATGCTTGCACCAAGATCACACAACACCCTCTTAACCAAGAAGCCCCCAATCTCACAAGGGATAGTGAAACTCCCGGGGTCCTCTCGTTTAGGGGGTAGCTTGGGTTGTAACATGGTGGAGCATTCTTCATTTAAAATCACATTCTTATACTCCTTAAGACGCTTTTTATTAGAAAGAATGTCTTTGAGAAACTTCCCATAAACAGGCATATTCACTAGAGCTTCTATGACAGGAAGGTTAACCGTAAGATGGCTAAAAGTCTTGAGGAATTGTTCATACTTTTTATCTACCTGCATCTTTTTGACTTCCTCTTTAGGTGGGTAATGCAATGATTCAAGATCAATAAAATTAGGATTGGGATTCATACCTTCCTTACATTTGCCCTTAGATGATGATGACCAAGCTTCCTCAAATCTATGTGCATCTAGTGGTCTCCATGAATCATGCTCATGTTGTTTGTTCTCAGTCCTTCTCAAAACAGTAAACTTCCATTTTAGGCGTGCGTCGGTTTCTCAGGATTTCCCTTGGCGTCCACTGCAGGAGACGCCGGAACTCTTTGTTCCAATAAATTCTATGATGTTTCCAACTTGGCATGCGTCGGTTTCTCAGATTCTTCCTCATTCCTTATATGACAGCCTTCAAACAATGTCCGTGCATCACTCAAACGGGCATTCTTCAAACTTCTCCATGTTCTCGCTTCATTCAAGCCTTCTTCGTCATCACTGTCAGCATTCACATGCCTTTCCTGACTCAAAAATTCAAAGATCACATATTTTTCCTCTTCACGTTCTGCTCTTCTTTCATCTTCACTTTCTACATCATCTCTACCAAAGTCCGGTGTATCATAGAATGGATTATCTAAATCTTCTTCAACTTCACTTCTTCCAACTCCAAAATAATCACCACCACTATAGGTTCTCCCAATGCGAGTGCAAATAACGTTGACTTCCTTGTGATGCCTTTCAGTGTTACTTGGTAGTCCTCTCGGAGGTCTACTAGTTCTCCTCCGACCATCTATACTCATGTGTTCTTCCACATTCCTCATAGATGCCTCAATAATCTTCATTCTCACATCATGCCTGCTCATAGCTATTTTCAACACTCCCATGTCCTTATTAACTGCACTAAGTGAAGTCATCACACTTTCCATATTCTTGGCTTGAGTGGAAACTACCCCCATGAGTTTATCCAAAGTGTTTTCCCATCTATCTTCTCATGCTTGCTTCGAACTCTCGGTAATTAGGATAGTTTGTGTGGTGGGTTGAGGATAAGAACAATTATTAGGTGATTGAGTCGAGGCATTGCCTTGATGGCTTTGGTACGACATATTGGAATTGTAGGAAGTTCGTGGTTGTGGGGCAAATGGTGGTTGTCCTTGCTTGTATGAGTTCTCATTCCAACGATAATTCGGATGATCTCTCTTGATGGCATTGAAAGAGTTAGAATATGCATTGTTTAAATTCCGATGTTGTTGCATGAAGCTTACTTCCTCCGCTTGTAAATCACCGGGTTCTTCATCTCAAAAGATAGCTCATCATCATTACCATAAGCATTATCTTTCTTGCTCTCAATCAAAAATTTTCCTTCCATCTTCTTGCTTGACTGCAAATTATCAAACTTCTTTGACAACTTATCTATCTTCTCTAAAAGATCTGAATTGTCCTTTGATCCATGATGACGCTCTAAATGGTACCAATAATTATACCTATATTCACCCCGAATTCTGCTCAAGAGAGGATAGATAGGCTCGTTATTATGTGGAATATGTGTCAAATGCTATGTGAGTGTTTCCAGGATCGTAATTCTGCATCTATGCTATTTTCCCGATGTTTTGGTACTGTTTTATCTCGCTTTTCTTGTTTTATAGGATGTACCAAAACTGGAGCATCAGAGAACGGATCTGGACCAAAAGAAGTACATTGGGCCATGTGATTGAAGTCCAAGAATAATCCTGCTGAAGAAAAGAAAGAAAAGTAGTCCCGGTAACCCGAAGGCTAGGCCCGGTAAACCGGCGTCTTGTGGAACACGAAACTGATTCTGCCGCATTATCTAGGCCGGTTAGGGTTTTAGAGAGTCTTAAGTCGGCTATTGTATCTATATAAAGCCGCATATACTGAGAGTTTTCATATGCTAAATACAATTTTCAATTTTATATATTACATTAAAATTATTATTATGCAATAAAGTTTTCTTGAGCTTTGGAGAGTTGTTTTCGTTTTCCCCCCTTCTTCCATCATCTTTGGCTTGAGTAGATCGAGCTAGATCTCCATTGTTGAAGGTATGAAGCTTTGAACGTTCCTCTATTGTCTTCAACATGGTAGATCTGTTTGTATTTATGTGTTTTATTTAATCTGCATTTTTAACAACCCCATAATTTACTTATTTTAATCGTACCGAGCAATGTTGATCCAGAAATTAGGAAAAGCCGCCCCCCGGTAAACATTTGTCTATACCTGTTAAGGGTGATTTTATACGTTTTATAAGGATATATTTTATGTCAATATTCCCCACATTCTTAGGATTTTCATAGAAATCGAGCTTATAATCGATTAATTGAGTAAATTGTGTTTTTAATAGCTAAATTGCAAAACGTAGCGATTTATGTGTTTAAATCATGATTTTATATTATTTTAGGGTTATGTTACGCTTTGGTATGTTATTCCTACATTGTAGATACACATTGTTGATGGAAAGGATGATTTTAAAGAGATAAATTCGAGTGGAAAAGAAATCAAGCAAGATAAATGTCGGAAAATCAGGATTCCGGGTAGTGACGACCTTTCAACGAAGTTCTTGATATGATAAAAACCGATTTGACTCTAGACCTCAAGAGAAGAGTTGTAGGGCTTGAAGGGAGGATTCTACAGGATTTTGAATCACTCCATTCCGACTTACGAGGCCCGAGATATGAGCGTTACACGTTTGGATGCTGTTGCTGGAAATAGTGAACGGGCGTCCGGATCTTCAAACGGGCGTCCGGCACCGTTACTGTAGCAACCGCCTCTGATTTTCTATAAATAGCAGCAGCTTTTCAACCCTAATATCATACCATATCGAATTTTACACACAACAGCCGCAAGAACACCTTATTTTCTGAGGCTTCCAAGGCCGGTCACCCGAGCCTTGTGCTCGGGTGATCGGGGTTAGATTAGGTTTTATTTTTCGTTCGTTTTCTTTTCTTGTTCAAATTACGATGAAGGCTTGGAGCTTTCATCCATGGAGCAGCCATGGAAACCTTTTTGCAGCAGCACTTTAATGTCAATTCATGGATGATTTTGTAAGTTTTAATTCAAATTGTTTCTTTCCTTTGTTTATTCGTATCTTGCAATTTATATCGGAAGATTATTGCTTGTTGATGCTACCGTATGACGGAAGTCGGTGTAGTTTAGATCACCATAGGAAAGATTAGATTTTTAATCTATACATAACGGAAGTTCGTAGGTTAAATATCTAGGTTTACGAGAGAATCACAATTTGATTAATTCATTGCAAGATTATCTTAGATTGAAGTTGAGGGATGTCACCGTTACCGGAAAGATAGGATTTTTCATGTTTTTATTTCATTGCGTTGTTCTTGTTCTCTTTCATGTTTTGTATGGTTTATGTTAATCGAATTTAGATAACGGAAGTTGATAGATTCGTTAGATTGCCGTGAGAGAGATTGACAATTATTATTCCAACAAACGGAAGTTGAGGGATAATGTTGTTAGATTAGATTAAATCCATATCTTTGATTCGTATCGATATTAGTTAAGACCGGAAGGTAAACTAATTAATGGCGTGATAAATCGGAAGAGGAAACGCTTCTTTAGATAAGATAATAATCCAAGATAACTTGTGAATAAATATTTGTCTATCTTATTTCCTTCGGTGGGGTGATGGTTGTTGGAAATAGGTTGATCATGGTTTGTTTATGGTTGGTCAGTTGATAGTTAGTTTTCTTGTTTTCGTAGATGTAGTTTTATTTATTTTGTCCGCAACTATATTTCCTGGCTTTGGATTAACAATCCTCCGTCCAGTTATTTTTCCGTTCTAGTTCAGGTTTAGGTTTAGTTAATAAAGAGGAATTAATGAAGTTAGATTCGACATCCCAATTCCCTGAGGATCGATACCCGTACTTATCCAACTTTACTAGCAACTACCCGGTATTCGGCCGGTTAGGAGGTAGTTTTGCATGGTAGTATAGGTTTATAAATTTTCTTTTGTTTTAATGATGCAAAATCTCCCCAACAAAAGTGGCGCCGTTGCCGGGGAGTCGGTGTTTTGTTGAATCTAGTTGAATTAATTCTTCGATTTTGTTACGATTTATTTTTCGTTCAATAAAAGTAGCGATAAATAAGTTGAGAGTTTTTATTTTTGCCGTGTTTCGATGACCGTAGGGTTAAGAATGTGCAAAAAGTTTTTTACTCAACTTATGAAACGTGAATTATGTGTTTAGTTGTTACCTAGTCTAACCCCTGTGCTAAAATTTATATGTGGCTGTTGTCTGTGCTCTATGCTGTGTTGTGCTTATGAGATTTAGGGTTTCTGTGTCTCTCCTGCATTGTCTGTGCAAATTCGTTGTATGGACGAGCGTTCAGGTAAGTGAACGCCCGTCCGTTCATAAGTTGCAGGTGAACGCACGTCCGGGTTTTAGGACGCTCGCCCGTCCCGAAGTTTCGACTCGCGCTCGATTTCGGGATCCGGACGAGCGTCTGTTTTGTTGGACGACCGTCCGAGGGAGAAATCACCAAGTGAACGGCCGTCCGGTATTCTGAACGTTCGTCCGGTCTGTCTTCATGGCAGACGAGCGTCTGAAAGGGTTGAACGTTCGTCCAGTGCTGTGCTTCAAGGTGAACATTCGTTTGAGTTAATGAACGCCAGTCCAGGTTCTGATTTTTTTTTTCTTGATTTTATTTTTAATGCTTTATTTGACGTGGTTACTTTAATACGAGCTTCTGTGGCTAATTTCTTTTACGTAGATG
Source organism: Gentiana straminea (assembly GCA_036785695.1). Lineage (NCBI taxonomy): Eukaryota > Viridiplantae > Streptophyta > Magnoliopsida > Gentianales > Gentianaceae > Gentiana > Gentiana straminea. The sequence goes on from JAVUPR010000477.1 coordinate 2,906,437, forward strand.
TTCTGAACTTGCATATTCATATCTTTCCATCTACGAATCCATGTTAAATAATTGATTAATCTAATATACTTGATTCATCTAGGCATGTTATAGTTACTGTCGGTTCTCGTATGCTATAACTGGTCTTATTGTTAATTAGTAGCTAATGTCGGTTTCCGTATGCTACATATCGTTATGATGAGTCTTTTAAGCTTTGAGACTTATGTGCTTCCTTGTTGTTTTTGTAACTCATATGGGTAGCTACTGTCGGTTTTCCGTATGCTACGTCCTTTTCCATATGAGTTATATCTGTTTAGAATAGCTAATTGTTGGTTTTCCATAATGCTATCACTTTTGACGAGTCTTAAGGCGCGTCTACACTGCATGTAATGAACAGCACTGTCGTTTATCGTAACCTGTCATTATTTGGTAGACGTTTATTATATACATGTCGTGTTGCAAATGAGTGGGCTAGTTTTCTTTTTTTATTTTCTTTTATTTTTGCATATCATTTAGATGCATATCATTTAGTTGCATGTCATCTAGTTGCATTGTTTTTCTATTTTTCTTTTATTTTTCTTGAGCGTAGTTAATTGTCGGTTTCCGTAATACTACCTCGTTTTCTTTATTTTTAGTTTCTGCATAGGCCGTAGTCACTGTAGGGTTGTCCTCCAAAATCGCTCAGCCTGAGCCTGTCAGAATTTATTTTTTTTTATTTTTTATTTTTAGGATTGCATATCATGTAGGCTGCATTGTAATATATTTTCATGTAGTTGCACCTAGCCCTACTATTTTGTAATGTTCCATGTATCATTATTTTTGTATGCACATGTTGGACTATATTTGTATTGTAAGCTTCTGTGGCTTATTTGACGCTTAGATGTTCTGTACTTTCCCTGTGTGGTGATTTTTCCATCTAAGCCATTATATCATGTGCTTACTTTTTGTTTGAGAAATTTGTTATTCCCCCGTGCCCCCGAGATTTTGCTTTGTTTTCAAGTGTGCAGGGTGTTTGCATTAGCAATTGTGCGCTTTTAGATGAAGCCAGTTTTCCGGTGGATGGTCCACAGTTTACTGCTTTCATCAAGCCTTTCTGGATTTGATTCGGAGCACTTCCGGAATTGCCACTTTAGAACTACAATCAGCTAAGTTCTTTGCTTCTCTTTATTTTCTGCACAACATGAGGATATGTTGTAATTTAAGTGTGGGGGAGGGGAATAGCTATGTGGTATCTACATTCATTTGCCATACTATTTTATTTCTATGAAAAAGTGCTTAATTTTTAAATTTTTGTTTTGTCCCAAGTGAACAAATGCATATCTTTGTTCGAGTTCTTATATCATTGGTGCATTATTTTGCATATTTAGTAACTTTAGTTGTTTCACCCGACACTATTTTTCACGTGCCATAGTAGATGATGAGCTATGTTTTAAAGCTATGCCCATTTGATTAGAGATTTTTGATGATTATCGCATGATTCTTTGCTTCCATACGAATTTTGAAATTTTAATAGTTTGTGGTTAGAGTTAAAGTATGAAATACTGTGAATATCTGAAGGTTTGAATGTGATAGGAGGGATATAATTTAAGGTTTGTATACCAATCTAAGATGAATAATATGAATTATATATATATAAGTGTCGGAAGTAGCTGCCAATGATTTGAGTGCGGTAGGGCATTATCTCGAAATGTCCTATACCACTATGAGGTTAATAGCTCCCGACTGCCTGATGATAGTAGTCCAGCTAGGGTGTTATCCCGAAACATCCTATTGCTGGGAATGAGGGCATATATGCTATATATGTGGAATTGATTGAACTTTAAGAAAAATTAGTGAATGGTAATGTGAAAAGATGGTTGGAAACCTTAGTTATCTTCTGACTATCCCCAGTATAAACTGAAAGATATGATGTAGGGATTATCCTCTAAGTATGTCGGAAATATTTTAAAGACTTCCTATTATCTTTTCCGAATCTGTATGTTTCGTGAGGTGCATGTTATAATCGTTTTTATTTCTAATTTAAATGGATGTTGGCTAGTTTTGCTTGAATCAATTTCAAGTGTGGATTTGGTGGAAATTTATTATGGCTATGCACACACACTTGGGTGAACCTCTAAACTATTGAATATGCTTTATATTTGCATAAATGTTTATATGTCTCGAGTCTTGATTTTGTTTTTTCTTGCTCGGGACGAGCAAGGTTTAAGTGTGGGGGAGTTGTTAAGGGTGATTTTATACGTTTTATAAGGATATATTTTATGTCAATATTCCCCATATTCTTAGGATTTTCATAGAAATCGAGCTTATAATCGATTAATTGAGTAAATGGTGTTTTTAATAGCTAAATTGCAAAACGTAGCGATTTATGTGTTTAAATCATGATTTTATATTATTTTAGGGTTATGTTACGCTTTGGTATGTTTTTCCTACATTGTAGATACACATTGTTGATGGAAAGGATGATTTTAAAGAGATAAATTCGAGTGGAAAAGAAATCAAGCAAGATAAATGTCGGAAAATCAGGATTCCGGGTAGTGACGACCTTGCAACGAAGTTCTTGATATGATAACAACCGATTTGACTCTGGACCTCAAGATAATAGTTGTAGGTCTTGAAGGGAGGATTCTACAGGATTTTGAATCACTCCATTCCGACTTACGAGGCCCGAGATATGAGCGTTACAAGTTTGGATGCTGTTGCTGGAAATAGTGAACGGGCGTCCGGATCTTCAAACGGGCGTCCGGCACCGTTACTGTAGCAACCGCCTCTGATTTTCTATAAATTGCAGCAGCTTTTCAACCCTAATATCATACCATATCGAATTTTACACACAACAGCCGCAAGAACACCTTATTTTCTGAGGCTTCCAAGGCCGGTCACCCGAGCCTTGTGCTCGGGTGATCGGGGTTAGATTAGGTTTTATTTTTCGTTTCGTTTTCTTTTCTTGTTCAAATTACGATGAAGGCTTGGAGCTTTCATCCATGGAGCAGCCATGGAAACCTTTTTGCAGCAGCACTTTAATGTCAATTCATGGATGATTTTGTAAGTTTTAATTCAAATTGTTTCTTTCCTTTGTTTATTCGTATCTTGCAATTTATATCGGAAGATTATTGCTTGTTGATGCTACCGTATGACGGAAGTCGGTGTAGTTTAGATCACCATAGGAAAGATTAGATTTTTAATCTATACATAACGGAAGTTCGTAGGTTAAATATCTAGGTTTACGAGAGAATCACAATTTGATTAATTCATTGCAAGATTATCTTAGATTGAAGTTGAGGGATGTCACCGTTACCGGAAAGATAGGATTTTTCATGTTTTTATTTCATTGCGTTGTTCTTGTTCTCTTTCATGTTTTGTATGGTTTATGTTAATCGAATTTAGATAACGGAAGTTGATAGATTCGTTAGATTGCCGTGAGAGAGATTGACAATTATTATTCCAACAAACGGAAGTTGAGGGATAATGTTGTTAGATTAGATTAAATCCATATCTTTGATTCGTATCGATATTAGTTAAGACCGGAAGGTAAACTAATTAATGGCGTGATAAATCGGAAGAGGAAACGCTTCTTTAGATAAGATAATAATCCAAGATAACTTGTGAATAAATATTTGTCTATCTTATTTCCTTCGGTGGGGTGATGGTTGTTGGAAATAGGTTGATCATGGTTTGTTTATGGTTGGTCAATTGATAGTTAGTTTTACTGTTTTCGTAGATGTAGTTTTATTTATTTTGTCCGCAACTATATTTCCTGGCTTTGGATTAACAATCCTCCGTCCAGTTATTTTTCCGTTCTAGTTCAGGTTTAGGTTTAGTTAATAAAGAGGAATTAATGAAGTTAGATTCGACATCCCAATTCCCTGAGGATCGATACCCGTACTTATCCAACTTTACTAGCAACTACCCGGTATTCGGCCGGTTAGGAGGTAGTTTTGCATGGTAGTATAGGTTTATAAATTTTCTTTTGTTTTAATGATGCAAAATCTCCCCAACAATACCGGTTTACCGAGGCATGTTTTAGAAAACTGATAGCAAAATAACTAACAGCTAACTTTAACCGACAGAGTATCGGGTCAACGGTAGTATAGTGGTCTCAAGGTTGAATCCACAGGGAGTAATGTTCAAGTACCAAAGTCGACTGAGAACTTAGTTCAGGTCAAAATAATGGTGGAGAGTATTATACTAATGCAAAAGTAAAGAATGTACTAATGAATTTACTTCTAGGTATTAAAGGGTATAGTCGAACTATGATCCCACAAGCTACTTTTACCCCTAAGGAAGGACTTAACAGGGAGCGTGTCTTAACCGACCTAATCTGATCCAATGTAGTTCAACGACATCCACGGGTGCCAACTCCTAATTCTAGGGATTAGACTGAACAACTCGATCTAACCACCCTATGTGAAGTTAATTAATTCTCTATTTAGAAAACCGATTAACCTAACATGATTAAGCTCTAGAGTCGCTCGAACAATGATGATAAACCTCTGTATTGGTTTCGGACCTAACAACTAGGCCGAATCTATGCAACGATCCTAAAACCCCTTATCCCACATCTCACCGCAAAATACATCTATAAGTTCGATGTGTGTGACAGTGAACTAGGTGATCCATCTAATTCAAAGACATTAAAATAAGTTTTAGGACGTGGATTAATTGTTTAAACAATAATTTACGCACTGCACAACTCCCTATCTCATCCCCCTTAGGGTTTTCGCTCGCTTTCACATAATTCGACTACACATGGATTTAGCTACTCATAATTATGCTAATAACGGAATAAAGAATGGAAATTGAACTAAAGACAATAAATAAAAGAAACATCATTACCATATAACTGCTGAAAATTTGATCCAGAAAATATGAAGAAATAGTTGCACCCAAAAAGTTGAATCTTTGATCTTGTAATGCAAAACTAAGCTATAAAAGATGTGTAGCATCAAAGGAAGTTATCTAGGGAATCAGGGGATCAAAGGGTGTTTAATATATGCTAAAATCGCCCCTAAATTGCCTAAGAAAAGTCTAAAGTCGGCAAAGCATGAGTAGGGGCTGAATGAGCTGCGTATTTATAGAGTAGGTAAAAATCTGATGCTGTCGGTCCCAGACGCCCGTCTGGTCCATGTCAGACGCCCGTCCGCCTAGAAAATATGAAGATATTAGGGTTTCGTCTTCAATGGACGGGCGTTCGCGTTCCTCTGAATGCCCGTCTGGTGAATCATGACTTGAGGCTTTTTGAACCCTGGACGCTCGTCTGGAACCTTGACGCCCATCTATGGTGTATGAGCTTTTTGAATCGGGCTAAACCTACTTAAACGCCCGTCTGGGGGTCTTTTGGACGTCCGTCCAGCTGAAAATCAAACTTTCTGAATGAAGTGTCAATGTTGTGGACGCCCATCTGGGATGTGCAGACGCCCGTTTGATGTAGCTTCACGGCAGACGCCCGTCCGGAGTATAGCAAACGCCCGTCTGGCTTGTCTTCACTCAAAACATGGCTTTTCTTCACTTTTTATGCTACATTCGGGCCACGAACACGTCTCATAGTCCAAAACATCGCCTTCCGGGTCCTCGAGTCACCTAAGTCCTGCAATAACATAGACAACCAAACACCACGCGTAATTCCGCAAGACAAAAGTGCTCGGAAAAGAGTGAAATATCATCAAAAAGGCGGAGTTTACTATCGATATGACAGTTTAACTCCCCGTGCATATAATTCTCGATATTACTCTCGAAACGGTCTATATCTACCCAAAACATGCCAATAAGGTGATAAACGGGGGTTAAACTGCACACCAAAGTACAGTAAAGTTGACTCCCATCAAAAACGTAAACTAGGATTCACTACAGCTACATCAAAAACGTAAACTAGGATTCACTACAGCTACATTGATCGGCGGGAATAATTAAAACGAGTAATAGGTCTGGCCAATCTAGTATCCGTAGTTTGTAAATTAACATGAAAGACTGTTAGTGAAGTGTTAATTAGGACATAGTCTTGAATGGACCCTAGGAACGTGTTGGTCAATGTCGACAGCTGTCTAGGCGGGTTAGCGGTATGAGTTAGCACTCAATATCGGCAGTTCTAGTTCTTTATGTGTATGGGCTATTACGGACCAATTAAGGAGGGTAGCATGCGTATAGATTGTCTGCTACCATTGTCGGAGTAGATAGGGTTAGGAATTGAACCCGTAGCTGATAAATATGATAATAATCATTAAAAGCTCACGATTAATCTAAGAAATTATGCGGGGAAGTAAATATGACGATTAACTATGCCAAGTTAGTACATCAGTGAGGAGAGGTAGAGGTATACCATGTTCGTTTTCTTTTGTGTTATTGTTGGTCAATGTCCGCTTTTATGTTGCTTCTTAATTAGGTTAGAATCGCTTATACTTATAAGTTGACTTGTCTCTGTGGGATCGACCTTGACTCGCATTTACTATACTACGATGTACCTAGTATTCTTGCTAGTAATATCGACGTTAGTGCCTTACACGCGATCAAGATTTTTGGCGCCGTTGCCGGGGACAATGGCCAATTTTAAATATAAACGTGTTAATTTTTATTAAGAAGTCGTTTTTCTCTTATTTTATTTTATTTTGAGTCTTGAGTCGTTCTGTATCAACCCTGCACATGTTAAACTGCCAGAAAGAGAAAATTCAGGGCCGGTTTCCCGAAGGTAGCCTCTGAGTTACCGAGGCTTGATTTTCAAATTTCTGAACGTCAGTCCATAAAGCTGAATTTTTAGAGACACGTGGAGGACACACGTTGCACCATATACGGTCAGTCAGCAGAAACCGAACCATTTTCCACTCTTTTCAAAATTTTCATCCTTTCCCACACTCCACCATAACTACACCTCAATCCTATCAATCACCTCCTCAAATCCCTCACCCTAATATCTTCTCTACCCACAATCCCACTAAAATCATCCACATTCACTCCATTCTTCCTATTTAAACCAACCATTCATCACCAATATCATCATTCTTATCAAATACATATCTTACATTCACCACACTTCTCCCACTTCTTCTTCCTTTCTAAAATTCGGCCACCAACACCGCCACTTTCACCACCAAATCACCATCATAACCAAACCATTTCCTTCCAATTTTCCAAACCCTAAACACCCATTTTCCAACTCTGTTACTGATTTGTAGAGCTGTTGCTACGTTGAAGTGCTGAGATTCTTCTTCTTCCACCATCAGAGGCACTGTCCCAGAAAGAAATCCAGAAAAATCCGGCCGGTAAACCGTACCCTACCTCCGGTTTACCAAGGGTTGTTTTCCAGAAACAGCTTCTGTATCAGGTTCTGTATTCATTCAGGATGGGTCCTAAGCGTCAACGGTCAGCTATTCGTCCAAGTAGTTACCAGACGGTATATGGAGAAGCCAATGCATTGATAGACGGGGTTGCGCAGTTCCATTTATTAGCTATTTACGAGTCGTTCCAAGCCCATTTGAACGCAAGGCCAGTGGCTTGAGAACGAGGGGTAGATTTGGACGATTACGGGTCGATATTGCCGGAGGCCCTGCAAGCACAAGATTTATTGGATATGGCTGAAGCACCGGCCCGGTTCAACGCCACGGTGGTAAGAGAGTTTTATGCTTACGTTTCACACAACCCCGGAGCCACATTTGCTATGGTTCATGGTATTAAGGTTGATTTTTTGATTTAGAGGATCAACGAGCATTTTGGGGTTAGAAATCCACCGGTGGTCCCGGATGAGTACACATCCTCGAGCAACATTGCCGATCTCGAGAGGATGGATATGATTGCTGATTTCTTAAGGGTGCAATGGAAGCGTAATCCTGCTGGAGCCCCCACCATCTTCCAAGAGAATGAGCTATCTTGGGACCGGAAGGTGGTTAATAGATTCTTTTGTGCATGCCTTCTTCCGACTAAGCACACGGTCTCTGTCACCACTTCGAGGGCAGAGTTGATGTTTTATCTAGAGACTGGTGCCCCAATCAACATCGGTCTTTTGATGCATAGCCATATTCATGAGCTTGCCGCCACTTTTGAGCGAGAGCTGCTACCATACAGGCCGATGATTGATATGTTTGCTCTAGAGGCCGAGGTGAAGATGCTTGTCTGTGATGATTGGGAAGATCCTGAGCCGCAGCTCAGTTCACAGTCAGTCTCGAGATTACAGAGATGGGTTAGAGCAGAGATGGAGCATACTCCGATGCATGGTGCACCAAGAACTCAGAGAGCCTTGCTTGAGGAGCACTCGTGAGAGATTGCGAGTCTACATAGCAAGATGGATCGGATTATTGACTTTTTAGGAGTTCCGCCTGCTACCCCGCCACCTAGGACTGCCCTTTGTCATAGAGCATCCTCTTCTGCCGCCGCCGCCGCCTCGAGTTCTGCAGCACCTCCCAGTTTTGAGCCTAGAGACGACTGGGAGGGTTATTCTGATGATGACTGTTCGGTAAAAACTAGTTTTAAATTTATAAACCGAAACACCCCAAGTATAAGGTTCGTAGTAAAGGGTGTTAACGGGTCGTCCTAAGGGAATCGAATGATGTCGGAAACAAAAATACAGTTAACGTACCGGTGAATTGTCACGATAAATCTAATTAAAATAATAAAGTTCCTAAATAATTAAACTAATAAAACAAAAGAGATCAAATTAAACCTAAATAAACTATTGAATCTAAAATCCGAATTGCTATGAAAAATTAACTTTCTTCTTGATGTAACGAGACAGTAGGGAAACAAGGATTCTACCAAACAACCACCACCCAACCAGTTTGTGAGATGAATCAAATCTCTTGGTGTGATCTAACTTAAATCCAATCAAATTTCTTTAATCAAATTTATTTGGTCTCTGTTCTCTTTCTCAAGTGAAACAAAATTTACAATAAAAGAACATGATCATGAGTTCGTTTCCGAATCTCCTACCCAATTAACAATAAACTAATCTCTCGGAATATCATTAACTGTATCGAATGAAGGGTTCTATGTAAATTTAATTCTCATCAAATTCAAAACAACAATTGTTTCATCGATTTTTCAATCTAACACAACATACATTCAACCAATTCAAAACATTCGATAAAGAAAAATAAATTCAAACTCACTAATAATGTTTACTGAAAATCTCCTGGTTGTGGTGATGTTGTAATGGCTTCATCCCGTTGTCCTACTGCGAATTGCTTAGCCTTCAATCATCTTCGATCTCCAAAAGAAAATAGAAAGAAAGAAACTCATGTTTTTGTGTGATGTGGTGCCGCTGCTATGTAATGATGTGTTGTATTTTTCTGTGTGATGATGTGATGTCTCGTTTCTGCTCGAATGATGCTGCTTATATAGGGGTTGTAACCGACATAGGACGGATCTAAAAGATAAATACGTGAAAATCCGCTGACCGACCGAATGACATCACTCGGTCGACCGAATAGCATGGCTCGGTCGACCGAGCCTACCTATTTACGCGTTTTCACACTGTTGCTTCGTATACCGTGTCCCCCACTTCACTCTTTCGATCTGATCTGATTTATCCTCTCTTCAATGCTCCGATTTTCTTCTTTATTTTGAAATCACTTGATTGAATGAGATTAATCTTCTCCATTAATAATATCCCCATGCATATCTTTTAATTTTCTGCAAAATTGTTGTTACACCAAGTCATCGAATAATAATAATAATAAAATGTGTAACAAAAAAATAACATTTAAACCCAATATTTCCTCATAATTAAATTATAACCCCTCAATAACCATTATAGGAATTTAACGGTTAAAACACACTTTTCTCATTTATTTCCCTTAAAAATAAGGTAAATTGTTTAGGGATTAAGCCCGAAAATATAGTAAAATATACCGTAAACAACTCCCCCACACTTAGCTTTTTGTTCGTCCCGAACAAAATAATCAAAACCGGCTCAATGTACATGTAATCCACATAGATCCCTAACTCACGTAACAAAAGATACAACAACTATAGCAAGTGATACCAACATAGAAATAGATTCTGTGTGTGTGTGACAAGCCCTTTTCAATCTTCACAATCCTCTCAAACAAATATCCTCTCAAATAATTTTAATGACTATCCTAGGTATAGGCAGCAGTCGTTCCACACAAAGTCTTCCCGCGCACTCAGTAGGATAATCCCAACAGCATATCATTCGGTTTATACTGGGTATAAGTTCAGCGATAACAAAGTCTTTAATTTTTTCTTCACTTTCTTTTTTGCTTCTTTGACGCACATCAAAATGAGCTCTTACCCGTCATAGTAGAATAGGATGTTTCGGGATAACACCCTACCTTACTCAAATCATAGGGTAGCTTTTCCTGACTGTCGTGAGCTTTTGGTCATCATAGTGGAATAGGACATTTCGAGATAATGCCCTACCGCACTCCAATCATTAACCAGCTTCCGACACACCCCTTTATTTATTTTTAACTCAACTTTTCAAAAACATTAGTTACGTTTCACTTATCACATTTAAACCTTCAGATATTCACAGTGCACGTTCTGAACTTAGGTGTTACTTCACTGTTACTATTAAGACCAAATCTCTCTAAGATAAATCACTAAAATAGTGAAAGGATACAGTTCAAAATTTTTGCTTCAATATCAAAGGCTTTCGTGAGGGTGAAATGAATACTATCTCAAATCAGTAAAAGCATGCTATAATTATCTCTCAAAGTCACATAAAATCATTGTCAGGAAACTACAACTAGCAAGCCATTTGTTTCAATTACATGCTCAAGATCTACAATTATCCAAGTTTACTTTGAAAATTTTTAAAATTATCGAGAAAATCACATTTACTCATTTACAGAAGATATAGCATGATAACATACCCAATTTAAACACCCCCCACACTTAAATCACATTATGTCCTCAGAATGTGCAAATAAAAGAAAAGAATACTTAGCTGGTTGCAAAGTGGTTGTCGAGTCGTAGGTTGACAAAGTGGTCGAGCCGTAACATGAATGAACCGCAGCTCGTATCACGAACAGACAACACTAAAAGTGATAACTGGCAAAAACCGCTCAACAGTATCTGCAACACTCGACATAGCATATAATCTCGGGGTACAAGGGGTATATGAGTAAACATGAATGCACACAGAAATGGGCAAATAAAGCATTCACAAATAGGACAGGGATAACCAACACACAAATCACCATGGTTTTATTCCTAATGCCCTAAAAGAATGGACAACATTCTTATTTTGTATTCATCAGAAATGCGAACCTTCTTATTTTGGCTGATGATGCAAACGAATATCTTTACTAGTATGACTACACAAGCTTCACAATCTTCAAGACTGTCACTCCCTGGCTTCAACAGCTTCAGTGACTCAATCTCTTTCACTGCTCCTTGAGAACAAATCTTTCAGCAGCTATCACAAACACAACTCCTTCTCAGATGGCTCTGATTCAGTTGCTTGATTGAAGTGAATTGGATTCACAAAACTTGTTGATCAAACTCAATGCTTGATGTTGGAATTTTAGTTCTCAGTTTTGAGTAGATCACTAGATGTTTCTTTTTCAGCACAGATAGAAGGCTTTTCACTTTTTCAGCGTTCTTGCTCAGATTCAATCGTTCTTATTCTTCTCTTTTCTTGAATGTCAATGCCTTCTATTTATAGCCTTGATAATCCTTGATTTGAATTTCCGTCCGCTGGCTATATTAATGAGGGGAATAATCCTTGATTTTATTCTTGATTCCCCCTTAATTATATTCTCCTTGATTTTAATGATCGGATTTTTCTTCAAACGTTTATCAGAAAATCCGTCCTTGATTGATCCTTTATTGATTGTGCATTTAATGCTTGACCCTCTGTATCTTCTTCATATTTCAAAATCTGATCAAGTAAGGTTTACTTGGCCATTCTCTGAGTAGTTAAGTGACTGTCTGACTTTGCCGTTTAGATCTTCCTTCACTGCTTTGTCTTTACTTAGCCGATAGTCAGTTCACTTTGTCGATTCACTATTTCCTTTATTCTTTTAGGTTCAGGAGAGTCTTCGTACTTCACTGATCTTTGATTTGTGTGAGATCAGTGTACACCATATTTAAACATTAAGTTTCATCACTTGAAACATAACTTAGACTTATCCAAGGTCCTCACAAACTTCCTTGGTTATAAGTCAAACCATAATGTCTTCATGCTTCTCTGCTGGCCTCACTTTGCCGAATATCTATTTCACTTTGCCTTCCTACCAACTAGTACAATACTTGTCTGACTTAACTTATACAACATGTCAGACTCTAAGTAAAGACTTATACAGAGAATTCCAACTTAGTTCAGGCTTGCTATACTAGCTAGTATGGCCATCATCAAAACATAATAAAATGTTCCTAACATAGAGAAAAAGTTGAATTTTTTCAGCCCCCCCTTCAAAATGAAGTCATGAATAAGCTTTAAAAACATGAAATCTGGGCTTCTCGGCATCTGACATATGTGTACTCGGTGTACACCGACCTCTGATAGGTAGTTGGGTGAATCAAAATCATTAAATGCAGCTCAGGCTCTCAATTGTCAAATTCCGTCTTCCACCGCCTGTGCACTCGGTGTGCGCCGACTTCTTCTGTTAGCTTGATTCTTTAACTTCTTCAACAAGAAACCTTTGTAAAGCTCGATGGACTGTTCCAAGCTCTTCTGAAACTCACATCTAATCTGGGTATCTGGAAAACAAAGCCAAAAACGATACTCCGCATAATTCTGATAACAAAATTTGGCATAAAAGCCTAAAAATATGGGGTTAGATAATTAAAACTTATTTACACTTTTTGCTCTATTCAACCACATAATTGCATGAATTTGATATAAAAGCGCCACTAAAAGTTTAAGAATTGGGAGAAAATGCATCATTCGGTTGCCTTACATCAGTACCCAGCAAAGTTAGCTTCACTAATTGTTAAGAACAGTTTTTTGCAAGCAGCTCAGTAAGATATCACTCCACCGTCCTAGTGACCAGTCAAGTCACTCCTCTGGCAAATATCTTGGAGTCAACAACAAACTAAAGTGTGAGTTAAATCAGTTTTACACACGTGGAATATCAGAGAAGTAATGGAGGAGTATTTTGTGGAATATTACACACGTGGAGACCAAAGTATAATCATGAATGTTATATTGTGTATTAAGGTATGATGATTGAAGGCAAGCTAGGGGCAAATAATGCCATGATAGAGGCTAGAATGCGCCTAATGGGAATCATCTACAACAATCCGGAGTTCAATTGGGCCAAGTATCTCTTCCTGGGGATCAAAGAGCAAATCCAGGGCGAGGCCAATGCTGCTAAAAAGGGGATAGCAGAAGAATAGCAGCAAAAGAGGATCTTCTGGGTGAAAAAGTCATATGGGATTCCAGTACATTATCTATTGGAATGTCTACAAGTACCTTCTATCAAACTTCATAAATTGCATGACTCTAAAATCATGTTTACCTATTTCAAACAGCAAAAGAAAGCAGGAGGAGGGAAAAGAAAGCAACCTACAAAACACACATCTGGACAAAGAAAGAAGCAAAAGGTCCAAGGAAATTTGGACAAGGAAGATTTTGGAAAATTAGTCGATGAAGAAGAGGAAATGGAGACTGATGCCGAATCTGAACATCAAGAAGAAGAAAGTAGTGGTGAGGACAATCAACCCGAAAATGAAGAGGTTGAAAAGGATAATGGAGATGATGATGAGACTCCAGAAGAACCAGCAAACATATCTGCCAACAATATTGATGATAGAATTGCTGCATATCTCGAATGGAAAGAAGGAGATTCCAAGCTTCAGCTTCAGAATTCAGAACACATGCTTGAAGAAGAAGCTTGATTTTTTTATTTTCTTGGAATCACAACCCTAGTCGGTGTACTTGATGAATCACCACTTTGGGACATGGTAGATGCAGCAAAGGCAAAACTGTCTCAGAATTCTGATGAAGACAGTGGTAAATCAGATGACGACAGTGATGATCATGATGAGGATGATGGTGATAATTCTAATGGTGATGATGGAGAAGATAAAGAGATTGAGCAACCAACAGATGCAATTGATGATAACATTCTCTTAAGTACATTTTTGCAGTCTCAAGGGTCACCAAAGAAAACCCCACCATCATCAGGTCAAGTGGATGACCAGCAGACTATGGCAGCTGATAAAACTCTTGAGCCGGCTTCACAAGCCCCATATGATCCACAAATGTCTGTCGACACTACAGCAGAACAAACAGCAGTGTTGGACACTGGATTAGCTGTTCCCACTCCAGTCAAGGCATCTCCCGGCATAGAGAAATGAGGAATCAGAGAAAGTACTGCCCAAGAAATAACATCCACACAAGTTCTTGAAGAAGCAGAAATAGGTGCCGATGTTACTCAACCGACAGCACATCACCAAGAACCAGTTGAGATAACTCCCGCTTTGCCATGCCAAGATATAGGGCAGCATATAGAACCAGAACCAGCTGATATCCATCACAAATTTGCTAAACTATCTACTGATATATCAAATGAGGCTTTTCAAAAAGCAGCAGATCTGTTGGCTGAAGAACTGGAACAACAGGAAATGTGTCTCAGATCCATGACTCTAGAACTCAAGAATGAAAGTCACCTAGTAGAGAAAAGATTTCAGGCTGTTGCTGAGTACATTGAAGCACAAAACATTGTTGTGCAGAGGGAGGGTGACATGATGCTTCAGATGAACATCAATCTCACCAACAATCTTACAGGCCTCAGGCAGCACGTTTCTCAAGAAAATGAGTCAATGGCAATGGATTTTGGCATAAGATTTGGTAGTGTGACCAGGAAGCTGTCTGATCATGATAAAAGATTCACATCTATTGAATCTAAGTTAGACACCCTAATTGATACAACGGAGCCACCAACAGCATCCTATTGCAACAAAGGGATGATGCTGCCAAAAAAGGGGAAATAGATGATAAGCCTAAAGGATGAACAGTTACGCCCCCAAAATTTTACTGAGGAACAGCTGAGAGCAAGGGACAGAGAGATGAGAATCCGAAATGAAGCTGAAGAACAACTAAGAAAGGCTAGAGAAGAGAGAGAAAAGGCCTCAAATGAACCTTGTATAGGATTTCCTCATCCTATCCAAAGAATAGATTATGAGAGAGATAGATATATAAGGAAGCTAGCAAAGGCCTGGATCAAATCAGCAAAGAGGATCAGCAAGTCGACACAAATCCCAGTACCAGCAGAGGTGGCAGCAGCACCGGATATACTGGTGGGAAAAGAACTTTTATAGTTCACAGAAACAGAGAAGAGTTTGTTGCTGAGATATTGGAAAATATGAGAGAGTTTTTCAGAGTTCAAGATACTCTGTACCCAAACAAGCAGCAAGATGAAGCATGGGCGGATTGGTTAACCTACTATGATGAAAAGATGAGAGTTGATATGGCCAAAGTTTACAATGATGTCAAGAAAGAGTATGCAGCCCTTAAGCAAAGTACAGGAACTGGCTCAACCAGTAGACCAAGTCAAGCCATACCCCTTGCCACAAAGGAACTAGAAGACCTATCTAGTGAACAGCAGGAGGATTTCAACAACATGGTAAAGTTTTGCAGACCCATGGAGAGAATGAACCGAACAGATCAATGGGTCTTATTCAAAAATCTCAAATTCATTGACTCACATATTGCTGAAGCAAAGGAAAGGTTGGAGAAGCATCTTGGAGAAAATCTACCGGCACATGAGACATTTCCTGACACCACAGACTCCATAACAAGAAGGTCTTCTTAGGGATATCTGAAAAAGTGGCATTGCAATATTGGAAGTGGAAGTTTCCAGAGGTGGATTGGAAAGAGATGGAAGGGACACACATTACAAAGTTTAAGAAATACAGGGAATATCTAAGTAAGTTGTAGTTGTGATGAGTTATTTTCTTTCACTTATGTTTTTGCCCTTGAATGGAGGAATAGAATTTTTGAGTTTTATTCTGTTATTATTATGAAAAATTTGCATACTTAAGTTTAGGCTTATGAGAGTTTTGGCATCATCAAAAAGAGGGAAATTGTTAGGAACATTTTATTATGTTTTGATGATGGCCATACTAGCGGTTATAGCAAGCCTGAAATAAGTTAGAAATCTATGTATAAGTCTTTACTTAGAGTCTGACATGATGTATAAGTTGAGTAAGTATTGTACTAGTTGGCAGGATGGCTAAGTAAAATAGAAATCTGGCGGAGTGAAGGCAGCCAAGTACTAGCAGAGAAGCATGAAGACATATGATCTGACTTATAACCATGGAAGTCTGTCATGACCTTGGATAAGTCTAAGTTATAATTCAATTGATGGAATACATTGTCAAATATGGTGTACACTAATCTCACCCAAATTAAGAATCTGTGAAGTACAAGGAGTCTTGTAAATTCAAAGAAATCAAGAAAGCAGTGAACCGGCAAAGTAAATCGATTATCAGCTGAGTAAAGACAAAGCGGTGAAAAACTGCCAAGTCAACAGAATCTCTTACCCGTTGAAGGAACAACCAAGTAAACTTTTATTGTTCAGACTATGAAGTATAAAGAAGATCCAAAGGATCAAGCATTAGATGTGCAATCAATTGAGGATCAATCAAGGATGGATTTTCTGATAGACGTTTGAATAAAAATCTGATCACTGAAATCAAGGAGAATATAATTAAGAGGGAATCAATAATTAAATCAAAGATAATTCCCTACATTAAATAGCCACGGACGGAAATTCAAATTAAGGATGATCAAGGCTATAAATAGAAGGCATTGACAGACAAGAAAAAAAGAAGAATAGAAAACGATAAAGTCTGATAAGAAACAAGCATAAACTCTCTCAATTTGAAAAGCCTTCTATCTGAACTTAAAGGAAATATCTAAAGATCAACTCAGCAATCAGAACTCAAATTCCATATCAAGCACTAAGATTGATCACAAATCTGTGAATCCAATTCACATCAAACTTAAGCAATTGAATCAGAGGAATTTGAGAATGAGTTACAACCTTTGTGATAGCTGCTGAAAGATTTGTTCTCAAGGAGCAGTGATAGAGACTGAGTAACTGAAGCTTTTGTAGCCAGGGAGTGATAGTCTTAAAGATTGTGAAGTTTGTGTAGCCAAGGACATTCTAACAATTGTACCTATAAAACAATAGTGAATTCCTCCAATCATCACAGGAGAAGAGTGGATTAAGAGATTACACCACCCTAAACCACTATAAACCTTTGTGTCTATTTACTTTCAGCAATTTACATTACAACACTTTATTTCATTGCATATTATATCTGTGATTGTCATATTTACTTTGAACCAACATTTAAAGAAGGGACTTATCCGCTGACCAAAAGCTTATAAATATAAGAAAAGTTTTTGAAACTCCACTATAGTCATTCATCCCCCCTCTGACTATAGTTTTACCCTTCTCTAGGACCAACAATTGGTATCGGAGCAGTGTTCCTAGTATCAGAACATGTTCAAATCTAATTTCTTGTACCAAGGAGATCACACAATTTCAAAGTAGTTTTCAAATTTGTGCTTTCTAAATATATCTCTTATTTGTACTCATGGATTTCTCAAATTTCATGTCTAAGGTACATGTATTCAATGTTAATAATTTTGATGAATATAAAATAAGGATGTTGTCTCATCTTGCCACAACTCATGAAGAGATGCTGGATGTAATAAATGATGACCCAATCAAGATCACGACTGTGATAACCACATGAGCAGATCAAGGAAATGAGATAGACAAACTCAAGAAATATTGGACCAAAGATGACAGAAAAAGAGCAAACCTAGATTTTGTTGCAAAATACATGATCTTGAAGACTCTGGACAGTAATATGTTCATGAGCATCAAAGACTGCAAAACAGAAAAAGAGATGTGGGATAAAGATATCACTCCACCGGCCTAGTGACCGGTCCAGTTAAATCAGTTTTACACACGTGGAATATCAGAGAAGTAATGGAGGATTATTTTGTGGAAGATTACACACGTGGATCAAAGTATAATCGTGGATGTTATATTTTGCATTAAGGTATGACGATTGAAGGAAAGCTAGGGGCAAATAATGCCATGACAGAGGCTAGAATGTGCCTAATGGGAATCATCTACCACAATCTAGAGTTCAATTGGGCCAATTATCTCTTCCTGACGATCAAAGAGCAAATCAACGGCAAGGCCAATGCTGCTAAAAAGGGGATAGCAAAAGGAAAGTAGAAAAAAGGGGGATCTTGTGGGTGAAAAAGACATATGGGATTCAATTACATTATCTATTGCAATGTCTGCAACTACCTGCTATCAAACCTCATAAATTGCATGACTCCAAAATCATGTTTACCTATGTCAAACAGCAAAAGAAAGCAGGAGGGGGGAAAAGAAAGCAACCTACAAAACACACATTTGGACAAAGAAAGAAGCAAAAGTCCAAAGAAATTTGAACAAGGAAGATTTTGGAAAATGAGTCGATGAAGAAGAGGAAGCGGAGACTGATGCCGAATTTGAACATCAAGAAGAAGAAAGTAGTGGTGACGACAATCAACCAGAAAATGAAGAGGTTGAAGAAGATAATGGAGATGATGATGAGACTCCAGAAGGACCAACCCCAAATAACTGCCAACAATATTGATGATAGAATTGCTGCATATCTCGAATGGAAAGAAGGAGATTCCAAACTTCAGCTTCAGCTTCAGAATTCAGAACACATGCTTGAAGAAGAATCTTGGTTTTTTGATTTCTTGGAATCACAACCCTAGTCGGTGTACTTGATGAATCACCACTTTGGGACATGGCAGATGCGGCAAAGGCAAAACTGCCTCAGAATTCAGATGAAGACATTGACAGACAAGAAAAAAAAAGAATAGAAAATGATAAAGTCTGATAAGAAACAAGCAGAAACTCTCTCAATTTGAAAAGCCTTCTATCTGAACTTAAAGGAAATATCTAGATATCATCTCAGCAATCAGAACTCAAATTCCATATCAAGCACTGAGATTGATCACAAATCTGTGGATCCAATTCACATCAAACTGAAGCAATTGAATCTGAGGAATCTGAGAAGGAGTTACAACCTTTGTGATAGCTGCTGAAAGATTTGTTCCCAAGGAGCAGTGATGGAGACTGAGTCACTAAAGCTTTTGTAGCCAGGGAGTGATAGTCTTGAAGATTGTGAAGGTTGTGCAGCGAAGGACAATCTAACTATTGTACCTGTAAAACACTAGTGAATTCCTCCAATCATCACATGAGAAGAGTGGATTAAGTGATTACATCTCCCTGAACCACTATAAACATTTGTGTCTATTTACTTTCAGCAATTTACTTTACTGTACATTATTTCATTGCATATTATATCTGTGAATGTCTAATCTACTTGAACCAACATTTAAAGAAGGGACTTATCCGCTGACCCAAAGCTTTTAAAAATAATAAAAGTTTTTGAAACTCTACTATAGTCATTCGCCCCCTATGACTATAGTTTTACCCATCTGGGACCAACACATAAATGCCTTTGCCTGGGTAGTAACCGGTGTGCGGGGCATTGATCCTGAGGTCGTACTACTCCGCCTGAATGTCGACCCTACTTTCAAGCCAATACAATAGTAGTCTCGACAGTTCACATCTGAAAAAGAGGCCGCGATAAAGTTAGAGGTCGAGAAGTTTCTTCAAGCTGAGATAATTAAAGAGTTGGCCTATCCAACTTGGATAGCCAACGTAGTAATGGCGAAGAAGCACAAAGCAAGTGGAGAATGTGCGTGGACTTCACGGACATGAACAAGTCCTGCCCAAAAGATCCCTATCAACCTAGGATCGATCGGCTGGTCTACTCCATTGCCGGGTTTGATACTCTTAGCTTTTGGATGCATGTTTTGGGTATCATCAGGTCAAGATGGTTGAGCCAGACAAAGAAAAAATGGCCTTTAGAGTGGCTATGGGCCTATACTCTTATGAGATGATGCCCTTCGAGCTGAAAAATGTGGGCTCGACCTACTTGAGGATGGTGAACAAGGTCTTCAGTTAACAAATTGGAAAAAACAAGGAGGCTTACATAGACGACATGGTTGTGAAATCTACAAGTGGCGGTTATGCTGCCATTCTTAAGGAAACGTTCGAGAACGTTCCGAGGCACTCAATGAAACTTGGCCAAATGCATATTTGGGGTCGGGGCAGGCAAGTTTCTGGTGTTCATGGTCAGTCACCACGGGATCGAGGCTAATCTCGAAGAATCCAATCATTGCTCAACATGAGAGAACCGACCACAATCAAGGAAGTTCACAGACATGATGGCCGAATCATTGCCTCTGGTAGGTTTATTTCATAATCAGCAGAGAAATGTCTTCATTTCATTAAGATTCTCAAAGGCGACAAAACGTTTTCATGGGATGAAGAGTGCTCCAAAGCCTTTCCGGCTCTCAAAGAATCCTTGGGGAAACCACCTCTTCTAATTATCCCCATAAAGGGGGATTCTTTGTTTTTGTACTTGGTGGCCTCAGATCGGGTTGTAGCCGCCGTGCTTGTAAAGAAGGCCGGACCCCTCAAAAATCTCGTGTATTATGTAAGCAAGGCTCTCGGTCCAGTGAAGTGTCGTTATTTAATGTGGAAAAATTAGCCTACTCAGTTGTCATTGCTGCCTGCAAACACAAGGGCTAGTATACTTCACACACGATTATTGTCTTAACGAATAGCCCTATGCGTCAAATATTACACAAACCCAACCTTTCAGGTCGTCTACTTCTATGGGCTATCAAGATTACTAATTTCGACATCCAGTATCAACCAAGAAAATCAATCAAGGCCCAAGCCTTAGCGGATTATATCGTTGAGACAATTTTTAGTACAGAGCAATCGGGCTCACCCATACGAACTGAGCCTGCCCCGGCTCCACAGAGACCCGATCACTATTGGAAATTGTATGTTGACGGGGCATCTAATCGGAATAGATGCGAGACCAGCGTTATTTTACTCGAGCCAGGTACAACAGAAGAAATAGAAAAGGCTCTAAGTTTTGAGTTCCCGGCGAAAAGCAATCAAGAAGAATACGAGGCCGTAATCGCCGGACTCGACCTTTCAAGAGAAATGATGGTAAAAATGTTGAAGTCTACTGTGATTCTCAACTCATCGTCGAAAAAATCTCAGCAGGGTATGAGACGCGATGCGTGATGACGCTTAAAATATTCTATCCTACGACATCAACATTCTATCCTTTATGAGCTAAAAATAGTTTTTCGACCTATAATTATAAACCATTTTATTTGAATGTCATATTTAGGGTTTGTGAGTCGAGTATTGTGTATTTAACGTTTATTTTCCCTTATTCGGTATTATTTCATGCGTTATTTGATTATTTTGAGATTACGAAATATTGGGCTAAGCATTGTGGACAATTCTGGAGCGGACTGAATGAAAGGATTGGGCCTAAGGTATTCTAGAACCTTCCAAGCTAAATCGGCAGAAGAAAAAGGACAAAAATACCCCTGATTAATCAGGACGTACCGCCGACTTATCGAGAGTCTAGAATCTTCCGAAACGAGTTTTCATGGATGAGGGTAGTTCTAGGTCTTTCTAAGTCTGTTTATTTAGCTATAAATAAGAGGCATTGCCTCAGAATTCAGTGTACAATACAATTTTCAAGACAAGTTTTCTGCAATAAAAGTTCTTTATTTATTTCTGTTATGAGTTCTAGTCACGGAGTCGACAAATTCGCCTCCTAGGAAGAGATCCGTGGGAGATCTACGAGGGTATGATTTTCTGTCTTTTCCAAGATGTAGACCTGTCGTTGTTCTATTCGACTAGTATGTGTAAATTTTTTATTTGGCTTAATTATGTAGTAGTTAGTTTATTTTACCCTATGTATGTATAGATCTGATTCGTTGGTGAAGAAATCATGAAATAGTGATTGTGTTCTTCAGATCTGCGAAGGTCTATATCACTAGATCTGAATACCTAGTAAATCCTAGTTCATGATAATCGGCGCCAGCTACGTTGATCGACAGATTTAATTTACATGTTAGTTGCTTGATCAACTATTTGAATGTCATCGTAAATTAGCATGAAGGACTATTAGTGAAGTGTTAATTTGGACATTGTCTTGATGGATCCTTAGGAACGTGCTAGTCATAGTCAATAGCTGCCTAGGGAGGTTTTTGGTCTCGAGCCGGCAACTTTAAAACTTATTGTGTATTAACTAATACAACCAACGAATGAGGTTAGTTGCATATAGATTCTCTGATGTCCTTACGGTGGAAGTATATAGGGTTAGGAGTTTGCACCCATATATGACAATGAATTATTATTTACCAACGGGGATAATTAATGCATGTTATGGGGGGAATAACTAATAACTCATAATTAGACTAATACCTTAGAACTCTTGTGTGCTCCATTTGAACTTGCATAGTCTTGTTTGTTTATTGTCACCACTTTACTTTTTTCTATACTATAGTTGGTCGTAGACCGTTATTGTGACAGCTCAATCTTAAATGATTTGCGTTATTACGAGTCTCTGTGGGATTCGACCTTGACTCGCCAGTATTTCTAGTAAGTGCTTTGCACATGATCAAGATTTTTTGGCGCCGTTCCCAGGGACTCGTGTCAAGAATAATTTTTAATTCGACATTGAGCGTTTGTATATTTAGTTTCTATAAATTTTGAGTCTGTTTTATTGAGTTTGTTTATACTGGAGTCATACAGAGTCAGTTTTTTTTTTGAATCTGGAAAAACATCACACCCGGTTAATCGAGGGTTACCCACGATTAATCGAGCATCTCAGATTCGGCAGAATCAGTTTTGTCGGTTTAGCGTCGAGTCTGTAGTCAGAGTCTGTATTTTTGATTCTGCCTGGTGAGTGTAACAGCCACCGAGGCAAGTCACTAACTTTTTCGTTTTCTTTTTGTGTCTTGTAGTACGCTACACGGAGTTCAGCAGCCAAACTTGAGAGATACATACCTGAAATTGAAAAGTTTGCTGAACAAAAGTTAAAGGAGTCTGAGAGAAGACTAATAGGCTGGCGGATGACGTGAGTTCGCATGAAGGAGATCACATCGAGTAGGAAGAAGAAATTCCACCTTTGGAGGATACAGATAACAAATGGTGGAGAATGGACAAAACGGAAGAGGAAATGGAGCAGGAGTAATGGTACAATGGGAGAGAAGAACTCTACAGATTTATACAATGCCCACGATTGAGCAATTTGTGCCAGCGATTGTTCAGCCAGAGAATGTGGCTGAGATCTTTCACCCAAAGCCAAACATGATACAAATGGGGACAAATTACACAACCTTCATGGAGTACCAAACGAAGATCCTAGTGTACACATCACTAACTTCTTGGAGATAGTCAGCACGGTCAAACCAGCAGTAGTACCTGAAGACGACATTAAGCTGAAATTGTTCTTATTCACTCTGAAAGACAAGGCAAAAATGTGGTCCAATGAGGTCTACCAAGACCATCTAGCACGAAAATTAGAAGTATTATGGTGATTGATTTCATCAAATCTTCATCTTATTTTGGTAGATAATCAATCAATCTGATTGGGGGATTATTTACTAATTTGTGATTTCAAGATCTTTTGTATTTTTGGAATTATCTTTTTTTCATTATTGCACATAGACTTAGGAGTTGTCTAGGTTCATTTTTATTTTACATTTTCTTATTTTATTTTTATTTTCTAGGAAATAAAATGCCAACATCCTTAGCCTATAAAAGGAGGGGCACACCATATGTATTTCACACCTTGAATTATAATCATATTGAGAGTTTTTCTCCTAGAGTTCTTACAACTTTTATTAAGTGCATTTTATGTTTGTGAGAAAAGCTTAAAGTGTTTCATTGTAGTCTTTGGTTTAAGGATCATTAGAAGGGTCTTGGCTTCTTCATAGCCATTGATCTTCTAGTCTCATCCTTGAGTTAAACTAATTTTGCTCAAGTCTTTTCCTTCATCTAATTCTATTTTCCTTTTTATTTCGGGATATTCATTGTATTACTTAGGGTTCTTGACAATTTCATTGTTAGGGGTCCAAGGTATACATCACTTGGTATCAGAGCAAGTGGTTCAATCCATTTGTTTTGGTGTTGCTGATTTGACAACCGTTTTATTTCAATTTGTTTAATACTCATAAAACCTCAAAAAAAAATTGAAATTTTTATAACAAATAAATCACCAATTTATCTACATTTCACTTCTTATTGAATCTCAAAATTCGAATCAAATCATATTGAAAACTGCACGCCAACACAGAATACTCTGTTCTGAAATTCTGCAGTAGTAGATCTTCTTTAGAATTTCGTTTGAGTGGGTTATCAAATTCAAAATTCATTGAAAATTGGTGGTGTTATAAGAAATTGTCTGTTCTACAACTTTCATCTTTTGAGTGTGTCCATATTCGTAAAAGTTTGATCACAATCGGCGAAATAAGTCACTGCTACAATTCTGGAAAATTTTGACAGATTGAGTCAGTTGAAAAGAAACGATTGTTTGTTCAACCTATAAAAGTCCAAAAAAACTTAATTTTGGGTATCATCTACACAACTCATTATTCTACAAATTTCCTGTTTGCTTCCAGTTGAAATTCGTTTTTGTTTGGGCTGCACGTGCCAATAAGTGCAGGGCTGAATTTTCTGGACAAAATCAGGAAGTTGTCACCGAACTTCAATTCATGTGCAAATCATTAACGCACTGATTAAAAGGTGATAACCTGAACTAATCCAAGTTCTTCAGAGTTTTTTTAGGGTCCATAACAACAACAACAAAAAAGTCATATAAAGGGCCCAGACACTCAAAAGGTGCCCAAAGTCTATTACATCTTTGATCATCCACATCTACTCCATTCTTTTGTCTTTTCTTCTCACATTTGAATCCATCCTAGCCTTCTGTTCTTGTGATTTGAGGACTAAGGATACAGTGATTCACAGAGCATTGCAAGCATATTATTGTGCACATTTTAATCGTTTATTTCTCTAATTGAGAAAGAGCGGTAAAAGGCAATTGTGTGGTGAGTCTATAAGAGGGGAGTGAAAAGCCAGAGTGAATCATCAATCACCCAAATAAAGAATGAAAGTGAGGATTTCTTTATTTTCTTTTGTCTATATATTTTTTCCTTTCTTTGCAAAAAAAAAATAATGTCACATTATCTTTCATTTTCTTGGGGAAATCCTAATTACAATTCAATAAAATCTTTTGATATTAGTAAAGGGAGATCTAAAACTCCTAATACTTATGATGAAGATTTTAAGACCAGAAAGGGAACATCTTGTAAATATCATTATTCTAGTTCCTTTAAAACTATAGATTTATATTGTTTAATTTGTAATGATTATGGGCATTACGATCATAAATGTCCTGCTTTGAGGAACAATATAGTGATCCAGTTAGTGATCATAAGCGCATAAGAAATGCCAAAAATCCTTATTGTAATTCTCATTATTCTTTTTGTTCTAGATCTAAATTTTGGCACAAAAAGATGATGTACAAAATCTTGATTTGGAAAAGGCATGGGTTGAATTGGGTGAGAAAAAGAAAATTAAAAAAAGGGTCCAAAAAGAAATTGAGAAGAATAATGAGGGAGAAAATAAAGTTGAAAATCCGAGAGATTTTGAGGGAGAAAATTTAGTCGAAAAAGAAAAATCTTGTGAGGATGTGAGGATTTCTAATTTTAAAATGCTTCATCTTCGGTTTATTGTGAGTAGGTTGGTGAAAGCGAGCAACACTTGAACCATGAACAAGTGGTTGCGAATAAGGTTAAAGAAGTGGAGTCTTTTGATTCCTTGCAAACCGAGCAGTTCTATACAAGATTCATGGTGATGGACCGAATTTGTTTGGTAAGGATTGATAATACTTGCCAATCTAATGTGGTAAGCCAAGAAACTGTAGAAAAGCTTAATTTGAAAACTTTTGATCATCCAAACCCATATAGTCTACAAGGGCTTAATGAGTTTGAGGAAATTACGGTTTCAAAGCAAGTTGTGATTTCATTTTCTTTTAGGACTTACCATGATCAGATATTATTTGATGTCATCCCTATTTTTAATTGTCATATAATTTTGGGAAAATCTTGGTCAAAGGAAAAGCGAGCTAAGTACGATGGTAAACTTAACAGGTTTCGATTTAAGCAAAATAATAAAACCATTATACTAACTTCCTTGAGTAATCAACAAGTTCTTGAAACTCAATTAAAAATGGCTAACACAAGAAAAGAATCATTTTGAAATTTTTAAGCCAAACAAATGAATTTGTTGAACCAATGGTGCATGATAATGATATGGGATGTGTTGGTCCCTTGAAAAGGCTTTGGTTAAGTTTAGAGGGGGGGGTGAATAAACTTAACACTTAAAACTTTGGAGTTAACAAATTCTGCAACTTCAGCAGTCTGCGGATACTTCAGAGTCCGTCATTGAGACTTCGATATCCCGCCGATGAACGTAGTCTACTGATAGTTGAGTTTGCTGAATTTGTGCAGCGGAATTATATCAAAATTAAGCCTTAAAACTTGTTGTTAGATATGATACTAAGTATTAGATACTCAGTAGTGCAAGTGTGATTTCAGTTGCTAGATTCAGTAGGCTGATGTATAAAACAAACTAAGTGCAGAAAGTAAATGCAGAAAGTAAATAGCCAGATTTTATAGTGGTTCCAGGTGATGTAATCCTGTCAGTCCACTCTTCTCTTGTGATGTTGGAGGGAATTCACTAGAGATCTTTGATGTAGCTTTTACAAAGATTCCTAAGTTGTTTGTCCTTCACCAATAACTATGGCTTCACAAATTGAAAACTGGGAACAGGTAGGATTGCTGCTCCTTAGTCTTCCACTGGTCCTTGAAGGGTAGGATTGCCTCTTCACCAGCTCCACCACAAACAACAGTCTTTCACACCCAACAGATGCTTCACTGTCTTCAACAGGTTCTTTATAAAATAAAGAATGAATCAAATAAATGATTCAGTTGCAGCAGCCTGATTAGGATGATGTAATCAGCAGCTTGCAGTCTTCAAGTGTGTATGCTTGATGCAGCTTGAACACATAATGCACTTGAAGAAATTAACTAGATCAGCAGCCTTATGCTCAGCAAGTTCAGCAGGGTGTTTTTCAGCTCAGTATTATCACTTAAAGTTTATCCAAATTTCATCATCTTTTTCTGAGTTGAAAGTCCTCTATTTATAGGTAGGAATGCATGTGACTTGTATTTGAAATTCAAATGTGACCGTTCCTTGTTTTTGTCCCATCTGATATGCAGTCTGTCACTATTCATAGGACTGACACCGTCGAATTCCTTTTGACAATGCAAGGGGTACCGTCCACCCCTTTGACTTGTATCCAATGGATAAAAATATGGATCATCCCAACGTCTTTTTAATCTCGGCCTTTGATTTTCTTGATAAGTCGAGGTAGTTGGCTGTCCTTATCCATGTAATCTTCCAATAAACTCGAATTAATCGAGGTAATATATCGCGGGTTCATGAGTCCGTCGAGATATCTATCGTCCGTCGAACTCCAATTTTCTGTGTATAAAATACAATGCAGCTGATTTCTTTTATCTAACTTTTATTTGTGAAGTTAGATTACACCATTTTAAGTATAACCAAGTTCCAAACATCATCCAACTTATGGAACTTGGACCTTCTACACAAGGTATATGTAATCAGTTTAGGTCATCACAGACTTGCCTAAATTCTGATTCCATATCCTTGACTTTAAATACTACGTTTGATCCCTTAGCCTTCATTTACTGAGTTTGAACCCTCAGCCTTCAGTCTTCAGTCTTCAGCAGGTTCCTGACTAGTCTACTGACCTATCTACCCTACTGACCTAGACCAGTCTGCTGACAAGAGTCAGCTGACCATTACAGTGCTTGTTTGATCAAACCTATTTATGAATCAAACTCTAATAAACCTATACATTTAATCTAGACATCTTTTTGCCTTTGCACTATAACAAACCTAGTATGGCACTCATCATCAAAACTAAGAAATAAGTCCAACAATTTCCCCCTTTTTGGTGATGATGCCACTACCCTCACCTAATCAAAGAAAGCAAAAAGATAAAGACAAAAACGAGAACAAATTCAATCAATTCTCATTATAATCATTGTTCGGTTATTACAACTAGATACAAGCAAAGATAAAGAATAATAAGTATATGCCGATCTATTGTCTCTTTTCTCTTTCTCTTCTAGCCTTCTCACTTGTTCTTGATAGGCTCGATTTGTTCTATCATATCCCTCATCCATTCATTTTCAATCGGTGTAAAATCAATGTAGGGATTGACTTGCTTCCACCGCTCCATGCTTCAGGAGGATAAGATTAATTTCATTCACTCGAATCCAAACTTCATATACAAACTCCTTGAATTCATCCAAAGTGAGTCCCTTGCTTTTGTAATAGGTTGCACCTTATCACCTTTGCTACTTCTTTCGCCTCTCGTTGGTTGCCCTTAAGGCTCGATTCTTGCTTCCCAAAATTTCAAACCCAAGAAAGAGTTAAGACCTTCATGAAACCCCATGTCATGATAAGGTCTCCTCCTGTTGTAATACTCTTTCTTGTACTGTCTAAAAAGATCATCGTGAGTTGAACTCGCCAGTGTGCAAAGTTGCCCGAAAGCATTTGTATCATCCGTCCATCTCTTCGTGCAAAGAGTCTTGCAGCCTCCTTTCTTTCGCAGTACTCGATTGGCCCTCTTCCCCCTTAGTGACATCATCAACAAAACGGGATATAAGGCCATGAATACCTTCTTGTGATACTATCACTCTATTCAAATGACCTTCCATAGTTCCAGTTCTAGTATCAATAGCAGTGATCCTGGATTGCAATGTCTCCTCCAGTCGGTTGATCCTTTCAGTAAGTTTGGGATCAGGCACAGCAGGTTGTTGTGCAGCAGCAGGCTTAGCAGGTTTAGGTGTTGCAGCAAGGTTGTCAAGTTTCTGATGGATAGAAATAAAATGATCTTTCAGAAATTGATCTTTTGCAGTATTTCCAACCTTGATGCCCCTCACATCTAATATCAGACCATTCACAGCATTTTGAGTAGATGTGAAGTTTGAAGCAACCGTGCGTGAGATTGTCCGTTTTCATTTACCATCTTCATCGTTCTTCAAATCTCTCTTCCCGTCTATCCAGCTTGTGTCCTCAATCGTTGCATATCATGCCTTACAGTCCTCAATTCATTTAACACTTCAACTGGCACTTCACTGGTCATCCTTCCACCAGTGGCTTCATCAGCAGGCTCCTCCACATTATACTGTGGCCTCTGATTGCTTACTACCATTGCCCAACTCCTATCTAGTCCAGCAGGGTTAGGTCCTTCATAGTCATCCAGGATAGGATAAATGGCAGGTTCCTCAAAAACAGGTACAAATGCCTGAGGTGGATCAACATTAATATTTTCTTCTTCAGGCATCTGAAACTCCTCATCACTGAAATCAAAGTCCAGCAGCTGCTCATCTTCATTAACAGCAGTCTGCTGACCATCTTTCCCTTCAGTGGTCTTGCCTCCAGAAGGCTCTACTACAGTAGCCTCATCAACAGCAGGGGTTTCCTCCAAACCCAAATCAGGTTCCAACCTTTGTCCAGGTGCTGTTTGAGACTCAGCAGCCTGTACCTCCTGTTCCAACCTTTGTCCAGGTGCTGTTTGTATCCCAAAGCAACCTGTACCTCCTCTTCAATTCCTTGTGGATTGAATATATTGTCATTATCCACTTGGAAACCTTCAGAGATGACCAATCTTGTGTAGGATGATGGCGGTATTAGTCGAGTGCCTTCAATGTCAAATCCATCTTGATATTCAATTGACTCTTCAGAACTGGCACTAGGTTCATTAAAATCAGTAACCTTTTCTCCATCCAAATCCTCACTCTGTTCATCTTCAGTTTGTGCAGTAGGCTCTACAATATGGAATGTGCTTGGTTCATCAGTCAGCCTACTAGTACTGAGAGTAATACCTTCATTGATCAATGCCTCCAGATCATCCATGGTGAGATCCTGTAGATCCTCATCCATTTCTCCGTCCGTCGGCCCTCACAGACTTACCGATCTCGTAGTTTCTTGACCCGTAGCTTCAGTTGTTGTATCTCTAGCCACTCCACCGGTCTCCCCCCAGAAACATAGGGGTATCATCATCGAATCGATGAATCACTATCCGGTGTGAACTTTGTATCTCTGAACATAATAGCTCCACTTTTCTTTCCTTCATCCAACAGATCCATCACCGGATTGCAACATGCTAGTGTCTATCAAATCCAAGCAGTCGTCCACACCTAGTCGCTCAAATGCCCATTCTTCAAATCCACTCATTGGATCAAGAAATGTTTGGTTTCGTCTCTTGTAGAATCCGAACTTCCACCGAAAATAGTTTTGCACCTTTTTGAAGTTAGGATCTACTTTGTTCTTTTTGGATGCCTTCCCATATGGCATAGATGGCTTCCTAATGGCGGGTTCAGCAGCCTTGTCGACCTTCAAAAGCTTCAACAAGTAAGCTCATGGTTTCTTCAACAGTCATTCTAAAGTCAGTAGGTTGCTGAGACTGTACGTTTGTACCTACTACTTCCATCTGTACCACACTTGGTTCCCCCTGACTTACATGCTCATCAGCAGGGTTATCAGCAGACTGCTCTTCCCCCTGAGTTCTTGCCACACTTGCAGGGTCTTCAACCAACTCTTCAATTATTTCTTCAACTACCACAAGCAGTTCGAGTTCGGTGGTTTGTCGTGGTTCTTCGTAGATACTACGGCGAGGCTCGGGGTCGTAGATCGTCGTATATCTTCAACAGATTGCTCAACAACAACCTGTCTATCATCAGTAGATTTGACAACCTCTTCAGGTGAGGAGTCACTAATTACTACAGGCGGAATGATAGTTAAGGGCTCAGCCTCAACAGCCTCTTCTTCCTCTTCTACTGATGCTTCCTCTTGGATTCTTTGAGCTTCCAAGTTTTTGAGTTCTTTCCCTTTTCCATGTTTCTGTTTATGGACAATCTCTTTTCTCCTCTTGGAAATGGGTTCATCATCCTCTTTTCCAGTAGATTTTCTCTTTCTACTAGCTTCCTTCTGTTGTTCTCTCAAAATTTCAACAACAGTTTTCCTTGCAGCTACAGCAGGGTCGTAACCTCCACTTGACCCTCAGCAGACTCAGCAGTCTGTGCTGTTTCCTTTCTTGTTTTCTTTGAAGTCTTTGAACCTTCAGTTACTTTCTTTGTACCTCCACCCTTTCTTTTCTCAGCAGTCTTCTTTGGTGCAGTAGGTTTGATAGATATCTTCTTAGTTTGCTGAACCTGCTCACCACCAGCATCACCATCATCATCATCATCATCATTATCATCACCAGCAGCCTCTCCAGCAACCTCTTCATCATCATCTAGACCAGGAATAGCATGATTAATTTCCTTCTTGTATCTAGACTGATTAATATTCTCAGGTTCAAGATCAGGAACTTTCAAATGATTCAGCAGGGTCTGAATCATCAATCCCAAGGGTAAGGCCTTTGATTTCCTTTTCCCTAATTTCTCCTCCTTGGCCACTTTCTTCATATAATGAATGAAATAACCAGCCCAGTCAAACCTCATGCTCCTGAGATGATTATCATCGGCTCTATCTTAGGTCCCGATAGAGTATCCATACTCCCAACTAGTCCAAGTATGTTCTTTGCAATGAGCTTGCTCAAACAGATCGTATTCATTTCCAATATGTTTGCAATTGATGCCTGGTACGGATTTGGTGGCGCATTTGTTTTAATCGATCAACAAACGCCAATTTGTCCAATCCCATTGTTTCAGGATTGACTGAACCATCCACCACTTCTTCAAATCCAAACACTTCCCTCAGTAGATTAGAGGAGATTTCAAGTTCCTCAGCATTCACAGTTGTCTTGAATGCTTCAGTTCCTTCTTCCACAACCATATTCTTCCGTAAATCAATAACATTGGTGTATGAGATTGTTTCTAATCCGATATTGAGTTTGTTCTCCAAGCCTCGCAAATCTCCTTATTCTTCGACCTATATTAATAGCCAACTCGTTTGTTTTGCATCAACAACATAGCCTCTCACACTTTGGCTTGATTCAATTTGAACTTCAATCCTTTCCGCCATTGAAATAAGAAAAAGATGAAGAAGAATTGCTCTCAAATCTGTGTTCACACAATGTAGGATTTGCAGAGATAAAGTAGAAAATGCAAGTAGAGAATCCGCTGTGTGACAGTCTGATTATATAGACAGTAGGTAGTTGAAACTGTCAGTGCACGTACATCCATGTCAACCATGATTAATTTGAATAAATGCTGGCTTGACACGTGGTCCATAACGTATGATAACCGTTAGATCGTGTTAACTGCGGTTATAAAGATAAAATAAATATCCCGCCAATATGCTTTTTGACTTTAATAACTTTGACTGAGTAACGTTCCATCCAAAGCAGGGTGATCCTCGGCAGGGTGGGCTCAGCAGTCTGCTGATAAGTAGGCTTCGGCGGCCGCCGACAAAAGTACTCGTCGATCCTTGTTTTCTTCTTGTTTTGTTCAATTGATAATACAAAATGAAGTTTAATACCAATGACCGATCCGTCAAGTGAGCTCACCCAAAATGACAAAGACCAATCCCCTTGGCAACCTCATTTGCTCAATTGTCCAAACATAAGTACATGGAATTGTTGATACCAATGACTAATCGCTAAGTGAGCTCACCCAACATAGCAAAGACTAATCCCCTTGGTGAATTCCAAGACACGCTTCGATTATCACCAACTTTGATAATTCCAAGTTCGAGTTCTTAATTTGGCAAATCTTTCACCGTCAAGTGGTTTAGTGAAAATATCAGCAAGTTGATCTTCGTAGGGATGTATAGAACCACCACATCTTTCTTTTCAACATGATCTCTTATAAAATGATGTCTTACATCAATGTGCTTGGTTCTTGAGTGCAAAACTGGATTTTCTATGATTGCAATTGCACTTGTGTTATCACACATAATTGGAATTTCCTTTTCTTCAATTCCATAATCCCTTAATTGTTGTCTTAGCCATAGTACTTGTGCACAGCAACTTCCAGCAGCAATGTATTCAGCTTCAGCAGTGGAAGTTGATATAGAATTCCGTTTCTTGCCGAACCAGGAGACCAGTCTATTTCCCATTAACTGACAGGTTCTTGAGGTGCTTTTTCTATCAATCTTGCATCCAGCATAATCAGAATCTGAGTAGGATATAACTTTGAAGCTTCCTTCCTTGGAATACCATATCCCTACTCCCAAAGTCTCTTTTAGATACTTGAGAACTCTCTTGACTGCACCTAAATGACTTTCTTTTGGTTTAGATTGAAATCTTGCACAAACACCTACAAAGCAAATGATATATCGAAGTCCGTGCGCGTTAGGTACAACAGATCGCCTATCATTCTTCTCGTATAAGATCGATCAACATCTTTACCTTCTTTATCTTCATCCAATCGATGTTTGTACTCATAGGAGTTGAACTCTTAGTGCTGTTTTCCATACCAAACTTCTTCAGTAACTCCTTGGTATACTTGGTTTGATGAATGAAGATTCCATCTTTCATCTGTTTAACTTGCAATCCCAAAAAGTAGTTCATTTCTCCCATCATACTCATTTGGAATTTACTCTTCATTAGATTTGCAAACTTTTCACAAAGTAAATCATTTTCAGACCCAAAAATTATGTCATCAACATAAATTTGTACCAGCAGGGTGCTGTCCCCTTCACTGATTCTGAAAAGTGTCTTGTCAATGGCGCCTTTTGTAAAACCATTGTCCACCAAGAATTGAGATAGAGTCTCATACCATGCTCTTGGTGCTTGTTTCAATCCATAAAGTGCTTTGTTGAGTCTATACACTTTATCTTCTTGATCTTTAACTTCAAATCCAGGAGGTTGCTGAACATAAACTTCCTCCTCTAGGATGCCATTCAAAAATGCACTCTTGACATCCATTTGATATACTTTGAAGTTCTTATATGCAAAGCATGTGCCAAGAATAATCTCGATAGCTTCCAATCTTGCAACAGTGCATAAGTTTCATCAAAATCTATTCCTTCGCTTGAGAATAGCCTTTTGCAACTAGTCCGGCCTTATTCCTCACAATGGTACCGATTCATCAAGTTTATTTCGTATACCCACTTAGTACCAATGATATTTGCATGACTTGGCCTTTCAACTAGTGTCCAAACTTGATTTCTTTCAAATTCATTTAATTCCTCTTGCATAGCAATTATCCAATCTGGATCTGAAATTGCTTCTTCAACAACTTTTGGTTCCATTTGAGATAGAAAACAAGTAAACATAGCTTCCAGTTGTCTTCTAGTCCTCACACCTTGCTGTACATTGCCAATAACTTGTTCAGCAGGGTGATTCCTTAACCATTGTGGATTTTGGTTATTTTGATTTTCAGGAACATCATCTTCAGTAGGGTCTGCTGTTGCTTCGTCTACAGGGGGTTCAGCAGATCCTTGAACTGCTTCAGTTGTTGCATCAGTAACATTATCAACATGGTGTTCAGCAGGGGCAGTATCAGAAACTTTCAAGTCATTGAATCTTTCTAAAACTTCAACACAATCTGGATCAGTGACTTGTTGATTCTCAGCAGATTCACAATCTTCATCTTCCATACCAGTAAACTTAGGTTCATCAAACACAACATGGATTGTTTCTTCATGTTTCAGTGACCTTTTGTTCGCACTCGAATGCTCTCCGACCGAAGAATATCCCAAGAATATGCCTTCATCTGATTTTGGTTGGAATGTTTTCAAATGTACTTTATGATTTAGAATAAAACATTTGCTTCCAAATGGATGAAAGTAGGATATGTTAGGTTTCCTTACATTCCAAACTTCATAAGGTGTCTTCAGCAGCTTCTTGTTTACTGATGTTTGTTTTGTGTATAGCATCTTGTGTTTTTATCGCTTCAAACCCAATATCTTTCGGGTAGCAATGCTTCACAAATCATTGTTCTTCCTACTTCCTTTAAAGTTCGTTTCTTCTTTCAAAGAACCCCATTTTTTGCCGAGGTGTACCACAGACGACAAGTTGATGTAGTACACCACTCTGTTCACAATACTCTCTTATAACTTTGTTGAGAAATTCAGTACCCTGATCGATCTTATCTTTATAACTATTAAACTTTTCTCATTTTGTAATCTTTTCAAAAGATTTGGCATGCTTTGAAGTGTCTCACTTTTCTTGTTCATGAATATCACCCAAGTGTACCTAGAGTAATCATCCACAACCACTAAGGTGTACTTCTTTCCTGTTACACTTGTTGGAGTTATTGGTCCAAAAAGATCCATATGCATCAGCTCCAACACTCTATTTGTTGATTGTTTGGTCTTTGATTTGAAACTTGACTTTATCTGTTTACCTTGCTGACAAGCATCACATATAGCATCCTTCTTGAATGTGATCTCAGGTAAACCAACCACCAGTTTCTTCTTCACCAACTGATTAATATCATCAAAGTTTAAGTGATTCAACTTCTTGTGCCATAGCCAATTGAGTTCAGACTTGGTATGCACTATCAGGCAGGTTTCCGGAACTCGCAGTAGACCAATCCACAACATACATGTTCTCGTTGTCTTCTACCAAACAAGTACAACTTGATCACCTCTTTCACTAATGACAATACAAGCTTGTCTTTGTCAAAAGTGACCTTGTATCCCATATCACGAGAATTGTCCAAAGGCTCGGCAAGTTGTAGTCCAGTCCTTCCACATATGCAACATTCTTGATTGTAAGTCTATTCCTCACAAGTGTGCCATATCCTCTTGTATATCCAGGTGTATTTTTGTTGCCAAAATTCACCCTTGGACCATATTTTGCTACAAAGTTTGACAGACAGTGTTTATTCTTTGTCATGTGTCTGGAACATCCATTGTCAAAGTACCAGACACCCTACAAAACAAAGTTAATGCATTTTAGGTACCTAAACCTGTTTGGGTCCATAGTGGTCAGTAGCAAGCATGACCCTTGGTATGTTTCCATAAGGTCTTCTCCTGAATGTGTCATACTTTGGTTCATACTTTGGTTCATACATGTATTCCACACATCCATAAGTTCTAACGGTAGGTTGTGTAGGAATCACATATGTTTTACGGCCTTTTGGTTTATAATGCCGTTTAAAGTGATTCTTGGTGTTAGAAGCATTAGTATAACCGGTTGTTTGCCGTCCGTTAGGAAATGCCCCGTAATATGGAGTCCGCCGAGGTCTTGTGTAAGTCCTCTCGCTCGATCCCATTGCCTAGGTTTTACCCTAGCTGCATGGTTATACTTGTTGTATCTAACGGTAGATGCAGGAATGTTCCAATCATCATCAGTGGGAAATAGTCTACCTTTCCCCCTGAGATAAGTATCCCTTAAATGATTAACATTTTTGGGTTTAGGATTCTTATCCTTGGAATATTTCTGTTTCTTACCCTTCTATGGTCCAAGCAGATTTAGTAGCAGGTCTGCTATCAGCAGGTTTAGAAGGCACAACAGTCCTATTTTTAGATTTATTCTTTTTACTAGGAGCTGTTGACTTCTTTGACTTCTGATTTTGCTTCCTTGAAGTATTCTCATTGGGTTTTACTGCTTCAACAACCTTACTGGGAGTTGGATCTAGTGCAGGTACAAACTTAGGACCAATTCTGGTACTAGGTTCAGTAACCTTACTGGATCCACTCTTGTTAGATTGCCGAGTTCCAAATCCAAGCCCCGTTCTATCCCCATAAGGCTTTCCTGATTTGTATGCGTATTGGAACAAGATGGTTCAAATAGATTCGAGGTCGCCGGATCTTCGACAGACTTATTTTGATTCTGTCCAACATCTTTTTCCTTACCCTTGAGAACCCTTAATTCAGCTTTCAATCTTCCAACTTCTAACTCAAGAGTTTATTTTTCAGCCTTCACAACCTCATAACCAGATTGTATTATCCTCAGTTGATTAAGGATGGCATCCAAAGTCTCATTGTTGTCAGAGTTTCTAGGATTTGAACCACAAGTTGATTCACAATCACTTCCAGCAGGAGTGTTGATAGATACATTGTTGTATACCTCCTCAGTTTCATCCATGTTAGCCATCAAAGCATAATCCTCCATATCAAGCAACCAAAGGCAAAGTGTCACCGATTCATTTCCCTTTTCGATTCCACTTCATACCCCGATTCATCTTCAAAGCAACCATAGCCTTCTTGCCATGTCTTCTTTGTTGACTCTTGGTCTTCGTAAGTCCGGACAATCGGTCTAAAATGTCCGAGCTTCTTGCGGTTGAAGCAAAGATAATCGTGTTCCTTGCCTTGTTTTAACTCGGGACGGTCAGTTTGAAGTGTCCCGGTTTCTTGCAATGAAAGCACAGATAGTCATTATCTTTTCTTGGTTCTTCTTTCCTTCTTTCAGTAGGCCTCTTTGTAAAATTTCTTGCAGGGGCCTTTCCAGTCTTCATCATCCTGATTTTCTTGCTCAGTAGGGCAATTTGTTCTTGCATCTCATCCAACATATCATCCTGTCCTCCTGATGTTTCTTCATGATGTGAAGCAGCCAATGCAGTGGTCTTTGGCTCTTCCCTTTCAGTTTCAGGCACAAGCTTTTTGCTAAATTCATAAGCCTTTAGATCTGAAAACAATTTGAAGGTGTCTTCTTCATGCAACTTTCTCATTTCTTCAATTGCAGGTAGAGCTTCCAAGATTTTGGTGTTTATTTCCTCTTTTGAATAACTTACACTCAGCAAGGTAAGTTCATCCAGGATTGCATTGAATCTTGATTCCATTTGCTCAATGGTTTCATTTGGCAGCATCTTGAACTTTTGAAACCTCTTTCTGGCCACACTGATTTTGTTCTTCTTTATTGCATCAGTGCCTTCACAGATCAAGTGAATCTTGTCCCAAAGTTCCTTTGCGTCTTGCAATCTTTAACCTTCATGTACATATTGCTATCCAAGGTTCGTAAATGATATCAATAGCAATGTTGTTGAGGTTTGCTCTTTTTCTGTCTTCTGCATTCCATTCTCTTTTTGGTTTAGGAATGTACTCAGTTCTGTCACCCACTGTTACTGCCTTTGTAATCTCCAGTGGTCCATCAGTTAGTACATCCATCATCTCATCATGAGTAGCAGCAAGATATGCCTGCATTCGACGTTTATACTCATCAAATCTATCAAGAGAACACATCAACATAGTTCTAGCATACTGTGTGTTGTCCATGATGCAAATCTTGAAAATCAGTAACTTGAAAGAAAGTTTTAATGAATTTTTCACAAGCACAACAAGTAGGATTCCTTGAACGAAGCTAATCGCTCGATACCAATTGTTGGTCCCTTGAAAAGGCTTTGGTTAAGTTTAGGGGGGGGTGAATAAACTTAACACTTAAAACTTTGGAGTTAACAAATTCTGCAACTTCAGCAGTCTACTGATACTTCAGGAGTCTGCTGAGACTTCGATATCCCGCCGATGAACGTAGTCTACCGATAGTTGAGTTTTTGAATTTGTGCAATGGAATTATTTCAAAATTAAGCCTTAAAACTTGTTGTTAGATATGATACTAAGTATTAGATACTCAGTAGTGCAAGTGTGATTTCAGTTGCTAGATTCAGTAGGCTGATGTATAAAACAAACTAAGTGCATAAAGTAAATGCAGAAAGTAAATAGCCAGATTTTATAGTGGTTCCAGGTGATGTAATCCTGTCAGTCCACTCTTCTCCTGTGATGTTGGAGGGAATTCACTAGAGATCTTTGATGTAGCTTTTACAAAGATTCCTAAGTTGTTTGTCCTTCACCAATAACTATGGCTTCACAAATTGAAAACCGGGAACAGGTAGGATTGCTGCTCCTTAGTCTTCCACTGGTCCTTGAAGGGTAGGATTGCCTCTTCACCAGCTCCACCACAAACAACAGTCTTTCACACCCAATAGATGCTTCACTGTCTTCAGCAGGTTCTTTATAAAATAAAGAATGAATCAAATAAATGATTCAGTTGCAAACGACTGATTAGGATGATGTAATCAGCAGCTTGCAGTCTTCAAGTGTGTATGCTTAATGCAGCTTGAACACAGAATGCACTTGAAGAAATTAACTAGATCAGCAGCCTTATGCTCAGCAAGTTCAGCAGGGTGTTTTTCAGCTCAGTATTATCACTTAAAGTTTATCCAAATTTCATCATCTTTTTCTGAGTTGAAAGTCCTCTATTTATAGGTAGGAATGCATGTGACTTGTATTTGAAATTCAAATGTGACCGTTCCTTGTTTTTGTCCCATCCGATATGCGATCCGTCACTATTCATAGGATCGACACTCGTCGAATTCCTTTTTGACGGTGTCCGTCCACCCCTTTGACTTGTATCCAATGGATAAAAATGTGGATCATCCCAACGTCTTTTTAATCTCAGCCTTTGATTTTCTTGATAAGTCAGAGGTAGTTGGCTGTCCTTATCCATGTAATCTTCCAATAAACTCGAATTAATCGAGGTAATATATCAGCAGGTTCATGAGTCTGCTGAGATATCTATCAGTCTGCTGAACTCCAATTTTCTGTGTATAAAATACAATGCAGCTGATTTCTTTTATCTAACTTTTATTTGTAAAGTTAGATTACACCATTTTAAGTATAACCAAGTTCCAAACATCATCCAACTTATGGAACTTGGACCTTCTACACAAGGTATATGTAATCAGTTTAGGTCATCACAGACTTGCCTAAATTCTGATTTCATATCCTTGACTTTAAATACTAAGTTTGATCCCTTAGCCTTCATTTACTGAGTTTGAACCCTCAGCCTTCAGTCTTCAGCAGGTTCCTGATTAGTCTACTGACCTATCTACCCTACTGACCTAGACCAGTCTGCTGACAAGAGTCAGCTGACCATTACAGTGCTTGTTTGATCAAACCTATTTATGAATCAAACTCTAATAAACCTATACATTTAATCTAGACATCTTTTTGCCTTTGCACTATAACAGCTAGTATGGCACTCATCATCAAAAATAAGAAATAAGTCCAACAGGATGCAATGTGAATGAATCTAAATCTAATTTTAATGCCTTGAATGAAAATTGCGAGCATGATTTGGAAATGGATCCAACAAATTAATGGTTGAGAATGGATCTAATGGTTAAGAATTAAATGTTGAAAATCTTGATATTTTGTGGTATGACAATCCTTTGTTTGATGCGGAAGAATCGAGTGTAAATGATTTCATTGGCCAAAATAATTTTCATATTTATTATAATGAACTTTTTGAAATTGAATATGGAGCATTTAATTCTGATTTTCGTGAAAGGATTCAATTGGAAGATGTTGATGTGAGTAAAAGTCTTAATGTGATTGAAATGCAGTCTTTTGTTGGTAAATCATGTCTTATGCAGGTTGAAGAATCTCCACCTCTTGTTGGTTTTGGTCGTGGGAATAAGGATGGGATTTTTATGGAAATAAAACACTTAAGATATTTTCATAATTATTTAGATCCACTTCTAAGTGATAATGAAATTATATTTTATTCCCATTATTTTGGTGATAGCAATTTGCATGTATCTCAGTTTTCCAATCAATTTTCTTGTTTTGAGAGAATTGAAGGTGATGAAAATGAGGGTAAATTTGGCAAAAATGATTTAATTGATTATGTGAGAAAGAAAGTGAAAGCTGAAGCATATCATATTTATTTTAGTTGTCTACTATATAAAATTGTTGTGCTTAGTGAACTCGAAATTTGTGGAACTCTTATGATTTATCCTTTTGCCAAGATAACATAAGCATGTGTGAAGTTTTCGATAAGAAAATGAGAGTAAGTTTGCTTAAAAGGGAAAGGTTTTCGAAAGTTTGTCTGAGTGAAATTTGAGAAAAGAAAAAGATACTAAATTTATTTTATTTCTTTCTGAATAATGGAGGAATAATATCAGTGGAATAGATTTATTGCGGAGGAATATTAAACACCAAGTTAGAAGGACTAATCCACTAATCTTTTGTTTTAGCTTTATTGTTTTGGTTGGTTTTGGTTGGCAGGATCTTGATGATGTATTCAAATTCTCCATGATGTTTTGGATTCGAGGATGAATATTTTCAAACGGTGGGGATATGATGGAGGACCATCAAGCCATCATCATTTTCTACATAGCTCTTATGGTCCACGATTTCACATTAATGATCATTAACCGTCTAAGACTTATATCAAGTGATTTGCATGAGATCTGCATTCCCTTCAATGTGGAAAACTTATGGAACTTTAATTTATCATTTATTTGTATAATTTTAAGGTTACTCATAATTATCAAGGGTCACTTCATTGGAGAATACAAGTTGTCCTTTATTTGGGCTAAAGTCGGTAGGTTTGCATATTCTGGCGGACTTGCACATTTTCATCGATCCAGTTGTCATCCTGTGGACAATTTTGATCCAAGAGAAGCCCAATGTGTTGAAGTACATACCCAATGAAGAGAATTATTTCTTACTTCGACTCATTTAACACATTTGGGCCGAAGAGCATGGATCAAACATTGTAGAGAAGAGGAGATGGGCTTTTTGTTACTTTATTTTTATTTGGAGTCTTCTTATTATTATTAGTGTCCATTAAGGTCTACCAAGACCATCTAGCACGAAAATTAGAAGTATTATGGTGATTGATTTCATCAAATCTTCATCTTATTTTGGTAGATAATCAATCAATCTGATTGGGGGATTATTTACTAATTTGTGATTTCAAGATCTTTTGTATTTTTGGAATTATCTTTTTTTCTTTATTTCACCTAGACTTAGGAGTTGTCTAGGTTCATTTTTATTTTATATTTTCTTATTTTATTTTTATTTTCTAGGAAATAAAATGCCAACATCCTTAGCCTATAAAAGGAAGGGCACACCATATGTATTTCACACCTTAAATTATAATCATATTGAGAGTTTTTCTCTTAGAGTTCTTACAACTTTTATTAAGTGC
Source organism: Gentiana straminea (assembly GCA_036785695.1). Classification (NCBI taxonomy): domain Eukaryota; kingdom Viridiplantae; phylum Streptophyta; class Magnoliopsida; order Gentianales; family Gentianaceae; genus Gentiana; species Gentiana straminea. Next base: position 2,948,218 of record JAVUPR010000477.1, read on the forward strand.
ATTTTAAATTTGTGAGCATAGTTTAAACTGTTTCATTGTAGTCTTTGGTTTAAGGATCATTAGAAGGGTCTTGGCCTCTTCATAGCCATTGGTTCTTCTAGTCTCATCTTTGAGTTAAACTACTTTTGCTCAAGTCTTCTCCTTCATCTAATTCTATTTTCCTTTTTATTTTGGGATATTCATTGTATTACTTAGGGTTCTTGACAATTTCATTGTTAGGGGTTCAAGGTATGCATCAGTTGGTATCAGAGCAAGTGGTTCAATCCATTTGTTTTGGTGTTGCTGATTTGACACCCGTTTTATTTCAATTTGTTTAATACTCGTAAAATCTCAAAAAAAATCTGAAATTTTTATCTCAAATAAATCACCAATTTATATACATTTTCACTTCTTATTGCATCTCAAAATTCGAATCAGATCATATTAAAAACTGCACGCCAACACATCATACTCTGTTCTGAAATTCTGCAGCAGTAGATCTTCTTTCGAATTTTGTTTAAGTTGGTTATAAAATTCCAAATTCATTGAAAATTGGTGGTGTGATAGGAAATTGTCTGTTCTACAACTTTCATCTTATGAGTTTGTCCATATTCGTAATAGTTTGATCATAATCGGCGAAATAAGTCACTGCTACAATTCTGGAAAATTTTGACAGATTGAGTCAGTTGACAAGAAATGATTGTTTGTTCAACCTATAAAAGTCCAAAAAAACTGAATTTTGGGTATCATCTACATAACTAATTATTCTACAAATTTCATGTTTTCTTCTAGTTGAAATTCGTTTTTGTTTGGGCTGCACGTGCCAATAAGTGCAGGGCTGAATTTCTGGACAAAATCAGGAAGTTGTCACCGAACTTCAATTCAAGTGCTAATCATTAACACACTGATTAAAAGGTGATAACCTGAACTAATCCAAGTTCTTTAGAGTTTGTTTAGGGTCAAAAAAACAAAAAAACAAAAAAAATAGTCATATGAAGGGCCCAGACACTCAAAAGGTGCCCCAAATCTGTTACATCTTTGATCATCCACATCTACTCCATTCTTTTGTCTTTTCTTCTCACATTTGAATCCATCCTAGCCTTCTCTTCTTGTGATTTGAGGACTAAGGAAACAGTTATTCACAGAGCATTGCAAGCATATTATTGTGCACTTTTTAATCGTTTATTACTCTAATTGAGAAAGAGCGGTAAAAGGCAATTGTGTGGTGAGTCTATAAGAGGGGAGAGAAAAGCCAGAGTGAATCATCAATCACCCAAATAAAGAGTGAAAGTGGGGATTTTTTTATTTTCTTTTGTTTATATATATTTTCCTTTCTTTGGAAAAAAAAAATTAATGTCACATTATCTTTCATTTTCTTGGGGAAATCCTAATTACAATTCTATAAAATCTTTTGATATTAGTAAAGGGAGATCTAAAACTCCTAATACTTATGATAAAGATTTTAAGACCAGAAAGGGTACATCTTGTAAATATCATTATTCTAGTTCCTTTAAAACTATAGATTTATATTGTTTAATTTGTAATGATTATGGGCATTACGATCATAAATGTCCTACTTTCAGAAAAACAATATGGTGATCCTGTTAGTGATCATAAGCGCATAAGAAATGCCAAAAATCCTTATTGTAATTCTCATGATACTTTTTGTTCTAGATATACAAATTTGTCACAAAAAGTTGATGTACAAAATCTTGATTTGGAAAAGGCATGGGTTGAATTGGGTGAGAAAAAGAAAATTAAAAAAAGGGTCAAAAAAGAAATTGAGAAGAATAATGAGGAGGGAGAAAATAAAGTTGAAAATCCGAGAGATTTTGAGGGAGAAAATTTAGTCGAAAAAGAAAAATCTTGTGAGGATGTGAGGATTTCTAGTTATAAAAATTCTTCCTCTTTGGTTTATTGTGAGCAGGTTGGTGAAAGCGAGCAACACTTGAACCATGAAAAAGTGGTTGCGAATAAGGTTAAAGAAGTGGAGTCTTTCGATTCCTTGCAAACCGAGGAGTTCTATACAAGATTCATGGTGATGGACCGAATTTGTTTGGTAAGGATTGATAATACTTGCCAATCTAACGTGGTAAGCCAAGAAAGTGTAGAAAAGCTTAAATTTAAAAATTTTGATCATCCGAACCCATATAGTCTACAAGGGCTTAATGAGTTTGAGGAAATTAAGGTTTCAAAGCAAGTTGTGATTTCACTTTCTCTTAGGACTTGCCATGATTAGATCTTATTTGATGTCATCCCTGTGTTTAATTGTCATATAATTTTGGGAAAACCTTGGTCAAAGGAAAAGCGAGCTAAGTATGATGGTAAACTTAACCGGTTTTGATTTAAGCAAAATAATAAAACCATTATACTAACTTCCTTGAGTAATCAACAAGTTTTTGAAACTCAATTAAAAATGGCTAACTCAAGAAAAGAATCATCTTTGAAATGTTTAAGCCAAACAAATGAATTTGTTGAACCAATGGTGCATGATAATGATTTGGGATGCAATGTGAATGAATCTAAATCTAATTTTAATGCCTTGAATGAAAATTGCGAGCATGATTTGGAAATGGATCCAATAAATTATATGGTTGAGAATGGATCTAATGTGTGTTCGGAATTAAATGTTGAAAATCTTGAAATTAAGTGGTATGACAATCCTTTGTTTGATGAGGAAGAATCGAGTGTAAATGATTTTATTGGCCAAAATAATTTTCATATTTATTATAATGAACTTTTTGAAATGGAATATGAAGCATTTAATTCTTATTTTCGTGAAAGGATTCAATTGGAAGATGTTGATGTGAGTAAAAGTCTTAATGTGATTGAAATGCAGTCTTTTGTTGGTAAATCATGTCTTATGCAGGTTGAAAAATCTCCACCTCTTGTTGGTGTTGGTCGTGGGAATAAGGATGGGATTTTTATGGAAATAAAACACTTAAGATATTTTCATAATTATTTAGATCCACTTCTAAGTGATAATGAAATTATCTTTAATTCCCTTCATTTTGGTGATAGCAATTTGCATGTATCTCAGTTTTCCAATCAATTATCTTGTTCTGGGAGAATTGAATGTGATGAAAATGAGGGTAAATTTGGCAAAAATGATTTAATTGATTATGTGAGAAAGAAAGTGAAAGCTGAAGCATATCATATTTATTTTAGTTGTCTACTATATAAAATTGTTGTGCTTAGTGAACTCGAAATTTTACAGAAATCTTATGCTTTATCCTTTTGCCAGGATAATATAAGCATGTGTGAAGTTTTCGATAAGAAAATGAGAGTAAGTATGCTTGAAAGGGAAAGGTTTTCGAAAGTTTGTCTGAGTGAAATTTGTGCAAAGAAAAAGATAGTAAATTTCTTTTATTTCTTTGTGAATAATGGAGGAATAATATCAGTGGAATAGATTTATTGCGGAGGAATATTAAACACCAAGTTAGAAGGAATAATCCACTAATCTTTTGTTCTAGCTTTGTTGTTTTGGTTGGTTGTGGTTTGCAGGATCTTGATGATGTATTCAAATTCTCCATGATGTTTTGGATTCGAGGATGAATCTTTTCAAAGGGTGAGGATATGATGGAGGACCATCAAGCCATCATCATTTTCTACATAACTCTTATGGTCCACGGTTTCACATTGATGATCATTAAACATCTAAGACTTATATCAAGTGATTTGCATGAGATCTGCATTCCCTTCAATGTGGAAAACTTATGAAACTTTAATTTATCATTTATTTAGATAATTTTAAGGTTACTCATAATTATCAAGGGTCACTTCATTGGAGAATACAAGTTGTCCTTTATTTGGGCTAAAGTCGGTAGGTTTGCATATTCTTGCGGACTTGCACATTTTCATCGATCCAGTTGTCATCCCGTGGACTATTTCGATCCAAGAGAAGCCCAATGTGATGAAGTACATATCCAAATGAAGAGAATGATTTCTTACTTCGACTCATTTAACACATTTCGGCCGAAGAGCATGGATCAAACACTGAAGAGAAGTGGAGATGGGCTTTTTGTTACTTTATTTTTATTTGGAGTCTTCTTATTTAGGGATGGCAATGGGTACGGGTGGGTGCGGGTTTTGCTATATCCATACCCTACCCATCAAATTGTTTTTCTACCTATACGCTACCCATTACCCATGCGGGTAGAAAATCTTTTACCCATGCCCTACCCACATGGATATCAACGGGTCAATGGATATCAATGGATATATGGTTCTGTTACAATTGAACTTCAAAAAATCATATAATAAATTTTTTTAACTAATAACAATTGACGTAAATACTCAACATCAAGTCTTAAAATACGTGTTGAATCCTTATATAGAACGTGATATTAGAAGGTGTTTGTTCCTTGTCCCTGTGTATCTAAATGTGTTGAATTCTTAGAACAAATGACATGTAAATCCTACAAACTATTTTTTAGGGGTACAAACTATTAAATAAACGAAATTCATGGCAAAAATCACTTAGACTCTCAGAATATCATACATGTGACAAAATTTGCTTATCTTCACACAAAAACATAAATAGATTTTTTTTAGTTCCTTAACAAAAATATGTTCCTTACGAGTTTCAAGATCGTATTTTTAAAATATATTAGATTACACACATGGTCGGACCTATAGCCAATTGGGTGGGGGCAGTGGCCCCACTGAGATCCGGAAATTTGATTAAACACTACTAATGTCCCCACTAGATTTTCGAATTTGCACCGATGCCCCCACTGAGAACTTTTCATGGGTTTGCCACTGATTATACATACACTGAATTAATTAAAAACTAAAAGATTAAAAAAAAATCTCACCTATCAACCATGATTTTGGCGGCATTAGTTGTGAAAAAAAATACTACTATACATTGTAACAGTATTGACACATGTTTTTGTTGGAATAGTGTCCTAAACCCAATCGGGTTGGACCGGATCCGACCGGGTCGGATCATTTCTACTATTTCTTTATGTTTATACATATATTAAAAGGCTTTTCTGTTGTCATATATATGTTCTTTTAAAGAACCAATTATGAATTGTTATATGATAACGTCCTTAGTATTAAACTGTGATAGACAAACCCATGATAGGCGATTATGGTTGATGAGATCTCTAATCACTTTAATAAGTTTGATACTTAAATGTCTCTAGGCTGATGTACTATTAAACAGGGCATTGATAGAATAAACAGACTAGCACGTATTAGATGTCTTTGTCTTTAAGGGCGGGGATAGATCTCGTCTATCGAAGTGTAGAGACACTTGGACCGTACGTGGACGTGTATTAGAGAATGCGTACGTTAGATCGACCCACTTACACGGATAAGTGTCACACTATGTGGCGGTTGTGTAATTATCCTTTTGACCGGAGTCTTCATGGCATCACGGTGTGGATTGTCATGCTTTGACACTATTGAGGTTTCCCTAGCCACGGGGCGATCATGCGGTAGTGATTGAGTATGATACTGAAGCATGCGGAGTATACATGATTGGTCGTCCGGGAATCGCGTATCCTATGATTGGGATCGAATATCCGAAATGGCCTTCTTATAAGGAATGTCTTACTCTCGTGAATCTTTGCAAAGTGGGAGTAAACGAGTTACTTCGAGAGAGCTTGATATCCAGATTATAAGATACGGTCGTTGATGTTTTGACACTCGACTAACGACCGTATGGATATTATTACAGCGATAGGATTGTAAGTTACACGGTAACTGTTTCACATGAAAGGTAGTAGTCATTGCATTTGACTCTTCCGATGATTGGGGGTCACGGTGTGTTGCTAGACGCTATCCCGTGATCGTTAGGCATGAAGGGCATTTTTGTAATTTGCACTTTGTGTCTACGGCCAACATATTCGGAAGCCTATCGGGTCACACACATATGAACATCTAGCCGGATTAAAATGTGGTTATAGATGATAACCAAATAAGGAAAGTTTATCTCGAGACTATAAAGGTTATAGTGGTAAATTAATATGGTGGTATTTATTTATTATGAATAAATTAAATACAAGATATTAATAATAATTAGATTAATTAAAGAATATTCCGGAAGCCAATTTATGGCTAAAGGTGGCGCACTTATAAGTGTATAAGATACACTTGGATTGTGCAATTTAATTAATGGTATTACCATATATTAATATTAGATATTAATATTTATATATATATGTTAGCTAATGCGTGTGTTGTACATATATATAAGATATACATGTTCACACTTGTAATGGCTAAATATTTATATAGATTTATTTTTGTAATATATATATGTGATATATACACATGTGTAAATTGATTTATGGTAATAAAATAAAGATGGTCAATATTAGATATTGACAATATCTTGGGAATATTCAATATAAGATATTGACAAAATCCTAGATTTATTTAATATGAGATATTATAATAAATGAGATAAATCAATCAATTATATTTTCCTTATTTTATTGGAAAAAGGTTTTCTTCTCCTCCACACTATATGGGGCGCCCCTCTCACTATAAATAAGAGGTGGGTGTCAAGCTCTTTTGCACATCATAATTCCAAGAGCTAATAGTTCTTGTGTAAAATAGAGAGCATCCTATAGAGAGTTGGAGAGAGGGGAAAAAGGCCGGTCTAGCAACCGGAGTTTTCCAATAGCAATCCATGATGGGATTCCGGCGGGCTGCTCGTGTGGACTAGCGGTAGAGGCCGAACACTTGGGCGGCTCTATGCAGAACTACTCTCCTTTGACGGTCAAAGCGTCGATCTTATAGATCAACCAAGGTAACCACCGTCTACTAACTCGTTTGTTTATTGCTTAAACGAAGTCGATATTGGGTAAAAGGAAATCAAATTTTGAATTCCGCTGCGTTCCCGCGTAGATTTCCCAACAGTGGTATCGGAGCGAGCTTCGAGCTTAAGCAATAAGCATGTTATTTTGCGTAGTTAATTTTATCGTTTAAATCACGTAATTAAAAGATGAAAGATTTTTGATTCGCAAATCGATACACGAAAAGAAAAAAAAAAAAAAAAAAAAAAAAAAAGGGGGCGGCAATGGTGGTGCTCGGCCGATCGGCGGCGGCACCACCACCGTGTGATCGCCGGCGGCGGCGGCGGCCTCCGGGCTGCCGGCGGCTGCTGGCATGATGCGGTGGCCCCAGTTTTGTTTTGTGTATTTTGTGATTTAATATGGTTCATAGTTGTGATTAATATCTCCTTTGTTTAGTTGTGTCATGTGGCTAACCAATGGTTCAAATAGTTTGGTCATTGGGATGCCACATGGCATTAAAATAATAATGGTCTTTCCAAACTTTGTTTGGAATAGGCCTATGCCCTTTCCAAATATTTGATTTGGAATAGGCCTAGGCCTAGGCCTAGGCCACTTCCAAAATTTTGATTTTGGAAAGTGGCCAGGCCTAAACCAAAATTATTTGGCCTTTCCAAATATTTGATTTGGAATAGGCCTAGACCCTTTTCAAATATTTGATTTGTAAAAGGCCTAGGCCTAGGCCACTTCCAAAATTTTGATTTTGGAAAGTGGCCAGGCCTAAGCCAAATTTGGTTTAGGAAACCAAAGGCATCCCTTTTGATTACGAATCAAAAGGAAAGAAACAAAAGAGAAATAATTTTAATTTTGATTTATTTTGGAATAGTTCTAATTAATTAAAATTAAAATTAAAATCGTTTAAAATTAATCGTTAATTTTATTTCGATTAAAATCATTTAATTAATTAAATGTTAATTAGTTAATTGATTGGATAAAATTATTTAATAGATTAAATGTTAATTGATTAATTAAGACGCAAGTAGTTAAATTTTAATTTTATCTTTTTCATAAGATTTTATTGTATGGATTAGATATAGTAGATATAATATGATTATATGGACCCCGATTGATCATGGACTCGACCGATAGGATAGATGTGAATGATTTAAATTTTCTGTTGGTTTCAAAATTGTCCTAGGCCGTTATGAAGAACGTGACCTAGTTTATTTTCTGCATTTATCCCATTCCCGTTGACCCCCCCCCCCCCCCCCCCCCCGTGTGCGGCGGGTGTATTTATTTTATTAGATAGAATTAAATGTAACAAGAATGGAGCAGAAGATGGAGACCAAAGAAAGAAAATAAAGATCCCGTTGGAGAATGGAGCATTAAAGATCCTATTGGCGGTTGCGGCTACCTACCCTTAGATTGTGACCCGCGGTTTCGTCGGTTGTATTCGAAACCGCACCTAGGAAAAGTCCATGATCATACCGGTTACTTTACGCATTTATTTATTTTGTGTTTGTATTTATTTTATATGATACGATAGATGCATGACTAGGCACGATCTAGATAAATGTGTAGGACGTATGTCTATGGAGATAGATATACTTGATGAGACCGTAGTTAAATTAATTAAGAGAATTAATTCAAAATTAATTAAGTGAATTAATTTAAATTACTCCCACAACAAAAATCGAGTTAAAATATGTCTCCCAATATTATAGTGACGGTGAAGAGCCCTTGTTCGGATCCAACTGATCGGCCCACGTCGGGAGTTGACCTACCACGGGTATATCGTCATTATCGAGATATGATCGTTATGAGATCTCATGAATACTTGGGTTACGACTCGACTAAGAATCTTGCGGTGATTGGCCCACGTCAGGACCGTCTGATTTTAGAGACATAAGGTTGACTACCACATAGACGATGTGAATTGTCAAGGAGTTGACTAGTCAAACCCCGGAAGTCGCGTTAGACGCGATTGGTAAGAAGTACCTACCCGTCGAAATTGACCCGGTCGATCGGCCCACGTCGGGGATCGAGTCAACTAGATAGGATTCCAGCCACTAAAGGATTTTGAAAAATTCTTGAAAGTCAATAGGGAGTAGTTGACTAGTGGGAGCAAAATCATAATCCCAAAGACCATATTTGATTTTGCATGTATAGACAACAACACTCTTTTATCTTCATTTTTTAAATGTTGTAGTTTTAGCAAACTTTTATATTTTATGTTTTTCTCGATTAGTAAAACCAAATTATGACTGTTTGAGAAACGTTCTCAAGAATGGTTAAGTAATTTTAATCCTTTTAAATAAGCAATGACACGAGCAATCCCGTTGTAGTAGTTAGAGACAACGAGACTACATATTTGATGCAGTACTCCAAGACTTTAATTATTAATGAAAGGCGGAAGCTCATGACATTGGATACGATCCAATATAATCATTCAGTCATATGATGACAATTAATTCAAACGTTGGATAAGAATGACCACATCTAATTTTGGAAAGGTTGTTTTCAAAATTATAAGATTTAAGTATCGACTTAATTCTACCATTGCTTAAAGGTTAATTAAATAGTTAATGTTTTAAATATGATTTAAAAGGTTAAATAAACTATTTAATAAACTTTAGATTTTCTTTATGAAAGGAAATCAAAGACATAGCTCTTGTGATCTTTCTTAAGTCTTATGAAGACTACAATAAGAAACATTTTTCAAGTGCTTAAAGGATTAAAAGAAAAGTTAGGGCATGTGCTTAAATAGAGAACTTATTGAAGTTTGTATTCTAGGCAAGTGAGTTGAGATAAATCTATCTAAGTTCAAGTCAACTCTTAGATATATGATATCTTACGAGTGTGATCAAATTAGAAAGATTAAATATAGATATGGAAGGTTAAACAAATGTTGTAACACTTACCATATTCTGGATCTAGTAAACTGATAAGGGAACTAAATAAATGTTATTATGTTCCGGTTCTTATGAAGAATACGTTTTCAATTATTTGTTAGGATTTAGTAGACATATTCAATTGTAAAGAATAAATGTTATTCTGATAAAGTTGGAAGGTCACTGAATCTAACATACTAGATTGTTGTCACTATATAGTTGATATATGTAATGAGATCTCAACTAAATATTTGTATGGCTGTTATCCTTGATTTGTGGCTGTTCTAGACATAGTCTCTCTGGAAGGAAAGCGTGTAACTAAACGTCATTGATGATGTTGAACCATATGATTATGAATCATGTGGGTAATACGTATCTTATCTAAAGATGACTAAAACACCCTTTTATGAAAAGGTTATAAAATCTAGAAAGTTGTCCAAAGCCTAAACATACCGATGTTTGTTGGCTTGTGACAATTAATGCCACAAATAATTGTTTATTAGTCTCTACGACTATTTTTTGAAATAGTCAAGTGTACTCAGGGAAGTGCATAATTCGGAAAGCCCGAAAAGTTCGAGCTAGTACGAATATGAGATTGATGAGCTACTTAGGTATTAATCTTCAATTGGACTGAAGTAATTAATGCCTGAAGGGTGTTTCAGAAGTCGTCTGAAAGTGTTAGACTTATTTCTTAGTTTTGATGATGAGTGCCATACTAGCTGTTATAGTGCAAAGGCAAAAAGATGTCTAGATAAAATGTATAGGTTTATTAGAGTTTGATTCATAAATAGGTTTAATCAAACAAGCACCGTAAAGTAGTCGCCGATTGTTATCACAGATCGGGTCTAGGTCGAGGGTAGATAGGTCGTAGACTTGTCGGGAACCCGTCGAAGACCGAAGACCGAAGGCCGAGGGTTCAAACTCGTAAATGAAGGCTAAGGGATCAAACTTAGTATTTAAGTCAAGGATATGGAATCGATTTTAGGCAAGTCCGTGATGACCTAAACCGATTACATATGCCTTGTGTAGAAGGTCTAAGTTCCACAAGTTGGATGATGTTTGGAACTTAGTTATATTTAAAATGATGTAATCTAACTTCACAAATAAAAGTTGGATAAAAGGAATCACCGCATTATATTTTACGACAAAAATATGATGTTCGGCAGATCGATTGGTTTTACGACGGACTAATGAACCCGCCGATATATACCTCGATTAATTCAAGATTATTGAAAAGTTACATGGATAAGAACACCAACTACTTCTGACTTATCAAGCAAATCAAAGGCTGAGATTAAAAAGACGTTGGGATGATCCATATTTTTATCCATTGGATACAAGTCAAAGGGGTGGACAGACTGCACTGTCAAAAAGTAATCCTGACAGTGTCAGTCCTATGAATAGTGACAGAATGCAGTGCAGATGGGACAAATACAAGAAACGGTCACATTTGAATTTGAAATTCAAGTCACATGCATTCCTACCTATCAATAGAGGATTTTCAACTCAAGAAGAACAGGATGAATTTTGGAATAAAATTCAAGTGATAACACTGAGCTGAAAAACAACCTGCTGAACTTACTGAGCTTAAGGCTGCTGATCTAGTTATTTTTCTTCAAGTGATTTCTGTGTTCAAGCCGCATCAAGCATATACACTTGAAGATCGTAAGCCGCCGATTACATCATCCTAATCAAGCCGCCGTAACCGAATCATTTTTTTGATTCATTCTTTATCTTATAAAGAATCTCGCCGAAGACGATGAAGCATCCGTTGGGTGTGAAAGACTCGTTGGTTTGTGGTGGAGTGGTGAAGAGGCAATCCTACCCTTCAAGGACCAAGTGGAAGACTCGGGAGCAAAGCAATCCTACCGTTCCCGAGTTTGGTTGTGAAGCCATAGTTATTGGTGAAGGACAAGCAACCTAGGATTCTTTGTAACGAGATAACTCAAAGATCACTAGTGAATTTCCTCCAACATCACGGGGAGAAGAGTGGACCGACAGGATTACATCACCGGAACCACTATAAAATCTCTCTACTTACTTACCGAATTTACTTTCGCACTTAGTCATTATTCATATCAACCCGCTTGAATCTAGCAACCGAAATCACACACATACACTACTGAGTATCTAATACTTGGTAACATATTTAACAACAAGTAACAAGGCTTAATTTTGATTTTATTCCGCCGCACAAATTCAGCAAGGCGAACCGTCGTAGACTACCGTTTATCGAGCGAGCTGCGAGGTCTCGCAGACATCGAAGTATCGACGGTGCTGCCGAAGTTGCGAATTTGTTAACTCCAAAGTTTTAAGTGTTAAGTTTATTCACCCCCCTCTAAACTTAACTAAAGCCTTTTCAAGGGACCAACAATTGGTATCGGAGCAGTGCTTCTGTTCTGAAGGAATCCTACTTGTTGTGCTTGTGACAATTCTTTAAAACTTTCTTTCAAGTTACTGATTTTCAAGACTTGCATCATGGATAACACACAGTATGCTAGAACCATGTTGATGTACTCTCTTGATAGATTTGATGAGTATAAACGTCGAATGCGGGCATATCTTTGCGCTACTCATGATGAGATGATGGATGTACTAACCGAAGGACCACCTGGAGATTACAAAGGCAAGAATAGAGTGGGTGACAGAACCGAGTACATTCCTAAACCAAAGAGAGAATGGAATGCGAGAAGACGAGGAAAAGAGCAAACCTCAACAACATTGCTATTGATATCATCTACGAACCTTGGATAGCAATATGTACATGAAAGTCAAAGATTGCAAGACTGCAAAGGAACTTTGGGATAAGATTCACTTAATCGTGAAGGCACCGATGCAATAAAGAAAAACAAAATCGGTGTGGCGAGAAAAAGGTTTCAAAAGTTCAAAATGCTACCTAATGAAACCATTGAGCAAATGGAGTCCCAGATTCAATGCAATCTTAGATGAACTTACTCGCCGAGTGTAAGTTATTCAAAAGAGGAAGTAAACACCAAAATCTTGGAAGCTTTACCGCAAGAGATGTTTGGAAAATGAAGGTGACCGCAATTGAAGAAATGAGAAAATTTGCATGAAGAAGACACCTTCAAATTGTTTTACGATCTTAAGGCCTATGAATTTAGCAAGAAGTCGGTGCGAAAGCGAAAAGGAAGAGCCAAAAACCACCGCATTGGTCTGCTTCACATCATGAAGAAACATCGGGAGGACAGGATGATATGCTAGATGAAATGCAAGAGCAAATTGCCCTACCGAGCAAGAAAATCGAATGATGAAGACCGGAAAGGCCCCTACAAGAAATTTCACAAAGAGGCCTACCGAAAGAAGGAAAGAAGAACCAAAGAAAGATAATGACTATCTATGCTTTCATTGCAAGAAACCGGGACACTTCGGACTCCGATTGTCCCGAGTTGAAACAAGGCAAGGAACCGATTATCTTTGCTTCAACCGTAAGAAGCCTGGACATTTTAGACGATTGTCCGGACCTGCGAAGACCAAGAGTCAACAAAGAAGACATGGCAAGAAGGCTATGGTTTCTTGAAGATGAATCGGGATATGAAGTGGAATCGAAAAAGGAAATGAATCGATGACACAAAGACCGATTGCCGATATGGAGGATTATGCTTTGATGGCCAATATGGATGGCGAGGAGGTATACAACACCGTATCTATAAACACTCTATTTGGAAGTGATTGTGAATCAACCCGTGGTTCAAATCCTAGAAATTCGACAACAATGAGACTTTGGATGCCATCCTTAATCAAGCGAGGATAATACAATCTGGTTATGAGGTTGTGAAGGTGAAAAAGAGGCTCTTGAGTTAGAAGTTGGAAGATTGAAAGCTGAATTAAGGGTTCTCAATGGTAAGGAAAAAGAAATTGGACGAGAATCGCATAAGCTCGTGAACATCCGGCGGCCTCGAATCCGCCGAACCATCTTGTTCCAATACCGCATACAAATCGGGAAAGGCTTATGGAGATAGAAGCGGGCTTGGATTGGGAACTCGGCAATCTAACAAGAGTGGATCCAAGAAGGTTACCGAACCTAGTACCGATTTGGTCCTAAGTTTGTGCCCGCACTAGATCCATCTCCCGAAGGTTCGAAGCAAGTAAAACCCAATGAGAATGCCTCAAGGAAGCAAAATCGAAGTCTCGAAGTCAACGGCTCTAGTAAAATGAATAAATCAAAAATTAGGGATCGCCGTGCCTTCTAAGCCCGCCGATAGCGACTGCTACTAAGTCTATTTGGACCACGAAGGGAAAGAAACAGAAATATTCCAAGGATAAGAATCCTAAATCCAAAAATGTTGATCATTCAAGGGATACTTATCTCGGGGAAAGGTAGACTGTTCCCCGGCGATAATGATTGGAATATTCCCGCATCTAATGCTAGAAACAATAAGTATAACCATACTACTAGGGTAAAACCTAGGCAATGGAATCAAGAGAGGACTTACACAAGACCTCAAGCAGACTCCATATTACGGGGCTATTCCTAATAGACAAAGACACCTATGGTTATGCAAATGTTTCTAATAACAAGAATCATTTCAAACAGCATTATGTACCAAAAGGCCAGAAAGCATATGTGGTTCCTACACAACCTACTGTTAGAACTTATGGATGTGTGGAATACATGTATGAACCAAAGTATGACACATTTAGGAGAAGACCTTATGGAAACATACCAAGGGTCATGCTTGCCACTGACCACTATGGACCCAAACGGGTTTGGGTACCTAAAATGCATTAACTTTGTTTTGTAGGGTGTCTGGTACTTTGACAGTGGATGTTCCAGACACATGACAAAGAATAAGCACTGTCTAACAAACTTTGTGGCAAAAGATGGTCCAAGGGTGAATTTTGGCAACAAAAATACACTGGATATACAAGAGGATATGGCACACTTATCGAAATGGACTTACAATCAAGAATGTGGCATATGTGAGAGGACTGGACTACAACTTGCCGAGCACCGGACAATTTCGTGATATGGGATACAAGGTCACTTTTGACAAAAACAATTGTATTGTCATTAGTGAGAGAGGTGATCAAGTTGTACTTGTCGGTAGAAGGCAACAGAACATGTATGTTGTGGATCGGTCTCTTGCAGTTCCGAAACTCGCTCGATTGTGCATACCAAATCCGAACTCAATTGGTTATGGCACAAGAAGTTAAATCATCTAAATTTTGATGATATTAATCGGTTAGTGAAGAAGAAGTTAGTGGTTGGTTTACCCGAGATCACATTCAAGAAGGATGCTATCCGTGATGCATGTCGGCAAGGTAAACGAGATAAAGTCAAGTTTCAAGTCAAAGACTAAACAATCAACTAACGAGTGTTGGAGCTTATGCACATGGATCTTTTTGGACCAATAACTCCAACGAGTGTGACAGGAAAGAAATACACCTTAGTGGTTGTGGATGATTTTTCTAGATACACTTGGGTGATATTTATGAACAAGAAAAGTGAGACACTCCAAAGCATGCCTAATCTTTTGAAGAGATTACAAAATGAGAAAAGTTTAACAGTCATAAAGATAAGATCAGATCAGGGTACTGAATTTCTCAACAAAGTTATAAGAGAATATTGTGAACAGAATGGTGTACTACATCAACTTGCCGTCATTGGTACACCTCGGCAAAATGGGGTTTTTGAAAGAAGAAACGAGGACATTAAAGGAAGCGGGAAGAACAATGATTTGTGAAGCATTGCTACCCGAAAGATATTGGGTGAAGCAATAAATACGACATGCTATACACAAAATAGAACATCAAGTAAACAAGAAGGCTAGCCGAAGACACCCTATGAGGTCCGGAATGGAAGGATACCTAATATATCCTATTTTCACCCATTTGGAAGCAAATGTTTTATTCTAAATCATAAAGTTCATTTGAAAACATTCCAACCAAAATCGATGAAGGAATTTTCTTAGGATATTCTTCGTCGACAGAGCATTCGAGTGGTACCGAACAAGAGGTCACTAAAACATGAAGAAACAATCCATGTTGTGTTTGATGAACCTAAGTTTCTTGGAATGGAAGATGAAGATCATGAACCTGCTAAGAATCAACAAGTCACTGATCCAGATTGTGTGGAAGTTTTGGAAAGATTCAATGACTTAAAAGTTTCTGATACTGCCCCTGCTGAACACCCTGCTGACAATATTACTGATGCAACAACTGAAGCAGTTCAAGGATCTGCTGACCCCCCTGTAGAAGAAACTACAGCAGACCCTACTGAAGATGATATTCCTGAAAATCAAAATAACCAAAATCCACAATGGTTAAGGAATCACCCTGCTGAACAAGTTATTGGCAATGTACAGCAAGGTGTGAGGACTAGAAGACAACTGGAAGCTATGTTTACCTGTTTTCTATCTCAAATGGAACCTAAAGTTGTTGAAGAAGCAATTTCAGATCCATATTGGATAATTGCTATGCAAGAAGAATTAAATGAATTTGAAAGAAATCAAGTTTGGACACTAGTTGAAAGGCCAAGTCATGCAAATATCATTGGTACTAAGTGGGTATACGTAAATAAACTTGATGAATCGGGTACCATTGTGAGAAATAAGGCCGGACTAGTTGCAAAAGGCTATTCTCAAGCGAAGGAATAGATTTTGATGAAACTTATGCACCCGTTGCAAGATTGGAAGCTATCGATTATTCCTAGCACATGCTGCATATAAGAACTTCAAAGTATATCAAATGGATGTCAAGAGTGCATTTTTGAATGGGATCCTAGAGGAGGAAGTGTATGTTCAAGCAACCTCCGGATTTAAAGTTAAAGATCAAGAAGATAAAGTGTATAGACTCAACAAAGCACTTTATGGATTGAAACAAGCACCAAGAGCATGGTATGAGACTTTATCTCAATTCTTGGTGGACAATGGTTTTACAAAAGGGACCATTGACAAGACACTTTTCGAATCGGTGAAGGGGACAAAGACTCGTTTGGTACAAATTTATGTGGATGACATAATTTTTGGTTCTGAGAATGATTTACTTTGTGAAAAGTTTGCAAATCTAATGAAGAGCAAATTCCAAATGAGTATGATGGGAGAAATGAATTACTTCTTGGGATTGCAAGTTAAACAGACAAAGGATGGAATCTTCATTCATCAAACCAAGTATACCAAAGAGTTGTTGAAGAAATTTGGTATGGAAAACAGCACTAAGAATTCAACTCCTATGAGTACAAACATCAGATTGGATGAAGATAAAGAAGGCAAAGATGTTGATCAGACTTTGTACAGAAGGATGATAGGCAGTCTGCTGTATCTCACTGCCAGCAGACCAGATATATCCTTTGCTGTAGGTGTTTGTGCAAGATTTCAATCTAAACCTAAAGAAAGTCATTTAGGTGCAGTTAAGAGAATTCTCAAGTATCTTAAAGAGACCTTGGGAGTAGGAATATGGTATTCCAAGGAAGGAAGCTTCAAAGTAATATCCTACTCAGATTCTGATTATGCTGGATGCAAAATTGATAGAAAAAGCACCTCAGGGACCTGTCGATTAATGGGAAATAGGCGGTCTCCCGGTTTAGCAAGAAACAGAATTCTATCTCAACTTCCATTTGAAAGCCGAATACATTCTTCTTTGGAAGTATTTGTGCACAAGTACTTTGGCTAAGACAACAATTAAGGGATTATGGAATTGAAGAAAGGAAATTCCAATCATGTGTGATAACACAAGTGCAATTGCAATCACAGAAAATCCTGTTTTGCATTCAAGAACCAAGCACATTGATGTGAGACATCATTTTATAAGAGATCATGTTGAAAAGAAAGATGTGGTGGTTCTATACATTCCTACTAAAGATCAACTTGCTGATATTTTCACTAAACCACTTGACAGTGAAAGATTTGCTAAATTAAGGACTGAACTTGGAATTATAAAGATTGACTGATAATCAGCAGTGTACTGGAATTCACCAAGGGGATTAGTCTTTGCTATGTTGGGTGAGCTCACTTAGCAGATTAGTCATTGGTATCAACAATTCCATGTACTTATGTTTGAACAATTGAGCAAATGAGGTTGCCAAGGGGATTGGTCTTTGTCATGTTGGGTGAGCTCACTTGACGGATCGGTCATTGGTATTAAACTTCATCTTGTGTTATCAATTGAACAAAACAAGGAGAAAACAAGGATCAAGCAGAGTCACTTCGTCGCCAGGTTGCCGAAGCACATTATCAGATCGCCGAGCCCACCCCGCCTATTGAGTGATACCTCATTTGAATGGAACATTACTCGATCAAAGTTATTTAGGTCAAAAAGCGAGTTTGGCGGGATATTTATTTTATCCATTATTACCACGTTAATCCATCCAACGGTTACAAACGTTATGGAGGAGTAATGGACCACGTGTCAAGACAAAGCATTTAATCGATTTAATCGTGGTTACCTCAATGTACGTGTTGTGGACAGTTTCAACTACCCACTGTCTATATAATCAGACTGTTACATAGCAGATTCACCACTTGCAATTTCTGCTTTATCTTTGCAATATCTACAACGTGTGAACACAGATTTGAGAGCAATCTTTCTTCATCTTTTTCTTATTTCAATGGCGGAAAGGATTGAGGTTCAAATCGAATCAAGCCAAAGTGTAAGAGGCTATGTTGTTGATGCAAACAAAACGGAACTGGCTATTAATATAGGTCGAAGAATAAGAAGGTTTGCAGGCCTGGAGAACAAACTCAACATCAGATTAGAAACAATATCATACACCAATGTTATTGATTTCTGGAAGAATATTGTTATAGAAGAAGGAACTGAAGCATTCAGAACCATTGTGAATGGTGAGGAGCTTGTAATCTCCTCCAATCTGCTGAGAGAAGTGTTTGGTTTTGAAGAAGTTGTTGATGGTTCAGTCAATCCTGAAGCTATGGGATTGGACAAGATAGCTTTTGTAGATCAGATCAAGACAGAAGCAACTATCAAATCGTACAGGCATCAACCGCAAAAATATTGGTAATGAATACGATCCGCCGAGCAAGCTCATTGCAGAGAACATACTTGGGCTAGTTGGCAAGTATGGATACTCTATCGGGACCCAAGATAGAGCCGATGATTATCATTTGCGAAGCATGAAATTTGATTGGGGTGGTTATTTCATTCATTATATGAAGAAAGTAGCCAAGGAGGACAAATTAAAGAAAAGAAAATCAAAGGCCTTACCCCTAGGTTTGATGGTTCGGACCCCGCTCGAATCATCCGGAGGTTCCCGATCTTGAACCGGTTGACATAAATCACCCGGATACAAAAAGGAGATTGATTATGCAATTCCCGGACTTGATGATGATGAAGAGATTACTTGGAGAGGCCGTCGATGATAATGATGATGGAGATGACGGTGATGTCGGTGGTGAGCGAGGTGTTCATCAAACTAAGAAGATATCCATCAAACCTGCTGCATCAAAGAAAACTGCTGGAAAGAGAAAAAGTGCTGATGTTAGGAAGATTACAGAAATCTTGAAATCAAAAAGAACAAGAAAGGAAACAGCACAGACTGTTGAGTCTGCTGAGGGTCAAGTGGAGGTTACTGACCCTGCTGTAGCTGCAAGAAGAACTGTTGTTGAAATTCTGACAAAACAACAGAAAGAAGATAGTAGAAAGAGAAAATCTACTGGACATGATGATGATGATGATGATGAACCCCTATCCAAGAGGATGAAGGAGGTTGCCAAAAAGAAGAAGTATGGCAAAGGAAAAGAATTAAGAATCTTGGAAAAACAAAAAGTCCAAGAAGAGGTGTCAGTAGAAGAAGAAGAGGTTGTTGAGGCTGAGCCCTTAACTATTATTCCACCAGTTGTTATCGGTGATTCCTCAAATGAAGAAGTTATCAAGTCTACCGATGCCGAACGGGTTGTTTTTGAGCAATGCAGCCAGAGGATGTACGAGCCGATCTACCGACCCCGAGCCCGCCGTAGTATCCACCGAAGAACCACGCAAACCACCGAACCGAACCCTTTGTGGTGGTTGAAGAGATGATTGGAGACTTGGTTGAAGACCCCGCAAATGTGGCAATAGTTCGGGGGAAGAGCGATCCGTCGCTAACCCCGCGATGAGCATGTAAGTCGGGGAACCAAGTGTGATACGATGGAAGTAGTAGGTACAAATGTACAATCAAGCAACCCGCCGACTTTCTAACATCCGTAGAATATACCATGAATCGCTTGTTGGAACCTTTGGAGGTCAACAAGCTACCGGAGTCGCTCCCGGGAGTTCTTTTATGCCATTTGAAAGGCATGTGAAAAAGAGCAAGAAAACTCGAAGAGTATATGGATCCCAAACTTCAGCAAATTGCTGATTACTTCCAGTGGAAGTTTGGGTTCTACAAAAGACAAAAACCAGTTGCTCAACCAATGACAGATTTTGAAGAATGGGTTTTTGACAAGTTGGGAGTGGAAAACCTGATGGATCTGATTGATACAACCTTGCTGCAATCAAGACTGATGGATCTGTTTGATGAGCAACGAAGGAGGAGGGTATTAAGTTCGAGATCCAAGAGATGGTGATGATGATTCTTCCTCATCATCGACTCTGGGGAGATTTTCCCTCGGGACCGGGGAGAATCTAGTGGGATCGCTTTGATAAATGATCCACCCGCACAATAGTCCACCGATCTTGGTAGATGCGCTAAGGGTCGACAGATCGAAGAAATGGATGAGGATCTACAAGATCTCACCATGGATGATCTAGAAGCATTGATCAATGAGGGAATTACATTGAGTGATGGTAGGCTAGTTGATGAATCTGCTACATTTCATGTTGTAAAGCTCGCCGGACAACCCGAAGATGAACAGATTGTTGATTTGGATCAAGAAAAAGTCGGTGACTTTAGTGAACCAAGTGCTAGTTCGAGGAATCCATTGAATATCAAGATGGATTTGACATTGAAGGCACTCTTACTAAAAGCGCCATCATCCCGCACAAGATTGGTCATGCGAGAAGGTTTTCAAGTGGATAATACCAATATCTTTAATCCACGGGAAATTGAAGAGGAGGTACAAAGTTTGGGGTACAAACAAGACACCGGACAAAGGTTGGAACGGGAGGTACAAGCCGCCGAGTCTCAAACAAGACTCGGACACAAAGTTGGAACAAACTTTGGGTTTGGAGGAAACCCTTGTTGTTAATGAGGCCGCTTGTAGTGGAGCCTTCGAAGCCAAGACCACCGTAGGGAAGGATAATCGCCAGCCGCCGGTGTTAATCAAAAAGAACATTTCTGCCGGATTATGACTACAAAGTGATGAAGAATTTCAAATTTTTGGAGAAGAAGAAGCTGTTGAAGAACCTGCACAAGATCCTATCCTTGAAGATGTTCTTGGTGCAATGGTTGAGGAAGGACCTCCCCCTGCTGGGAGAGATATGAGTAGAGCCATGATCATCAGCAGACAACAGGCACAATATAGAATTGAGGAGCCTGCTGATGGATCTACTGACAGTAGAATGGCTAGTGGAGTGCCAATTGAAGTTGTCAATGAGTTAAGAAGCGTAAGAAATGACATGCAACGAGTTAAGAACTCAATTGGACAGTAAGAAACGAGAGATTTGAAGAAGCTGAAGATGGTAAACGATAATAGACAATCTATCGATACGCTTGCTTCAAACTTTGCATCTACTCAAAATGCAATGAACAATTTGATACTAGATGTCAAGGGTATCAAAGTTGGAAATAAAGCCAAAGACAAGTTTCTAAACGATCAACTTGTCTCTATACATGAGAAACTTGACAAGCTTGTCGAAGCTCCCAAACTTGCCGAGCTCGTTGCCGCACAACAACTCGCTATGCCCGATCCCAAACTCACCGAAAGGATCAACAGACCGGAAGAGACCCCGCAATCAAGGATTACTTCACTTGATACTAGAACCGGAACAATGGCGAGGTCAATTACACAAAGTGATAGTATCACAGAAGCTATTCATGGCCTCATCTCACGTTTTGTTGATGATGTCACTAAGGGGGAAGAGGGCCAATCAGCAAAGAAAGGAGGTGCTAGACTCTTTGCACGTAGAAGAGATGGACGATGATACAAATGCTTTTAGGCAACCCGCACTGCGAGTGCAACTCACCGATGATCTCCTATCACGGTACAAGAAAGAGTTCCATAACATGAAGGAGACCCTATCGTGACATGGGATTTCATGAAGGTCTTAACTCCTTCTTGAGTTTGAAGTTTTGGGTGGCAAGGATTAGAGCTTTAAGAGCAAATACCAGAGGTAGAAGAAGTAGCAAAGGTGAAAAGGTGCTGCCGATTACAAAAGCAAAAGATTCACTGAATGAATTTAAGGAGCTTGTATATGAAGTTTGGCTTCAGGGTGAATCAGATCAATCTTGTCCTGCCTGAAGCATGGAATTGGTGGAAACAAGTAAATTCTTATATTGACTTTACACTAATTGAGAATGAATGGATGATTGAAATGATAGAAGAAATCAGAGCTTATCAAGAGCAAGCTGAGAAGGCTAGACAAGAAAGAGAGAAGAGACAATAGATCAGCTACTTTTCACTGTTTATCCTTGCTGTATCTAGTTGTAATAACTGTGAACAAATATTTATAATGAGAATTGAGTAATTTGAATTTGTTTCGTTTGTGTTTTTATCTTTTTGCTTTGCGATTAGGTGAGGGTAGTGGCATCATCACCAAAAAAGGGGAAATTGTTAGACTTATTTCTTAGTTTTGATGATGAGTGCCATACTAGTCGTTATAGTGCAAAGGCAAAAAGATGTCTAGATAAAATGTATAGGTTTATTAGAGTTTGATTCATAAATAGGTTTAATCAAACAAGCATCGTAAAGGGTCTGGCCGATTGTTATCAGATCGGTCTAGGTCAGGAGGGTAGATAGGTCAGTAGACTTGTCAGGAACCTGCTGAAGACTGAAGACTGAAGGCTGAGGGTTCAAACTCAGTAAATGAAGGCTAAGGGATCAAACTTAGTATTTAAGTCAAGGATATGGAATCAGATTTTAGGCAAGTCTGTGATGACCTAAACTGATTACATATGCCTTGTGTAGAAGGTCTAAGTTCCACAAGTTGGATGATGTTTGGAACTTAGTTATATTTAAAATGATGTAATCTAACTTCACAAATAAAAGTTGGATAAAAGGAATCAGCTGCATTATATTTTACAGACAAAAATATGATGTTCAAGCAGATCGATTGGTTTTACGACAGACTAATGAACCGCCGATATATACCTCGATTAATTCAAGATTATTGAAAAGTTACATGGATAAGAACGACCAACTACTTCGACTTATCAAGCAAATCAAAGGTGAGATTAAAAAGACGTTGGGATGATCCATATTTTTATCCATTGGATACAAGTCAAAGGGGTGGACAGATCGCACCTTTGTCAAAAAGTAATCCGACGGTGTCGATCCTATGAATAGTGACGAGAATGCGGTGCGGATGGGACAAATACAAGAAACGGTCACATTTGAATTTGAAATTCAAGTCACATGCATTCCTACCTATCAATAGAGGATTTTCAACTCAAGAAGAACGGGATGAATTTTGGAATAAAATTCAAGTGATAACACCGAGTGAAAAACACCTGCTTGAACTTACCGAGCTTAAGGCCGCCGATCTAGTTATTTTTCTTCAAGTGATTTTCGTGTTCAATTTGCATCAAGCATATACACTTGAAGATCGTAAGCCGCCGATTACATCATCCTAATCAAGCCGCCGCAACCGAATCATTTTTTTGATTCATTCTTTATCTTATAAAGAATCTCGTCAAGACGATGAAGCATCCGTTGGGTGTGAAAGATCGTTGGTTTGTGGTGGAGTGGTGAAGAGGCAATCCTACCCTTCAAGGACCAAGTGGAAGACTCGGGAGCAAAGCAATCCTACCGTTCCCGTTTTCGCCTTGTGAAGCCATAGTTATTGGTGAAGGACAAGCAACCTAGGATTCTTTGTAACGAGATAACTCAAAGATCACTAGTGAATTTCCTCCAACATCACAGAGAAGAGTGGACCGACAGGATTACATCACCGGAACCACTATAAAATCTCTCTACTTACTTACCGAATTTACTTTCGCACTTAGTCATTATTCATATCAACCTCTGAATCTAGCAACCGAAATCACACACATACACTATCGAGTATCTAATACTTGGTAACATATTTAACAACAAGTAACAAGGCTTAATTTTGATTTTATTCCGCCGCACAAATTCAAAAATCGAACCGTCGGTAGACTACGTTTATCGCCAGGCTGCGAGGTCTCGACAGACATCGAAGTATCGTTGGCCAGCGCCGAAGTTGCGAATTTGTTAACTCCAAAGTTTTAAGTGTTAAGTTTATTCACCCCCCCCCCTCTAAACTTAACTAAAGCCTTTTCAAGGGACCAACAGAAAGGAATAAGATTCTACCTTGAAGGATACCATCTTTGGGATAAGCAATTAGATTGTGTTCCCAAAATGGAAACAACACTTTATATGATAAAAGTGTGACGCAAGCCATGCGAAGTATCCCTTACCCGTTTCGGGATAGTGCCCTTATGCTTAACCTAGTTCCAAAATAAAGGTTGAATAAATTCCATATTAGATATGGAAGATGATAATGTCGAATCTATCTTAACCGATGATTTGAAGTTGTCATAGGCAGAGTCAGAAAGGCTTGGAACCTAGTACGACACATGCAACTTTGTGGAATATCTTAGCTAGCATGCTAGATATTATTTACTTGTCCGTGGAGCAAAATGTTTGTCTCCAAACATGCTGTCTTCTAAAGGAAGTGTTTCTTCCAAAAGAAACAGTGGGAGTGCATAAGATCTCAAAAGAGTTTGAGAACCACAAAGATATATTCAACCAATGGAACGTGAGCAGACGCCGCATAGCGATGAGGTGTAGATCACTGCTCAGTGCACATAAAAGTTCTGTAAGTCTGTGGATAACCTCAAGTCCAAAAGGGCTGCTGGTATGTTCATCTTGATGAATGTATATCTCACGACTTATGAAAGAATGTTTAAAAGGCAAGATTGAGAGATATGGCTAGGAGCCATAATATCTGAATTAGATTCCATCAGTGACAACCAGGTTATGAACCTAGTTTGTCTTACCTAAGGGGAGTGTCCCTGAAAGGCTGACATGGATAGTAATATGATTACCATAAGGCTATAGTGACGGCTGAAGGGTATGAGGTGTAAACCTTGTAATTATCTTTATGCTTCCAGCTGTGCCCAGTTCTATTCAGATAGTGCTTGTTATAACTTGATATCATGGCTATATGATAGTGTTGAAGACGTTGGGCAGAAAGCTCAATGTTCATAGACGATAACATGATATGTAAGCCTACGAGATCCATTTATGGACTCAAACAAGTTTCTCTAGACAATTTCTTTGTTTGATAATCAAAGGAGTTTTGATTTAGTCAAAAGAAGGATATACCCCATGTGCAAGATGGATAGTAGGAGTGTGTTATGATTTTTGACTAAGGTATTGGATATCTCTCTCGAGAATTATCACCCCATGTCACAGTCAATTAATGTTTGGTAATTCAAGATCTTTACGAAAGCACTTGAATCAGCAGTTCTTATTTTAGAAATGAGAATCTATAGTGATAGATTTAACTGCTGTTAGATTATAGTTTACCTATATAGATGTGATGCTAAAAGAGTTTAGCATAGATCACGATGGGGATACTGTTAGCCAGTGTTCTCAAGATCTATCTATGTTGGGACGTTGGTCCTAAAGATAAGGTGAAAGATGATGATGCTTATGGAAGGTTTCCTTCGCTACGGCGATAGGAACCATCTTATAGGTAATGCCGGATGTTCATAGTCCATGAATAGTCATGAGCAAGTATGAAAGTAAATCTGGTGAATGTCGAGAATATCCTTGAACAAGTTAAGGATGGTTTCCTAGTTTATCGAAACTTGGAATTAAATAAACGTAGATATACAGGCGTATATCCTGAGTCTTATGAAGGCGAGTGGGAGCTACAGTCTGGGTTTGCAATCACTTTGATTAAGTGATACAAAGTGAGTGGAAATGTTCTAGCATATGGGTCACTGTAAATTCTACAACTAGGCCGAAACACAGTAGTGCCTTAGAGGCGCAGCGGGAGCAGTACATGGATCTAGAAGGTTCATTCCTGAACCTTGTATGGTTCTTCCACCTTTTCTATATAGTTGATATAGTAAGTGGATTCATTTCTTAAAGCAAGGACCAGGGTCTCGTCAGAGATTCGTGTGTGTGTTGAGGCAGTTCGTTTGACTTGGTCATTTGGAACATGATATGAAGATAGTCCGAGTCCCCATGGATAGCGATCCGTTTATGGCTAGGGCTGGTTGCGAGTATTGCATGAGATTCTTGTGTTTCAACTTGGTCTTGTGTGTGCTAGTGATTGGTTTTAGGCCAAGAGGGAGATTGTTGGAATAGTGTCCTAAACCCAATCGGGTTGGACCGGATCCGACCGGGTCGGATCATTTCTACTATTTCTTTATGTTTATACATATATTAAATGACTTTTCTGTTGTCATATATATGTTCTTTTAAAGAACCAATTATGAATTGTTATATGATAACGTCCTTAGTATTAAAGTGTGATAGAGAAACCATGATAGGCGATTATGGTTGATGAGATCTCTAATCACTTTAATAAGTTTGATACTTAAATGTCTCTAGGCTGATGTACTATTAAACGGGGCATTGATAGTATAAACGAGACTAGCACGTATTAGATGTCTTGTCTTTAAGGGCGGGGATAGATCTCGTCTATCGAAGTGTAGAGACACTTGGACCGTACGTGGACGTGTATTAGAGAATGCGTACGTTAGATCGACCCACTTACACGGATAAGTGTCACACTATGTGGCGGTTGTGTAATTATCCTTTTGACCGGAGTCTTCATGGCATCACGGTGTGGATTGTCATGCTTTGACACTATTGAGGTTTCCCACAGCCACGGGGCGATCATGCGGTAGTGATTGGGTATGATCGAAGCATGCGGAGTATACATGATTGGTCGTCCGGGAATCGCGTATCCTATGATTGGGATCGAATATCCGAAATGGCCTTCTTATAAGGAATGTCTTACTCTCGTGAATCTTTGCAAAGTGGGAGTAAACGAGTTACTTCGAGAGAGCTTGATATCCAGATTATAAGATACGGTCGTTGATGTTTTGACACTCGACTAACGACCGTATGGATATTATTACAGCGATAGGATTGTAAGTTACACGGTAATCGTTTCACATGAAAGGTAGTAGTCATTGCATTTGACTCTTCCGATGATTGGGGGTCACGGTGTGTTGCTAGACGCTATCCCGTGATCGTTAGGCATGAAGGGCATTTTCGTAATTTGCACTTTGTGTCTACGGCCAACATATTCGGAAGCCTATCGGGTCACACACATATGAACATCTAGCCGGATTAAAATGTGGTGATAGATGATAACCAAATAAGGAAAGTTTATCTCGAGACTATAAAGGTTATAGTGGTAAATTAATATGGTGGTATTTATTTATTATGAATAAATTAAATACAAGATATTAATAATAATTAGATTAATTAAAGAATATTCCGGAAGCCAATTTATGGCTAAAGGTGGCGCACTTATAAGTGTATAAGATACACTTGGATTGTGCAATTTAATTAATGGTATTACCATATATTAATATTAGATATTAATATTTATATATATATGTTAGCTAATGCGTGTGTTGTACATATATATAAGATATACATGTTCACACTTGTAATGGCTAAATATTTATATAGATTTATTGTGTAATATATATATGTGATATATACACATGTGTAAATTGATTTATGGTAATAAAATAAAGATGGTCAATATTAGATATTGACAATATCTTGGGAATATTCAATATAAGATATTGACAAAATCCTAGATTTATTTAATATGAGATATTATAATAAATGAGATAAATCAATCAATTATATTTTCCTTATTTTAATGGAAAAAGGTTTTCTTCTCCTCCACACTATATGGGGCGCCTCTCTCACTATAAATAAGAGGTGGGTGTCAAACTCTTTTGCACATCATAATTCCAAGAGCTAATAGTTCTTGTGTAAAATAGAGAGCATCCTATAGAGAGTTGGAGAGAGGGGAAAAAGGCCGGTCTAGCAACCGGAGTTTTCCAATAGCAATCCATGATGGGATTCCGGCGGGCTGCTCGTGTGGACTAGCGGTAGAGGCCGAACACTTGGGCGGCTCTATGCAGAACTACTCTCCTTTGACGGTCAAAGCGTCGATCTTATAGATCAACCAAGGTAACCACCGTCTACTAACTCGTTTGTTTATTGCTTAAACGAAGTCGATCTTGGGTAAAAGGAAATCAAATTTTTGAATTCCGCTGCGTTCCCGCGTAGATTTCCCAACAGTTTTGGTTTGCCAATTGATGTTAATGTTAGAATAGATTATATTAAAAAAATACATTCATAAAAATAAAAAAGCAAAAGATTAAAAAATATATATATCCCACCTTTTAACCATGATTTTGACAGCACGACTAAATCGATTGGGAGAAGAAAAAAAACAAGACTTTCGACATCGACAATTGATATATAAGGAGAATAATAGTGTATGTAAATGACATTTAATTTTTTTTTTCTTTTTCTCTTATCATTTGTTTAGTTGTTTTTTTATTTTTTATGTAACGAAGTAGTCATTATATATATATATATATATATATATATATATATATATATATATATATATATCGTGGGTCGGGTGGGTATTATGACGGGTAGACATCACATATCCATACCCTACCCTACCCACGGTGGATTTTGAAAAATTAAACCCATACCCTCCCCTACCCAGAAAAATACCCTACCCTAATGGGTAGGGTCGGGTGGATATCCACCGGGTTGGGTCGAAATTGCCATCCCTATTCTTATTATTATTAGTGTCCAATAAGGTCTACCAAGACCATCTAGCACGAAAATTAGAAGTATTATGGTGATTGATTTCATCAAATCTTCATCTTATTTTGGTAGATAATCAATCAATCTGATTGGGAGATTATTTACTAATTTGTGATTTCAAGATCTTTTGTATTTTTTGAATTATCTTTTTTTCTTTATTTCACCTAGACTTAGGAGTTGTCTAGGTTCATTTTTATTTTACATTTTTTTTTTCTAGGAAATAAAATGCCAACATCCTTAGCCTATAAAAGGAGGGGTACACCATATGTATTTCACACCTTGAATTATAATCATATTGAGAGTTTTTCTCTTAAAGTTCTTACAACTTTTATTAAGTGCATTTTAAGTTTGTAAGCATAGCTTAAATTGTTTCATTGTAGTCTTTGGTTTAAGGATCATTAGAAGGGTCTTGGCATCTTCATAGCCATTGGTTCTTCTAATCTCATCCTTGAGTTAAACTACTTTTGCTCAAGTCTTTTCCTTCATCTAATTCTATTTTCCTTTTTATTTTGGGATATTCATTGTATTACTTAGGGTTCTTGACAATTTCATTGTTAGGGGTCCAAGATATACATTAGATCTACACTCGTCTTCGAGGGTATGATTTTCTGTCTTTTCCAAGATATAGAACTGTCGTTGTTTTGCTTGACTAGTATGTGCTAATTGTCTATTTAGTTTAATCATGTAGTAGTTAGTTTATTTTACTCCATGTGTTATAGATCTGATTCGTTGGTGAAGAAATAATGAAATAGTGGTTGCGTTCTTCAGATCTGTGACGTTCTATATCGTTAGATCTGAATACCTAGTAAATTACTAATTCATGATAATCGGCGCCAGCTACGTTGATCGACAGATTTAATTTACATGTTAGTAGTCTGATCAACTATTTGCATGTCATCGGAAATTAGCATTAAGTACTGATAGTGAAGTATTAATTAGGACTTTGTCTTGATGGTCCCCAAGAATGTGCTAGTCAGTGTCGATAGCTGCCTAGGCGGGTTAGCAGTATGGGTTAACGCTCAATACCGGCAACTCTAGAACTTATTGCATATGCGCTATTACGGACCAATTAAAGAGGGTAGCTTGCGTATAGATTGAGCACTTCGTTCGGATAGGGTTTCAGACGATTCAATTTTATCTAAAAGGCACCAGATTAGGGGGCCTTTTCTATCGAAATGGTAAAGCGTTATCATTGGCTACCTACATGGAACACCTTCATCAAATGGAAACCCATGGAACACACCGTAGCTTGCCTTATAAAAGGCTTATGGAAGCGATTTATAAAAAATATTTCAAACTTGACAAGCAGGGAATTAAAAAATTACCATGGTCGGAGTAGATAGGGTTAGGAGTTGCACCCATAGCTAACAAGGAATTAAAATTTACCAACGGGGAGGACTATCGCATGTGTAGGGGGAATAACTAATTACGCATAATTAGACTAATACCTTCGAAACTCTTGTTTTCTCTGTGTGAACTAGCGTAGTATTTTTAGTTTGTGGCACCAGTTTTACTTCTATCTATATTTTAGTTGGTCGTAGACCGTTATTCGTGACAAGCTCAATCTGCGTAATTTGCGTTCTTACAAGTCCCTGTGGGAACGACCTTGACTTGCCAGTACTCTACTATGATAGACCTAGTCCTATTGCAGTAAGTGCTTTGCACGCGATCAAGATTTTGTGGCGCCGTTGCCGGGGACTCGTGTCCAGAATACTTTTTATTTAAGATTGAGTGTTTAGATATATTCGAGTCTATTTTATTGAGTCGGTTTTATAGTCTATTTCTATTGGAGTCTTTCAGAGTCAGCTCTATTTAAATCCGGAAAAAAAAATTGCATCCGGTTTACCGGGGGTTACCCGGTAAATTGAGGCTCCCAGATTCGGCAGAATCGGTTCTGTCAGTTCATCATCGAGTTAGTAGATAGAGTCTGTATTTTTGAGTCTGCTAGGCGAGTATAACAGCCTCCGAGGCAAGACACTAACTTTTTATTTTTCTTTTTTGTGTCTTGTAGTACGCTACACGGAGTTCAGCAGCCAAACTCGAGAGATTCATACCTGAGATCGAAAAGTTTGCTAAGAGAGAGGAAGCTCAAGAGAAATCCGGTAGGCTGTCGGACGACGTGAGTTCGCACGAAAGAGATCACAGCGAGAAGGAAGAGAAGATTCCACCTTTGGAGGATACAGAAATCAACATGGCGCAGAATGGACAAAACGATGTCAACAGAAGAGGAAACGGAGGAGATGTGGTACAAGGATATAGAAGGACTCTATAGAGTTATGCAATGCCCATGATTGAGCAATTCGTGCCAGCGATTGTTCAGCCAGAAAATGCGGCTGAGGTATTTCATCCAAAGCCAAACGTGATACAAATGGTGACTAATTACACTACCTTCCATGGAGTAATGAACGAAGATCCTAGTGTACATGTCACCAACTTCTTAGAGATAGTCAGCACAGTAAAACCAGCAGGTGTACCTGAAGATAACATCAAGCTGAAATTGTTTCCATTCACTCTGAAGGACAAGGCGAAAATATGGTTATTGTCTCTAGCACCAGGATCGATCCAAACATGGACCGATCTGCTGCAGAAATTTATGAATAAGTACTGCCCGCCTGGGAAGTCACTACAGATGAGACAAGACATCATGAACTTCAAGCAAAAACCAACTGAAACTATTGAAGAAGCTTGGGAAAGATTTAAGGAAGCACAGAAAAGACGCCCTCATCACGATATCACTTTGCCCGTACGAATGCATAGTTTCTATCATGGATTGCGGTCGAGTGAGCAAATATGAGTTGATGCATCAAGCAATGGATCTTTTGCGTTGCTATCACCTGCTGAAGCTGAAGAAAAATCAGAACAAATAGCACTAACAAGCCAATGGGGAACGCATCAAGTTGAGACAGCAAAGACTGAAGGAGTATTTTGAGAAGATACATCTCAAAAAATCTTATACCAGTTAATGGCAATGAACAAGAAAATAGATGGTATGCAGGATCGTATTTCCAAGGTAGAGAAAGTTCAAGACGTCGAAGCAACCAACACTGAATATATGAACTATCTGGGGAGGAAAGGAAATCCTTATGGGGGCGGATATCGCCCGGGATCTCACGACCACCCTAGTTTTTGACTGAGTGATCCTAACAGTGGAGAGAGACCAAGACGGACTGGGGGATTTATGCCTCAATTCAGCAAGTCCGGTGGTTGGGAAGCAGTCATGGATAAAATGAGCTCAACTGTGACCGACACGGTTAATCAACTCACTAAATCCATGACCGAGCTGAATGCAAAGTTCACCATATATTGTCAGAAGAATGATACAAGACTGGACAATCAGGAAGCCTTAGTGCAATATCTATCACACCAAGTGGGACAAATCGCAGAACAAGTGTCAGCCTGTCCTCCGGGAGGATTGCCAAGTAACACTGAGAAGAATCCAAAGGACGTGAATACTATTATGACTAGAAGCGGAAAGGAACTGCATGGGCCAGTTATACCAACTGTCCAGGAAGGATCAGGAAGCAGTCAAAAGCAGAATGCAGCAGAATCAGGAGAAAAAGAGGGGCCGGTAAATCGGAACACCACGCCTATTTACTGAGAGTCTGAAAAAGAGACGAAAAATCGAAGCGTAAGTCTTCACAAACTGTAACTATTAATCTATCTAATTTGCCTTATCCCTCTAGGAAATATAAACCGAATAATGATGATGCTCGTAATAAAAAATTCATAGAGATGTTTAAGAAGTTGCAAGTGAATATACCTTGGGTAGAAGCTCTGGCCAGAATGCGAGTATGCGATATTCCTGAAAGAGGCAATCTCTACCAAAAGGAAGTTGTTAGACCTTGAGACTATATGCCTTAACGAGGAATGCTCAACAGTTTTGCAACGCAATTTACCTTATAAGTGTAATGATCCTAGGAGCTTCCTCATACCTTGCACAATTGGAGGAGTGTGGCTAAATAAAGCATTGTGTGATCTTGGAGCCTGTGTCAATTTAATGCCACTCTCCATCTTTCATAAGTTAGGCATGAAAGAGTTAAGTGAAACATCTATAACCCTTCAATTAGCTGATAGGTCTATGAAGCAACCATGTGGAGTGGTGGAGGATGTACTGGTAAAAGTGTATAAGTTTGTATTCCCCGTAGACATTGTAGTGCTAGACATGGAAGCTAACCACAATGTTCCACTGATCTTAGGAAGACCTTTCCTAGCAACAAGTAAGACATTGATAGATATTCATAAGGGTGAGCTGATTCTTAGAGTAAATGAGGACAAAGTAGTATTCAATGTGATGAATTCAATGATATATGCTACGAAGGAGAAGCGTGTTACATGCTAGATGCCATAGACGAGCTTGTTTTGGAATTATATCAGCAGGTGGCACTAGATCCTGAAGTAGCAGAGACTTTGCTCCTGAAGGAAGAAGGAAGTGGTAAGGAAGGCCTGGGTGTATCGAAGGTCAAGTGCGAGAAGTGGAGCCTATATCTTCTGTGGATGTAGGTGGAATAATTCATAGACCTTCCTGGCATAAGTTCTTTGACTTACAATTGACTGGTAAGCTGTTAAGATCATTGCTGGAAGAGCCACAAAGGAACTTAACTTTGAAATCTTTTCCATCTCACCTGAGTACGTATACTTACAAGATGATACTCTTCCATTATAATTTCATTGTTATTATCACCTTTATAGAAGGAGAAACTTTTAAGATTACTGAGAGAGCATAAGGGAGAGTTCGGGTGGACAATTGCAGACATTAGAGGAATAAGCCCTTCGGTGTGCATGCATAAGATCTCTGTAGATCCCGAAATGAAAGCGGTAGTACAACCTCAAAGGAGGTTGACGCCACAATAAAAGGATGTTGTTAAGGAGGAGATTATAAAGATATTGGAAATGAGAATCATTTTCCCAATTGCAGACAGTGATAGTGAGTGGGTAAGCCCGATTCATGTGGTGCCCAAGAAAGGAGGATTCACTGTCCAACCTAATGAATTTGATGAGTTAATCCCTGTGATACTGATTACTGGACATCAATTTTGCATAGATTTCAGGAAACTGAATGACGCAACCCGTAAAGATCATTTTCCCCTACCATACATTGACCAGATGTTAGAAATATTAAGCGGTCATGCTTTTTATTGTTTATTAAATGGATATTCTGGTTACTAACAGATCCACATTGTGCCCGAGGACCGATAGAAAACCACTTTCATATGTCCCTATAGAACTTTTGAGTACAATCGCATGCCTTTTGAACTGGGTAATGCACCAGCAACATTCCAAAGGTGCATGATGTCTTTATTTGCGGACATGGTGGAGGAATTTCTGGAGATTTTCATGGATGACTTTTCTGTATTTGGAGATTGTTTTGATAAATGCTTGGACAACTTGAGGAGAGTGCTGAGATGTGAAGAGACCAACCTTGTACTTAGCAGGGAAAAATGCCATTTCATGGTTACCAAAGGAATAAAGTTGTGTCATAAAATTTCAAAGAAAGGAATGGAGGTTGGTAAAGCAAAGATAGTGGTAATAGAGAAGTTACCCCCATCAACAAACTTAAAGACGTTGCGAGCCTTTCTTGGCCACGCAGGATTCTATAGGAGGTTTATTAAGGATTTCCCTAATGTTTCTAGGCCTTTTACGGAATTACTTGCAAAGGATATGCCTTTTGTGTTTGGAGAGGAGTGCAAGTGTTAGGAACATTTTATTATGTTTTGATGATGGCCATACTAGCTGTTATAGCAAGCCTGAAATAAGTTAGAATTCTCTGTATAAGTCTTTACTTAGAGTCTGACATGTTGTATAAGTTGAGTCAGACAAGTATAGTACTAGTTGGTAGGATGGCTAAGTACAAGAGAAATCCGGCAGAGTGAAGGCAGCCAAGTACCAGCAGAGAAGCATGAAGATATTATGGAGTGACTTATAACCAAGGAAGTCTATGATGACCTTGGATAAGTCTAAGTGATGAAATTCA
Source organism: Gentiana straminea (assembly GCA_036785695.1). Lineage (NCBI taxonomy): Eukaryota > Viridiplantae > Streptophyta > Magnoliopsida > Gentianales > Gentianaceae > Gentiana > Gentiana straminea. The sequence continues at coordinate 2,982,716 of JAVUPR010000477.1, forward strand.
TTTTATAAATATGGTGTACACTGATCTCACATTAATCAAGGATCAATGAAGTACAATTACTTTTGAAACATCAAAGAAATCAAGAAAGCAGTGAACCAGCAAAGTAAACTATCTACTGGCTGAGTAAAAAAGAAGCAGTGAAGGAAGATCTAATCAGCTAAGTCAACAGGAACAGCCAAGTAAAGGAGCAGCTGAATAAGGTATATCATCTATACTTATTCAGAACATGTGAATAATTAGAAGATCAAGCATTAAATGCAGAATCAATCAAGACAGATTATATGAAATACGTTTCAATGAAATCCGGATCACTGAAATCAAGTAGGATATAATCAAGAGGGAATCGAGGATTAATTCAGAATTATTCCCCACATTAAATCGCTAACGGATGGATTTTCAAATCAAGGATTATCAAGGCGATTAATAGAAGGCATTGACAGATAGGAAAAACAACGATTATAATACTGAAAAATGAGCAAAAACTCTGTCAATTTGAAAAGCTTCTCTTTGAACTTAAAAGACATATCTAGAGATCAACTCAGCAATCAGAGCTCAAATTCCACATCAAGCACTTAGATTGATCAACAGAATCTATGAATCCAATTCACACTAGTCAAGCAACTGAATCAGAGCCATCTGAGAAGGAGTTGTGTTTGTGATTGTTGTTGAAGGATTGTTCTCAAGGTTCAGTGTTGAAGACTGAGTCACTGAAGAATTTGAAGACAATGAGTGTTAGTCTTGTACATTGTGAAGCTTATGTAGCCAAGGACTATCTTGCTATTGTATCAGTGAAAAGAATAGTGAATTCCTCCAATCATCATATGAGAAGAGTGGATTAAGGGATTACACCACCCTGAACCACTATAAACCTCTGTGTCTATTTACTTTTAGCACTTTACTTTACTGCACTTATTTACTACATAATTCATACTCTTTGAAACAGTATTAAAATAAGGGACTTATCCGCTGCCCAAAAGTTTTTAATTATAAGAAAAGTTTTTGAAACCCTAGTATAGTCATTCACCCCCCCTTTGACTATATTAGAACATGTTCAGATCTGATTTATGGTAACAAGGAGATCACATATTTTCAAAGTAGTTTTCAAATATGTGCTTTCTAAATATATCTCCTATTTGTACTTATGGATTCCTCAAATTTCATGTCTGAAGTACCTATATTCAATGTTAATAATTTTGATTAATATAAAATAAGGATGTTGTCTCATCTTATAGCAACTCATGAGGAGATGCTGGATGTTATCAGTGATGGCCTAATCATGATCATGACTGTGATAGCCACAGGAGCAGATCAAGGAAAGGAAATACAGAAACCTAAGAAAGATTGGACCAAGGATGATAGAAGAAGAGCAAACCTCGACTTTGTTGCAAAATATATGATCTTGAAGACTCTGGACAGTAACATGTTCATGAGAATCAAAGACTACACAACAGCAAAGGAGATCTGGGATAAATTAGCACTTATCAATGAAGGATCTGAGGCAGTCAAAGAAAACAAATTGTCTGTTGCAAAACAGAAATTTGAAAACTTTAAGATGAAGACTGGTGAATCCATTGATCAAATGGACAACAGATTCTCAAGCATCATCAGTGAACTGCAGCAACTTGGACATACATATCCATAGAAGGAAGTTTGTCTGAAAATCTCATGAGGAAATTTGAAGAAATGCAAATAAATCATGAAATTCTAGAATAAGAATGTGAGAATCTGAGAGAGGAAATTAAAATATTAAGGAAAGAACTGGATGGACTGAAAGCTGAACCAACTAGTAAGGAAGTACACTCAACTGATCAACAAGAAGCAGATGATCACTCATCTGAAGCTGACAGACCAGCTGGGAAAACCTTCCTACCAGTTAAGAGCACCACTGCACCACTAAAAACACCAGCTTACAATCCCCCAAAAATGTTTGGATCCAGATATGGTCTTGGCTACAACAGTCAAGATGAGAAAGAAAACAATGGACAACAATATTCTGAATCAAGGACCAAAACTGGACCCAAATTCAGAAAAATAAAGACCATAGTTTCTATTACTCATCTTGAACCAGTGAAGTAAAAACCCAATGTAGTGAAACAATAGAGTAAATCATATTACCAGCCTAGTAAAGGCAAAGGCATACTGAAAGGTAAGGGCAGACTTTACCCTTCAGAAGATGATTGGAATGTTGCACCCCCAAAATACAAGAAGAAACCATTTCATACTATGCAACATGTGGTTAGGAAAAGCCAACCCAGGCATGTTCTTAGACACAAAAAGAAATATGAAAACAGGATTCCTTCTGCATGTTGGAGAGTGAAAAAGGATGCAAATGCACCAAAAAGTAGAGAATGGTATCAGAATAATTTTAATAAACCTACTAGAAATTATTCTGACATACCTTACATATAGAAGTTGATGATTTCAACTATCCAAGAATAAGATCCTTCGGATATACACTTGGAATGAGAGGCATGGTTGCTAACAGGTATGGACCCAAACTGTGTTGGGTACCTAAACTTGGTTAATTTGTTTTGTAGGATGTCTGGTACATAGACAATGGATGTTCCAGACACATGATAGGAAACAAAGGATGGTTGATTGACTTTAAAGGCTTTGATGGACCCAAAGTTACATTTGAAGGCAAAGTGAACCCCTGCAAAATTAAGGGGGAAGGCACAAGGCTCAAGAACAATTTGAAGATTCAAAATGTGGCTTATGTTAAAGGATTGAGTTTCAATCATCTAAACATCAGTCAATTTTGTGACAAAGGCTACAATGTGCACTTCAACAAAAAAGGATGCAAAGTGATTCATAATCAAACCTGCATAGTTGTAATTGCAGGAAAAAGAGAAGACAACATGTATGTGGTGGATTGGAAGACAGCAAAAGCAGAAACCTGTCTGATTGTCAAGAATAAGCAATCAACCAGCTGAATTTGGCGTAGAAGACTGAACCATCTCAACTTCAAGACCATCAACAAATTGTCAAAGAACAAGTTAGTTGAAGGCATTCCAGAGATCACATTCAAAAAGGAAAGTCTTTGTGATGCATGTCAAAAAGGGAAGCAGATCAAAAGCTCCTCCAAGTCAAAGCCTTATTAATCTACAACAAGGATCTTACATCTTTTGCACATGGATTTTTTGGACGAATCACACTAGTGAGTGTAAGTGGAAAGAAGTACACTCTAGTGGTGGTGGATGACTTTTCCAAATTCACTTGGACCACATTCATGAACAAGAAAAGAGAGACACTCAAAAAACTACCAGATTTGTTGAGGAGAATACATAATGAAAAAGAGTTGAAGATCATCAAGATAAGATCAGATAGAGGCACATAGTTCCTAAATCGAGTGATCAGAACCTACACTGAAGAAAATGGAGTACTGCATCAACTATCAGCAGTAGGAACTCCACAACAAAATGGTGTAGCAGAAAGAAGAAATAGGACACTCAAAGAAGCCGTGAGAACCATGATTGCAGAAGCATGCCTACCCAAAAGATTTTGGGCTGAAGCAGCAAATACAGCATGCTATACTCAAAACACATCTATCATCAACAAACATCATGAATAACACAATATGAAATGTGGAATGGAAGAAAACCTAACATTTCACATTTGCATATGTTTGGATCTAAATGTTTTGTTTTGAACATGAATCAGTTGCAAACTTTTGATGAAAAAATGATGAAGAAATCTTCATGGGATACTCAGACACCATCAAAGCTTTAAGAGTACTCAACAAAAGAACTTTGGTGATTGAAGAGTCAATTAATGTTGTTTTTGATGAACCAAATACAAATGGTGAAAGCTTACACAATCTTGAAGAAGCAGAAGTTGTACAAGGACAAGTCTATATGAATACAATAGTACCAGCTACAATCTTGGATCACACTTTTGGCAATCAAGATGATGCCTCAGTCAACACAACAGTAGAAGCACCAACATAAGACCATGAAGTTGACACATAAGCTGGAGCTGTAGAATAACTAAATCAAGAGCAAATTCAGCCTGATTTGAATTGGCTAAGAGATCATCCAGAAGAAAAAGTCATTGGAGATGTTCCTATAGGAGTTAGAACCAGAAGACAACTGGAGAATATGCCAACTTGTTTTATATCACAGGTGGAACCCAAAACAATAGATGATGTAATTCAAGATGCTGATTGGATTACAGCCATGCAAGAAGAGCTCAATGAATTTGAGAGAAATGAGGTCTGGGAACTTGTTCACAGACCAGACATGGCCAACATCATTGGAACAAAATGGGTATTCAGAAACAAGATGGATGAACAAGGAACAGTAATAAAAAACAAAGCAAGGCTATTTGCAAAAGGCTACTCTCAAGCAGAAGGAATAGATTATGACGAAACCTTTGCACCAGTAGCAAGATTGGAAGCAATCAGACTCTTTTTAGCTTTTGCAGCACATAAAGATTTAAAAGTTTATCAAATGGATGTCAAGAGTTCAACTTTTGGAAGAAGAAGTTTATGTGGAACAACCTCCTGGTTTCCAACTCAAAGGGAAAGAAGATAAAGCGTACAAGCTCAAAAAGGCACTATATTGGCTCAAACAGGCACCTAGATCCTGGTATGAGACACTATCACAATTCTTGATCACTAATGGATTCAACAAAGGGACCATTGACAAGACTTTGTTGGTTCAGATCTATGTAGATGACATCATCTTTGGATCAGAGAATGAAAAGCTGTGTGAAAAGTTTGCAAATCTGATGAAAAGCAAATTTCAAATTAGTCTGATGGGAGAGCTCAATTATTTTCTTGGTCTACAGGTAAAACAAATGAAGAAAGACATTTTTAGCAATCAAGCCAAGTACACAAAAGAGTTGATACACAAATATGGTATGGATACAAGTGGCACATAAGATAAACCAATGTGTGCCAGAGTCATTCTTGGGAAAGATGAAAATGGAAAAGATGTTGATCAAAAGTTATATAGAGGAATTATTGGATCTCTACACACCCTGACTGCAAGAAGACCAGATATAGCTTTTGCAGTAGGAATATGTGCAGGATTCCAAGCTCAACCAAAGGAATCTCACTTGCTAGCAGCCAAGAGAATCATCAAATATCTAAAGAACACCATCAATGTAGGAATTTGGCATCCAAAAGATGGAGGATTCAAGTTGGTGTCATATTCAGATTAAGACTATGCTGGATGTAAAATTGACAATAAAAAGCACTTCAGGAACTTGTCAAATTCTAGGCAGCAGACTAGTATCATGGTTTAGCAAAAAGAAAATTTCTATATCCACTTCAACAGCTGAAACAGAGTATATAGCAACATGAAGCTGCTGTTCACAAGTGATGTGGAACAGACAACAACTAAGAGACTATAGAATAGATGAGAAGACAATTCCAATTATGTGTGATAACACAAGTGCAACATCTATTACTGAGAATCCAGTTTTACACTCAAGAACAAAGCATATTGATGTGAAATATCACTTCATTAGAGATCATGTAGAAAAATGAGATGTTATCTTGAGGTACATATCAACTGAAGACCGATTGGCTGATATTTTCTCAAAACCACTCAGTCATGAAAGATTTTGTAAATTGAGAACTGAGTTGGGAATGATTGGAATTGATTAAGTAATAAGGAGCAGCTAACTGGAGTAATCAACTGAGTGACTCCACCAGCTGACTGAGCCTTTGCCATTTTGGGTGCGCTCACTTGGTAGGTAAGGCACTGGTAACCAGCTGAGTTCACTCCTCTGATTGTTAGGAACAGTTGTATGCAGTAGCTCAGTGATAAAAGTCACTACACCGGATTAGTGACCAGCCAAGTTACTTCACTGCTATAAACTTGAAGAAAAACAGTAAAGTAATGTGTGAACAAAATCAGTCTCACACATGTGGAAATTCGAAGGAGTTATGGAAAAATTATTTTATGGAAGATTACACACGTGGAGATCAGTTTATAATCATGGAGGTAACTTTTTTTAAATAAAGCAATGACGGAAATGCCTTGATTTCCGGGATTTATCATACCTCAATCCACTCCCCCACTACACTCAATAACTGTGATTTATATGCACAAAATCACGCCATTACTCCACCAAAATCCTTCCATATTAAACCGCATTCACACTACTCAAACTTATCCTATATAACCAACACTTAGAGGTTTTTCAGAAGTCTTTACACTATCCTTGCAATCTATAAACCCTACTTTCTATGAAAATTCGAAGCTTTTCTATCTTAAAACCTTCAAAACAATGGCATCATCTTCTACAATCTATCAAACTGAATAATACTATGAAAGATCGATCGTCACTGGATCATTTTTCCGACTTGAGCACTATCTACCCTTCTGTGACAATGATGCACAAGCTCAAAGGTTAGTAGATGGATCTATTAATCTGGGATTGATGACATTCCTGAATCCCCCGATCACAAGAATATGTTATGAAACACTAATTTCATTTTGGAAAAATGCAATATTCGTGTACAACAAGAAGAAAAGTGACCCAGATGTACAATGTTTGGAAGAGAACTGGTTATAACCCCAGGCCCCCTCAATAGATGCCTAAATCTCTCCAGCACCGGTCCAGTAGATGTGAAGAAGATGGACATCGACATCAATACGTTCTGGACTGAAATAGCCAAGAACCCCAAAAGGAATAGCAAGAAATACAACTTCCCTAGATCGGCACTCAATTGCCCATTTGCCGAGTTTGCTTGTGTAATTACAAGGAACATTGAAGGGAAAAAGGGTTCCATAGAGAACATGACAGAACTCAGAGTCAAATTGATTGCTATCATCTACCAAGGTATTTCGTTTAACTGGTCACAGTATATCTTCAACAAGTTGAAGGATCAAATTCAAAAGGAAATTGATCTAGGAATTCAGGCACCACAAAAAGGCGATCAAGAAAGGTGATTTCTGGGAAAGGAAATCCTATGGTATTCCTCTTCAACATTTATTTGATCAATCAAAAGTGAAACCCAATTACCTGCATCCATTGCATAAGGCCAATGTGATGTTCACCTATGTTAAGGCCTCCCAGAAACCCCAACCCACAACTTGTAGCAAAAGGAAGCAACCTGAAAGCGGTAGGTCAGGAATTGGGAGAAGAACCAGATCCCAAACAGCACAGGTTCCACAAGAGAATCCACCCAGTAATGTGGAAAGCCTCATACAGCTAAGTGATGATGAAGAGAATCAAGAAGAAGAAGTCTATCTGCAAGAAGGTGAGGAAGGATATTATCTTCACCCATCAGGAGAAGAAGAGGTTGAGGAAGAGAAACAGGATACTGATGATGAAAAAGAAGAACAAAATGAAGGTGGTCATCTGGAGGATGATCAGGAGATGTTTGAGTTATCTGATGATGACTTAACGCTCCAGGAGATGACTCTAAGGAGCACCAGCAAAGTTGCACAACAGTAGAGTGAGCCAACAAATAAAACTCACTCCGCTGACCCTGAAAACACCCTCAGCTTTGATCAATGGGGAACACCATCTGAAGCAGTTGAGACTCCAGCATGGAGATGCAGAACAGTCCTCCCTAGGACTTAAAAATGAAGGAAAACTCCCTCATTCTCAATCTGATCATGAGATTGAAGAACAAGTTGAATAAGAAAAAGAAGAAAAAGAAGAAGAGAGGAAGGGGAGGAGGAACCAGCTGAGACTTCTGCACCAGCAGAAGTGGATCCAGACAGATCATTCAATCTGGACATCAACCCACTAATTGTGGACATGGAAAGGCAGTTACTAAGTAGACAAAATCTTAAAACTACACTGAAGATCAGTGACACCTCTCTACATCGCAAGTTCGAGGCCCTACTTAGCCATATCAAAATTCAAGATGAAGTGATGGAGAGGCAAGGAGACTTACTTTGCAACTTGCAGCATCTAATCCCCCACCATGTCCAAATAAATCTGGAATTCCTGGCAGACAAAATTGATGGCAGCCAGAAACCTTTTGTGGACACACTGAATGAGCATACTCTTCAAATTCAGACCCTTGATGGCATTATGGATGAATCGGGAAGCAACTCAACACACTCATTCAAGTCTCTGAAACAAAAAATAAAATTCTAGAAGACAGATATGGTGCTACCAAAAAGAGGGAAGGTAGCAGTAAGCCTGAAAGCTCCATTGGGAAAGGAAGCCCAACAGACAAGGGCATCAGGTTTGAAGAGAAGAAGTAGCTTTAAAATTGAATCTTATAAGTTCTGCTTGCTTACCTTGAATAATTTTAAAAATATATCTTACTGGCCTCTATTGGATGAATAAAATTTTTGGTTTTATTCTGTTATAATTATGAAAAACTTCCATACTTATGTTCAGGCTTATGAGGGTTTTGGCATCATCAAAAAGGGGGAAATTTTTTGGAACATTTTATTATGTTTTGATGATGGCAATACTAGCTGTTATAGCAAGCCTGAAATAAGTTTGAATTCTCTGTATGTCTTTATTTAGAGTCTGACATGTTGTATAAGTTGAGTCAAACAAGTATTGTACTAGTTGGAAGGATGGCTAAGTAAAACAGATCTCACATCAATCAAGGATCAATTAAGTACAAGTACTTTTGAAAGATCAAAGAAATCAAGAAAATAGAGAACCGGCAAAGTAAAATGTCTACCGGCTGAATAATGAAAAAGCAGTGAAGGAAGATCTAATCAGCTAAGTCAGTAGGAACACTTAACCAGTCAAGTAACAGCAAAGTAAAGGAGCAGCTGAATAAGGTATATCATCTATACTTATTTAGAACATGTGAATAATTAGAAGATCAAGCATTAAATGCAGAATCAATCAAGGACTGATTTTATGAAAGATGTTTGAATGAAATCCGGATCACTGAAATGAAGGAGGATTTAATCAAGAGGGAATCGAGGATTAATTCAGAATTATTCCCCACATTAAATAGCCAACGGCTGGATTTTCAAATCAAGCATTATCAAAGCTATAAATAGAAGGCCTTGATAGACATGAAAAACAACTACTACAATACTGAAAAACGAGTAGAAACTCTGCCAATTTGAAAATCCTTCTCTTTGAACTTAAAAAATTACATATCTAGAGATCAACTCAGCAATCAGAACTCAAATTCCACATCAAGCACTGACATTGATCAACAGAATCTGTGAATCCAATTCACACCAGTCAAGCAACTGAATCAGAGGCAACTGAGAAGGAGTTGTGTTTCTGCTAGCTGCTGAAGGATTTGTTCTCAAAGAGCAGTGTTGAAGACTGAGTCACTGAATCATTTGAAGCCAATGAGTGATAGTCTCGTAGATTGTGAATTTGTGTAGCCAAGGACAATCTTGCTATTGTATCAGTGAAATCAATAGTGAATCCCTCCAATCATCATAGGAGAAGAGTGGATTAAGGGATTACACCACCCTGAACCACTATAAACCTATATGTCTATTTACTTTCAGTACTTTACTTTACTTCACTTATTTATAGCATAATTCATACTCTGTGTGTGCATATTCTACTTTGAAACAATATTAAAAGAATGGACTTATCCGCTGACCAAATGCTTTTAATTATAAGAAAAGTTTTTGAAACTATAGTGTAGTCATTCACCCCATTTCTGACTATAATTTTACCTTTCTCTGGGACCAACAGCAAGCAAGCATTCAACACATTGAAGTAAATTCTTATAACCGCCCCAGTTTTGGTAGCCCCAGATTGGAACAAGCCTTTTGAGCTTATGTGTGATGCGAGCGACACAACAGTTGGAGCAGCCCTGGGACAAAGGGAGGATAAAATCTTTAAGCCTATGTTTTATGCTAGTCGTACCCTTAACAGTGCCCAAAGGAATTATGCAACTACAGAGATGGAACTCTTAGTTGTTATCCTTGCATTTGACAAGTTTCAACCATATCTGATAGGATCGAAAGTCAATATATTCACTGACCATGCAGCTCTGAAATACCTTCTAACCAAGCAAGAATCCAAGCCGAGATTGTTAATATGGATTCTACTCTTACAAGAGTTTGATGTCGAGATAAAGGATAAAAAGGGATCTGAGAACCAGGTGCCTGATCACCTGTCAAGATTGACTTTGCTGGAAGAATAGCAACCGACTGAGATCAGGGAGAGCTTTCCCGATGAAAAAATTTTTGCCGTCTCAGTAGTAGCCCGGGTTGAACCTCAGCCCCAACAACAAACATCAAGAGTAGGTAAGGTATACCCTTGGTTTGCTAACATAGTAAATTATTTAGCAGGAATGTACCTACCACCGGCATTCACAAAAGCGGATAAGAATAAGTTCTTTATGGATCTGAAGCATTATTATTGGGACAATCCCTACATATACAAGATGTGCCCTGATACCATTCTTAGGAGATGCGTCCATGATGATGAGATTCCAAGTATTTTGAGCCAATGTCACTCTAGAGAAGTTGGAGGTCACTATGGAACGGACAAGACAACAGCAAATGTACTGCAATGTGGATTCTATTGGCCGAAAATTCATAAATCTGCTTATGAGTTTACAAGAGCCTGTCATTCCTGTCAAATGACTAGTAATATTTCCAAGCAGAATGAGATGCCACTGCAGAGTATCTTAAAAGTTGAGTTATTCGATGTATGGCGAATTGATTTTGTGGGACCTTTTACATTGTCGAAATAAAATCATTACATCCTAGTAGCAATTGATTATGTTTCCAAATGGGTGGAGGCAGTGGCCTCACCTACTAATGATGACATGGTTGTCCTGAGGTTTATTTAGTAGAACATTTTGACGAGGTTTGGAGTGCGTAGGGCCATAATTAGTCACGGTGGGAGTCATTTCTGTTATAGGTTGTTTGAGAAATTGATGTTGAGATATGAGGTTAGACAGAAGATTGCAGAAACATATCACCCCTAGACAAGTGGGAAAGTGGAGGTCACGAATAGTGAGATTAAGAGGAACTTAGAGAAGACTGTGAATCCCACGATGAAGGATTGGTCTTTGAAATTAGATGACTCTCTTTGGGCATGCAAAACCGCTTATAGGAGCACAATTGGGGTGTCACCATACATGATAGTGTTTGAAAAAGCATGTCGTTTACCGGTAGAACTCGAGCACCGAGCCCTGTGGGCTACGAGGTTTCTACACATGGATGAAAGTTTAGCCGGTGAGAAAAGATTACTGGAATTGAATACACTGGAGGAGTTTAGGCTTCAAGCATATGAGAATGAAAAGATTTACAAGGAGAGAACGAAGCGCCTGCACGATAAAAGGATTCTCAACCGCACATTTCAAGTTGATGATGAGGTGCTGGTATATAATTCGTGTCTTCGTCTTTTTCCTGGTAAACTGAAGTCTAGATGGTGTGGGCCACATGTAGTCACCAAAGTTTTCAATTCAGGCGCGTGTGAAGTTAAGAATGAATACTCTGGGAAGACTTTCATAGTAAACGGCCATAGGCTGAAGAACTACCTAGAGAGAAAGTATAACCCTGAGTTGGAAGTTCGTATGTTTGTGGATCCAACGTACGAGTAAAGGAGCCCTATTAGTACAGTCGAGCTGGCGACTATAAACTCTGAATTATTTCTAAAACCTTATTTATTGCTTTTGTTTATTTTATGTTGTTTGAGTCAATAAAGTAGCATGACAATCACAAGGTTTTTTTCATCACATATATCTTCAGTCATTTGGCAAGAGATATATGTGGTTTTTTCCTTCAAGATTCTCATGCGACAGCCTCATAAAAGTTTCTGTGTCTTGCTTAGGCCAATAAAGAAGAAAGTGGCTTAATCTGCTTTTGCGCATGAGGTATGCACAATTCCCGCCACCTTATTTTCTTATTGCCCTTTGCATGTTACTCACAGTTTTTGGAAGTATTTTGGGAAGCAGGCAACAGGTTGGAAGATGGATGCCTAGGAGCTAATTACTCTGCTCCAGGATTCACTTTGACTCAGCCGACCAATTCCAAAGCTAAATACCTTTTTTTTTTTTTTTTTTTTTAACGCAACTTTATTTTATTGAGAAACCAAATAAAGAGCTACAAAGTTAAGTGCCATATCCCGGCCCGCCCCAAGTTTACGTGATAGAGTGCATAGCATGGCCTCCTTAAACCCTATGTGTGGCAAACCCAGAGTAGGAAAATCCATCACATAGGGAAGAGTACTCGCTCTATGCACTCCCAATAAAATCCATGCCCCATAAATAATTACATCAGTGGAAATCAAAGTGGAATAGATGTTGTAATTCTGTCTTCTGCCCTGTGTATACGATCTAAGGAAAGTAAGCCGAAGATCTCTTTGCACGCTCGTCTGAACTTGCGTGAGCAACAGAGGATTGTGGTCCTTCCTGGTGAAATTTTGACATGTCCGGTCCGTAAAGTGATCAGCCACACCCATGTCAGACGCTGTACCAATTATATAAAGGGGTGTATCAAATACTAAAAAAAGTATGAGCATATCGTTTGACGGCAAAAGCAACAAAAACACCTGGATTGCACCCCTAGCATTGCGGTAGGGGTGCGTCCAAAGGTAGGCGCGATCCTGTAGGCCATGTCCGTGATGAAACGTCAGGCAGACTGCATGGCTATATTCTTTGGGGAGCTTCATCGATCTGCACAAAGTGTGATACGCAGTATATGGATACGACTTGGTAAAAACAAAAAAGTATGTGAAATGAACAATACGACCTGGTTTGCACCCTTCACAAGTGAAGAGTGCTTCCCGGATTATCAGTGACGTAACGGATATGAGCTGGACCATGTAAATCATCATGGAGTAGATTCAGAATGTGCGGTGGGACATCCCTCTGGTGAGTGAAAATCTGGTCATCTCCTTCCAACGATGCAAGGGCATCAGCGACCCTGTTGCACTCCCTATAGACGTGAGAAATAGTATATTGCAGCGTTCTCAAGATAGAACAAATCTGAGTGATGGAGAGACACAGGGGCCAACCCCCATCATTTGCTCCAGACACCATACGATACACATAAAGAGAGTCCGATTCGATATCCATAGCCTGTGCATAGGTGCTCATGCGAAGACCAAACAACAGAGCTTTAATCTCAGCATCCACCACCATCCCCTGCCCAAAACACGAATGAAAAGCCATAATAAACCCGCCATCAGAATCTCTGAGGATGCCTCCCCCATACGCAATTCCATTCCTGACACTCCCATCCACATTCAATTTAACATTGCCAGAGTGTGGCGGCACCCATATCTTGAAGGGCTGGAAGAAAGGAGTACCTCTATCAGATCCCAAGAATTTGGCTTCCAGCTCCTTCCGAAAAGCGAGTTGCCTAATAGCCCGCTCAATTTGAATGATGGTGCGCTGTATAGAAGGCTGGACGTCGTCATGCCTGCATCTATTCCTTTCAGCCCAGATGCCCCAACAAACAATGACCGGTACAATAAGGCGAAGGCGGGAGATATTAGTAGTTGAATTCTTCCAGTAGTGTAGCATAGGCACTATCCCTAAAGTAGGGGTAAACCGTAACCCGAAGTGATTCATAAAGTAATTCCATACAGAACTGGCAAAGTGACAATCAATAAACGTGTGACGCAGGTCCTCCCCGTGCTGACACGCAAAGCATTTAGACACCAGAGTTATACCCAGTCGCTGAATGTTCGGATCAGTGGGTAGAATGTTGTGAAGTAACCTCCAACAAAAGAATGAAATCTTGAGAGGAAGGAGGCTGTTCCATATTATCTTAAATAAGGCGTTGGGGGGGTGACCAGTGCGAACCATGTTCCACGTGGACCAAGTGGTATACCTCCCAAAGCTAAATACCTTTTTCTTTCTTTATTATTAGTCATTGGGGACAATGTCTATAATAAGTGGGGGGTAAAGTCGGTCTTAGCTGGTTAATCGATAAAGGGAATAATTTTGAAATTTTTAACACTGTTTTTAGCTTGCCTATTGCATGTTTCCGAGTAAGGAATCGGTTGGAAAGGAGCCCAAGTTCGATTTGAAGATAGATATACCATATTCAATTTAGTATGGAAGAATGATCATATGTTATGTTGTAAGAAGTAGTAACTTATTAATTGTGAGTCTATTATTGCACTCAATATTTGAGCACATAATCTTAGTGAGAAGTGTTTGGGATTAGATGGTAAGTTGTTTTAACTGGGAATCATTATTTGTATGTCTATATACTTTAACAAATTGTTGTAGGACAAGGGAAGCAACTTGAATGCCACCAAAGGTAACCGGGACAAAACGGGCTTGTGAGAGAAAGAGAGGTAAAAGAGTAAGGAGCCAATGGAGTGTAAAATGCATGGGTATTGCATGAAAAATAAAAAAAGAGAAAAAAAAAAGGAAAAAAGGAAGAAAAAAAATAGAAACAAACGAGGACCTAAGAGTCTGACTCGGTCCCCAAGTCCGCCCGGCCCGATTAAGGAACCATGTTGTGTAACCAAGTCTGAAGGCAAGATGACCGAGTGTATGCGCTAGAAAGTTAAGATTGTGGGGTTAATACAACTTGATTCTCCTCACGAACACACTATCACGACTGATTCATCACACGACACATTGATGCGTGGTAGGTAGTGCTTAATGGGGAGCTTATGGATTGTCGCTTGATGTATGTTCTGCCTGAAATCTTTATTGAATATGTGGTAGTTGATAGGGATTGCTCTTGGAGGTACATTCTTCCTTGATACTCTGCTCGAGGACGAGCAAAGGACTAGTGGGGGTAGTTGATGACGCTTAAAATAGTCTATCCAACGTCATCAACATTCTATCCATTATGAGCTAAAAATAGTTGTTTCAACCTATAAATATGAACCATTTGAGTTGAATATCATATGTCGGGTTTGCGAGTCGAGTATTTTGCACTTAATGTTTATTTTCCCTATTTCGATATTATTTCGTGTGTTATTTGATTATTTTCAGGATACGAGATATTGGGTTGAGCATTATGGACGAATCTGGAGTGGACTGAATGAAAGGATTAGGCCTAGGGTATTCCATAACCTTCCAAGCTAATTTAGAAGAAAGAAAAGGATGAAAATACCCGTAATTTATAGGGGTATGCCGCCGGGTTACCGAGGGTCCAAAAGCTTCCGAAATGCATTTTCTAGGAAGAAGGGTAGATCTAGGTGTTTCCAAGTCGGTTTATGTAGCTATAAATAAGAGGATTAGCATCAGAATTCAATGTACCACAACAATTACAAGTATTATGCAATAAAAAGTTCCTTGTTACTATTTTATTTTATTTTATGCGTTCTGGTCGAGGAGACGATGGAGTCGCCGCCTTAGGAGAGATCCGAGGGAGATCTACATTTGTCTTCGAGGGTATGATTTCTGTCTTTTCCAAGATATAGATCTGGCTTTGTTTTGCTTGACTAGTATGTGCTAAGTGTCTATTTAGTTTAATTATGTAGTAGTTAGTTTATTTTACACCATGTGTTACAGATCTGATTTGTTGGTAGGAAATACTGGTTGTCTTCTTCAAATCTGCGACGGTCTATATCGATAGAACTGAATACCTAGTAAATTACTAGTTCATGATAATCGGTGCCAGCTACGTTGATCGAAATATTTAATTTACATGTTAGTAGCCTGATCAACTATTTGCATGTCATCGTAAATTAGCATAAAGTACTGAAAGTGAAGTGTTAATTAGGACTTTGTCTTGATGGACACTAGGAACGTGTTAGTCAGTGTCAATAGCTGCCTAGGCGGGTTAACGGTATGGGTTAACGCTCAATACCGGCAACTCTAGAACTTATTGTGTATGGTCTATTACGGACCAATTAAGGAGGATAGCTTGCGTATAGATTATCTACTACCATGGTCAGAGTAGATAGGGTTAGGAGTTGCACCCGTAGGTGACAATGAATTAAAATTTACCAACGGGGAGGACTATTGCATGTGTGGGGGGAATAACTAATTACTCATAATTAGACTAATACCTTAGAAATTCTTGTTTGCTCCGTGTGAACTAGCGTAGTATTGTTTGTTTGTGGCACCAATGTTACTTCTGTCTATATTTTAGTTGGTCGTAGACCGTTATTCATGACAAGCTCAATCTGCGTAATTTGGGTTCTTACGAGTCTCTGTGGGATCGATTTTGACTCGCCAGTACTCTACTATGATAGACCTAGTCCTATTGCTAGTAAGTGCTTTGTACGCAATCAGGATTCATGCCTTAATTCAACAAGTCAGGTGGTTGGGAAACAGCCATGGATAAAATGAGCTCAACTGTGACCGACACGGTCAAGAAACTCACAAAATCCATGACCGAAATGAATGCAAACTTCACCACATATTGTCAGAGGAATAATACAAGACTGACCAATCAGGAAACCTTAGTGTTGAATCTATCGCACCAAGTAGGGAAGATCGCCGAACAAGTGTCAGCCCATCCTCTAGGAGGATTACCAAGTAACACAGAGAAGAATCTGAATGACATGAATGCAATTATGACTAGAAGTTGAAAGGGATTGCATGGACCAGTTATACCAACTATCCAAAAAAATCAGAAAGTAGTCAGCAATAGAACACAGCAGAATCAGGAAGAAAAGAGGATGTGGTTAATCGGGACACCACGCCGATTAATCGAGCAGCTGCAAATTCAACAGACGAGCAAGCAGAGCAGCAGCAAACAGCAGGTAAGTCTTCACGAACTGTAACTATTAATCTTGCTACTTTACCATATCCCCCTACGAAATATAAACCAAATCATGATGATGCTCATTATAAAAAGTTCATAGAAATGTTTAAGAAATTGCAAGTGAATATACCTTTGGTAGAAGAGATAAACCATACATCTATAACCCTACAATTGGCCGATAGGTCTATGAAGCAACCTTGTGGAGTGGTGGAGGATGTGATGGTGAAAGTTGATAAGTTCGTGTTCCCCGTAGACTTTATAGTACTAGACATGGAAGCTAACCACGATGTTCCACTGATCCTATGAAGACCTTTCCTAGCAACAATTAAAATATTGATAGATGCTAATAAGGGTGAGCTGATTCTAAGGGTAAATGAGGACATAGTAGTATTCAATTTGATGAAAACAATGAGGTATGCACTGATATCGCTTTAATGCTACCATTAAAAGAACCTTTATTTACCCCGAATTATGCTCAAGAGAAGGTAGATAGGCTTATTATTGTGAAGAAAATGTCTTAAACACCAAGTGCATGTTCCTAGGTTTATAATTCTACATCTGTGTTATTATCCCGTGGATTTGGTACTATTTTGTCTTGTTTTGTACACTATTCCGGATGTACCAAAATTTGGAGCAACTAAGGATGGATCTAGGCCAAGAGAAGAGAATTAGGCCAAGTGAAGAAAGTCTAAGAAGAGATTTGCCAGAAAAAAGGAAGAAAAACTACACCGATTAATCTTGGGCTAGGCCCGATTAATCGAGGCCTTGAAGGACACGAAATCAAAGTCTGCTTCCTCTACTAGGTCGGTTAGGGTTTTATTGAGTCATAAGTCAGCTGTAACATCTATATAAAGCCGCAGAAACTTATTGTAATAAAAATTGTCATATACTTAGACATATATTTTGATACATTATTAAAGTTTGATGAAATAAAGTATCTTTAAGCTTTTGGTGATTTATTTTCTGGTTTCCTTCCCTCCTTGCCATCCGTAGCTTGAGTGGATCAAGCTAGATCTCCATAACTGAAGGTATGAAACTTTGAACGTTCCTTTATGTCTTTATTATGGTAGATCAACTTGTATTTACATGTGATGGTTAATCTGCATGTTTAACAACCTCATAATTTACTTGAATTAATCAGAACGAAGCAATGTAAATTCCAGAATTGGAACCGACGCCCCCGATTAATCGAGGGTCTTTACCGATTAATCGAGGGCAACTTTTAGGTCCCCCTAATCTAGAGATTTAGCGTCAGCTACGTTGATCGATAGGAATAATTAAAATGATTAATTAGGTCTGACCAATCTAATATTTGTACATCGTAAATTAACATGAATGACTGTTAGTGAAGTGTTAATTAGGACATTATCTTGATTGATCCCTAGGAACATGCTAGTTATAGTCGATATCTGTTTAGGGAGGTTTTCGGTCTCGACTCGGGATCTCTAGAACTTATGGCGTATGGGCCAATACAACCAACAAAGGAGGTTAGTTGTGCATAGATTGTCTGATATCCTTATGGTGGAAGTAGATAGTTTTAGGAGGTGCACCCATAGCTAAACTGAATCGATTGATTTATGGAAATTATGAGGGGAAGTAAAAATAAGGATTAACTACACCTAGTTAGTATATAGGTGGGATGGGGAAGGAATACCATGTTTCTTTTTATGTTATTGTTGGTCAGTGACCGTATTTGTCTTCTCAATTAGGTTAGACTCGTTTATACTTAAATTGAATTGTCTCTATGGGATCGATAATGATTTTCCCTTGCAAACTACGATTGACCTAGTACTCTTGCTAGTATTAAGCGACTTACACGCGACATCAAGTTTTTCACGCTGTTTCCGGGGACGATGGGCAATTTCAAGAATAAACGTATTTAACTCTAATTGAGATGTTGTTGTTTTCTTTAAATTTTTCTTCTTGAGTCTTGAGTCGTCCTGAAATAAACCTGCATTGTTTTAATGCCAGAATAAGAAATTTTGAGCCCGATTTACCGTGGGTTACCCCCGATTAATCAAGGTTCGGAAAATCAAGTTCTGACAGCCTCTGTGATTCTGTGTATATCCCTGTTAGTATTAGTTAGTAGGTCCGCAATAGTTGGGTCTAATCCCAAGTGAGGCGGAAGTTGCTAACTGTTTTCTTTGTTTTTCTTTTGTCTCTTTCCCAGTATTTTTGGGGCACTTCAGAAATTTGTTCAGTAGGAGTTGAAAAAGGCGAGACGAGACAAGCACAATGCCTCGTAAAGTATTGGATATCAAACTAATCTCCATGTATCCAGGCTCGAAAGTTAGAGAGCAGTATGAAGCAGATAAAACGTGTGGAGGAGGAGAAAGAAGCACTTAAACGGGAAGTCGAAGAGAGCTTAAAGGAGTACGAAACTTATCGCCTAGGTGAGTTCCCTATTGAATTGATTGATATATCTTCGGATTACGATTCCGATGATCTTGAAGAGGATCTTGACACTATGTTTTCCGAGCCTGTGGATTACCTGGACTCGAATACCGTAATGAAGCTAGGAGACCCATGGATATTTAGACTCTTGATCTCGATCAACGGTGTATCTGTAGGATTAGGACTCTGCGACTCCGGTTTGAGTTGCAATATTCTTCCTTTTTCCCTTTGTCAAAAATCAAAGATTCAAGTAAACATGGACCAAATGCGATCCATGACTTTTTTCGATCATGCCCAAGATATGCCATCCGGTTTGCTAAAGAATTTCACAATCAAGGCAGGAGGATTCACGTTCCCGATAGATTTCACAGACTTAGATGTACCGGAAGATCCTAGTGCCCCAGTTTTATTATGACGGCCTTTCTTAGCGACCACCCAGGTGATCATGGATTTCGATAATGAGGAGATAACTCTTAGGATGAATAATGATGCAGTAACCATTAAGATCCTAAAACCCCTAGACAATAGGCCTGAACGATGCATGATGACCTATGGTTCTATAAACATGAAAATTGTGGAGATAGAAGAGGAGAGGCCTAAGCATTGAGAGGTTCTTGTAGAAACCTGTGAGTAGGAGTTTATGAGAGTACTGCTTAGTGAACATGAGGAAAAGGGCCACAACAAGACGCTCACGGAAGTCAGTGCCTCCGTTAGGTGTTGTGAAGTAGAGCAGAAAGTGGAAAATATGGAATCCCTAGATGTCAAAGGTTAAGTCTCGAAGCAGAGGTAGACCCAGTGCACGAGCAAAAAGGGCAAGGCATGGCAGGAAGAGAGCTCAAAAGGTTTCTACTAAAAACCGAGAGATAGCACCCCTAGACAATAAGAAAGAATGCATTTTTGAACAAGAAGGGAAGTGCATGACGGTTAAGACCTCGAGAGTGCAGGTTTGGTGAGGTAAAGCCCCGACCCCTGATAGGATCCGATGACAGTCCAGCTAGTGACTGTAAACTCAGAACTATCTCTTGAACCCTTAGTTAGGAAATGAGTCAATAAAAGTAACCGGATGAAATGACGAGCTTTTTTTCATCATAGCACACCCCTAGGCTTGAAACTGATGGATGTTGGGAATGTTATTTTTTACTCGTTATGGATTCTAGAAAAGTAGCTTAAGATTGAGTCGGGAATAACAAAAGAAAGAGTAAGAACTAGTGATTTGAGGCCAGGATTGAGCTGCAAGTTAATGTAAGGTGTGCAGAACATGAGATAAGAAAAACTGGAAAAAAAAAGTTTGGCCCCGATTAATCGGGCATCTACCTCAATTATTCGAGCTAGTTTGTATCGATTTTTGTGTGTCAAATTTAAGATCATACCCTTCGATGACACGTGAAGGACACGCGTTGCATCGGTCATTCCCCAGATAGAGCAGCCGCCTTTTTTCCCTCTTTTCCATCATTTCCTCATTTCCCACACTCCACCATTACTCCACCTCCTCAATCCCATCAATCACCCCTCAATCCCCTCACCACCATTAATCCTCTAACCCACTATCCCACTAAATCCTTCCATCTCCTCCCATTTCTCCTATTTAAACACCCATTTATCACCACTGTTCTTCATCTTCAACTACATTCTTCATCTTTCTCACAACTTTCTCCCTTTCTACATCTTTTTCATAATCTCGGCCTCTATCACCACCATCAACACCACCACTATTAACCATTTTCCTTCCAAATCAACACCCAAAAACACCTTTTCCATTCTTTGCTACTGTGTGGTGCTGCTATAATATCATTGTTGCTGCACTTCATCTTCTTCCATCATCAGCAACTCTGTCCCCAAAAAAAATCGGGAAAATTTGGTCCGATTAATCGGGAGTATAGGCCGATTAATCGAGGGTAAATTTTCAGAGCATAATCAGTTTTTTCAGCCTTCTCTGTCATCAGCATTCATGGCCCCAAAACACAGCAGAGCTGTTCGTCATCCAAGCGGTCAATAGGATGTTTATGGTGATGCCAACCCCTTGATATATGGGGTTGAGAAGTTTGATTCATTGGAGATCTACGAGTCTTTCCGAGGTAATTGGAATGGCCGACTTGTTTCCCGTGAGTGTGGCATTGACTTGGAGGATTGTGGCTCTATCATGCCTAGAGCCTTGAAGTATCATAAAATCCTCAATGTGGCAGAGGCACCAACCCAGTTCAATGCTATGGTGGTGCGAGCATTCTATGCATATCTGGCACATAACCATGGAGCCATATTTGCTATGGTCCGAGGGGTGAAAGTGAATTTCACCATCGAGTGGATCAACGGATACTAATGGGTGCGCAACCCACCGGAGGGCCCGGAGGAGTATTAGTCCTCTTCCAATGTTAATGATCTGAAGAGGAGGCAGATGATAGCTGACTACATTGGGATGGAATGGAAGTGAAATCCGATGAGAGTCCCCACTATCTTCCTAGAGAACGACCTATCTTAGAATAGGAAGATGCCGAATAGATTTATCTGTTCCCGCCTTCTGCTGACCAAGCATACGACATCTGTTACACCAAGGCGGGCAGAATTGATGTTCTACCTGGAGCAGGAATCTCCAGTTAACATCGCCATCGTGATGAACAACCGTATCCAGGATATTGCTGATGAGTCCAAGCGAGAGCTGCTGCCTTATGGTCCTAAGATAGATATGTTTGCTGTGGAGAACGAGGTTCCAGATCTGGTCAGTGACCATTGGGAAGAGCCTGAACTGAAGATCAGCTCGCAATCGGTTTCACGAGCACCTAGAAGAGTGGGTCATATAGCAGAGAGAGAGAGAGCGCACTCCAGTTCATGGAGGGTCTCAACCTCAGAGAGCTTTGATAAAGGAGAATGCACGAGAGATTGCGAGTGTGCATCACAAGCTAGATCGTATAATGGAATTTTTGGGCATTCCTCCTTCGACCCCACCACCAAGAACTGCCCCACGTCATGTAGCATCCTCTTTCGATGCAGCTACCTCAACTTCTGGACCACCTCCTGGTTTCGAACTTAGAGATGATTGGGAGGACTATTATGATGAGGACTAGTTATTATTAATTCTTGTTGTTATTTTCCATTTTAGTAATTCATTTTTATTTTTTTTTATTTTTATTTTTCTACCTAGTATCGTAGCGGACTTTTATTAATAATATAATGATTTTGTCGGTTTAAATTGTTTTGGAGTAATTTAATTTCTCTTTTACTGCCGCATTTTTACTATTCGGTTATTGTCAGCCGAGTTTTTGTTCGAGTTATTCAGCGCACATTTTTTTGAAGACTTCTTACATAACGCCCGTTGCAATTTTGAAGGTCAATTTACTTACCTTGCTCCACGCTTAACGAAGCTAAGTTCCTTTTAGTTTTATATTTTCATCTTCTCATTGGGGACAATGTTTCGATTAAGTTGGGGGTAGGAACGTCAGTTAGATTTTTAACACTATATTCCAAGATGCTAGATTATCTTAATTCTCTTAGATGCATTTTTCACCACATAGACTATGATTCGTTCTAAGTGAGAAAAATTGAGCTAACTAATTACACCCTTGTTTCACAATGCTTCGATGAAAGCCATGTCCACTTTTGAAGTAGTGGCGTATTAACCATACATTATGTTTATGAACTACCTTTTAATCACGTATGACTTGATTCTTCAGTATGAAATATAGATGAAGAATTATTCAATTTACTATAGAAGAATAAGCATGTGTTATGTTGCATGAAGTAGTGACTTATTAATTATTATCTTACCGTTGCATTCAATCCTTGAGCCCGCTATCTGAGTGAGAAGTATTTAGATCAGATGAAGGGTTATCCTAGACCGGGAATCGATATTTGTCGGTAGATATAATTTAACCACTTGTTGTAGGAGGAGGGTAGCAACTTGAAAGCCAAAAAAGGTAAACCGGGACAAAACAGGCTTGTGAGTGAGAGCAAAAAAAGAGTGAGGAATTTGCAAAGCAAAGCCGATGGAGTGTAAAACGCACGGCTATTTCAGAAAGAAATAAAACAAACGAGGACCTAAGAGTAATACTCGGTCCCTAGGTCTTCCCGGCCCAAGTAAGGTTTCATGTTGTTTTCCTGAGTCTGAAGGCAAGAGAAGCAAGCGTGCATAGTTATAAGTAATTATTGTGGGGTCTCGATAACTTCAGTCTTTCCTTGAATGCACCATCACTAAAGATTTATCACACGACAAATTGATGCATTGGTAGGTGATGATTAATGGGGATCTTATGGAATGATGCGTGATATGTGTTTTGCCCGAAATACTTATTGATATAATGTGATTCTGTATGCATCATTGTTGTTTGAGAGTCATTGCACACACACAATGGTTCATGACATGAATATTTTTTAATATGTTACTAATGGATATGAGTAGGCATGATCTTTATCTTAGCTATATGAGGCATTGTTCCTTTCACTTTTTCTGCTCGGGACGATCAAAATCAAAGTGGGGGTAGTCGATAACGCTCAAATGCTACCATTAAATGAACCTTTATTTACCCCGAATTATGCTCAAGAGAAGGCAGATAGGCCTATTATTGTAAAGAATATATGTTAAACACCAAGTGCATGTTCCTAGGTATATAATTCTGCATCTATGTTATTATCCCGTGGATTTGGTATTGTTTTATCTTGTTTTGTAAACTTTTCTAGATGTACCAAAATCTGGAGCAACTGAGGATGGATCTGGGCCGAGAGAAGAGCATTGGGCCAAGTGGAGAAAGTCCAGGAAGAGATCTGCTAGAAAAAAGGAAGAAAAACTAGCCCGGTTAATCGTGGGCTAGGCCCGATTAATCGAGGCCTTGGAGGTCAAGAAATCGAATTTGGCCGGCTCTACTAGGTCGGTTAGGGTTTCATTGAGTCATAAGTCAGCTGTAACATCTATATAAAGCTGCAGAAACTGATTGTAATATACATTGTCATATACTTAGACATATACATTGATACATTAATAAAGTTTGATAAAATAAAGTTTCTTTAAGCTTCTGGTGATTTATTGTCTGGTTTCCTTCCCTCCTTTCCATCTCTAGCTTGAGTGGATCAAGCTAGATCTCCATAATTGAATGTATGAAGCTTTGAACGTTTATTTATGTCTTTATTATAGTAGATCTACTTGTATATACATGTTATAGTTAATTTGCATGTTTGACAACCCCATAATTTACTTGAATTAATCAGAATGAAGCAATGTAGATTCCAGAATAAGAACCGACGCCCCCGATTAATCGGCGGTCTTTACCGATTAATCGAGGCAACTTTTAGGTCCTTATAATATGGAGATTTAGCGTCAGCAGTGTTGATCGATAGGAATAATTAAAACAATTAATTAGGTTTGGCCAATCTAATATTCGTACATCAAAAATTAACATGCAAGACTGTTAGTGAAGTGTTAATTAGGACATTGTCTTGATTGATCCCTAGGAACGTGCTAGTCATAGTCGATAGCTGCTTGGGAGGTTTTTGGTCTCGATCTGCATCTCTAGAACTTATGGCGTATGGGCTAATACAACCAATGAAGGAGGTTAGTTGCGTATAGATTGTATGATGTCCGTACAGTGGAAGTAAATAGGGTTTGGAGGAGCACCCGTAGCTAAACTGAATTAAAACGTTATTGATTAAAGGAAATTACGAGGGGAAGTAAACATAAGGATTAACTACACCAAGTTAGTATATAGGTGGGATGTGGAAGGAATACCATGTTTCTTTCTATGTTATTGTTGGTCAGTGGCCATATTTGTCTTCTCAATTAGGTTAGACTCGTTTATACATGAGTTGTATTGTCTCTGTTGGATCGACCTTGATTCGCCCTTGCTATACTATGATTGACCTAGTATTATTGCTAGTATTAAGCGACTTACACACGACATCATGCACAAGATGAGGGAGAAGCATGTTACATGCTAGATGCCATCGATGAGCTTGTTTTGGAATTATATCAGTAGAATTTGCTCTTGAAAGAGGATGAAGGAAGTAATGAGGAATCATGGTGTTGGTCCCTTGGAAAGGCTAACACAAGTTTAGAGGGGGGGTGAATAAACTTGTTACCAAAAACTTTTCCTGAACTGGAATTACACCGGGAACTGAGTTTCTCTGAAACTCAAACTGATGCTTAGTTCAGTTATTGTTCCTGTCACGTAACTTGTGTGGAGTTAAGCTGAGATTAAGTCAAACTGACTTAATCAAGAACTGAGTCAACCGGCAGCGGATATAATTCTAGCCTTTATCTTGATTTTGTTATTCTTTTATGAAAACTGAGTGTGATGAACTGAATTCTGATGAATGTCAGTTTGTGAACTGAGAAGTGTATAACAATCAATTATCAAAATGTTGTAAGTAGATGCTGAGTAAGTAAATAAATGCGTAAAGTAAATAAGGCAAATATTATAGAGGTTCCAGGTGGTGTAATCATGTATGTCCTCTCTTCCCCTGTGGTGCGGAGGAAAATTCCACTAGAACTTCGTGAGGTGAACTGTTACAAAAAGTCCTAAACAATAGTCCTTGGCTAATCCCTAGCGTCACTATCTAAATTGTTGTAGAACAGGTAGAATTGCTGCTCTTCAATTGCTTGAACACCGGTCCTTAGAGGGTTGAATTGCCTCTTCACCAGCTACCACCACAAACACAGTCTGCCCGACTGCCTGTAACAACTGTCCTTGACAAAACCTTCCCGGTTTGCTTCACAGTCTAAACCTTTGATGTAGAATCAAAGTTGGGTTGAGAATCAATAAATTGATTCTTGTTTGTGGTTCTTCAAAGTGTCTGATTCTTGATAAATTCTTGGTCGCTTGAACACTTGAAGAAATTCTAGATATGATCTTGTTATAGCGCAAAGATGATAGCAATTCAAATGACTAATGCACACGTTAATTCTTGTTAAATCTTAGTATTCGTTCTATATAATCCTTGGTGCAAAGTCCTCTATCTATAGTGTGAGGTCCAACGTTCATCTTGCTCTAATTCGAATTGTATCAACGTCTATTTTGTAATGGATATAATTTCTGACCGTTCTGCTGTGTCAGTATTTCATCCAATAAAATCGCTTCCTTTATAATGTTCAACTGTACTATCAGTTTGTTGGATGACTGACATATAAACTAAGTTTCCTTATCAGTTTTATACTGAGAATGTTACTTGTCAGTTTCCTGACTGACTTGGAGCATTAACTGGGATTTTACTCTTCTTCAAATATCAGTACTCCAGTTTTTCATCTGATTATAATTGATTTAATCAGAGTACACCATGACTCATTATCATCTAAGAACTCATTGTCCTTATGATTCTTAGGTCTTCATACAAGATCCATAAAGTCAGTTCAGGTCACCCTAATCTTGCCTGAAGTCTAACTTTACAGTCTCGACGTAGTCTTCATAACTGAGTTTGAACCCTCAGTTCTTCAACTTCAATAACTGAGTCTGTGACACTCAGTTCTTCAATCTTCTAGATAAGCCAACTGAGTCTGTGTCCCTCAACGAACTTATTTTCTTCAGTTTCATCTAGGTGTATTTTGAGTCAATTTGTTTATCTTGATGGTTTCCAGTTTTCAGAATGATTTACAGTTTTCAGTTTTACGACACACTAACTATTACAGTGCTTGTCTGATGTAACCTATACAAATATCAGACTCTAGTAAAACCTAAACATTCGGTTCCAGACATCTTTTAGCTTTTCACTATAACAGCTAGCTTCAGCACTTCATCAATGAGGTTAAAATAATATTTTGAATAATTATGATGAATTATCATCAAAACATAAATTTTATTTCCAACAATTTCCCCCTTTTTGATGATGCCAAAACTCTCCCTAAAAGAAAAGCTTAAAGATCAAAACAATGTAAAACTGGAAAACTGCATTTCATTAGAATTAGCAAAAACTGGAATAATTACATTTAGTCCAAATAACTGTGATTAAAGACTAAGTTTTTTCTTAACTGAAATAAACTTCTTTTCTTTGTCATACAGATGATATTCTTTTTCTAGCTTGGAGTCTTCATTTGAAAATGTCTTGTTGTAGTCCACTTGACTTCCTTCTTTCCATTTTCTCCATAGAAGTAGCTTTGGTAAGTCAGATTCTTTCAAGTAGTATTTTTCAAATTCGACTACATCAGCTTTCATTTGTTCAGTCTTGTCTTTAATCTTCAGTTTGTCATCAATCCTCTGATTCTTCTTGTATTGTGCCATTTTCTGCTTTGAGAATATATCAGATAAAAAGTAGTTCAAGGATTCTTCAAATGTCCTATCCTTGTACTTGGCATTAATAGGATTGTGATCATTGATAAACTTCATCTACAGATCCTTTGTAAGAGTAGCTCTATTTTCTCCAAGTTGGCTGTATTTTTCAATGAGCTGCTCGTCAGTTAGCTCTTTCCTTAAGAACTTGGGATCTGATTTGTATCTTTGCAATTCATCTTCAAGTCGCTTCATTTCCTTAAGTAACTTCAGCTTTTCTTCTTCAGCTTCCCCCTTTTTTGGCATCATATAGCTGATCTACCAAAGCATGGGTTGCCTGTTGGTCGGCTGATAGACATTGCTGAGAAGTAATTACTTCCTAAAACTGAGTTTCTAACCCGTAGATATGCTGATTCATATGCCAATAAGCTTGAGCATGAGTTTCTCGATCTACCGCGGTTGAATCTTCTAGTTTCTGTTTTAGTAACAGAATTTCTGAAGCAGAACTTGAACTAGATTTGTGGATCATCTCTAGTCTTGCATGAACTGAAATGTCAGTTCTGGTTCTATAATCGAGATATCCATAAATATTTGATAGAAGGCCATTTTGTGCATCCTTGTGACTGAGCACAATCTTTAAATTTTCATGAACTTTTGCCAACTTATCCTTAGTTAGGATGTCAGAAGGATCATATGTTGTTTCAGGTTGATCCTTGGTCTGGGTGATGTCTTCAATAATCATCAGTTGTTGATTATCGGTTTCATCAGCTGCTTGCTGAGTGTCAGTTGTCTGATTTCCAACTGGCAACTCTTCTTGCTGACTTACAGTTTGCGTAGCTAGCGGTTGAGGTTGAATTTCTGAGTGCAAAACTGTAGTTACATTAGCTTCTTTTCTTGTATGATCATCATCATCACCATCCTTTTTCTTTGAACTTTCTTTGGGAACAGATGATGTTGCTGATTCTTTCCTTTGAGCTAGTTCAGTAAACCTGTTGAAACAGTTTTCAAGGAATTCTGATATAGGAAATAGAGCATATAGATCTCCGATTTCCAATTTCTCCAAGATTATCTTCTCTTCAGTCTGTAGACTAGCATCACGAGAGTCTTCTGGTTTAAGCTTCATTTTCATTAGTCTGACAATTTTATCAGCTTCAAAAGCGGGCCGATTCTTCGAACCGACCGATGTTGTACTTGAGAGTTGTATCAGCAAGAGTGTTTTTCCTTGTATCTTCAGTTGTCAGTTGTTGTTGTTGTTCCCCCTCAGTTGGTGCTGTCTTACTTGAGGTTGCTGGGTATAAACATCTTACAACTGATCTTCCTTCTGTTGAGTCTGCCTTTCGCTTGACTCCTCTGTGTTCAGCTTCCTGCTGAGACACAGTTTTCTGACCTGCTTCAGGTTGGGAAGTTGTTCATGTTTTTGCTGTTATTTCCTTTGCAGTTTTAGCTTGCCTTGTTTGCTTTCCTTCCTTAAGTCTTTCCAGGTAGAATTGAATGATTCCACTGAGTGTTTTCTTCAGTCGAAATCTACCAACACTTGCCTGACCTTCAGCTTGAGCTCTCTGTACACTGTCTAATTTGGCTAAATGTTGCTTCTTTATCTGATTGACTACATAACCTGCCCAATTGAATTCTATTTCATCCCAGATAATGTTCATCAGATAAATTTTTTCTTCAGAAAGTGTACTGATTCCTTTGGATTTTCCAATGACATGCTTGCTAAGCCATCTGCTGAGGTGTCCAAATTCGGGCTTGATTTTGTCAACATGAATACCAACTTCGGTTGGTACCGTAGAAAAAGTTAGCTTCTTGAGAAATGTAGTCCTATCCAGTGGTAGAGTAGATAAATCTGTTGATGTTACAGATGAATTTGCGAAGCCAAAAAGTGACATCATGACTCTTTCATTGATAGCAATGCGATCTCCATGAACTGTTGTTATTAAAGAGTCTCTTACCGAACGCATATTTTACCAAAATTGCAAAATACCTTCCAAATCACATTTTTCTTTGAATGTAACTTCCAGAATATTTCTTAATCCTGGTTGTTTTTCAATCTTTGCACATATGTGGCTTGCTAACAGAGTGTTTTGACACAAGGCTTCGTACAATTCGAATGAAAATTCATCTAGCTCTGTTGTTAGTCTTTCTTCTTGTGATTTCTGAGAAGAGGCTGTTAAGGGTGATTTTATGCGATTTATAGCGTTATATTTTATAATGATTTCCTCCATATTTGTATAATTTGCATAGAAAAGGAGCGTTTAATTGGTTTATTGAGCAAATGATGTTTTAAACGGTTTAATTGCAAAAATGGTTGCATTATATGTTTTTATCGATGTTTTCTATTTATTTGAATGCTACTACATTTTGCAATGTGTTTGATGTATTGTAGATACACAATTTCGACCAAAAAGAGGATTAAAAGAGGTTAACAATCGGATTAATGAAGAGGAGAAGAGATAAAGATGAAATCGATTGAAGATAAAGATGAGAAGATCGATTTTCAAGCGGTCGAACGTTCGTTCAAGCCCCGTCCGAGTGGACGGGCGTCGAAGAATGGTCGGCGTCCGGGAGAAGAAAGTTGATTCGAGAGGTTTGGACGCCGAGTGGACGGGCGTACGAAGCAAGTCCAAGGTATCTTGGACGGGCGTCCAACAAGACGGACGGGCGTCCTTCGACCGACTTACAGCAGCCGACTTTATTTTCTATAAATACCAGCGCTTTGTAAACCCTAGGACATATAATTTTATACAGCCGCATACACAGAAAACCCTAATTTCGAGATCAAGTCACCTCGGCCGGCTGAGCCTTGGTGCTTGGCCGGCCGAGGGTTGTTTCTTTTCATCTTTATTTCGTTTTTTTGCTGTTTTTGGCTGGATGATTTGGAGGCTAGACGATTTGTTCAAGTTATTTAAATCCGTTTCATCAGGTTCTTTCTTTTCAATCTTGAGTTTGTTTTGTGATTTTTAATTCAAGTTGTATTTTTCCTATGCTTACGTGCTATGCAATCAATATCGAAAGATGAATTGTTACTGATGTTTACCGTATGACGAGAGTCGGTGTAAACCTTAGATCACCATAGGAAAGATGGGATTTTTAATCTTGACATAACGAGAGTTGATAGGTTGAATATCTAGGTTGCTAGATTGAGAGATCTTACACCTTGTTTTGATAGCGTCAATCTTATAGATCGAGAGATGAGAGATTGATAGGCGAATTATCTACGAGAGTAGAAATTCATACCTTTGATAGGTGAACCACAATTTTAGTTGACTCATCACAAGACAACTTTAGAGAGGAAATTAAGGGTTGCGGGATCGGTGGATAATTACTTGTTCGATTGTTTAATCACCATGATCATCGTTGTTTAAATTCATAGTTGTTTATTGTTTTATTTTTAGTTTATATTTTAGATTTAAGTTCGCAATTATCGTTTCCTGGCTTTGGACTGACAATCCTCTGTCCAGTTTTCTTTTCGTTTTTAGTTTTAGGTTTAGAAATAATGGTATCAACCTTAGGAAAATTAATGAACTAGATACCTCAATTCCCTGTGATCGACTCCGGTATTAATCGTTATACTACGATCCCTACACTTGGGGTATACCGGATTTATAAATTTTATTACTTGTTGTTTTCATTAGATAAATCCGTGACAAGTTTTTGGCGCCGTTGCCGGGGAATCGGTACGGTTGTCTAGTTTCTATTAATTTTTCTGTTTTTGTTACGAATTTTTCGTAGATAGGTTTTTGTTTCTATCCTTTCTAGTTTCTACATTGATTCGGGGACATCTGAGGTTGAATTATCTGACTCCATGTTTTGTACGATCGAACTTTTGGATAAAAGGGATCGTTTTAGCACTCGTTAGTATTTTGGCCATAACTTTTGGCTCGAGTGTCCGTTTGGCGCGCAGGACCCCAATTCGGAAAGCTCGTTCCGACGCCGACGACGTGGTGAACGCCTATGGCCGTTCAACACCGTTTTCGAGGTCAAAATCCACTGTTTTCCCTTCCATTTTGGGCTCAGAAGATTTCAACACGTTTTTCCCCCTTTTATTGTTTTTTCGTTTTTCTCGTTTTAAATAAATAAATAAAGGATTTCTAGGGTTTCTTAAGTATCTAGGGTTTTTGATGTTATATCTAGGGTTTCGAGGTTGCTCGTGTTTCTCTTTGTGTGCTTCATGCTAAGACCGGACGGGAGTCCGCTCTCTCGTGAACGCCCGGCCACTCTTTGTGGTAACCAGACGTGCGTCCATAGTGAGTGGACGCCCGTCCATCCAACATGCACCTATTCTGTTAAGTCTTAGGGCAACTAGACGAGCGTCCGGTTTAATCCAGACGCCCGTCCAGTTCATAAATTCCAGGCGAACGCCCGTTTGGAAGAAGGAACGCACGTTCAGGTTCCAATTTTTCTTGACTTGATTTTTAATGCTTTATTTGACGTGGATATTTTCATACGAGCCTCTGTGGCCTCTTTATATATACGTAGATGTTCTGAACTTGCATGTTTACATCTTTCCATCTACTAATCCATGTTAAATAATTGATTAATTTTTATATACATGCTTCATTATTCGACTTGGATGTTTTAATGTGAGCCTCTGTGGCCTTTGTATATGCGTAGATGTCCTGTTCTTTCACCGTTATGGTTTTCTTTCCATCTATTGCAATCCATGTTGAGTAATTCACCTAGCTAGACGTGATTCCAAATTTGACTTATGCTGTTCCTTTTGTCGTCTATCTAGGGTGTTAGGGTTGTTAAAGGCACGTCTACACTTTACATGGCAAGCACGTGGCTTTGCATAATCAAATTTTGTTACGCTTCGTGGCGTTATTTAGTAGACGTTTATATTTTGACCGTGCTTAGATTAGGGCGACATCTATGGAATTAGTTGGGCTATTTTTCTTTATTTTCTTTTTGCATTTTTTTAGTATATTTTGCATATCATTTAGTTGCATTGTATTTTATTCTTTTTTTTTTTTATTTTTATTTATCTTTTTAGTGCACCTAGCCCCGCTACTTTGTAGTGTCCTCTATCATTATTTCTGTATGCACATGTTGGGCTTATTTGTATTGTAAAGCTTCTGTGGCTTTATGTTTGACGTTTAGATGTCCTGTGTTTTCCCTGTGTGGTGATTGTTCCATCTGAGCAATTATATCTTGTGCTTCTATCTTGTTTATGATTAATTTTGCCGTGTTATATGCCCTATTCCCGAGGTACGTTTTGTTTTGTTTGTTCAAGTGTGCAGGATATTTGCGATAGCAATTGTGAGCTTTTAGATGAAGCCAGTTTTCCAGTGGATGGTCCACAGTCTACTGATTTCTTCAAGTGTTTACGGATCCGGACTTGCTACCACTTCCGAATTGCCACCTTCGAACTACAATCAGCTAAGTACTTTATCTTTTCTTTAATTTCGCACAACTTGAGGACATGTTGATATTTAAGTGTGGGGGAGGGGAATGATTTGATATGTATCTATACATTTGCTCAATTCGTTACGAGTCTATGCAAAATGAGCTAGAATTTTCAAAAAAATCCCGACATTTTTGTTTTTGTTTTGTCCCGAGTAAGCAAGGCATAATCTATGTTCGTTGTTTTTATAGTCATCCAAGCTATATATCATATGTTTGATAAGTTAGTTGTTTCACCTGAGATCTATTGTTCACGAGCCATAGTGAACGATGAGCTAATTTATAAAGTTATACCCATTTTGACGAGTGATTTCTGATTCTCTTATAAGTCATGTGCTTAGTGCTACGTATATATCTTGAGATTTATGATAGTTTGTATTTAGATCCGAAGTATGTTATAATGTGAATATCTAAGGTTTGAATGTGATAAGTAACACGTAACTTATTGTCAAATGAAAAAGTTGAATTAATTGAATTTAATTGGGTGTGTCGAAAGCTGGTCGATGATTTGAGTGCGATAGGGTATACCACGTATGTCCTATACCACATTGATGACTAAAAGCTCACGACGGTCAGAAAAAGCTGCCTTATGATTGGAGTAAGGTAGGGTATATCTCGAATATCCTATTCTGCTATGACAGGGCAATAGCTCATTCTGATGTGTGTTTAAAAGTGAAATAGTTAAATCAACTTGCAATATGAAGTGTTATGAAATGGATATAAGACTAAGTTATCGTCTATCTTATCCCCAGTAGAAACTGATAGATATGCTGTAGGGATTATCCTCTGAGTATTTCAGAAAGGCCCTAGATATATTCGATCATTCTTTTCGGGATATTTTACGTTTGTAGGGTACATCTTATGAGTATGATTTATTGCTAGTCTACGAGGGGGTATTAGCTAGTTTGCTTTGAAATTTTCAAGTTTGGACTTAGTGGAAGTTTGTTATGGCTTTGCACACACACCGGGGTGAACTTCTGATTTATTGAATGTATGTTATATTTGCTGAGATGTCTGTTTTTTTGTCTCGAGCCTTGATTTGGTTTTGTTTTGCTCGGGACAAGCAAAAGCTAAGTGTGGGGGAGTTGTTAAGGGTGATTTTATGCGATTTATAGCGTTATATTTGATAATGATTTCCTCCATATTTGTATAATTTGCATAGAAAATGAGCGTTTAATTGGTTTATTGAGCAAATGATGTTTTAAACGGTTTAATTGCAAAAATGGTTGCATTATATGTTTTTATCGATGTTTTCTATTTATTTGAATGCTACTACATTTTGCAATGTGTTTGATGTATTGTAGATACACAATTTCGACCAAAAAGAGGATTAAAAGAGGTTAACAATCGGATTAATGAAGAGGAGAAGAGATAAAGATGAAATCGATTGAAGATAAAGATGAGAAGATCGATTTTCAAGCAGCTGAACGTTCGTTCAAGCCCCGTCCATAGTGGACGGGCGTCTGAAGAATGGACTGGCGTCCAGGAGAAGAAAGTTGATTCAGAGAGTTTGGACGCTGAGTGGACGGGCGTCTGAAGCAAGTCCAAGGTATCTTGGACGGGCGTCCAACAAGACGGACGGGCGTCCTTCGACCGACTTACAGCAGCCGACTTTATTTTCTATAAATACCAGCGCTTTGTAAACCCTAGGACATATAATTTTATACAGCCGCATACACAGAAAACCCTAATTTCGAGATCAAGTCACCTCGGCCGGCTGAGCCTTGGTGCTTGGCCGGCCGAGGGTTGTTTCTTTTCATCTTTATTTCATTTTTTCTGCTGTTTTTGGCTGGATGATTTGGAGGCTAGACGATTTGTTCAAGTTATTTAAATCCGTTTCATCAGGTTCTTTCTTTTCAATCTTGAGTTTGTTTTGTGATTTTTAATTCAAGTTGTATTTTTCCTATGCTTACGTGCTATGCAATCAATATCGAAATATGAATTGTTACTGATGTTTACCGTATGACGAGAGTCGGTGTAAACCTTAGATCACCATAGGAAAGATGGGATTTTTAATCTTGACATAATGAGAGTTGATAGGTTGAATATCTAGGTTGCTAGATTGAGAGATCTTACACCTTGTTTTGATAGCGTCAATCTTATAGATCGAGAGATGAGAGATTGATAGGCGAATTATCTACGAGAGTAGAAATTCATACCTTTGATAGGTGAACCACAATTTTAGTTGACTCATCACAAGACAACTTTAGAGAGGAAATTAAGGGTTGCGGGATCGGTGGATAATTACTTGTTCGATTGTTTAATCACCATGATCATCGTTGTTTAAATTCATAGTTGTTTATTGTTTTCTTTTTAGTTTATATTTTAGATTTAAGTTCGCAATTATCGTTTCCTGGCTTTGGACTGACAATCCTCTGTCCAGTTTTCTTTTCGTTTTTAGTTTTAGGTTTAGAAATAATGGTATCAACCTTAGGAAAATTAATGAACTAGATACCTCGATTCCCTGTGATCGACTCCGGTATTAATCGCTATACTACGATCCCTACACTTGGGGTATACCGGATTTATAAATTTTATTACTTGTTGTTTTCATTAGATAAATCCGTGACATAGGCCATGTTTGAGTGTGAACACAAGGAGTGAATTTGACATGAATTTTGTGTTTGAAAAATCTGATTTGATTTTATGAAGTGTGAATAGGGATTGAATATATAGGGGTGGTGTACTGGCAGTTGGTTAGTACAACTTTTCAAATTCCATGATGGTTTGGGTAACCAATGTATGCACTGTTTTGACAATCGTGGGGTGTACACGCAATATTCTGACAAAAGGAGCTGCAGTAATTAAATGCGATATAACCGCTGTCGATTTTATCTTGTCAACCTTTGACTTAAGTTGACTGGGATAGAAACTGAGATTGAAGTCAGTTTGTGGATATAACTTTCAGTTTCAGTAAAATTCTGTCAGTTTCTGATGTTGCACTGAACACCAGATTTGCGGTAACAGTGTTTATCTTGTGGATAAGAGGCTTAGTATGAGTGATTTCTCCGGTGAGAACACGGTGGTGGACAAGAATAACGGCGGCTGAAAGTGTTTATGATGAACCAGAGAGTTAGTCGACAAATTGGCAGAGTGTATCTGCTTGTATTAGATTTATGGCTTAGAGCTTGAGAGAGAGAGATTTCTATTACATTGTGACCCTATATTTATAGGCTAAAAACTAAGTCGGTTTACTGTTCACTAACATGACAATTAAGAGCACATGACTAAGATAAGTATGTATGCAATACAAGTGTCTTAGCCAGCTGTCAGGAGTGGCCAGCTGGATTGATGAGTATGGCGAGCAGCGAACAGCGGACTCACTTCTGCCTTGTCTATATGTGTAGAAATCACATGGAGAGGATGGGTCCGACTTACGACTAGCGGACAAGATCCGGCTTACCATTGGCGGATAGGACCCAGCATGTAGCTAGCGGGTAGGAGATGTTTGGTAGCAGCGGACAGAGGAGATAGAGGCCAAATATCTATGTTGATGGGCCAAGATAATAGGCCCAATTTGGATGAACATGGCCCCATTCCGATCCGGGTATATCAGTTTCAGTTTTAGTTGATCAGTTTGAAATTGTTGATGTCAATGACTAATCTGTTAAGTGAGCGCACCCAGCATAACAAAGATTAATCCCCTTGACGAATTTCTGGCTTAACTGATTTCAAGCGACTTTGATTATCCCTAATTCAGTTCTTAGTTTGGCAAATCTGTCTTTGTCCAATGGCTTTGTAAAGATATCTGCCAACTGATCTTCAGTAGGTACATAAAGAACTGTGATATCCTTTTTCTCTGCATGATCTCTTATGAAGTGGTGACGCACATCAATGTGCTTTGTTCTTGAGAGTAAAACTGGATTATCAGTGATTGCAATTGCACTTGTGTTATCACACATTATGGGAATCATTCCTTCTTCTATCCCATAATCTCTTAATTGCTGTCTAATCCATAAAAATTGAGCACAACTTCCAGCTGCTATGTATTCAGCTTCAGCTGTAGAAGTTGAGATTTATTTTTGCTTTTTGCTAAACCATGACATAAGTCTATTTCCTAGTAACTGACATGTGCCTGATATGCTCTTTTTGTCCACTTTTCATCCAGCATAATCGGAATATGAATAAGATATTAGCTTGAATTCTCCTTCTTTTGAATACCAAATTCCAACTCCATCTGTGTCTTTCAGATATTTCAATGTTCTTTTCACAACTGTGAGATGACTTTCTTTTGGTTTTGACTGAAATCTTGCACATACACCGGCAGTAAAAGATATATCTGGCCTACTTGCTATAAGATAGAGTAAGCTTCCAATCATCCTTCTGTAAAGTGTTTGATCAACATCTTTCCCATCTTTGTCTTCATCTAATCTGATGTTGGTCCCCATTGGTGTAGAAATTCCAGTTGATTTTTCCATGCCAAAATTTTTGATAAGTTCTCTTGTATACTTGGTTTAGTGAATGAAAATTCCATCATCTAATTGTTTAACTTGTAATCCAAGGAAGTAATTCAATTCTCCCATCATACTCATTTGGAATTTTCTTTTCATCAAACTTGCAAATTTCTCACATAATTGTTCATCTTCCGATCCAAAGATGATGTCATCAACATAAATTTGAACAAGTAGAGTATTTTCATCATTTTTTATTCTGAACAAGGTTTTGTCTATAGTCCCTTTGATAAATCCATTATCTACTAGAAACTGAGACAAGGTTTCATACCAAGCTCTTGGTGCTTGTTTTAGTCCATAAAGAGCTTTCTTTAGTCTGAAGACTTTATCAGCTTGATCTTTGATTTCAAATCCAGGTGGTTGTTGAACATAAACATCTTCTTCAAGAATTCCATTTAAAAATGCACTTTTAACATCCATCTGGTAAACTTTGAACTTCTTATGAGCTGCAAAGGCAAGAAATAGTCTGATTGATTCTAATCTTGCAACTGGTGCGTAGGTTTCATCAAAGTCTATGCCTTCTGCTTGAAAGTATCCCTTAGCTACAAGTCTAGCTTTCTTTCTGATGATATTCCCATCTTCATCAAGTTTGTTTCTGAAAACCCATTTGGTTCCAATGATATTCACATGAGCTGGTTTTTCTACCAATTCCCATACTTGATTTCTTTCGAACTCATTAAGTTCTTCTTGCATAGCTAGAATCCAATCTGGATCTTTTAAAGCTTCTTCAATTTCCTTAGGTTCAGATTGTGATAGAAAACATGCAATCATTGCATCTAGTTGATGTCTTGTTCGAACGCCAATTTGAGTATCACCAATTACTTGTTCTTCAGGGTGATCTCTCATCCATTGATATGTGGGTGTTTGCATCAAAGGATCTAAATCTTGTTCGACTGGTTCTTCAGGGTTGGTTCTTGAATTTCTTCAGTTGGATCAGAAACATGTTGTTCAGGTATGGTTTGTTGAGTAGTTGGAAACTGAGACTGATCTGGATCTGAAGATTCTGAAATTTGAAGTCTCCCAATGTCAACAAAAACTGGTTCTGGAAAGGCTGGTAACTGAGACTAAGAAACTGGTTCTAGTCTATCTTCAGTTGTTTCACCAGGGAAGTTTGGTTCATCAAATACCACGTGAATTGATTCTTCAGGCTTAAGTGTCCTTTTGTTTAGTACTCTAAAGGCTTTGCTGACACTTGAATATCCTAGAAAAATTCCTTCATCAGCTTTGGGCTGAAAAACATGAAGTTGATCTTTCCCATTGTTGTGTATGAAACATTTGCTTCCAAAAGCATGAAAATAGGAAACATTTGTTTTTCTTCCATTCCATATTTCATAAGGGGTCTTCTCATGTCTTTTGTTCATGAGAGCTCTGTTTTGTGTATAACAAGCTGTGTTAACTGCTTCTGCCCAATATCTTTCAGGAAATTTTGCTTCACAGATCATAGTCCTCCCTGCTTCTTTGAGTGTTCTGTTTCTTCTTTCAGCTACACCATTCTGTTGAGGTGTTCCTGTGGCAGCCAGTTGGTGTAAGACACCATTCTCTTCACAGTATTCAATAATTACGCTGTTGAGGAATTCAGTTCCCTTATCTGATCTTATTTTCACAACTGATACTCCTTTCTGATTCTGAAGTTTCTTGAGTAGTTCAGTAAGTCTTTGCTTGGTTTCACTTTTCTTGGTTAAGAAAATTACCCAAGTGTACCTTGAAAAATCATCTACTACGTACCACCAATGTATACTTCTTTCCACTGATACTTATTGGTGTAACAGGACCAAATAAATCCATGTGTAATAACTCTAGATGTCTGGTTGTTGAATGGTGAGATTTAGTCTTGAAACTTGCTTTTGTTTGCTTTCCTTGTTGACAAGCATCACATAAGCTATCCTTCTTGTATGATATTTCTGGTAGTCCAATGACTAACTGTTTCTGAACAAGTGTGTTGATGTCATCAAAGTTGAGATGACTCAGTTTCTTGTGCCATAGCCAACTGATTTCTGATTTGGTATGTACAAGAAAACAAGTTTCAGCAACGGCTGTTGTCCAGTCTACCACATACATATTTTCTTTTCTTCTTCCGGCTAAGACAACTTGATAAGCTGATTCACTGACGACAACGCAAAAATCTTTGTCAAAAGTAACTTTGTATCCCATGTCACAGAATTGACTGGTGCTGAGTAGATTGTAGTGTAACCCTTCTACATAAGATACATTCTTGATTGTAAGACCATTCCTGATTAAGGTGCCATATCCTTTGGTGTATCCAGGTTTATCTTTACTTCCAAAATTAACCTTTGGTCCATCTTTTGTAATAAAATCACTGAGACCGTCTTTGCTCTTTGTCATGTGCCTAGAGCAACCACTGTCAAAGTACCATATATCCTGCAATAAGAATTAAATATTTTTAGGTACCCAACTCAGTTTGGCTCCATAGGGGTCAGTTGTCAGTACAACTCTGGGAATATATCCTTTAGGTATTCTTCGGATATTGTTGCACTTGTTTTCATAAAGGTAAGCCACACTCCTATAGTGTCTATGTTTGGATTGTGTCTTATTTATATGATCTCTCAGATCTTTTGGCTGAAATTTATTTCCATCATGCTTTCTATTAAAACTTGAATAATAACCATCATTCCTTTTGTACTGAGGTCTGGACTGACCTTGGTACTGGGACTTTTTCTGAGAACTGAGATTAGCTCTCTGCTGAGTTTTGGACTAAAACTTGTGATAAGTTTTCTGTCTGGAATGATTGTTATTATCAGTTTTATTAGTAGATGCAGTAAAATTCCAATCATCATCAGTGGGATATAATCTTCCTTTCCCCCTAAATGTGTGAATCTTTGAATGATTGACATTCTTGGATTTACTTTGATTGTAATTTTTCTGGTTCTTGACTTGATTGGTTTTTGTGGACCTGGTAGTTGATTTCCCAGTTCGGTTTTCTTGAGATACAGCTGATTTACCATTTGGTTTACCTTTGTTGGTAAATCTAGTTGTTTTCTTGGAAAACTGATTTATCCTATGTGATACTGGCTTTACTGGTTCAGCAATTTTCTCAGTTTGAGGAAGTTGTTCAGCTACAAACTTAATACCAGTTTTGGTACTAGGTTTGGCAGCTTTACTGGTTCCATTCTTATATGATTGCTTTGTATCAAATCCTAAACCAGTTTTGTCTCCATATGGTTTTCCTGATTTGAATCCAGTAACTGAACTTGATTGACAAAATGATTCAGCTGCTGCTGCTGATGCTGAATCTTTTCATTATCAGTTTTAGTCAGTTTCAACATTTTTAGTTCAGACTTCAATCTTTCAACTTCAAGAATTAGATTCTCTTTTTCAGCTTTAATTGATTCATAACCAGCTTGAATAGTTACTAGTTGATTCATCAATTCATCAAGAGTTTCTTCTAATTCTAGATTTTTTGGATTGGAGTCAGCAGTCGAAGAACATGCATTTTGCATGGAAATTTGAGCTGAGGAATATTTAGGATTGGATTCACATACCTCATTTGGATCTTCCATGTGTGCCATTAAAGCTGTGTCATCTTATAGTCTTTCAGTGCCAGCTTCATAATCGGATTCATCTCCAGCAAGGAGTGCTCTTCTACCAACTCTTCTTGGTGGAGTCTTCTTGGTCAGTTCTGGACATTCAGCTTTATAATGTCCAGGTTTCTTGCAGTTGAAACAGAGATATTCATCGTCTTTTCTTTTCTCAAGAGTCCTCTTGATGAACTTTTGAGTGAATGGGTGTCCACTCTTCATTCTTCAAATTCTGTTCATCATTAGAGCCATTTGTTCATCCATCTCATCCAATTCATGAAGATTGCTTGATGAGTTTTCTTGAATGTCATTTGATGCTGCTGCGAGTGCTGTGG
Source organism: Gentiana straminea (assembly GCA_036785695.1). Lineage (NCBI taxonomy): Eukaryota > Viridiplantae > Streptophyta > Magnoliopsida > Gentianales > Gentianaceae > Gentiana > Gentiana straminea. Next base: position 3,023,562 of record JAVUPR010000477.1, read on the forward strand.
TCTTCGGTTCTTCCAGAGCTTTGATTATTGCAGCTGTACTTGTAAAATCTTCATTGAATTCATAAGCTTTTAAATCTAAGAAGATTTGAATGAATCCTCTATGTCAAGTCTTCTAGATTCTTCCATAGCAGTGACCTTCATTTTCCAGCACATTGGTAATGCCTTCAAGATTCTTGTGTTGATAAATTTCTTTGAGTATTCAATCTTGAGTAGATCTAATTCATCCATGATAGCACTGAATCTTGTTTCCATTTGGTCAATGGTTTCTTCAGATTACATCTTGAAATTCTCAAACTTTTGTTTTGCAACAGAGATTTTATTTTCTTTAATTGAATATGTTCCTTCACAAACAAGTTGCAGTTTGTCCCACATTTCCTTGGCAGTTGTGCATTCTTTCACCTTTAAGTACATGTTGCTGTCAAGAGTTCTGAGGATAAAATCCATGGCAACATTGTTGAGATTGTTTCACTTGCGATAATCACTAGTCCATTCGGATTTGGGCTTTGCAACTCGAACTTGCTATCCACCAACAATTTGCATGTGAGTGATCTGAATTGGTCCATCAGTGAGTACATCCATCATTTCATCATGAGTAGCTGCTAGGAAAGCCTGCATACGACGTTTTTATTCATCAAATCTTTCCATGTTGCACATAAGCATCTGTCTCGCATATTGATTGTTATCCATTGTGAGTGAGTGAAGACTGATAGTGAATTAACTGGAACTGAGCTTTCAAAAGAGAACAACTAGAGGAGATATGGAGCAAATGATATGTTGTCAAAGAAACACTGCTCCGATACCAATTGTTGGTCCCTTTGAAAGGCTAACACAAGTTTAGAGGGGGGATGAATAAACTTGTTACCAAAAACTTTTCCTGAACTGGAATTACCCCAGGAACTGAGTTTCTCCGAAACTCAAACTGATGCTTAGTTCAGTTATTGTTCCTGTCACGTAACTTGTGTGGAGTTAAGCTGACTAAGCTGAGTTTAAGTCAAACTGACTTAATCAAGAACTGAGTCAACCGGCAGCGGATATAATTCTAGGCTTTATCTTGATCTTGTTATTCTTTTATGAAAAATGAGTGTGATGAACTGAATTCTGATGAATGTCAGTTTGTGAACTGAGAAGTGTATAACAATCAATTATCAAAATGTCGTAAGTAGATGCTGAGTAAGTAAATAAATGCGTAAAGTAAATAAGGCAAATATTATAGAGGTTCCAGGTGGTGTAATCATGTACGTCCTCTCTTCCCCTGTGGTGCGGAGGAAAATTCCACTAGAACTTCTTGAGGTGAACTGTTACAAAAAGTCCTAAAGAATAGTCCTTGTCTAATCGCTAGCGTCACTATCTAAACAGTTGTAGAACAGTTAGAATTGCTGCTCTTCAATTGCTTGAACACTGGTCCTTAGAGGGTTGAATTGCCTCTTCACCAGCTACCACCACAAACATAGTCTGCCCGACTTCCTGTAACAACTGTCCTTGACAAAACCTTCCCGGTTTGCTTCACAGTCTAAACCTTTGATGTAGAATCAAAGTTGGGTTGAGAATCAATAAATTGATTCTTGTTTGTGGTTCTTCAAAGTGTCTGATTCTTGATAAATTCTTGGTAGCTTGAACACTTGAAGAAATTCTAGATATGATCTTGTTATAGTGCAAAGATGATAGCAATTCGAATGACTAATGCACAAGTTAATTCTTGTTAAATCTTAGTATTCGTTCTATATAATCCTTGGTGCAAAGTCCTCTATTTATAGTTTGAGGTCCAACGTTCATCTTGCTCGAATTCGAATTGTATCAATGTCTATTTTGTAACGGATATAATTTGTGACCGTTCTACTGTGTTAGTATTTCATCCAATAAAATCGCTTCCTTTATAACGTTCAACTGTACTATCAGTTTGTTGGATGACTGACATATAAACTGAGTTTCCTTATCAGTTTTATACTGAGAATGTTACTTGTCAGTTTCTGACTGACTTGGAGCATTAACTGAGATTTTACTCTTCTTCAAATATCAGTACTCCAGTTTTTCATCTGATTATAATTGATTTAATCAGAGTACACCATGACTCATTATCATCTAAGAACTCATTGTCCTTATGATTCTTAGGTCATCATACAAGATCCATAAAGTCAGTTCAGGTCACCACAATCTTGCCTGAAGTCTAACTTTATAGTCTCGACGTAGTCTTCATAACTGAGTTTGAAACCTCAGTTCTTCAACTTCAATAACTGAGTCTGTGACCCTCGGTTCTTCAATCTTCTAGATAAGCCAACTGAGTCTGTGTCCCTCAGCGAACTTATTTTATTCAGTTTTATCTAGGTGTATTCAAAGTCAGTTTGTTTATCTTGATGGTTTCCAGTTTTCAGTTTTACGACACACTAACTTTTACAGTGCTTGTCTGATGTAACCTATACAAATATCAGACTCTAGTAAAACCTAACCATTCAGTTCTAGACATCTTTTAGCTTTTCACTATAACAGCTAGCTTCAGCACTTCATCAATGAGGTTAAAATAATATTTTGAATAATTATGATGAATTATAATCAAAACATAAATTTTATTTACAACACATGGTCTGGGTGTAGCGAAGGTCAAGTACGAGAAGTAGATTCTATATCTTCTATGGATGTAGGAGGAACAATTCATAGACCTTCGTGGCATAAGTTCTTTGACTTACAATTGACTGTAAACTGTTAAGATCATTTTTGGAAGAGCCACAAGGAATATAACGTTTAAACATTTGCCATATCACCTAAAGTACGTATACTTACATGAAAATACTCTTACCCTCATAATTTCATCGTCACTATCACTTTTAGAGGAAGAGAAACTACTAAGAGTACTTAGAGAGCATAAGGGAGCATTTGGGTGGACGATTGCAGATATTCGAGGAATAAGTCAATCGGTGTGTATGCATAAAATCTCTGTAGACCCAGAGAAGAAAGCAGTGACACAATCTCAAAGGAGGTTGATGCCACAATTGAAGGATGTTGTTAAGGAGAAGATGTAAAGATGTTGGAAATGAGAATTATTTTCCTAATTACAGACAGTGAATGGGTGAGCCTGATTCATGTGGTGCCCAAGAAAGGAGGATTCACTGTTCAACCTAACGAGTTCGATGAGTTAATCCTTGTGAGGCTAATTACAGTACATTGGGTCTGCATCGATTTCAGGAAGCTGAATGACGAAACCCGTAAAGATCATTTTCCTCTACCATTCATTGACCAGATGTTAGAAAGATTAAGCGGTCATGCTTTTTATTGTTTCTTAGATGGATATTATGGTTACTACCAAATCCATATTGCCCCCGAGGACCGTGAGAAGACCACTTTCACATGTCCCTATGGAACTTTTGCATTCAATCGCATGCCTTTTGGTCTTTGTAATGCACAGCAACATTCCAAAGGTGCCTGATGTCATTATTTGCAGACATGGTGGAGGGCGTTCTGGAAAATTTCATGGATGACTTTTCTGTATTTGGAGACAGCTTTGATAAATGCTTTGACAACTTGAGTAGAGTACTGAAGAGATGTGAAGAGACCAACCTTGTACTTAACCGGGCAAAATGTCATTTCATGGTCACAATAGGTATAGTTTTGGGTCATAAGATCTCAAGGAAAGGAATGTAGGTTGATAAGGCAAAAATAGAGGTAATAGAGAATTTACCCCCTCCAACAAACTTAAAGACATTATGAGCCTTTCTTGGCCACGCAGGCTTCTATAGGAGGTTTATTAAGGATTTCTCTAAAGTTTCTAGACCTTTGGTGGAATTACTTGCAAAGTATGTGCCTTTTGTATATAAAGAGATGTGCAAGCAAACATTCAACACATTGAAGCAAAGGCTTATAACCGCCCCAATTCTGGTAGCACCAGACTGGAACAAACCTTTTGCGCTTATGTGTGATACAAGAGACACGGCAGTTGGAGCAGCCCTGGGACAAAGGGAGGATAAAATATTTAAGCCTATCTATTATGCCAGTCGTACCCTCAACAGTGCCCAAAAGAATTATACGACTACTTAGAAGGAACGCTTAGCTGTTATCTTTGCATTGGACAAGTTTCGACCATATCTGATAGGATCGAAAGTCACTGTATTCACTGACCACGTAGCTCTGAAACACCTTTTAACCAAGCAAGACTCCAAGCCGAGATTGTTGAGATGGATTCTACTCTTACAAGAGTTTTATGTCGAGATCAAGGATAAAAAGGGATCTGAGCCAGGTGGCTGATCACCTATCAAGATTAACTTTGCTAGAAGAGGAGCAACCGACTGAGATCAAGGAGAGCTTTCCTGATAAGCAACTTTTTGGCGTCTTAGTAGTAGCTCCAGTCGAATCTCAGCCCTGACAAAATACATCAAGTGTGGAGAAGGTATACCCTTGGTTTGCTAACATTGTAAATTATCTAGAAGAAAGGTTGACTTGATCGCAGATGAGACGTTGTGACTTTTATCATTATTTATTAGGTTTTATTTTTATTTATTTCTATGATTTATTTTTGTCCCACATCAGTTAGAAGTTGTTTTGTTTCTTTCATTGTAGCCTACAAAAAGGTTTTAGTTGTAATCATTTTTATCAGCCAAATTTTGATCTATATATTTTATTTGAAGCTATTAAGCTTTGGTGAGTTTCCTCATGTTGGTTTTGGTGGATTGAAAACCGGTGTTTGGTGGATTCCAAATGGGACTTATCAAGGTTGTGAGCAAACCTTGTGGGTGTCCATTATACCAAGGTTTTTGGTTACATGTTAGCCAAGGGTCGAGGTGCTCGTTATTGGCACCTTCAGTCAAGTCCTTAGGCATTTTTAGATATGATTCGGTCATGGATCACATCAAAGGTACCTACCACAGGAATTCACAATGCTGATTAGAAGAAGTTCTTTATGGATCTAAAGCATTATTATTGGGACGATCCCTACCTATACAAGATATGCCCTGATACCATTCTTAGGAGATACATCCATGATGACGAGATTCCATGTATTCTAAGCCAATGTCATTTTAGAGAAGTTGGAGGTCACTATAGGAACAAGACAACAGCAAAGGTACTGCAGTGTGGATTCTATTGGCCGACAATTCATAATCTGCTTACGAGTTTGCAAGAGCCTGTATAGTATCTTAGAAGTAGAGTTATTTGATGTATGGGGAATTGATTTTGTTGGGCCTTTCACATCATCAAAATCAAATCGTTACATCCTGGTAGCAGTTGATTATGTTTCTAAACAGGTGGAGGCAGTGGACTCACCTACTAATGATGCCAGGGTTGTCCTGAGATTTCTTAAAAAGAACATTTTGACGAGGTTTGGAGTGCCCAGATCCGTAATTAGTGACAGCGGGAGCAAACTCTGTAATAGGTTGTTTGGGAAATTGATGTTGAGATATGGGGTTAGACATATGACTGAAGCAGCATATCATCCTCAGACAAGTGGACAAGTGAAGGTCATGAATAGAGAGATAAAAAGGATCTTAGAGAAGACTGTGAATACCACGAGGAAGGACTGGTATTTGAAATTAAATGACGCTCTTTTGGCGTACAGAACCGCTTCTAGGACCACAATTGGGATGTCACCGTATATGATAGTGTTTGGAAAATCATGTCATCTACCGGTAGAACTGATCGCGTGTAAGTCACTAACGTCAATATTACTAACAAGAAAACTAGGTACATCGTAATATAGTAAATGCGAGTCAAGGTCGATCCCATAGAGATTATAAATGATTCTAACCTAATTAAGAAGCGACATAGAGGTGGTCATTGACCAACAATTAACATAAAAGAAACTTGGTATTTCTCCCCATCTTCTCACCGATCTACTAACTTGGACTAGTTAATCGTACGTTTACTTCCCCACATAATTTACTTAAATTAATCGACCGAGCTTTGGTTTTAATTATCAGCTACGGGTTCAACTCCTAACCCTATCTACTCCGACAATGGTAGTAGACAATCTATACGCAGGCTACCCTCTTTAATTGGTCCGTAATATCCCATACACATAAAGAACTAGAATTGCCGATATCAAGCGCTAACTCATACCGCTAACCCACCTAGACAGCTGTCGACATAGATCAGCACGTTCCGAGGGTCCATTCAAGACTATGTCAAAACTAACACTTCACTATTTGTAGTTTATGCTAGTTTTACAATTACAATAAGCAGATTGGCCAGATCTAACCTACTATTAATTAAACATGTCGTTCAACGTAGTTGTACTAAATCCAGTTTTATGTTTTTGCCTCGGTAAACCGGTATAGACCGCCGGTTTTCCGGGGTCAGCTTTTCCTATTCCTGGATCTACATTGCTCAATTACGATTAATCTAAGTATCATGGGGTCTTTAAACATGCAAATTAACTAAAACACATAAATACGAACAGATCTACCATATTGAAGACAAAAAGGAACGTTCAAAGCTTTATACCTTCAACAATGGAGATCTAGCTCAATATACTCAAGCTAGAGATGGTGGAGAAAAGGGAGAAAACCAAAAATAACTCCTCAGAATCTTGGAATAACTTTATTTCATCAAATTGTATAATGTGTATAATAGAATATGCAAAACTTATTATAATGTGAAGACTATGTAATAATCAATTGGTCCGGCCTTATATACATACAATGACCGACTTATGACTCTTAGAAACCCTAAATGACCTAGTAGAGGCGGCGGAATCGATTTCGTGTCCAACAAGTCCTCGGTTTACCGGCCCTAGCCCTCAGTAAACCGGGCCGACTTTTCTTCTTTTTCTTCAGTAGACTTCTTCTTGGACTTCTTTCACTTGGCCCAACTTGCTCCTTTTGCTCTAGTCCATTCTCCAATGCTCCACATTCACATACAAAATGAGACAAAACAGTACCAAATCTTCGGGAAAATACTATAGATGCAGAATTACGATCCTAGAAACATGCACATAGCATTTAACACATATTCCACATAATAACGAGCCTATCTAGCCTCTCTTGAGCAGAATTTGGGGTGAATAAATGTATAAATATTGGTACCATTTAAGGCGTTATCAACTACCCCCCACTTAGTTTTTGATCGTCCCGGTCAAAAAGGCGAAAAAAAACAACATCCTGATCAGTACACAAGTTAATTAAAAACAACTATGCTTCACAAAGTCAAGATCAAGATCATGCGACTCATATCCATCAATAATATATTAAACACTATTCACGCCTTGAGCCAATATGTGTGTGCAATAACTTTCACAACCTCTTAGTAATGCAGACAATCTCACATTGTGTCAACCCGTAGTCTAACTAACCATTCTCGAACATGTTATTTATTATCAAATTAGCTGGCAAGGTGGATCAAGAACCAAGTATATATTACTCTTAGGCTCGTGTTTATCGGTGTACGCATAAGTCGTGCGTTTTACGCTCCATCGACTCAATGTTTTGCCAAAGAGAATATAGATGTATATATTTCAATACACTACTCTTTCTTGGTGGGTGAACTCTCATTGATTTATCTATCCTCAGGGCCCCACTCTTGATAAACTACCGAATCCGAAATTCCCTTGCCTTTATAAGTGTTTGTGAAACATAATTCGGGATGAAGCCACCAGGGTCAACTCTAGTCAAAGCAATATGCTATCGACTACACACCACGCAAAGTGAGTTATACGTGCTTAAAATGGTGGTTCATAACAGAATATGCGCTTAATACGCACTACTTCAGAAGTGAGCACTTACTTTTACTTGTGCAATGTGAAACAAAGATGAAGTCAATTAACTCAAAAAGATCAAAGATATCATATTTTTTTCGAAATTCTGTCGAAATGAATCAAAGTCTAGGTGGTGAATCGTGCATCAAAGAGAATCAAGGTAACCACGTAATTCACGGAATATAATGCTAAGAAGCTAAGTGACGTTTCCTTACCCCCTACATAAACGAAACATTGTCCCCAATGTGTAAGATGAAAATGTTAAAAAGAAAAGGAACATAGCTTCATTAAGGGCGGAGCCAAAGAAGAAGTGGATCATCTCGTAATGCGTCGGGCTTAAGTAGTCCTTGAATAATCTGCACTAAGTATCTCAAACAAACCAAGAAGAATAGTGGTGACAAGAAATCATATAATTGCTGCAGTAAAAGAGAAAATAAATAACTCCAAAACAATTTAAGCCGACAAAATCATTATATTAATATTATTCTGCTACATCAACTAGATAGAAAAATAAAAATTAAAATAAATATAAGAAAATTGAAAATGACAACAATGAAAGGAAAGATAAACTAATCCTCGTTAGAATACCCTCTCACTCATCTCTAGGATCAAAACAGGGAGGTGGTGCAGAACTTGAAGCAGCAGCAGTAGAAGAGGATGCTCTATGATGTGGGGCAGTCCTACGTGGTGGGGTCGCAGGAGGAACTCCAAGAAAGTCTATGATTCTGTCCATTTTGCGGTGCAGACTCGTGATTTCTCTCGAGTGCTCCTCTAGCAAGGCTCTCAGAGTCTGAGGTGCTCCGAGGACCTGAGTATGCTCTCTCTGCTCTCTGTCCAACATGTCTTTGCCCTCTTGAAACTGAATGTGAACTAATCATTGGCTCAGGGTCTTCCCACTCATCACTAACCAGAACTTTAACCTCGTCCTCCAAAGCAAACATGTCAAACATCGGTCCATATGGCAACTACTCGCACTCATATGTGGTGGCAAGCTCGTGAATACGGCTATGCATCAGGGGACCGATGTTGACTGGATATCCCTGCTGCAAGTAGAACATCAACTCTGCCCTCTTTGATGTGACAGACACCGTATGCTTGGTCGGCAGAAGTCGAGCACAAACGAATCTATTGACCACCTTCATATCCTAGGATAACTTATTCTCTAGGAAGATGGTAGGGGCTCCCATAGGATTGCGCTTCCATAGCACCCCAAAGAATTCAGCTATCATATCCATCCTCTCTAAGCCTTCAATATTGATTGAGGATG